>CM056997.1:131039788-131650278 GCA_029891345.1 Dryococelus australis
ATTTCAGGCTACACTGTATAAAACAAATATTATAATAATATAATTTAATAAATCGTATTTTAAAAAAAAGGAAAGAAAATTATCGAACGCGCCTTGCTTTTCCGCCCCCTCTTTTCGTGGATACAGATAAAGCATTACATTAAATATGTTTCCACTATTTGCACACAGTATTAAAAGGTAAAGGTTGAAAACATTTAAAAACGTATTATGATTCAGAGCCTGTGGCATTTTTTCTTGTATAAATGAAGCCAAATTATACCCAAAGTATTATGGGTTATCACTTTCTTGAAATAATTATTTCCCTAGACCAAATCATGAGAATGTTTGGCTGCGTTACAGTTTTTCGAGAAAATAGTTTGGTTGTGCGCTATTTTCAAATTGTAGAAATGCGTAATTATGTGCAGGTTCTATTGACTGTTTAATTATTGTGATGATCAAACAAAACAGTTGCATTTAAATTATGTTGTAGCCTAGAATAAATGCTAACGGTTGAATGTACACACTGAATGTTATTCAAAAAATATCCTCGTAAATGTACACATTTTAACGTACTGGAACAATGAAATACATAATGCAATTTTTCGCAGGGAATTATAAAAAGTTGTTCAGCTTACTGTCTTATTGAATATTAATTTGCGGCCACTGAAATTAGTTTGCTCTGTTTTATACTTTATACAATTTGCAGTACAGACCGACATAACATAAAATTATACAGGTTTATAAAAACTTCCCATTGTAATCTGACGACGTATAAACGAAAGGATAGCGGTAAGCTAAAGGAAGAGCAAAGTAGAAGCAGTGATCAGTCGAATACTGCTATTGCTCTGCCTAAATTTTCTTCTAAACATAATTCAATTTTAAAAATGCAAAAAAAAAAAAAAATCATAAATATGAAGTGAAATGGTACCTTAATGGTGTTAAACGAGACATTTTATATTTTTTTAGCATATGAAATTTTTTACAAATATGAAATGTTAATAATTACTTAACAAATATACATAATAGTCAATGTGTTCGTAGACATCGTGGTGTTTTCTTGCCTATCCTAGGAGCACCAGTCCAAGAATTTAGAGAACATAGTGTGGTGCATGGCTGCCTACACTCAGGGCGAAAGTGAATCCACGAACTTATTTACTGTGGTAGTATTTCTCACAGTTCCTCTCCCCCATTTATACACCGTATGTCAGGTAAAAGTAAACGGAATGTTGCCGCGGGATTTGACTGTCTAGTAACAGACACACTGCTGGCCATTATAACTGGGAGGACACACCTGAAGAAATTGAAGGAATGCGTAGAGCAGGGCAGGACAATAGCGTGATTAGTCATTCAGCCGGGTGACGCATCACGTACACTTTTGTGTGCACAAATTTAATCAGCATGCCGTGTCGAAGAACACGACAAGCACGCGAACATGTTTCCGCCTTTGGTCACGGGAGAATCGTGACATATCGGGATTGTATACTATCCTACCGCGAAATTGGTTCCCACGTTGGAATAAATGCAACCACAGTGAAGCGGATATGGGATCAGAGGGTGGACAGACGTCTGGCGCGCGTGGCGATTACGGGCCCTATATCCAAATAAAAAATTCCTCGCTCAGGAGTTCAGGTATGTGGCACATCAATATCTGTCCTCGTGCACGATAAGTCGTCTTCTGCAGCATCGCAGCATTATATACAGGCACCTATTACTGCAGCTGCCACCGACTGCTTACCACGCTTTTTTTCTAAACTACCTTATTGTAAGTGTTAAGTGTAAGTCCGAAGGTAGAGTCGTGTTCGAATTGCGTCTCAGGGCTACGCCCCTTGCGCTTAAAGGAGAGGGAATTTCATGCAAAGGAGACGGGCATCGTGGCCGAGAGGGGTTGGGTAGGCATAGCCTGCACTTTGGGGCCATGCCTACCTCCCTAAGTGTACGTGTATTAAAGCTACGTTAAGAAAGGGTATGTTAAAATCCGCATAAACACGGTAAAACCCACACCGACAGAAAGGGAGTTAAACTCGTGGGAGCACTAGTGAAAATTCTAAAGAAGAGAGCAGGTGTGGAGTCCATTAGGGAGTCATGAATCTAGTAAAGAGGTGGCGGCGGGGCTTTGGGCCAGCATGTTAAAGGTACATGCGCCCTTGAATTGGAACTGCCATCCATATTCCTGCGCGGGCAGCCTGACTACCCGCACAGCAACACCGACAGCAGTGACTTCAGGCAGGATTCTTAGGCTTCCGGCCGAGGGCGCAAGAAATCCGGGCAGCACAGTCATGGAACATACTCCGTCTTCTCTCTTCGACCCGACATCTACCATGGTTGAAGACTGAGGGCAGCTCTCCTCATCCTCCAAAACCATCCTTCTGGTAGGACTTCCAGGGGCTATCCAGGGTGGTGAACCCGCTGGCCCAGACGCAGGTGCGTTCAGGCGAAAGGCGAGGAGAACTGCTCCTGGAGGCCATCCCCTCCTTCTTCAAAATAATCCTCCTGTGGGGGCTTACAGTGGCTAACCAGCTCTGGAAGGTGGTGAGCTGGCCCATGGGTCACTGATTCGAGGGGAGGTCCGAGGTCCGATGCTGTTCCATTCCATTCCACACGCATCTACTGTTGACAGCCCTGCAGAATCCAGCAGTGGAGTGGTTCAACACACTTCGCATGTTTCAGCACATCGGGATACCCCCAAAATCCTCTGCCATGATCGTTGGGCCGTCCCCAGCGGATGCGCGAAGCCATCATCAATTGAGCCACCCAGGTTCCCGACGAACACAACCGTCCGCCAAGGGGGCCCGGAGCCCGAGTACGCTTACCACGGTGGAGACAACAAAATATCTCGAAAGAATGCGGTTCTGCGGGTCTGACCGTGAGCGAGAGAGAGAGCGGATGAGCAGTCAGAGGCGAGCAGCTGTGACTCACACACGTACAGTCTGTACTGCATGAAAATCGACAAGACCAGTCTTGGTAGGTGGTAGTAGATAAACGTAGTCTGAAGGACTATTTACTAGTACGCCTATTTACTAGCACGCAAGTAGTTGATCGTTCCAAACGTGTAGATGTATTTGAGCACTAGTGTAAATGTTAGTAACATTATGCATTCGTATAGATAAACACGTCCCACTATTCATAGCGAAGGCCGCGAAATAATAGGAAACGTTATTTAATTTTTTTAATAAAGACAAGATATCTGGGAAACATACGTATACAATTGAAATCACAACAAAGCGAGCAGCAGCTGCAACAGGAAAATCTGAGGCAACAATATGGAAAATACGGAAGGAAATTAGTGTAGGAAAACTAACAGGCGAAAAACCTATGCACGCCTGGGAAGAAACAGAAGAGGAACGCCCGAAAAATTGTGTTAGATGATTCTGATGTGTGTGTTGTTCGACGTACAATCCGAAATGTTTATGCTCATAGGAAATAAGTGCCTACATTAAATAAGTTACTTTCTGTACTACCAACAGAAATTAATTTCCGCGGAAGCAAGGAAACGTTGCGGCAAATCGTAAAGACGATTGGCTTCCGATTCAAGAAATGCAAAAACAAGAGACTCGTATTAATGGAGAGAACAGACATTGTTGCATAAAGGGAAAGGTATTTAAGGAGAATGAGAAAAAAAGCTAGTCTGGGGAGGAAACGATTACCGGTGGTTTATGTTGACGAAACTTGGATTCATGCTGCGTACAGTCAGCAAATGTTGGCAAGATCCGCACACGCCAGGTGTGCTGAAGAACTACACGGCATGCCAACGATGGATTATTGTGCATTCTGGTTCGGATGCGTGGTTTGTTCCTGGCGCGTATCACATCTTTAACTCTAAAATCATAAGTGGCGACTACCAAGATGAGATGAATTTTGCTAATTTTTCAAAATGGGTATCCGAAAACTCTTACCCAATCTGTCCCTTGCATGCATAATTGTAATGGATAACACAACCTATCACTCGGCGCAGACAAACAAAGCCCTTACAATGACTTCACGTAAGGAAGAAATACAAGATTGGCTCAAGTTAAACAACATTGTATACGAGGAAGAGATGAGTAAAGCAGAACTACTCCACATCGTGAAATGTCAACGACCGGCTCCGAAGTATTGCGTAGACGAACTTCTTAAAGAACATGGCCATGAAGTAGTCAGGCTGCCTCCATATCACCTTCCATCGAACATATATGGAATATTGCCAAGTCTCGTGTGGCGAAGAGCACACGTTTCGCAAAGAGCCGACCAAATAAAGCCACTGACAGATGAAGCCATAAACAGCATTTCTGGAAAAGATTGGAAATCAGCAATGTTACATGTGAAGAGGGAAGAAGAGCAGTATTGGAATAACGATCGTTGCATGGAAGAAGAAATGGAGAATATTGTAATTAGTTTAGGCAGTGACAGTGACTGTGAAAGCGACAGTAGCCATGATACTGACAGCTTCAGTGACAGTAGTGTACATGGAAATGTAGCCGATAGTGAACGTTCAGGTATCGAAGAACTTGAGTAGACTTAAACATCTATTATCGATGCTGCGCAATTTCACAGCTCACACTATATCATTAAGTGTTTTTGGTAATTTGTGACACATTCCTTTGAAATAATCCGCAATTCTTCAGTGTACATTTATCGACACGGGCGGATCCCGCGAGTCAGAATATACACAACACTTGTTTCGTGGTACGTTTAACGTGACACTTTACTAATGATTTGTAACGTTAAGAGTTGTAACTGTATTATGTATGGAAACGTGTTATTGCTATTATGGGGTATTTTTTTTATATCGATCTGTCAATTGTTTAAATTATATGTACACTTGCAGTAATGTGGGCATTGTATAATAGGACAAGTTATAAATGTGAGGAAACGTGTGTAGTAAATATAATTTGTTCATAGGTGATTTACAACTACATTTAATCTTATATTCTGTTAACGTTATTACGCCACGCTAGTTGGATGTTTTTAATATGTAGATTTATGTCGCGTATGTGCGGAACTAACTGTGCTGGTTGAATTGTACCACGCCAGGAGGGGGGGGGGGGTTCTATAGTTTGTTGTGTAGGCGTGTAAACAGCTTTCATCAGTACGAGATTCACGGAAAACACACTGCCCTTTGTGAGTGCCAATGTACTGTTGACGGTCCTTAGTAGGCTATCCTGAGTGTACCACTCTCCCCCTGGGCGTGTCGCTCTAGGAGGGGTAGCGCTGCACCTTCCCCTTACAGGCTGTATTGTTGTCGTGGCCGACTAATATCTGCGGATGGAATGGAGGGTGGGACGTCGGGCCTTCACAGACGGCGTCGTCTTCTCCGATGAATCCCACTTCTGCTTTCATCACCACGATGGCTGCATCCATGTCTGGCGCACACCTGGCCAAATTCTGCATTATACGCCGTGATAACGACCCAGCACTTGCAGTTATGGTATAGTGTGCCATCGGCTTCCAGCCCATCTCGTGCCTAGTCCATATCACTGGTATGCTGGCCAGCAATCGTTACATCGCGGCAGTGTTGGAGCTGTTGCCGTCCACCATCTTCAGAGCCAGCCTGGGGCTTTAGGACTACGCACGACCGCACGTGCACTCACAGAAAATATAACAAAATATTTGTTTGTAAAGGGCCAAATGTATATTTAGTTGCCCTAACAAAATATATTGTCGAGGAAACAAAATTTGAAAACAACAAAATTATTTCTGTTCGTCTAACAAAATACATGATTGAATAAACAAAATCACTGTGTTGGGCCAAAATATTAGACTGTCAACTCAATATTCTGTTGAATCAACTGTATATATTTGTTTGGCCACTCCTTTCACGTCCTTCGTTCGAGAAATACAGCTCGAGAGTTTATTTGTAATTTTTTTGTGACAATCAGGATAGTAACCGTGTTTGTTAGTGCATCTATTGATGCTTAACAATCGTATAAACACATTAATAAAACAATGCAACAAGAAACTGACAAGCAAAGCTGTAAAACTTGAAACATTTGTTTGCACACGTTGCCCAATATTTGCAGTATATCTATTAAAAAGCTTCCCAACGTCATCAGTCGTCACGTTAGCTGAGATAATTAAGGCGTAGCGCACGAACGCAGGTGATCTAAGTTCGAAACTCGGTCGAACTTATAAAATACTTTTATATCGGCTTAAACTGTTAAATGTACATGCAGCCAAACAAATTTTTAGTTACACCAACTAAATCTTACAGTTTGGGGCAACCAAATGAGAACAACAAAATAATTTGGTTTCAGCAACAAAATATTTCATTGCCCCTATACAAACAAATAATTTTAATTGCACGAAATAAATCTTGCTTGATTCAACAAAACCAGTTTATCAGTGTGGCAAACATCGTCCGACGGTTCCTGGATGACCACCATGTTACACTGCTTCCATGGCCTGCACGATCACCGTATCTCTCGTCCCTGGTCGGATGACGACTGACTTGCCACTGGACACCCGCGGCTACAACGGATCAACTGCGAGCACGCGTCTTAGCAGCCTGGGCGGATGTTCCCCAGATGGACATCCAAGTTCTCTTCCTCTAAACGTCACGTCTTGTAACAGCGGTTATTTCCGCCCGGAGTGGGGCCACACAATACTGATTTCCTCATGTCACCTACGTCATGCCGAGCTGCACGAGTAAACACGTCACCGGTGTATACTGGATATTCTGTCCATTAAATCTGATTGTAATAGATAACGTCCTTCTTGGTGTCGCAATTTGAATCGCCAGCACTATATTTTCCACATTCCGGCGCAAATAAGGGGGGGGGGGGGGGGAAATGCATTTTACAAGACGGAGCTGCACCGACGGTGCGACGTGATCAGCCAAACCGCGCGCGAAAGGGACGAAGTAAGACGGAGGGTAGAATGTAGGACGCGAAGGTGGACGTTGAGGGTGTAATCCCCTCCACCACCTGCTAACTGCCCGCATAAAGCACCTCGGGCCGTGAGAAATGTCCGCTGGTCGCAGCTGTACCGGGCGGCCGTCATGAAGCAGTTTCCGAGCGGCGAGCGAGCGCCATAGTTTGTGACCCTCCCCCCCCCCCTACACGCTATCAAACTCTTCTCCGAATCTCGCCCGCGCAAGTGCCGTATTTCACATGTGGCGCTCTTATGCCGAGCGGGCAGGCCTGGAGACTGCACGTCGGTAGGAAATATACGCCCACCCTTCTCGTCCCACGGTCTTACCTACCCCCACAACCACCGACCCCGCCCCCCTCTCAGCATGCCACTAGGAGGAAGTTTAAGGGAAGAAACTCTGGTGCCCCCCCCCCCCCCCCAGGCCAGTCCACAACGAAAATTTCATCTTCGGCAAATCTTCTTCGGAAATACTTCCAGATATTTTCCTACTCGTATAAAAGAGAAAAAATCCTCGGCGGAGGGGAAGAATTGTGAGGAGGGGAGGGGGCTTACTGTGGCTCCAAAGTAAGTTGCAGGAAACCAGCACTCGATGCAAAAGCAGCAAAGGTCGAGAGAAGAGGGGGGGCCGGAACATTTCTCCCAGGGACACCCAAAAGTAGACGAGTAGTGGGAGCGCGAGAGTTCTGCAACAGTAGTCGTACCGCTCCCCCTTACTCACCCCCTTCCCCGGGAAAACCCGCCAACAACAGCAACCCGGGGACATGTCCTCGGATCCCCTCCCTGGAGCAACTGTCACGGCAGTTTGGCCGCGCGACAGCTACACAGCGCGCCAGTCCCGCATAACCACTCGCGAGAAGAAGAGAAGGAAGTTCCAGAAATTACTTCCCTAACAGATATACTGCACACTGGTGAATCATTGTTCCAGAACCTCGCACCCAAAGTACTGAACATCGTATTTTTTTTCTTCTTAAACTGCGCATAAACCTACACACATTTTCATTTCCGAAATGTACATGATTTTCACGAGCAGTTGCAACTTAGAGCGAATGTCATCCATGAATAAACCTGAACAGCTGCTTATGTATTATGCTTTTTAATTTGAGTAATTAATTTATTTCATATTTTAATTATTTATTGCTCTTAAACATGATTAAACTACACACTTAATGAAAAGAAATATATCAGGAGCGTAACTTAAACTTTTATTTACATGCAAGAAAGACATCCCTGTCCTAGAAAGGCCTCGAACCCACATGCACCAGTTGCTAGCATGGTATACCAGAATGCAAACTTACTGGATGTTGGCCAGAAAACATGTTTTAATTTTCTTCTGTAACACATACATCCTGAAATATCGAAAGTTACAATTTTTGATGAAGAGATTGTTTTATGAGGTGATCAACCTAACAGTCAATTTCTTTGCTCATTCAATTTTCAACAATAAATAGAAAATTTATTTATATATATATTCCAGTATTGGTTTCCAACAATCTGCAGAACAGACAAAATGATCCCATCGAGTTATGTTTTGTATGATGGTGAAAAATTAATTATACATAACTAATTATTGGTACTTCGACAATCAAGAAATTGTTCACATTGAAATTACGTTCTAAGAAATGTTTAAAGATATCTCTTAAACTTTTGGTATAGCGAAATGTATTTAAACAAACACTCTGTAAAAATTACAAGAAAACCGACATTTCCACATGGAAATTGCACAACCAAGCACATGTTGGAACGTGAATCGTAGTAAAACATTTAAGGCATTATTCTTCGCCATAACTGTTATATATATATATATCCATGCAGTGTTATCATCGTCCTGCCTGGTTAAAACAAAGAAGAATATTTTACTTACCATATTTTAAAAAAAGTCACATTTGCCTATTGCCACGATAAATACTAACTTATTTGATGCCTAAAAAGTTGGGCATATGTTTTAAATCGATGTGGTATTATTAAAAAATAAATAAAAGACACAATATTTGTTTACAATTTTTTTTTTCGTCTATGCTCTGTTTTTACCTATAAATGCGGTCCTCTATAAAAGAGTGATGATAGAAAAATATTTTAGCGAATCTGTGACAGGGGAAAAATCTAAGGAGTTGTTTTTACTTTTAAGTAGTGCTTAGTCCATGTTTCTGACCTTAAGAGATAATCGAATTCTGGCTCTTAAAACAGACATGAGAGACACCCTTGAATAACTAGCGATTCAAACGTCAAACTCGTTTTACGTGGTAAAACCACGACCCGTAAGGCAAAGATTTTTATGAGCACGCACATTTTCTTTCTTATGCAAGTCACTTTTCTGGCCATCCTCAATGCCAAGTATCTCGTGCATTTTTATACCACCTGGAATGGCAGAACCGAATCATTCCTACAAACCACCCCTGCTTGGAATGAAACCTAGTTTCATTTATATCGACCTCGTCTAGGTGATGATAGTTTGCATTTTTCAGCAGGTAATTTCTTCCTGAGTGTACGTACACTTAAAAATAGAAACACGCCAGCTTTGATAAAAGTGATACATGAAGTGGTTGAGGTACAAATTTAAAATATCACTTCACTTGCACTACTACATATATAATGTTTAACTACGTCGTGTACAAAACTGTGAAACATCTTACTTATGTTTATAAACTTCTGTAGGATTTTTATGCCGTAACAACATGTTACTTAAAGTGTCACATTAAGAGTGTGATAAATAACTGCAGGAATTTCCAAATGCTTGTCGCATAGTGCGGGTGACTGGTATTGTACGTTAGACCGATACTGTGCTGAGCCAGCCGTAGTAGCAGACGTTTTGCAGTTTTGCTCATCCCCAGTTCTTGGAAAAGGAGAGTGCATTGGATTGACGGGGGTGGAGTGGCACAGCGAGGTAGTCGGGATTAGTGTTCCTTGCGAACACTGTGGTTTTCTTGGAATGTATGGATAGATATTAATTCATAAATGGCGAAAAAAACACGTATTATAAAAGGTAATGTTAGCGGTAGATTGTATTTGTCTGTAATAACCGTTATTGCTGATGTAAAATGTCCTAAACGGTCCTTCGGGAGGAATTACAGTTCTCTTTCGGGTGTGGTGAGTAGCTAATTACTATTTCGATTGATAAATTTTAACCATTCGATAGTACTACAGCTACGGGCAAATAAAAACGTATACACAGACTACATACAACTTTTATATGAGCTAATCATTATTTTAACAAATTAATTCAAATTTAAGAAATAAAAATATAGTATGCACAGTGCACTAGGAGCATTAAATGCAGTGTTTATACAACATTAGCAATTTGGTCAGCATAAAAATGCATTATGCAGATACAGATATGAAATTTTGTAATATTGCCAAGTGTGGTTGCACTTCCATAAAAAAGTACATGTTACACTAATTAAATGTAAGCAAGCTGTGTGTAAATTTCAATAAAATAAATGTATCTTTTTTCAAACACTAAGTACGCTCATTCAATGTAATGCTATTCACTGCAAACATATTTTGTAATTTGTGCTTTTAATGTTTTTGTACTTCTTAAAACTTTTGTAAACAAATAATAATGTCTGATGCGGTAACTTGGGCATTTAAAGGTATGTTTAATTTCATTCTAGCGAAAATGATCATGTAAAGCCAAATGTTACTTTCCTTCCAAAATAACGTACATGTAATTTGTGTTAAGTGTCCTGTAGTTTAACAAGCATAATGGGAAAAAATACAACTGTCCCAAGTTACCTCGCAAGTAACGCCTCCTGAGGTCTTCAGAGCTGATGAATGAAATTAGAAATGAGATGGATATTGAGCAGCGCCAGGAATGTAATTTTTGGATTTGGGGAGGGGGGGGGGGGGGTTTCCCGAGGAAACCAGTGGACTAAAACAGAATCGTCCATGCACAATTTCCACATGCGAAATTCTGGCAGTGACCTCGCCGGGGATCGAACCCGGAACAATTTGGTTGGAGAACGCTCCAGCAGTCGCTCGGCCACTGCGGCTCTCATGTAATGTGAATTTCTTTTGTGACATCATGTTCTATAGGATTTAACATATTCACTAACAGCAGCAACTTATATTATCAGTGAACTGTCCTCCTATAATCCATCCCAGGATAGATACTACACTTTGCCTGGATTTCCCACTTGTGCACTTCAGTTTGCCATACACATATAAGATTTGCTTAGGACTGCAAATGTAGCTACCACATGTAATGAATGTTTAAATACCACACAGTAAAACTATTTTCTGTACACAATAGTTTAATTTACATGCATCTAGTTATCATAGAGTGGTAGCTATATGTCCTGTGAAATCTCTGGAGAGAGTTCTATACTACACATTGTCGAAAAAAAATTTACTCCTCAGAGGATTGATTCTCTGCATGAATCCAATGCCGGTATGGCAGATTTTGTAAAGAAAATACTTCCATTGCAAAGCCCGTGTTGTACAACAACAGTAAACTGGACAAGCTATTGTATTTCATACAATGAAAAAGTATACAGCTTTTAAAATAATTATTTTGGCAACAAAAATTTTAAACATAATTTTTTTGTAAATATGAGTTTTTACAGTGTACAGGTAACAATCCCTAAAAACTATTACCACCACATAAGTAAGACTTTTTTTTTCACGTATCTATAGAAATGAAAACACTCTTGTGCCAGAACAGTCTATGAAATTTTGCTTCAGCATGCAGTTTAAATTCCTGCTCACATGAAATGCTACATTTAACAAAAAAAAAAAAAAACTAATACAGACATTGTCTCTAAAATTTCATTTAATTGCTCACAAAAATTATTCGTATCTCGTCAAGATACGTTTTATAGCAGTCCGGATAATTTGAGCCATAAACTATAAAGACGTTACATGTATTTTTTAATTAGAAATGCACATAATTTTTGTATAGATTTTTACAAACCCAAGCAGAATATGAATGACAGAACCTAATACGCTATCCAAAGTATTCAAAAATAGGTATCTTAAAAATACTTCTGCGGTGTTGCCCGGATTTGCGTATGTGAGAATCGTACCTGGATGATTCCGTTATTAGGCGACTTTTCTTGGGTTGAGTTGAGAGGTTTGGGCGGTTCTCTAAGGTCTTGAGAGCTGATGAGGGGTGAATTATGTGGATATGGAGCAGCGCCAGGAATGGAGGGTGGGGGAAACGGGAGATCCCCGAGAAAACTCGCCGACATGTGGCATCGTCCCGGCACGATTCCCACATGCAAAAATCCATGGACCGACTCAACCAGGAATCGAACCCAGATAGCCTTGGTGGGAGGCGAGTGCTCTAGCCACTCGACCACCGTGGCCCCACTTTTCTTGGGGTTCTCCCATTTTCCCACCCTTCATTCCAAACGCTGCTCACCTCATGCCATCCTTCATCGGATCGCAAGACAATACATTTTTAAGAGCCGTCCAAACATCTCAACTCAACACCTAAATATACTTCCAGTTGTAAATAATATTTTGACATAAATTGTCACAATTCAAGGGAATACATTTCTAAATAATTCATTGCTGTTAATTTTTTGCGTCGCAGTACTACACAAATGTACACATTCATTCTGCCTCAGGTCATTTACATTTAACAACAGTTCGAAATGTTTCAAACATGCATGTATTGAATTATTGAGCGAAGGATTTTGCAATAGTTATATCTGGCACTGTAAAGCGTCTTATAATAGGAAATGCTGCTTTCCATGTTTGTCATTTTATTACATGTCAAAACTGCAATTACATAATTTAGAAATTCGTTGAATGAATCTAACCTGCAGTTATTAATAAAAGTATTTAATTACAGTAGGATGTTCTCAGTCTATGATACTGTCTCATTGTCGCACCTATCATCTTTTGTTACAAAATGGTATTTGCAAGATGCTGGGGCGGGGGAGGGGGATTGCATTTGTCAAATCACTTATTCCTCCCCCCTGGCGAGCGGGCCTTTCCTATCCGCCCCTCCCCCCTTCCCTTCTCCTCTCCAACTATCACCAATGCCATGAACAATGGTGAAGGTACACAGCAGGAAACACAATCCCTCAAATGGTCAGCATTATCTATTCCGCTCGTTCGAGCTGAAAGGATAGGATAAAAGTGTCCTATCTCTAAGCAGTGAGGTGGGATATTTTCGGGCTCAAACATGACGTTGCAGTGCTTTGTGTAAAAATATTTTTTTCTATAATCCATCCACTATGAACAAAGGTGACCGCCAACTTTCAGTTTTTACTTTTTCGATATTCCATTGCTATATTTTCTGCAACTTGTGAAATTTGCTCTAATATAAACATTTTTATTATTTATAATTGTATATTAATGATAATGTTAACGAAATTTTTAAAACGAAATTCCTAATGTTAGCTTTCCTTAGGGCATGTAAACATCTCATTATTATGCATAAACTTATTTGACCACTATTTGCTGTCGCATTGACCTCTAAAACAGCTCTAAATTATGTATTTTATCACCCTCTTAAGCCACATTCATATATTGAAAGAAATCAGCAGAGAGAATTAAACAGAACATTTCTGTAATGGCATTTTATGCTAGCGACAACTAAACTTTAGTACCAGCAACAGAATGTTCTGTAATACTTTACAATCCAAATTGTTACCAGAATAATCTCAATATTGGTATAAGTTATTCTGTAGTGGGAACACTCTTTCCTGTAGCAGGAACAGTGCTTTCTGTATTAGGAACTGTACAGATAGTTGTGGACACAATCTTACAGTATTGTTATAAGAGAAAAAGGTATTGTATACCCAACAGTGCTGTTTGGTAACTGCAACAGAATGTTCTGTAGAAATCACCTCATTTTTTCCCCAAAAGTTTACAGAAAAAGTATGGTAGCTACAACAGTGTCGTGGATTGTTGGAGGTACCCTCTTATTCTGTTAAGTCTGCAGAGCTAGTATTGTAGAGTTAACAAACAAGTATGGTAATTACAAAAGTGTCGTGGACTGTTAAAGTCATCCTCTAATTCTTTTAAAGATTATATAACTAGTAGAATTGACAATACAGAAGATAAATGGGAAAATGTTGCTATTGTAAAGTAATAATTATGTAGTGGAGGCTGTTGACAATCTGTGAGGGTACTGCGTATCCTTTAAAGTGTTGACAGACACCGCCATGTTAGGCGTTAAATGTAATAATAACAACAAGGGTGCTGGAATATCCTATTTGTTTTTGACAGATTTATATAATAAAATAACTAAAACCATATTTTTATTGGTACTGCAAATTATCTGGTGAGTAAGAAAAACCTGTTTACACGAACATTACACGTAAAAACATTTTTATATCAGATGACACCCAATGTTGTATAATATTAATATATATAACAAAAAGGATAAATTATTTTATTAAATAAATAAGCTAACTTATATGTGAATTCGTCGCATTGAGATTCGTCAGCAGACATGTTATTTATATGACACGCATTAAAAAAAATTAAATTACGAAAAACAAATATATTCAAAAACCTGAATATTATTACTGATATAGCAGGCGAGCAGTCTAAGGCGTCTATCAACACAAGGTCCGGCAGTTCGAGGCTGCCTGCTTGCACAAGAAATTTTTCAAGTTCTGAAAAATAAGTACAGATAGCAGCGCATCCTATAGGCCGACGAGGGAATTATACTAGACCACACAAGATGGCTAGGGCTACCACGCCGCTCTGTAAAAGCAACAAGAAGATAGGATTACCATAACAGTTTTGATGAAACCACCATACTGCTCAGTAAAGGTAACAGGACAGATTGTTAGCACTACCATATGCTACTGCTGGGTGCACTATCAGCTCTATAGCAGCATTGTAAGGAATACCATATTGGATTGTAGTCAGAACACTACTCGTTTGTAATCACTACAGTCTATTCTTCAGAAAGTAATGACATCGCTGATTTGTCACGGACTGACATTTTACGAAATGTTCTGTTGGCATTACTATATGCCTTTAACAATATTCGTAGGGTAGATACAACCAAACAGACTGTTGTCCCTATTTTAACAGTCTTGGAGGGTAACAGTTACAGAATTATGGTTCCTACAACAATACTTTTCTTTCAGTGTACCATTTCCCTGCCAGAGTTAATTATGGTGAGTACTTTTTCGAAACCGTCATACATCCATAAAAATAAATAAAATAAAAGTATCTGTCTGTAATTTTCTAATTTTCCCCTTTTAATTATTTTTTTCATGTAGTATAATGATTACTAAGCCATATCTATGTTAGTTTTTTTTATGTTTGTGTCTGTATGTCTGTCTGTTCGGCCGGATTTAACTCAAAAACCACTGAACGTATTGACATGAAATTTACACAGTCTATAGATAATAACACCCTGACTAACTAGTCTTTGTTTCATCGAGATATCTCAAACGGTTTCGAAAATATGATGGTGATCAGGGATGCACATAGGTACTGGATTAAACTTTTCTTAGGATTACTGCTTAAAAAAAGCATTGTTAAAAAAACGGTTCCGTCATTTCTCCTTTTTTTTTTTTTTTTTTTTTATCTATTGGCTGTCCTCCTTTCTTTCCCAAGAGCCGTAATGGCCCAGTGGCTAGAGCGATTAAAGTGGGGCCTTATTGGCTCAGTGGATAGAGCGATTCCAAGTGGGCCCTCAGTTGCTTATGGATAAAACTATAGCAAGTGGGACCGCAGTGGCCCAGTGGATAGATACATATCAAATGGGGCCGCAGTGGCCCAGTGGTTAGAGATACCAAGTGGGGCCTTAGAGGCTCAGTGGATAGAGGGATTCCAAATGGTACCGCATTGGCTTAGTGGATAGAACTATATCAAGTGGGGCCTTAGTGGCCCAGAGGCTAGGTATATAGGTATCTACTTCATTAAACCACAAAACATGTACGAAGTGATGGCAGGGTATAATTTAACAACTCCATTAAACCTGAAAGAAGCAATATTACTATTTTAAACATGAAACCTTAGTAAAACGATTGTGGGCTTTATTTTTATAACTTTGTAAAACCTAAGCGAAGCGAAATTAATATTTAAAAAATAAGAAAACAAGTCCTAAATTTCGTGCGAACGAAGTTGCAGGGTCAGCTAGTTCATAAATAAAGTATGAGGTATATAGTGTTACTTAAAAAAATATTCCATTATCATGCATAGTAACTGTGCATCTTGCCATATGCAAACTTAATTTTATCCATAAAATTGTAGACATAATTATTCCAAATTGGTACTTACTTACCAGAAAGCTCAAAGTAAATATTAAAGACTACTAAATGTACAAGTTAAAAAAAAATCAAGTGTTTTTAACAAGGAAGACATGAATGGAAATATAATACGGTAAAAATTAATAATAACATCAATCGTCATTCTTAGCTGAGTTTCAATGATCTAAATGTTCACTCATGGCTCGATGAAAGCTATAGTAAAGTATATTTTTTTTCACCTCTTTTCAAATGACCCGAAAGCAATAAGGGAGGACAGAGATGTATTGCTGGATATCCCCACGGGCTGGCAGCTGAGAATGTGTCTTCGGGACAACACGAGTGATAGATGAGGTAAGCGTAGAGCAATCGTCTTCGAGGTGACAAATGCAGCCACGCCCTACAATATTTTTTCCGACCTTCCGTAGTTCTAAGGCCGGAGGTAGAGGAGATAGATGAATATAACACAAAGCATTGCCCTATGAGAAAAAAGAAATGTTTTCCCCTCACCGTAAACTTTAATCCCTGCGAATTCTGTCATTTAATCAAAATTTGAAAGTTAGTGATTTTTGAAGAATGGAGCCGAGTACTCTGAAGTTTCATGACTGTGAATGCCATGGAGGTAATAAGATAAAACTTCTCGGGTTAACCTTTTCGTGTTAAACGTTGTAGCGTACTTAATTCCACGCTGATTCACGGTGCTGGAAGGATTGCGAGTTCAAAATCCTAAAAAATCATCCTTATTACTTTATTCTTTTTAAAAGTTAAGTCTGGTTAAGATTGGTACGTGAACAGGCACCTGATTACTGCAGACGGCAGGAACAGTAATAAGCAACAACGCAATTGAAACTAGGAGTTTTACGCAGTATAACTATTCTGCCAATAACTTTCATTAAGCAAACTACCTCAAGATTCGCAATTAAATCAGATATCCCTACCATTTGATGAGAACTTATTGAGTCTACGACAGAACCATTTACGTTAATTTTAAGTGTTGACTTCCATAAGGTTGTAAAGCTAGGATTTAAAACCTTTTAAATTCTTTTTTTTTTATCGGAGCAGTAACTAACCAATTTTTGGTGACGGGGGGGAGTAAGTTATGAAAAAATCACAGCCGCCCATGTATGCGTCAGTGCAGGGTGACCATTTTTCTACAAGTATGTTTGTACTAATGAAGCGCCACAATCCTTCTGTCACATTTCACATTCAATAAAAAATTTAAAAAATAAAAACATTTCTTTCACAGTGGTTTTGATGGTTTGCTGATTAATTCACCACAAAAATATGCAATGGTAGTAATGGAAACAGCTTTTACGATATGTGAATATTTAATGATTGGTAATTAAACTCAACCATTAAACATTGACTTTGTGGACTTCTATTACAGCCAAAAAGAGTACATTTTTTTGTGTCTGCAGATTACAAAAATAGTTATGAGTTTATGTAACCCCGTCAATTATTTAAATCAGATGAATTATTTACGTACAACCATATAGGTACTTTTAATATTTTATGTAAATTAATTTCATCTTTTTAGCAGTAAAGCATTGAGAAATTATTTTACGAAAGCGCTGTTTCATTAACAATTAAATGAAAATCATAATTTGTATATATTATTATTCAAAGCAATATGTTTAAGTAAATATAAACTATATTATACGATGCGCAGATACAGCTCTGTGCATTTCTTGAATATATGACGAGAAAGGAATGCTGAAACACAGTTTTCGTTTGCACTTCCGTTCAGTCATAACCGCGCTGGTGTTCAGATATCGTAAATTTAATTTAACAACACGGCTGCTAACGTATGCAATTGCGCCCAAGCAGCTGTATAACCCAATAATAATGTTCCCCAAGAATGCGAAACATTCAGCCAAACGATGAAAAAAAAAAAGTGCCTTTATTAACCTGCGCATGATGTAAGGAAAACTATGACAGAGGAGGTCCTGTAAGCTACACAGCAACAATTTTTTTTGCTTCTAACGTTGCGTGCATCAGCTAATTGTAAACGACCGACAATTCACATAGCTGCCTGCGCCGTGACGACAGCACGTTACTGTTTCGGCGATTTCTGTTTTAGTTTAGGCGACTTACAGTGCGATGTTATAGAAGGAGCCCGTATTATGGATCATAGCATTTCGCCGATATAGGCGACTTTTTGTATGTTTACGTCCAACTACTTCAACGGTAGAAGAATTCCGGTAAAATATTATGTAAATGGATATCAAAGCAAGAATCCGCTGACGACAAATTCTAACCATGCTGCCCCAGAGGAAAACGTCGCTTTATTTTCAGAGCACTTCTTTCATCACGGAACCACGAAAGGTTTTGATACTTAAAAAAAATCTCAAGGGTGAAGATGAAAGTAGAAGAGATGAACTCACATAGAAGTTATGATTTTGGGGCGATAGACGACGCAACACTTCACCTCATTAGTTAATTAAGTTCACCAACTACTCGAGAAAGCTCCGTCACTTTGCAACTGCAACTTGCAAATAAAATAATGATTCTAAGTAGCAGTAGCTCTCAGATAGCCGCTTTTTCAAGTAGATCGCCAACCTCAGACAACTGTAGACACAAGTGATGAAGTAGACGGCTGTTTTTAAATTACTTTAAAAATAAAATTTCAAGCAGGAAAAAAATATTTCCCAAGCTAATTTTTTTTTTTTTTTTTTTTTTTTTTATCATTTCTAACAGATAAGTTTGGCAACACGACAAGTCCCGCAGTTATATACCGTGCTACTACAACTAAGTCCTTAAACATTCTGTAGTGCCAGAAAATAGCCTCGACAAATTTTATGCCACGTTCAGTGAACCAACTTCACTTTAATCTCCTCGATCAATACATTAATAAAAACTTATCACTTATCGAAATTAGATAATTCCCATTGAAATATGATCTCACGAGTTACTTAAAAGAATTTTGAAAATCGCGCTATGAAATGTTTTCGCAACTTTTATAAAATCTGCTTAACACAAAGACATTTTTGCATGGTTTTGATTTGTGGCAGTTGATTTTTTTTCCTTCGGTTGCCGTTGTTAAAGTTTCTGTAAAGGATTTCGTTTATTTTCTTTCTACGTCCGAGAAACACTAAAATTGTGATTTCGGCATAACATAATGCAAAAACTACGTGAGGTATTTTTTATATAGGTTATTCACAGTAAAATGAGCACTTTTGAAGACCCGTGCTTAAGATTTACTTGCATGCACATTGTGTATTCTTCCGTCTTACGTAAAATTGACATTGCCATGGGCCTCATCACTTTATTCGTGTATCGGACAAGTGAAACCGTGAAATTATTATAAAAGTTAATATTTTACAAATATGCTCATTTTTACACTTCGATGCATTTAAAAAAGAGAAAGACATAATTTAAGTTATCACAAATTGTTACCTCAACACATTTTATTCGACGTTAAGATACGGAACTACTTCCCATCCATCGTTACCAACTTGACTGGGCGCATGTCACTCAGAGCACCCTTTAGAATATATGCAGGTGGGAGCAGTGACTTTTTCTACGGTTGAATTGAAAAGTGCTCACTTTATCGTGAACAGTCTTTACCAAGAAAGAATACTTATAAGTAATGTCTACAAGTTGAACGTTTATACACAGAAAGACTGAAGATGACATACCCTACAATCTGGTGTGATGAGTAGACATTTTTTAAATTTATTTCATAACCTTACTTAGCAGTACAGCCATCCAGGGTGTTCAATTCTATAATGACTACTACGATATAACAAAGAGTATATTAGTTATATAGATACACATTTTTTTACGAGTAGACTACTCGCCTCCCACCAAGGCGAACCGGGTTCAATTGCCGGCTGTGTCACCCCCGGATTTTCGAAAGTGAGGATCGTGCCGGACGATGCCGCAGGTCGGCGGGTTTTCTCGGGGATCTTCCATTTTCCCCCGTCCCTTGCATTCCGGCGCTTCTCCGTAGTCACCTCGCTTCTCAAGACTTCGATGTTAATAGCCACCCGAATCTCTCCACTTCACTCACATTCACATAGTACAGTCGATAAGTTCGTGATGCGTGACTGCCTGCACTTGGATGTCAGTCAGTTCACGGAAGTAAAGGCTGTTCACGATGATGTGAGCACTTTTGAAATCAACCTTAGAAAATAATCACTGCTCCTACCTGCATATATTTTAACGAGCGCACTGAGTGAAATTCGCCCAGTAAAGTTGGTAACGATGGATGGGAAGTAGTTCCGTATCTTAACGTCGAATAAAATGCGTTAGGTAACAATTTGTGACGAATTAAATTATTTCTTTCGCTTTCTGTTTTTTATGCATCGAAGTATTAAAATGAGCAGATATGTAAAATATTTGCTTTCTTAATAATGTTACAGTTTCATTTGACTGACGCATGAATAAAGTGAAGAGGCTGATGGCAACGTTAATTTTATATAAGGCTGAAGAATAGATACACAACGTGCATACAAGTATATCTTAGGCAGGTTTTTATAAAGTGCTCATTTTACATTGAACAGCCTATACATATATTTTTAATGCATTTTGTACGATACAGGAAAATCAGCAAAACAACGCGAGGCATAAACATATTGAGGGTTTCTGTCTAAAAGTTTGAATCTCCACACCGTCATCTTGCAAGCCTAAAGAGCGTACCAGGGCAAATTGTTTACCCCCAAATTAAAATATCCTGAGATGGCTTGCCGCTTGCAGAGAAAGGTAGCCTGCCCGAGCTCAAAAAATAAAATTAAGTAACGCTAAATCTAAGCACAAGTTGGCACCGCATTTAGGTTTCGTAAAAAAACAGAAAACGTTTAAATTCGGTAGCTGCTTACGAATAATGACGATAACATCCCAATGTTAATAAAATTCGTGTAAAATTTTTTTGCTGTTCACTTTACTATTTTTGCCTCAATTTTTTTTTTTTTAATTTTTTTATTTTTTTTTTATTGTGTTGATTGGTTTCCAGGAATTCCGTGATTCACTTTTCAATACCTCAACGGCCTAGAGTTACTGTCGTGGATCCACCCGTTTAAACAGCCATCTCCACGGCCTGGCGACATGAAAAATCGCTCGCGAAATTAACGTAATAGAGGCGCTGGAGCTGGCGTCGTCGACAACCCATCCCCAGGTCTGGCTGCTCCGTAATTCCAGGCGTCGTCCATCATTCTTCGTGCAGGCGTAATTATCGGCAGCTCCTGGCAGCCCCCCCCCCCCTTTTTTTTCCTTCACACTCGATCACATTTCTCAGGCCCGCGACGGAATCAATTCCGGTGTGACGCTGAGCATTTCCTTCCGCCGCTCAGTATGAAAGAATACTACGGAAGGGACGAGGACGTCGCAAAAAAAAATCTCCCTCCGAGTTTTTGCAGCTTGTTTCTGGAGCGAGACAGGGTAGTTCTCGGCAGTCGCAGATCCGGAATCCCATTAAGGCAGATTCCCGCCCGCCATCTGGGATTTATGAAATTTTTGCCATACTCTGAAAATACAGTTTTGTATAGGCTGTTCACGGTAAAACGAGCACTTTTCAAAGCCTTGCTTAAGATCTACTTATATGCACGTTGTGTAGTATTTCGCCTTATGTATCATTTACGTTGTCATGGGCCTCGTCGCTTTATTCATGCGTTGATCAAGCGAGACTTCAAAAATTACTATAAAACTAAATATTTTACAAATATGCTCATTTTTACTTTCGATACATTAAAATAAATAAAACGAAATAAATAATTCAAGTCGTAACAAATGGTTACCTAATACTTTTTATTGGACGTTAAGATATGGAACTACTTTTCCTCCATCGTTACAAACTTTACTGGCCGCATGTCATTATGTGCGCCCTTTAAAATAAAAGCACTTAGGAGCAGTGAATTTTTTCTTAGGTTGATTTTAAAAGTGCTCACATTATCGTGAACAGCCTTTATCGTGTGTTTTAGAGCACAGACCATTGCCTAGTGCGTTGTCTGAGGTCAGTATTTCTTGATTACTGTTGATATCGTCGCCTTTGTATTCGTTAGCAAGAAATAACCTCGCGTTTCGTCTCGACGGTTACCAGCTAAAAATTAAAAAAAATAGCGAATATATGGCAGTTCGATAAAGTTTGGGAAGCTGTTATTTAGGATATGTAGTGTGGGAAATTTCAATACACCTTCTGAAATAGAAGCTTTGGCGAAAAACTGATAAATCCAATATGGCGGGTGGGACTCCGCCTTAAGGATACTTTGCGTGCATCGCATGCCAGTCAAATCAGTGATGCAGCCTGTCAGGGCTTAGAGGATTATGCAGGCATTACTGCCTTTCCGATTGAACTGTAAAGGAGGTAATATATTATTCATTAAGGATTCTAGTGTTCAACATTGTTACAAATTCTATAAAAACTGCATTAAAAATGCGTTTTCCAACCATTCCGAAATGGTTTCAAAGATACGCATTGTGCACAAATCTCCATTCCGTCTTCAGATAACCAAACTTCCGTTATTAACAAGAAACTGAGTCGCTTTATCCTCCATCGTCATCACGGAAAATTTCGAGTGATCATTCGAGTAGGAGCGCACTGCACACGTTTCTAACATGTTTGAGGTGCACAGAAATGCTGTGAGCTGATGACTCGAAGCAACTTACCGCTTAGTAACGTAAACCAGATTGCTAAACTGATATTTTTACCTTTTTACCCGTACATATGGCGTGAGCAGACGCAGCTGAGTTAGGCCTGCTGTGATGCACTCTATTAAGCTTTAATGTTACAAATAAATATCAGTACTTAGTAGATATGATACCTAAACACATTTTTAAATTGTCCAGTACTATACTAGGCTAGATGTTATTTATAATACTGCATCATTAATGTAATTTCTTTAAATGATAATCACATTTTTTCCAGTGTAAAATCAAGCTTCATGGGAGACGCTCCAGATACCTTAGTCCCCTCTTTGGATCCGCCACTGGTTCTCAATCATCTCTGTAAGCCCGCGGTGTTAACGTTTTACGGACAGAAACGAAACTTTCGCAAGTTATAGCGTCTTTTATTTTCAAAAGATTAAAATATACTTGACAAAGTAGTGTGTTGGGGAGGAAACGAGGGTCGTGTTTAACTACTTAAAGAAGTAGAGATTGCAATACTTAACAGAATGCTTAAAAGAAACACCAATAACACACATTATGTGGTATAGGATAATGAGTTGAACATGTTAATATATTGTACCCACATTCGTAAAATCCGTCATTTGACCACTACAGGGCGACAAAGATGGATAATAGTACGATTTCAAAGATTACTTTTCCATTTAACAGGATAACTAAATGGAAAACAAATATAACTTACTACACATGTTTCAATGACCCTGATATTTTTATTTAAAAATATCAAAGTGATCTGATTGTAAAAAATCCTTTTTTAGTTTATGTTTATGGCATGATATAATAATATGAAATTATCACTTTTTAATAATATGTCATTCATTTTGGAAATATTCCTGGGTCCGCAATGCCTAAGCAGACAGCCTGCTCGCCTCCCACCAAGGCGAACTCGGTTAAATCCCCGGCTGGGTCATCTGTGGATTTTCGCAAGTGGGGATCCTGCCGGACGATGCCACTGGTTGGCGGGTTTTCTCGGGGATCTCCCGTATCCCCACCCTTTCATTCCAGCGCTGCTCCACTCACCTCAATTCACTGTCATCGGCTCTCAAGACTTCGCTGTTAAGAGCCGCCCAAATATCTTCACTCACTCACTCATTTATCCGTCAAACATTTTTCACCAATTCCAAAAACATTAATTTCTCAAACACTGCTTACTCATAACCTAAATCTTCTTCAAACATTACCCACTCATTCGTCAGACATTCTTCAGTTATTCCTCAAATATTCCTAAGACATCTCTAAAAAAAATTGCTGAGTTTGTTCATTCTTCAAACATTCCTTCAACATTTCTCAGGCATTCCTGAAATATTCATTCCTTAAATGTTACTCAGTTATTTATAACTTATCAAATGGACCTCAGAAATACTTCAAAATGAATCATAGCTCTTCTTGTGCGCGTGTGTCCTGAATGTCAGATAAGCACTAAAGCCAAGTGCAAACAGTACTGATACCTGAAGTCTCTCAAAAACAGTAGGTGGTGGTACAAAAAATAAAATAAGAATTTTTTTAACATAAATTAATTTCTCGCTCATTTTTTACATTATGACAAGGAATTTCTCAGATACCTACAGTTATTGGACAATACCTAATGATACCATTGCCAATGACACCTTACCTTCAATTCTTCGGTGCACATCAATTCAGACAAGATTATAGCAGGTGCTGGAGATAAAATCTGATGATGCTGTACACGTAAATGAGTAATATGTAACCGTATTTACAAACCAATTCTTTCATCATGGAACCGCGAAAGGTTAACGAAACGTAGGAAATACTCAGATGACAAAAAGAAGAACTGAACAAATATGAAAGTTACGACTTGGGAATGATGGGCGTAATGCTTCGTCTAATGTGCGAGTGATCTTCACTTCTTCGAAAATTTATCAAGAGACCGATTCTACCAACAAATTCCTTGGGATCAGCGAAAAATGCAAAGCCAATATTCTCGTAGTCTTCAGCCTTCTCAAGGCCATTGATCACTGCAAGGTTATTGGACATATATTCGATATTATTTTTCATATTCAATGTTTTAGTCACGGTGCTCCTGAAAAATTTCAACTGGCCAGTACACATGCCAACAAACCATATCTGTATGTAACAACACTGAACAGCTGTTGATGTTTTTCATTATAAGTATAGAAATCACATAACGTCGACTAAGGCTAACACAATGTTTACATAAGTAAGTACTTTAAGAGTACATGAGGACCGGGATTTACTTCTCGCGTTTGAGGCGCAGCGATACGGACGACAATGACATACGCGCCCAGCACCCCATCGCTCGTAGGCGCAAGGTCCTGGACTGATGTGGAGTGTTCTCGTTGTGCTGAATGTACCTATGACACTTTCAGCAGTAACACTATCATTTTATTGGTGGAAAGTTTATGGCAAGATTCAAGACAGGTACCTTGACTACTTTTGTATGTATCTGGCACGTATATTTATTAAGATAGTGCTTTGTAAAGCCATTTCTAGCTATATTGGTGTACTCTGAAATAGTGTTTCTAGTGTTCATAACGTAGTAAAAGCACTGAAGCAGCCCAGATCTGAAATGTGTGTAATTTTCATAGATCATCACATTGTGCGCACGTTTAAGAGTGGGATGGACCCGCGCGTCGAAGGTCAAGAAGCGCGGGAGAGATACGGGAGATACGCACGCTTAGTGTCTCATCGCTCCTAAGGGGAAGGCGTGCAGTGTTTCCGCCGTGACGCTGTACCGTGTACATTATATCTGTAACAGTGGGACTTTATTACATGCCATGAAAGTCCACAGATTAAACTACGCCCGTATGTTTGTAGTTTTTTCTTGCCGCATAAGGAAACTGTATAGGCAAGCTTTCAAAATGTGATATATGACCGTTTTCACGATTTTTTTTCTCCAAGAATACGCTTAATACGGCAAAAGTAAAAAAAAAAAAAAATAGAGGCATAGGTAATTGTTTTCTAAATCTTTTCTGGCGAAAAGTCCTATTCGCAGAACATTTATTTACCGAGATACACGTATTCGCGCAAACAACTATTTCACAAAAAAAAAACCCCGGGGGTTCATCCCAATCTTAACAGTTTCGTATAAAACCGTGCATTTCAAACACTCTGCAACACAGTTACAGCACCATGTAGGCAGGCGGGTGCCGTAACGTCCGGCGGACAAGCGAGGTCACTAGAGATGGAGCAAGTAACTCACAGAAGCAAGAACGGGTACGCAATGGACCATGGTCTGTACTAAGGAACCGTCCCAGCAATCGCCTGGAATAACTTCGAAAAAACCAGGATGGCAGGACCGGGTATCGAACCCATGTCCTCCTGATCGCCAAGTCCAGTCCAGCGATTTATTACTGTTCCACCTCGCTCGGCGACAACGTCGAGGACATGGGCATAAATAAGATGAAAATATGTCTACCCCATATTTAGTTTCTGGGTGCGACAGAACACCCCAGTGATCTCTACAAACCCAACGACACGAGTAACTGCCACGATCACGCCCTTCCCGATCCGCGTCCTCCGACACACTTCATTAGCTGCGTCATTTCTGCTGCAATTTTTTTTTCTCTCCTACTGCGTGTGTCGACAAAGGAACGTGGACCAGGCGTTTTTTTTTTTTTTTTTGCGCCTCGGCGTGCGGCGAAAGGTAATGGGGATAATTGATTCCGGGTCGGGCGCGGCAGCTGGGGACGGACCTGGGGAGCTTTCTCCGCTTCAGGTTCCGATCAATGGAAACACAAAACAGGAGGCATTCAACCCACCAACCCCACCCCCACCATCCCTTCACAAACTCCGCACCATAGGGGGCTCCACACAGTGACAGGCAGCGAGACAAAAGCTGGCATTTCGGGCAAAGCGAAAACACACGAATTCCCAACTGGAAAACCAAATGCAAATACATAGCAGACCTTTGAAACTCCAACGCAAGATCAAATTGTGTGTGTGTGTGTGTATATATATAGATATATATATAGTCTACTGTATCTGTAATTTTAATTTTCTCTTTTCGTAACAGAATACGGGTAGGTGCGGCTGAAAGATACGAAATGTTTAAATATTGCCATCTCTGTCATGGTGAAAAAAAAAGAGGTTGTGGGGGTGGTCAATCTAACATTTTATTCTAATACAGCTATTAATTTATTACACAGAAATCGATTTTAAAGGTCCTAAATGTGAAAATAATACATATCTTTACATTATTACAGCTGCATTTGTGTAGTTACCAGAGCAAATAGGAATGCAAACCTTGGCTACGAAGTCTTGTGCAAGTAAGCAGACGGATTTTTTTTCATATGCATTTGTCAGTAATGAAAGCGACTGCAACTACGGTTAGGACTCTCTCCAGTTCCGCCATGTCGTATTCTCGTCGTGTAACTCCATATATACAAGCTCTGGTTCCACAACATTTGCTTAAGTGATCTTTACCGACTTTAAGACTTTTTTTTGTTACTGTTTGAATACTTATAGTCTGTTCGCAGTATATTCAAAGTTTCTGAATGAAATCTTTGAAAAACCATCTAGTCTGTGATGTATTAAGCTGTTTCCTAAATATGCCACTGAACAAGCGTTTTAAACTTTTATTAACGTACAGTCCCTTACGTTTTGTTTAATTTGACTATCACTTATATTTTCTTTGCAAACTACAATATTTTATTCATAATTAATATGAATAGAAGCAGGGATAAAATAGGCGTGTTGGTAATATATTTCAAGAAACAGTTCTCATGCAAAATATGATTAAACTGAGTGCACACGAATACGGTGCATTGTCCCTTTGGTGCAATTTTCTAGACTTAGTGTGAAATGTATGCTTGCCAGTGAAGTACAATTCTTGCAAATATCTTTATTAAAATTTCTGTTTTGGGTGCTGTGAAGTGCAGTGGCGCCCATTGTGTAATGATAAGTGTATCAGAGTGCCGTTTCTTGATCTAGACAAAATGACGCTACTTCTGAGCTAGTCCATTCTGTTAACCAATTTTCATTCTCCGAATTGGTCCAGGGAAAGGCGAAACGTACATCATATACAAGTAGTTTTCATCGGTCGCCGAGGTAAAGCGACACGCGGTGCTCTGGGTGAAATGTATACAGAACGTCTCATAGAAAACAATTGCATTTCCAGACGAACGGACGAGAAACAAAAGATGGTTCTGAATATCGTGTCTGATTCAAACCACGTCATCTACGGACTAATATACACACCAAATCCTGATAGCACTTTGTTCGGAAAATTCACCTAGTATGTATTAAGTTAATACGAAGTTACGCATAACAGCGCCGGAAGACCGCATATTTACGTACCTGCGTGAGCAAAAAGTTGCGTATCACGAAGGCGAGCGGAACTGGCGCGATCGTCTTCATGCAAAAATACATTTCCATTATAGCTAACATATGATTCTGTTCGCCTTCGTGGTATGCAACTTGCACTCGCGTAAGTTCACATAGCTGTGGACTCCCGGAGTTATGCCTAACATTAAATTAAATTAAAATATGCTAGGCGAATTTTCCGAACATTTTTCTAATAAAATTTTTGTCTATGTTAGTCCATAGATTCGACATGCTATTAAAAACACAATGTATATAGCTGTTAAAATCAAAATAACGCGAGAAGAGACAGTTGTTATTCGTCAAGAAACAGACGTAGAAATAATTTTGTTTGATTTATAAAGCATATGTTCCTGTTCACATAAATTAAATTCAATTAAGGGTGGCATTCCAAGGAAATACAAAGCGATTCCAGCACTATATACTCAGTCGACTCAATGTTAAGAACGTAATGTGTGAAAAAAAATTAACATTTTCATATAAAAAAGTAACGAACTGGGTAACATGACAAATATGTATTATGGACTTTACATTCTCGCCTCCCCCCCCCCCCCCCATCTTTCCAACCACACCACCACCCCAAAAAGGCAGTATTGTGATAGCGAAGAAGTTATAAATTCTGATCCTACAAATAATTCTTTCTCTAAACATAGCAGCTAAAGTAAGGCTCAGAGAATGGTTGTTGAGGCAGAACATTCACGAAGAATTGTAATGACATTGTGGATAATGCAAAACAACACTGTTGTTACTCGTGATGCAAATATAGTTCCTAGGCTCTAGGTGAACGTTGTAATGATACCGATACAGCGCGAAAGTTTGCATGATGATACAATTAAAGAACTTTTTAAAGGTGCAAGTATGACTACACTCAGAAGGTTAAATCGGTTCTCAAGAACTCGCTGTTAGGAGTCGCCCAAATCGCTCCCATCACTCACTATGCAAGTTGAAAGGGTCCTTAAGCACAGACAAAGCACGGGAAGGCTGGTAATTTAAAATGTGTCCGGTTTTGAATAAAGAATGTTTTCAAAAGAGATATTAAAATATAATTTTATTTTCTGCAAAAAAAAAGTGATGGTGTGCCAAGGATATTAACTTAATTTTGGTTACCAATATGTTAATATAGTACATAAACAAAATTCGGGCAACAACACTCACATTGACGACTATTATTTTTAGCGATCGTACTAGTATGACAAGAATAATTTCTTAACTATAGTGTACATATTAT
The DNA here is from genome assembly GCA_029891345.1 of Dryococelus australis. Lineage (NCBI taxonomy): Eukaryota > Metazoa > Arthropoda > Insecta > Phasmatodea > Phasmatidae > Dryococelus > Dryococelus australis. The sequence goes on from CM056997.1 coordinate 131,068,922, forward strand.
AGTGTAAAATGGTTGAGAGATTTTGGTACGTAGGGAGGAGGTTGGGCTTAACGTCTCGTCGACAGCGAGGTTATTATATACGGTGCAAGTTGCTCAGATAATGGGAGTGGGGAAGGAATGGGAAGGAATTGGCCACGGCCTTTGATATGGGCACATCCCAGCATTCGCCTCGGGTGATTTCGGAAGTCGCGACTCGACGTTTTAATTTTTTCTGCAAAAGAATGATGAATTGTCCGATGAGTACACATTTCTCAAGAACGAAGATCGAATGTGAAATATTTAATTTGAGCTAAATTTATTTATTGCTTAGTTATTTTTCAAAAAAACCGTTTTACTTACTGTCTACTAATGTAGGAGTCCCCAGGAAAATCTGAAAATACATACCGCTTTCACAACACAACCTCCTTATATGAATATTGCAGAACTCATTTGAAAATCGATTCTGAAATTAGAAGGGGGGGGGGAGAATAAAAGTGCTGATATGTTCGTTAACCCCTTTGTAATTTCCAATACTGCTAGTGTTCATTGTCCCATTTAAATGTAAACAGATAAACTAAGGCTGCAAAACCACTTTCTTATTCTAAAGCAATAGGCCTCTTTAGAACTTACTGTACCTCCAGTGTACCAAAATTTGTCTACATTTAGGACATTTCTGCCCTGACAGTAACTTCGAAAGGTTGTGTAGCGTGGTGTTTCAATATTGTTCCACCTTGCGAAAACACAATTTGTGTCAAGAACATGCAGGCTAAATTAGCATAGGATCATCACATTTAATTTATTCTTCGTTGCTGAAAAATAAATCCTAAAACATAAGAAATAATCAATCAGAAGCAGACGCAGAACCCAATTAAAAGTTACACTAAGCATAATGGCTCAAGTAATAAACTAATTTAAAAATTACGTATTGGCAGAAAATGTGAAAATGCATTCTAAGTGACATTTTACTTACGAATTTTTAGTCATATAACATTATATTCTATTTTAATGAAATGCCTACTCTATATCGTTATAAATGCACTTCTCTTGAAAAATATCTGTCATCACTGGCATAGGTAAAGCGTGATTTCATCAATTATATATCGTAACGAATACGAGTAAAGTATTTAAAGTATCTGAAGTAAAGAAGTTGTGAATATAAAGCAGCATTTTACTAAACACGGCCCCGTCGTGCACAACCTGTCTCAATATTCAATATTACATTTGAAAGAGGCCAAACAGCAAGCCGGCATGGAATATATAAACATCAATAGCAAAATATATAGAACAAAAGAAACTGTGGGTCCAGCAGACATGAGGACGTTCCTGTCTAGATGCAAAAAACTATAAGCAGACTCCACCTCCAGTGCACAATGGGAGACAACCAGAAAGCATTACGTAAACACACACATGTGGAGGGGCGCGTAGTGTGGACTGGACTGCGAGGGAGGAGATCGTCGCAATCGGCGAGTGTCCAGGGGCGCGAACAGCGACCAGACGAGAAGCTAGTGGCTATCCTCCATCTGGGCAGAAGGACTGGAGTGAGAGACTGGGTGAGTCCGCACAAAGTTATCTCCACTCTACATAATATTACATTTCCTTTCTTCCCTTCTTCCATTGGCCTTTTGCTTGAACTTCTGTATTACTTCGGTTAGAATTGTTAAAAGTAAATACTTTATCTAACCCTTTAATATAAACTTATTATCTGGTCTTAACTTCCATACTAATACTACAGATCATCTTTGTTCTTTTTCGGTAGCAGTTAGAACATAATATGCTACACGATAAATCATTAAGCTATATTCGGGACTACCTCAAATTACTGATGCTATCACGATTGAATCATGTGAGGTCTGGCTTGTGTGCAGGCATGCCTACAGTTCGTTAATTGTTACTCTGGCTAAATATTTTTTTCTTTTTAAAATGTTACGTAAATTTCTACGCACATAATCAAATTAATTTTCTAGTAGTGTATAGCGTGACTCTATAGTGCAAAAGACTGCGCTCAGAGATTTGAATGCTGGAGAAGATAAAATTTTAAGTTAACATTTTAACCCTAAGCTCTTTCCAGTCGCAGCGATTCAAATGACGTAAATATCGTTCAGGGGAGCGCTAACAACGAGACGGAGAATGAAAATCAAATCCACCACCACATCGAAAATGCACACAGGTGGCACCGCAATATAGCAACGTAAACTTTTACAGCGATCCGGTAAAAAAAAAAAAAACTACTTGTGAGGACTCCTGCGAGGAAGTTTTACTGGCGCCCGCTTCGCACGCCTCTTATTCGCGAACAGCAACCTCTCAAGTTGCGGCAGATCGACTCTCGAGTCAGGAGGAGGGAAGTGGGATCCTCAACACCCGGCCCAGCTGCGAAGTCGATGGATCACGTACGTCGATAGAGGGCTGGACTCGAAACGCGACTTTAAATGTGTAATTTCTGGTGAGGCGACGTCTTCGAGCTCGCCAGCCGGTAAAGGCTGTTCACGATAAAGTGAACACTTTTGAAATTAACATTATAAAATAATCACTGGCCCTGCCTGCATATATTTTAACGGGCGCACTGAGTGACATGCGCCCAGTAAAGTTGGTAACGTTGAAGGGGAAAGTAGTTCCATATCTTAACGTCGAAAAATAGTGTTAGGTAACCATTTGTGATAACTTAAATTATTTATTTCCATTTCTGCTTCTTTAATGCATAGAAGTGTAAAATGAGCAGATTTTTTAAATATTTACTTTTCTAATAATTTTACAGTTTCACTTTAAATCCGTATGAATAAAGTGACGAGGTCCATGGCAATGTTAATTTTACATAAGGCGAAAGAAGACACAACGTGTATACAAGTAGATCTTAATCAGGGCTTTCAAAAGTGCTCCTTTTACCGGGAACAGTGTATACGAGACTTGGAGAGAGTGCTCCTAAATGCCTGGCCTTCAGTCTTTCTGCGTGGGAATTTCAACCGAATTCAGACAAAGAAAAGAAACTAACACCATATTTCAATTCTATTAGGGTCCGATGTATATCCCTGCAAACTTATCATACTTATTGTATGTGCAATAATAAACTGCGATAAATATTTCTGAAAAAATAATACAAATACCCGTGTGATACCGGACGTCGAAATATGTGAAACGACTACTTGAAAATGACAACCATTCAGACCCAGCGCGCACACACAGTTGTGTACATTACGCACGTGTATAGGCTATTCGCGGTAATGTGAGAACTTTTTGAGGCCCTCCCAACAGGCATTAACCACTAATAAATATATCTTATTGCAGCCTTAGGTGTAAAATTTTGAGAGTGGTGAAATGTATAGACTGTGTTTATTGGTCACATTGCAAGATTTATATCAAAAAGCAGCAAGAAGATATAAATTGGATGAGGAAAAATTAGGAAGGGCCATGCTCCCTTTACCATGAACAGCCTATAGGTAATTTTAGTCTCTACTGCACTCTGCGAAGCTTAATGACTAATGACCTTACATGTGGGTAAATTATTCGCAAACCGTCTTACTGGTCTAGGTCAATAACTCATTTGCTGGGACAACGAAACTAGTGTTGTGTCGACTTTAAGCACCGCACGCATCAAAAATTGTTTTGTTTGCAACACCTGAAACCGTAAATTAAAGTGTGCCTGAAAGGGTTACGTAAATCACCAGGCTGTCGTAGCTTTGCGCTTTCTCTTGATGGACGATATCGCACAAACGACACACCTACGCACCTGACATCCCAAGAAGATTACCAAAATATTCTCAACTGCCTACATATATAATTATACAGGGGCAGGGGATTTTTCAGATTCGCTTCCGCAATTGGATGTTTAAAATTGATAAGCATCTTAGATGCCTGTCAGCGAATAACGCACTTCCAGAATCGGAGTAGCTTAATTATGACTGGTCTAGTCATATGCCACAATGTATTCTCGCATAGAAGAGTAATTCCCTTTCCGCTGGCATTCTAACAAGAATCAGAAGGATGGAACGACAGAGCTGGACATCGCCATGAAGGAAAAACTACACTCTAAGAAATCATTTGAAAATTTACCACACCAGTGTATACGTATAGAAAGAAAGCGCGAGTGGTGAAGTTGTTTCCCATACGTCCATGGGAGCGTTCCTATATTTGCCTAGGAAAAATTTTAATGCATACGAAACTTCCCAACTTTGTATCGTAGTGACACCAAACATTCCTATATTTACAGCGTGAAACGTGGCATAATTTCTATACAATGTATAGGTAAAAAACTTACAATACAGTGCAGGAACTTTACCAGAATTTTTTTTATGGCAAGGGACGGCGGGAGGTAAAGAAGTTCACGACAGTGAAGCCAAGGTTCGCTCCTCTTCTTCTTGCACTTGGGAGAATTCGCAGTGTAGAGTGTACTCTCTTGCGTGGATCTCAGTAGATCCTCAGGAGATGACTGTGTTGCGTTAGCAGGCAACAGCTACGCATACAATTCACGAGAACTCTGGAAGGCCACCAAACACTCGGCAGCATATAGCAGAGTCCAGAAACGTTTGTATTTCATTTTATGTACTTAATTGTGCTTCCATCCTTGGTTACAATATTACAGAAATATTAGTGGATTCGTGTACTCCGAACGCGCTCCTATGTTCAATATTTTTGTGCGTAATTTTAACCGTGTGTTATCTGCTTGTAGTAAAATGTCACAAACATTTTATATTTTAGCCGACCTCCCGTGGCGCAGTCGCTTAGTGGGTGCGCCGCCGGTCTGGACTGCAGGAGGCTCAGGGTTCGAATCCTAGGTAAGGCATGGGTGTTAGTTTTACGTCATAAGTTAGTTTGTAAGCCGTCCCCTGTTAATACTTCAGGCATAAAACCGGGGGACGTTAATAAGCCCTTTCCAATCCAAATTTATATTTTAATAAAAAAGTTTCTGCGATTTTTCAAGCAGGAAAAAACACACAGTAGAAATTAGATACAACGTATGAAACGACTCGTAAATTGTAAATTTTTCTATAATAAGACGTTTCCAATAATACCCCTGAAACGACACGAAGACGACGAATTTATACAAAAGGGGTTAGACCGTGCCTTAAGTTTAGTTTACAACAAAGACTACACTAGCATCCGTCAAGGACACAAATTCTGGAACCTCACATCATTTCTCATCGTTCAGAAAAAACTGAAATTCCTCTCCGTTATTGCCTGGCGATAAATACGGCGAAGATTGGTGATAAAAAAAAAAAAAAACAAGGACGGAAGGTGGAAGTTGTTGCCTCTACTAAGATTTTCGTATTTAGATTCGGAACCGCTGCGGCGCACCGTTATGTGTGCTGCCTCCCATCTAGGCGAACCGGATTCTTGCACGTGGAAATCGTACCGGGAGATGCCGCTGGTCGGAGGGATATCGTATTTCTCCCGCTCTTGCATTCCGGAGCTGCTCAATACTCACCTCGCTTCACCCTCATCGGCTCTCAAGACTCCGATGTTAAGAGGGATCAGTTCCCGCCATCTTGGATTTTTAGAATTTTCGCAAAAAAACTGCATTATAGATTTGCATTCAATTTTACTGAACGACAGGATATATGGCATTGCCTTGTGCACTTTATAAAGTGAATGCAGTGGTTAGTTTAACTGCAGTGTTCACCCGCAAGGAAAAAACGCTCACTTCTTCCCAGCTGTTAATGGTTAAAAATTAATAAACTCAGTGGAAACCTAACAACTTGAAGAAGCGTGAGAAGATATTATTTATGCTGTGTCGTAAGAAAAATTTTGTAATCCAACTTAAATGTCAGTTACAGCGAAAAATGGATAAATCCAAGTTGGCGGGGAACGATTCTTCTTAAGAGCCGCACATACCTACCACTCCACCCTCCAGTTGTTTTCGTTTAACATCACCTACCGAATAAACCTTTAATTGAAGTTGTTAACTATATTTGAGACTTACTTCCTGAACGTAAACTAAGAGTCGCAAACGTTAACTATTTTTATAAGAGCATGCATTTTCACGGGCAGTACAGAGACAGGAAGACGGTCAGAGTTAATGGCTAGGATCACTGCACAATTCCCAAGTGATTAGAATGTGATCACAGGTTTTGATGACGTCTGTGATTGCAATTCGCTTCTTTCACCGCAGTTGTATTGGAAAGGATTTATTAACGTCCTCCGGTGTTATGCCTAAAGGATTATCAGGGGGCGGTTTATAAACTAACTTATGACCTAACTTAAATAAACGCATACATTACCTAGGAATCGAACACACAACTTCCCGCACCCCACACCGGCGGAGCACCAACTGACTGCGCCGCGGGAGGTAAAGCTTCTGCCGCAATGTTTTCATTAACGACTATAGCGTGTTCACGGTTTCTGAAAGCTGTTCCCAATAAATTGAGCACTTTTGAAATCAACCTTTAAAAAATATCACGGTTACCACCTGCATATATTTTAACGGCCGCACTGAGTGGCATGCAACCAGTAAAGTTGGTACCGATGGAGGGAAAGTAGTTCCATGTCTTAGCGTTGAATTAGAGGTGTTAGGTAAACATTTTTGAAAACGGATATTATTTATTTTGTTTTCAGTTTTTTTTCTATTGCATCTAAGTGCAAGATTTATTTGGCCGACGAATGAATAAAGTGGCCAGGTTCCCGACAGTGTTAATTTTAAATATGACGGAAGAATACACAATGTTCATACACGTAGATCTTAATCAGGGCTTTCAAAAGTGCTTAGTTTACCATGAACAGCGTATACACGTGAAGCCCTTACATTTCCGTGAACAGCTCCCATCTCGCGTCGACACTTTGATCGAACAGCGATTCACGCTATCAGAAACTTCGATAATCACGCTGTTTCATTAGTTCTGACGTTTCTCTCGTTGAGTTCCGCCCATGTTTGCAACTACATCACAGGCGGATACAGAAAGCAATTCAGATCCTTTTAGTTAATTTTCCTCCGCAGTCTGTGGTGAAATGAAGGCAGCCACGTTTCATTTCCGTATTGTGCCTGTTGGCGGTTCTCGTCATCTTTGCATCTTCCAACCGCATTGGACAGACAGCCCGTACATCACAGTAGCCATTATCACGATTAACTCTACAAGTTGAGCTCGGAAAATTCTAGAAAAAATTAATTAATAGATTTTTCGCATAATAGCGATGAACAAGGCCGAGAACAGAGAGCGCATTAAAGAAATTAGTTAGCAGGGCGCAGGCATCCAAGCCTGACTTCCAAAACACTTCGCAGTCATTTAGTAACAATACTTATCATTACATTAATAAAATTTTTAAAACTTTCCTTAAAAATGTGCACAAAAGATTAGGGAATTTTAAAGCACACAATACAGGTACAGCGGTGGCACAATTAAGAAAAAATACATTGCGTTCACAGAACATCTCAGAACTGTATTTTTGATACCGGAAATTTCTAAGGTAAACATGAGATATAAAAAGTAACTGCGACATTAATGCAAATATAACACAGGTAATCCATCCCGTTTAAGACAGTTCCGGGACACTGGCATATTAAACAGTGTCGGCTGTCTTGTAGCTCAACGCTTATGCTTGTAATTTCTGTTAGATGGAGGCCATATAGGATTTAGTGACTTTGGCCTTGAGCTTTCGGTGACTTCGACCATGGAAGCTGACACTGATCCTTCCTTGTTATCCTGATATCTATACATTTTACAATCTTTACTTAACATTTTAAATGTCATCGTAGAACATTCCTCAGCACATTGTTATTTCTGAAATAGTGATTTCAAAAATTAAACTGCGGTGCAAGAAATCAGGAGAATAAATCCCTCATCAAAGAGAACTTCTGATGTAAGTACGATATGAAAAAGTCCTTCTCTTAGCCTGTTGGTTGCTTAAGTACGCTCTGTTTTAATTCTGTTGGTCACTGAGAACGTACTAGCTGAAACAACGGGTTTTGATTATCTTTTCGTACGCCTAAATGATGTAATAAGAATATCTCTTGAGCAGCCGTAAATATTACTGGCTTATGTAAAAAAAAAAAAATTGATCGCCACGATATTGCTCTTTTCAGGAAGGCCTGCCGAAAAACTCACCATAACTCGAATCAGGTGGCAAAGCACGCGTATGAGCAATTACATGCATGGCTGAATGTGGCTTTTAAAAACCTACAAATATTTCAAAAAGTCACAGATATATGGAGAACATGACCACACGAACTCGGTTTATTACATACTAGGGGACCCAGCCCGTGACTTTTTTTGGTATGTTAAAAAATTTGGTTATCATACAAAGACAGAAAAAAAAACATATTTCATAGATATGTGTTATGAAATTAACTCAACATTGAAGCGACTGCTACCCCATTTGATATTCTCTATCCACTGGGCCACTGCGGCCTCATTTAACATAGTTATATCCACTGAGCCACTAAGGCCCCACTTGGAATCGCTCTATATACTGAGCCTATGCGGCTCCATTTGGAATCTCTCTGTCCACTGAGCTACTAGGCCCCATCTGATATATATCTATCCACTTGGCGACTGCGGCCCCACTTGACATAGTTCTAACCAGTGATCCACTAAGATCCCACTTGGAATCGCTCTATCCACTGAGCCACTAAGGCCCCATTTGGAATCGCTCTATCCACTGAGCCACTGACACCACTTAACTCAACATTGAAGCGGCACATTTAATGTAAACAAAAATGATATTCGATTACATTTATATTTCTATGCAATAATCTCTATGCAATAATCTCTATGCATTAATACTAAACTTTTCATTAAAAAAATTAATTAAAAATTAAATTTTAAGGTAAAAGGTAATGATTGCGTAATCTGATCTTGCTGAAATTCGAATTTGAACTGTATTTTACCCCGAAGATTCACACTGCAAAATTTGAAGAACTTCTGTTGAGTTTCAAGGGACGAGGTATTAAAGAGGGACAGACAGATATCGTCTACTTATTATCTAGTAGATTTTCCAATGTAAACTACGCAAGATTCTACTGCTCGCTGGAAAACTATTTTTACTGAACACTGCTTTACAAGAGCGATCACAGAAGACTCCGAAAATTTGATCGACTGATATATTCCGAAATACCCCAAACGGTGTAATATAGACAGCTTTAGGCTCTTTGCCGTTAATTATTCCTTTTACTTTGAGTTAAGGTTCCGAAATGTATTAATTGATTCGCTCTCCTATCACGTACTGACTTCCTGTCAAGGGCACTCGCCGCAAAATAAACTGTTCTATGTTAGACTAATCCGCGTGGGCGGCCAAACCACAAAGAACTGAGTCACATTCAATCGGTACAGGCACCTAAAGCTGACACTGCAGTTGGCCAAGACAATGCAGTTATGCGTGTTTGGTATCTTTCCTCAATTTCACTGAGAACTTCGCACTCATGTTCTATTTTGGTCAAGCCGAGGTGTTACCCTACATATACTGTCTGCCCAGGGTTGTGCCGGAGCTGTGTGACCTGTTCACTGCATCAACTGATCGTTGGAAGGAGTTCCCCACAGATCTCCTCCAGCACGCGCAGTTTAAACCACTCCTGGCACGAGTCCAAGCTCAGAGTACGCGTAACCAAATATAACCTCTGGAAGGGCCTATCGGTAGTTCCATAGTGCTACTTAAGTTTCCATAGCACTTGTGGGCTTTGGACAGGGCTGTCCATTTCCATGGCCTAAAATAATGTCTTCACCTTGAAATTCTGGCTTTGGGCCCAAAGGCCTGAGAGTTCAACAGTCAAACTCCCCACCTGGTGGTTCAATAAGACAGGTGCCTCTTTTCCCGGTACTGAGGGTTTCTAGTGGCACTAGGCAGTACCCGGCGTAGCTCTGTTCTGCTTGAACCCAGAGAGTGGCATGTGCCGAAGCACCACTCTCCAGACACCAGCGATTCACTTTGCTCGAAAGAGATTATTTATGTCTCCTCATCCACCCTTTCTGGAGTCATGCATTGGTTACCGTGTTTGGATACTAAGACACAACACTGCCCCGACACCTTAAACGTACGGATAATTGCTTATAGCTTTAGGGAGTTCATGTCATCTCCTTCCTCCCAAAATGCGTTGTACACAAACAAAAGAGACAGCTGTTCTGCAAATACACTAAAATGCAGGTGAACTAGATATTGCTCCTACCCCTTCTGAAAACATTCGCTGACTGCTCTTTAAAATATTGTATATTTTACAGGAATGAGGGAGCATTAAGTATAGATGTAGGGTAACAAAATTTTCAAATACATAACATAGGCAACGTGCACATATTTTGCTGGCACTTGGTTTTCAAACATTTATGTGTTAGAAATGTGTTTACAAAGTATCACGGTTTAAAAATTAGATTTGAAAGAGTTATGATTTATTGGAAGTTTCATGTTTTAATGGCCGCCAAAACGCGCCTATCGCGCCTGCTCACTCCGTGACGTCACAAGTCAGATACAACCTCGGCTGCCGCGTTTATTCACTTCGACGGTGATGCGTGTTCGGTTAAATAGAAATTGTTTGAAGTAATGGAAATAGAAAATAAAGAGTCAAGTATTGTACCGCAGTGTACTAATACAACTCGCAAAACACCTGATAAAGTATTTGTTGGTTACAAAAATACGAAACAAACGGGATGAAGTGGTTTAACGCAGTTAGGCGAGACATTGAAGATGTTTCGCCAAAATAAGTTCTTCTTGTTTGCGAAGGCCATTTTGAGATACGTAATTATATTTAAGGTGTTTGTGTTTCCCTATGTAGGTAGCTTTAAATACTGGACTTCTTATTATCTACTATTTACAGCTGATCTAACCTTCATTACGGTACTATAGTATCGTTTAATACATGCCACAACGTGTTTAGCCATTCATATGTGATGTAGATGTGAGCATAAGGTTTATCATAATAATAAAGACATATATATATACACATGTTTACAAAAAAAAACTAGCCACACAATGTAAATTTTACATTATGTAAGTATATACATAAGTTAGGCCTGACATAAGGAATTTGGTACAGATATTTATTTATTTATTTAATAAAACTTCTAACATTCGTATCAAAAGCACAGCTATCATATTTTGGCTATATCCACAATTGTATGCCTAAATAATAACATGTTACGATGTTACGTAATGCCAATTAAACATTAAATTGTTTGGGTGGGGCTCAGAGCCCCTCTTTGAAAAGTTTGGTGTGTATTATACGGTATTTTTCAAATATAGCATTTCTAATAAAATTAAGGTGTATTGATTTGTCTCTAGTTAGCTTTCATAAGCCTAAAAAGTAAAATTAAATAGCAACTTGATTTTTAATTACAGAACGCTGAAATTCAAGTTTTTAGAAATGTTTGTCAAGGATGACCTTACTGTCATATTTACCCTTACCCTTTTTTCTAAGTTACTAAGAATAACGTTACAAAATTGACGAGAAACTAAATAGGCCTACGCGTTTTACGTAAGTATGCTGTGTTACTTTCATAACGTTTTCCCTTAAATAAACAGAAAGAAAACATATTCTGAGGAATAAAACAAATTCCTAAACTTTTATCAGAGATTTTTTTTTTTTTTGCTGTATTTAATTTTATCCCAGGTATGAAGTATTTCCCAAACCACCATATCTATAGTTTCAGCTAATGTATACAGTTTTTACATTTTGTAAAGAAAGTGTACACACAGCCATCGTGGCATCAGAATAATAAAAGGTGTGTTAGGTACACAAAACTTAAGAAACAATAAGATAAACAAGCTATTTTATAGTAATTTTTTTCGTTTCCAAGCTCTATATTTAAGGCCTTAAATATAGTGCCTAGAAACGAGGTGTAATACGGAAATACAGGTTTGCCGGCCGACAGCGCGGCGTTCTGCCCGCCACTGACCCGCATCTACTCCAGAAGTGACGTGGTGTCGGGTAGTGACTAGCGTGCTAGCTTTAGGTCTACTGTGACCACACTGCTCGTTATCTGACATTTCTAAAGCGAAAAAAGTGGTTTATGAATACCGAATACGGAAAAAGGTGTAACCTTCTTTCTCGACATTACGCTTTATTTCCAAATAATGTAGTTAATTTATCACAGACAGCAAGAATGGCGCGCGACAACACAGTACGCTCACTACTGTCGCCTTCAATACAATTTATCACAGACAGCAAGAATGGCGCGCGACAACACAGTACGCTCACTAGTCGCCTTCAATACAATTTATCACAGACAGCAAGAATGGCGCGCGACAACACAGTACGCTCACTACTGTCGCCTTCAATACAATTTTGTTATTCTTGTGAATGTAAAACCTATTCCATATTTTAATTTACAACTCTGAATCTTAGCACTCGTAAACATAAACACAGATGATAATAATAAAACGTACCTCAATAAAGCTTACAAATAAATAAGTTTTAATATGTGATGCAGGCCTTCTGTCGCTTTGAAAATCACGACTGTGTGATATGAGACACGTTATTTATTACCTTTGTAATTTTACATAACTTATTTCAGTTTCCACAGAACAATGGGAATTGAAGTAATCAAGTACTATATTGGTATCTACTCGTGGCAGGTTGTCCGACTGCGCTTTCACAAAGTTGCCTTCCATTTTTGTGATGCGTGTTTGCAACGTGCCGGGGCCGGCCGCCGGCTTATGACTAGTGACGTCAAACCAATGAGAGAGCGTTCCACATTCACGTGACAGCGGCCGCCAAAGTTACTGTTTTAATACTAAAATTACTTCAATTTTTACGCAACAAACGCCGCATTTTTCTCATATAACACACAAATGAACTAAACAACCGCAAAATAAAACACACAATGCACTTCTCCACAAGGGCAAAAAATATTGATATTTATCTTCAAAATAAACAATGTATTTACTCTGAATTCATTATTCCGAATTACGATAAAAAAATTTCAACACTATCGTGCCATGGCTTTTTTAATGTGACAAACAATAAAAACCATACCCCTTAAATAAAAAATGCACATTCTTTGGATCCTTTAATATTCTTTCTCCCTCCTTCCCTTATTTTACACAACTGGTTAACTAGTAAATTTACACTAAATACGCTACACGGAAAAGGCTGGTTATCACAAGAATGATAGAATTTACAGTACGATCTTATGTACAGGTTAACTGCTTTCCTAGTCAAATGCCTAAACAGAGGTGAAAACCTCTGTTCCCCTACCAAAGTGTCACAGAAATTTAAGAGTTAATTACTATTTTAAGAAATAAATCACTTTCACAAAAATTATAAATAAAGCTACGTTTGTGGAACAAGTTCGATTTTAGCAATAAAAATCCCATGAGTAAAATCCCCATGAGGAACTGTTTCAGTACAGACCAAAATCGAAAATGACACGCAAACACGCAAAAAAGAAAATGTAACATTCAGTTCAACGCGGGAACATTAACTATTCTTCATTTAAAGAAGGGAAATGTTATTACAAAATAAAATTAGTTATATTTGTGTCATCCACATAATTTATGGCATAACCAAAACAAATCAGGATCAACGAGTGGTGCTATAACAGCCAGACAATTAATTAATTGTTCACGACCTATTAATTTCTACCTCCTAAACAACGTACTGAACCATCTTTACGATGAAACGCATCGTATTGCCAGCTGTGACAGCAAACCAATGTGCAGTTCATATCTGCATATTTGCACATCTGACTAAAATAACGTGTACTTTCAAAAGCGCCAAGTTAATTAAACATGAGGCGATTTTAGCGTCAGACATACTACAGAAGCCTTTACCAAATAATACCACCAACTCCCTAGCCATCAATTCGTGTTATAGTAGTATAATGGCTCAAACAACCACCACATGTAAAGTTTTCAGAGTGGGAAACAAATTATATCGTCTCTAGAGGATGTTCTTCACGTTTTCCATGTCCCTATCGAAATTAATTTCGTCGAGTTTTCATTTGATTTCATCACTAAAAATAGCTCGAAGCTCGCCTCTCCGGCGATCATGTGAAAGGCCATCCCTTCAATGGGCAATGTCTTGACCTCAGGTAAGATTATTCTATTCAGGTTGGGAAACTCGCCGCTAAGAGTATGGTCAGGTAGCGTTTGTATCACATGTGTGATTTTCTCCGTTTCGTAAGTTAACAAATCGAATATTTGTAATTTTCATAAAATAAATACACCTGTTTAAAATCTTCCGATTTGTATTTTATTATAACCTCTGGAAAGAAAAAAAAATTTTATTTGCATTATAGTGAGTGAGTGATGAAATTTGGGCGGATCTTAACATCAGGGTCTTTAAAGCCGATTCAGCAGTAGAGTGAAAACTTAACGAAATACATCCACGTGTAGGTTAATAATCGGTCATATAATTGAATTCAGCATAACATTATCTTACACAACTACTACATTAAAATACGGAAACAATATTATTTCAATGAAAAATTTTACGAATCTATTTCGCACTTAAATTCGTACCATTCTGAAAAAAATCATTGGAGGGCGTGAATAACAATTACAAAATAAAGGGTAGTAATAAGTATTTTGTTTGGGGTATTGTCCATTTCATATAAGTGGTCTCAATTTTGACAGTTCTAGGAAAGTAGTGTCAATGGCATCTGGTTGGCTATGTAACCTTCCACCACAGATGAACTATCATTGAAGGTGACTGTTTGTAAACAAACACCATGTGACTGCCAGTATTTGTTAACAAGCAACATATGGCTGACTGTTTTTTTGTAAACAAACTGCATGTACCTCCACCCAAATGACTTTTAGAAGCTGTGATGGGCTGTTCAAACAGTTTCAGGTTGGCAAAAATCCCATTTTCTTACTTTATAAATATTTTATGTAAATGACTAACAGCCCATGTAATAAGTTTATAAATCAATAATAATTTTTTACCTTGCAAGAAATTTGTAACCAGGATGCACAAAAATGAAATTGTATTTTGACTGTCAAATGAATAGAAGATATTTTACTGTTTTTGAGTACACTCTAAATATATTAATGACAACTAATCTTATCACACTTACCTGAAGTAAGTTCTTCTAAGCATAAAAATTTAGCATGGTTTCTACGAACACCAAATACCAATATCCCCCCACCCCCTCCACAGGAATGCACAAATACCGAATTACCGCCCCCCTCCCACACTTTCTTTTCAAAGACAGTATACATTCTTACATACAGGCTATTCCTGATATTGTATTAAAAGTACATAGTTCAGCTTTGTAGTATGATATGACAACAAACTCTGTACTTTTATGGTGGTTATAATTCACAGGATGTAGGTAGCCAAATTAATATTTAAGCAAATATTACTTAATTTCAGTAATTTTAATAACTCTCATTTAGTAACTCAAATGTTAAGTAGGTATTGCAGGTTTGCATACAAATACTTTAATAACTTTTCTCAAATACAGAAGTGTACAGATTGTCATGCCGTGAATAAAAACTTATTTCTGACAAACTCGTGTTGATATTTACACTGAAGTTCAGTCGCACATCCTCCCTCCTCAAAATTGTAAATACAACTCTAGGCTTGTTCTCGGGTACCTAATGAAAAACTGTAATTCAGTTCAGAGATGTTACAAAGCGCTCTAGAGAAGCAGATGTGAACTGCAGCAACAATATTTCAAATTAACATGTTACACACTAAAAAGCAACTCCATCTAACCAAGATTGAAGACATCATAAAGTTAATTTTCCTTAGCGATAAATTTTGGAATGTCGCAGTTCCTGCTGATGCATGACACACTTCTTAAGTTGAAAGAATTTTGTTTGATAAGCATGTTGTAATTTACTTGATATCAAAACGTTGTCTTTCCAATGTAAATCCTGTTTATGTGAATTATTTTTCTGTTACTCTTACAACATTCTTAACAACGTATGTTAAAAACACATGAGCGCTTTTAATTTGCAAAACAAAAATGCTCAAAACGTTTATGAACGACCCCAACGTTGGAACCTACATGCCATTATGATACTTTCAAATACAGCCTTTACAAACAGGAAAAACGTTTAAATTTATTTGCTAACAAGTATCCCTGCGTAACAAGCTTGACAAATTTTATATACGTTCTAAAAAAATACAAGTGATACAACTTATAAGTTTGTACCAGTTAGCTTTACATTTTGAAACCATCCAGAACCAAAATGTTAGAGTTTCAGTCAATAATAACACAGCGAAATGTTCATAGCAATGAAATGTGGGCCCAATTAGGGTATCATGTTTATTTTATTTCGAGTGAAAAAGGAAAAAGTGAGCAGAAAAAAAAAAGGGGGGGGGGGGCTTTAGTTTATCGTCTTTGGTGAGACGGGATTATTTTGATGTTCTTATGATGCCGGAATCACGGCCGACAGCCAATGAAATACAAGATAGATCGTCGTAAGCCCGACCGATTCTATCGTCTGACCAGCGATTTTGGATTATAAATAATTTATATTCTTCGTCGTGTCGTGCGGTACGACACACAGAATGTACAACATTGCAAAATGAAATTGTATTGCAAGCTTTTCCTGCAATGGTAAATACGCAGCTTAAAAGAAAAATAAATTGAAAACTACTGTAGCTAACTCTCAAAAATAATAATTTTACTTTTGTATGCATTAGCGATACCAATTTGTCACCATTGTGTATTAAAAATTTCCCTCTTATTAACTACCTTTGAGACTAAAGTAGCCTATCAGCGCCTTCTAAATAGTTAGGTTAAATGCCGAGTGTAGTGTCGGTCGTGCTGATTCAAGTAGTCAAATTGAAATGTGTCGTGGTTGCGTTTTTGGTCGTGTCGTGCGTGTTGGTCGGGGTTATGTGATTCCTGCATGAGTTCGTGGCATTTTGAGTTACATATGGTTTTTATAGAGCAGTGGAAATTTTTGCTCACATGGAAATAATATTTAAATTATTTAACTTCGAAAAATTTAACTTTAATGAAAATACAAAACGCGATACATACGTCGCTGTTCGTATTCGTACAGGTGGAGCAATATATACAAGTACACACTTTGAGTGAAGTTAACCTTACACTAGAATTTACGATGTAGACAAACAAATATTATTCACTCACTACAAAAGTGTGGAAAGTGCGACTTTTTTCAGGCCACGTGCATTTCAATACTTATATTAACGGTTTACAAATACATTTACAAAACACGCAAACTTACTGTTGCAACCTCTTGAACACGTGTATTTCTATGGCAATCCTTGCGAGTTTACTTAACTAGAATCACGTTTGCTTCGTCACTAGCATTACATAATTTTTTTGCAAAATCATTCAGTAAAATCAACACTGCGCACGTTTCCTGATACAAACAAACTTAAACATATATACGGAAATTATATTCGTGTCACTTCATTGTGGAAGGTGGTTAGGAAAATGGCGTAACGGGCAGTTTTAACGATGTGACGATTAAAAACGCACTACAACGGTACCTACAACCAACTATGTTTGGAAAAAGCAAATAAAAAATAATTAACTACCAATTAAATATTCCGACAACACCAATAAGATATTCGTGTAATAAACACGATTAAAAAAAGTGCACGCACAACTGTCTTCACTGGGCTGGAAACTGGAAACATAAACATGGCTAGCCATTGGCTATTGGCTGGAAACGTTTACTGTTCGTATGTGTCGACATACTAGAACATAAATGCTGAACATGTTTTTAAAGTCCCGTTACTAATAGCCAAGAAAATTTAATATTGCTTTAGAAACATAATTTAAACCATAAATGTTAAGTATAACTAAGATTTTAAATTACAACTTTTAGTTTCGAGTACTATTTTCTTCTTCATCAAAATAGCCAACCTAACAACACAGATCCCACAGCAGTTCATCAGCTGATACAATACGGTAGGAGCGAGAGCATTTACTGTTTACATATTGTGTAGGTTGGTCACACTGTCTATCAAACTTGAGACCTACTATATGAAATGGACCATAACTATAGATCACAAATCGGGCCAAACATACGGTAAAATGAGCACTTTTGAATTGTATACACGTTGTGTATTCCTCCGCCTTATGTAAAATTAACATTGCTATGGACCTCATCATTTTATTCATTCATCGGTCAACTGAAACTGTGAAATTATTAAAATATATGCTTGCAGAGGCAATGACTTTTTCCTAGGGTTCATTTCTAAAGTGCTCACTTTATCGTGAACAGCCTTTATGAACTTTTACAGTCAAATAGAAAGGATTTCTCGATTTTCCGCCAGCTTAAAAGCGACCGCTTTAGAATACGAGCGCAGCTTGAAGCGGGTATTTTCCTTATCGCAAACTCTCTCGTAAGTATACTCGTTTTGTTCGCAACCAGAATAGAATGAACCTTACATTAGGTGTGCATCACCTTGTAGTCAATAGACCTTGGGGTGAGAGTGAGGCCTAGCCTTAACACTTTGAGGTCGACATACATTTACAAGACAACAAAGACAAGTTAGAAGTGAGTTACATATATCCACCACTGCAGGAACACAGGTTCTATTGGTCTCTGTGTTCCCACTCACTACCGTCCTAGTGGCCAACATGACAATAAACACGCTTACTGTGCTATACAACGTTCATTATTGGCTGGTCATCAGTTACCAAGGCGCTGAGTTTATTTTGTCCCAATCAAATGTCTTTACTTGTGCAAGGTATTTTACAATCACACCTGCTCTTTTGCGGGGATGCGACAAACATATTTTTGTAGTCAGGAAAGTCACTGTTACTGAGCTGTAGAGTTACTGTAAGATCCTGTTGAACACAGGCAGTACAGCGACTGCATGAAAATGTTAGTTTTCTTTTCAATGACAAAGAAATTTTCAAAAGATTTTTGCTCGAGCTAAACTCGAACGTAGTACTTAGAGTGTCAACGTTGCAAAGGCGCGGCTTTATATTTGGATGCAATAATTTTGAGTTGGCATGGCTTAACCATCAGTGAATGTAACCATACATCTGGAAGCTCAATTTTATCAGTGTGCATGGGCTTGCCCTTTCGCGAGTGTGGCCTTACCCTCTTCCAGAGTGCAAAAAGGGGTGGGAATGTTGAAAAAAGTTCGATATATAGAAATGTAATTATATCAACGTTATATCGATAGAAATCGTCGATATATTCCAACGATATTTTATCGAAATTAATATATGTTTCCAGGTACCGCAAATAAATACATTTAGAATTCTCTTTAAATAAGGTATGTTTTGAATACAAAAATTGAATTTAAAAAATACTATTTTAATTTGGCAACATGCACCAAAAGAGGAGTCAACTTCCATCCCGCTTATCGTACCCACGACGTGAATCGGCTCCCGATAGGCGAGAAGACGGAAATGAGAATCGCGCCCCTGGGAACTTATTCTAAGTTTTCGTTCCGACGAAAAAAAGTAGCATCCATACAATTATCAGTCCCAACCTACTATTTGGTATTCTGAGCTTGAAACGAAGGTCGAGTGACGTCACGAGTGGAGTCGGAACGTCTCAACTGCTCACGAGCAGTCGGCAGGCTAGAATTTCGTAGGTAAATCAATATGGCGGGTGTCGGTATTATATGTGGTCGTGTATTTCAATGACAGGGAAATAAATATTGAGTAATATAAAGTCTGTGCAGCACGTGTTTGCATTCTATGGAGTTATACCTTTCCTACACATATATTTACGATACGAATAAGCAAGCAAAGATTGGTTATAGCTATTACAAACGTGCATCACGTACGTCCGTCCTTAAATATTGTGCACAACATGGTACAGACTATTTTACGTGTGGGATGTTATTGCAGGCGCGTAAATAAATACTCAATTGTAAATATTTATTCAATAAACTATTATAACCATAGCTTAAATACGCCTTTATTCATCCCTTGAGAAATATGTGTTCGGTGGTCTAGTGGATAAGATACGTGCTTCATAACACAAGAGTTTCCACGGCTTAGGATCGTAACTCTCCTCCGCATAATTATTCTTTTGTCTAAATATGTGACATAGATTCGTGTGATATGCGGTAACAACATTTCTAAAAACCAAGCTTATAGGCTATGCACATTTTTATTTTGGCCCCTATTAGCCTACAGTTCGGAATGTTTTGGGGCTGGCTCTGTTATAGTCTATAGCAGGGTAAATTAAGACAGTTCTAGAAAAGTAGCACGGCCACAATTTATCCTTCCACCACAACTGTTTTGTTAGTGAAGAAACAGACGTTTGTAAAGAAATGTTCGAGTTCAATGCACACTTGAATTTTCCTCTTCCCCCCTCGTGTTCACTGAAAGACTAACGTTATCTAACTTCCGTCCAATACTCAATGTAGGATATTATAGCTAGGTTGACATTCCAAATTGTTTTATTTTTGTAATTACCAAGTTAAATTTGTTAGGGTTCTGTTTATTTTATGTCGAGTGAAAAAGAAAACACAAATGAAGGAGGGGGGAGGGGGAGAGCCTTTAGTGTTACGTCTTTCGTGAGATGGGATTATTTTGATATTCTTACGAGTGTGTGGTATTTTGATTTGCATATTGTTGTGATGGAGCAGTAGAAAATTTTGCTCGTATGGTAATAACATTCAAATTATTTAACTTCGAACATTTTAATTAACTTTAGTGAAAAAACAAAACGGGATACATAGGCCTATACATCGCTGTTCATATTTGTACAGACGCAGCAATACACACACACACACCCCACACACACACACACACACACACACACACACACACACACACACACACACACTTAGACTGCAGTTAACCTTACACTCGTTGAATTTACGATATAGACAAACAAATATTATTCAATCACTACAAAAATATGGAAAGTGCGGCTTTTTCAGGCCACGTGGTGCATTTCAATAATTATATTAACGGTTTACAAATACATTTACAAAACACACTAACTTACTGTTTGTAAAATTCGCAATCTCTTGAACACGAGATTTTCCATGGCTCTGCAGTACACTTCGGCGGACACCAAGGTTAGGAATATTAATATAATCTACGTAAGACGTGTACATTTCTTTGTTATTGCAGACAGTTTTACGTGAAATCTATAATTAACATCTGCTAACATTCCTCCACTTCATTTTGACCAAATATTTTCTTTTCCACATACACAAATAGTTTGCTAAACACACGGGCGTCGTCTGTAACACGTAAAAACCTTTATCTCACGAGGGGAAAAAAATACAGTTCAACATGGCCACCAACCACAGTTTCTCAAATTCCTGACAAAATAAACGAAAACTGCACACTTTTATTTTCTTATAAAACACATATTTCTAATACTATACTATTGTTTACGAGCTAAAAAATATAAATCTTACTATTCGTGTCTTTAAGTAATGTTTTTTCAACAGATTTGTGAAATTTTAAAACAAGAAATTCCAGTAACATTTTGTTGGTATGTTGTCGACCGTGCGCAGAGAGACAAACGTTCGTCTAGCTTGGAGTGGGGAATTTGAAAAGCCGAAGATGCCCGATTGCACTCTCGTGCTAAACGACCGATAGCTCTCAATACCGTTTTGGATCCGACGAATATTATGTCGGTTGCAAGACAGTAGATTCATGACGGTGTGGGCAGTTACCGACGAAACTCAGAATAAGCCCCCATGTCCCGACACAAGCAAGGACACGTGCACACTCACCTCGTCCTTCCCCTTCACCAGGCACATCTTGACGTCTTCGTCCGGCGAGTACCACGTCAGCCTCTGCCCAACAGAAACAGAAGAACTGCATAAGTGCACACTTCCACCACGCAATAGTACAAACACACTCTTACAACACTTTTATTGTATATGTAGGAACAGGTATTTTTCGCGAGAAGATTTCAAGACCAGCTGTACTCCGACACACTTTAGTTCATATGCGCTTTCGTGGTTGGATGATTTTAAATGTCACGTGTCTCAAGTGTCTGTCCGCGAATCATGGACGTTCTGTATCGGAGTACTATGTTACGATTGGCTCAGTCAAATAAGAACATGTCTTCTCACCTTTTAATAAATAGTGCAATAGGGGTGAATGACAAAATGGAGATTCTTGGACATTCGCCACTGCGATGCAGATATCTGTCATGGAAAAAACAGGACTGAGCACGAAAAAATACTTTAAAGATACAAGCAACCTATGAACGAGACAGTAAATATATGTTTATTTTCTCGTCCATGGGTTGCTCGTCTTTTTAAAGTATTTTTTGTGCTCAGTCCAGTTTTTTCCATGACAGACATCTGCATCGCAATGGCGAATGTCCAAAAATCTCCATCTTGTCATATCTTCTCACGTAGACACGCGACCAATAACCACAGGAAGTCGTGATTGGGGACGTAGGATATTTAATTATAGCATGGCCATAAATCTTTTCGGAAAACACCTGCCCCTATAAATTTATATGTGCTTATTAACACCTCGGTTTTTATGCAGGAAATACTAATTGGAAGACAATTGACAAACTAAGTAATCATGAAAGTACATAAGAATGGCACACACATATCGACGACTTCAATGAACTTGGTCACTTAAGTCGCCCTTTCTGGGCTGGGAATAGTATTAATGGTTAATGCTTAACGTGGAAAATGTTTTTGTGGCCGAGACAATAAGATATAATAGGTTTCAATACGAGATCTATGAACAAGCTATAGAAATACGCGGAGTGTGCTGAGAAACGTGAAGTCAAGCATAATACCAAAAAACGCGAATATAAATCGTTAAACACCCAGTCATTTCACACTCTAGACGGTCATCGGCGAGACTGCAAACACTTAAACGTTAGCACGAGTCAGTGTGGAAGTCTGAGTTGCAGCTCCACCTTATCTGACACAGTGGCTTTGTTCGCAGAGGCAAGAGTCGCCCCTGGCTAACGATCACACGTTCCCGAATAACTAGTCTAGATCAAGATGGTCGCGGGGCCCACTCAAAACTCGTGAAGCATCGTGAGTGAAGACATTTTGGCGGCTCTTAACATCAGGGTCTTCAGAGCCGATGAGAGTAAAGGGAGGTGAGTACGAATCAGCGCCGGATACAAGGGTACGGGGAAACGGGAGATTCCCGAGAAAACCCGCCGACCAACTGCATCGTCAGGCACGATTCCTAAGTGCAAAAATCCTGAGGCGACCCGGCCAGTTCGCCTAGGAAGTAGGCGAGTATTCTAACCACTACACCGCTGTGGCCCCGCGAGCCATCATAAAAACACAGAGACAATACATTACATCATTTCCTGACTACAGTTTACTGGAATGATACTTCGTGAAATACTCTTCATTTAATAATTTACTAGGGATCCATGATGGTCTAATGAATCCTACCACTTGCCTTCTTCCATGAGGAACCAAGCTTTTTTCCCGGCTGATTTTGAATGTGGGAAACATGGTGGATACTGCTTTAGCCGGTAAGTTTTCATTACACTTCTGACAGACTTGCAACACTGTCGTGGCTATGACATTATGCAAGTGTCTGTAACCCACGACGGGGCCGCTTCCAGGGTTACTTTGCAAATATCCGGAATTAAGTATTATAAATTGTACTTGTTTTTATGTTAAGAGTTCTAGAAAGAATGATTCTACGGGAAAAGCTTTCTTTATAGTCCAGTCCGCTTTCTTCTGCACTCCTCTCATCCAAATACCGTATAATTTTCACTTTTTGTAGGCTCCGCCCCATTTAGTCACGTAACTACGCGAACACGTCAACCGAATTTCGGTGGATCTGAGTTGACTCGTTACACAAACAACATTTAGGAAAAGTTGAAGGTGCTAGTGCAAACACATAAAAATAACTCCGAAGTATGCATTTTACGTAGCGGGTCAAAGACGAAGTTTCGCTCCGACTATCCTCGGGAAAGTACAGCGGGCAGAATTATAATCGCATCGCTTCTTGTTGGTCTAGTAGAGTGATTGTAAAACCATGGGGCGCAACCATTAAACGAAAACGTGGTAAACGAGGAGGGGGGGCAAGAGTGCAATAGTTGATAAAATGAGAAGGGCAAGACACATTTATTAGGATAATTAGTATTTTTAATCATACCATGGAATAAATTTTCCGTTGCGTTACATTAGCCGTAAAGAATCTGCTGAGTACATGTGACATTAAATAAAACTGTACAATCATATAAACGAGTAATTTATGCTGACGAAAAATATTTTTAATATCAGATAATTAATATTTCAATAACATTAATACAACTAACTGTAATAGTCTATTTTTCTCACGAAATTGTCGGTATGCGTATTCATGAATGTGAAGGTGCGCATAATTAAACAAACACAGTACATGAAAATGTTATAAGTGTAACGCTACTTTATTAGTAAAAAGGAGGACTCGGCGGTAACAAGTTCTGTGAATGGGTTGCACGCTGATGACAAAGTTCTCGTAGCAGTCCATACATCGCAGCGGTGGCACTCTACAAATAATTGCTATAACCCCGCCATGAAAAAAACGCGATAAGGAGGAATATTCTTAAACGCCCTTTTGCTGTGACGTATAGGCACATTATCTCAGTTTTGCTATCTTACTGTAATATAATTCTGGGAAACTTGCTAAACTGCAATGGAAGGTTTTAACCTATGCGTGGTGTGGAAATAATACTACACATCATGCTACAAAAATAGGAACGGCGAGTGTAACATCTGTGAAAAGTCTGTAACCGTCTACGCATTTGACTCTTTCGTGAGTAAATGTAGGAATGCTACCATGGAAATTACTTTACCATTCACGATTTCTCACTATATGTATACAATGATGAAATTGAGAATAATTTCTTACACTCTAAAAAAAGTTTTACACTTTTACAAGAAAAATCCTTGGAAACCCCGTTGCCAAGAAATGAAATTCCTTTGTAAAACTACAAACAGTTTCTTTGAGCCCAACTTGACTGAAATACTTAGTGCTTATTTTTATATTAAATATAACTCCAAGAACTTACAAAATGTTAAGGAAGTTATTTGATTAAGAAGAACACATTTGCCGGTAATGTATTTCATTTTAAAAGAGTTCTGTGTGTAGCTAGAAAACATTAAAAGTTAATGACGAATACGGTCACGTATGATTGAAATTGTCGTTTTATTATGATTATTTGAGTTATTTAAGTATCTTACGTTATTAAAACTCACAATACATTCCTTTGTGCACGTAACTACACTTTACATCACCCATAGTTTTTACACAAACAGCTATACACAGTTTTACGTTGTTGGTTGAGTGTCCGCCATTTTGCTGAAGTTCGTGGATACGGACCAGTATAGTACAAACATGTCTTGAGTTCTACTACAAACACGGCCCTTGTAGTTTTACAAGGGAAATCTTTACACATCACTGCGTCGCGGTTCTGTCGCCGCTCATATCGTAAGTAAGAATATTAATTTATCTCTGCTGTAAACATCAATCCGGCCGCTTCAAGTAATGTGCATCGATCAATCTTCCTTGACCAAAACACGAAGAAGAAGGAGTGGTGGTCCTATGTCCCGGCCACCTCGATGGGTGCCTTCACTCTGTTGCGTTTATACGACTGTTAAATATTCCGAGTTAAGTGTTAGAAATTGTTCTGGATAGCTGTTTATCAGCACAAGAAATAAAAAAAAGATCTTCGTGTGTGTAATTTCTGTACAATACATATCTTCATTTGAGGACTAACGAACAGACGTAATATAAACATCTCTTAACATCTCGATAAACCGTGCTAAATACAAAACTTTAATAAACATGAAACTTTTAAATTTTGCTTTAGCGTCCATTGTTTCATAATGCACTCCTTGCATGTCGTTAGGGATTAATACAGCAGGTTGTCAAACGATCTCCTTACACACCAGCATATTTTATCCATATGGTTTATTCATAGCAAATTAAGAAAAAATTAGTCTACAGAAGATATAGAGATAACTAATTAAAATGTATTTAAAAAGAAGCAAGCAATCAAGTTTTAAATATCTTTGATACATACTACACAAGTTGTTCAGTGGGGATTGCCAATATCTGGATCGAACACAGCATGGCAAAGCCCGGGGTGGAACCCTAAACTTTTCAGCATGAAATCAGACGACATATCTACTGAATTGTGCGAATCTTCTTACACTGATATGCAAATCTGGGATAAAAACAAATAAAAAACAATGTTATGTATCAACGTACATTATTTTTTTTGCTAACAGTCGTATGTATTTTTATCCAGTTACTTCTGACGTCAGATTTGCATGAAAAAAAACTAACAAAGGTTATGGCGGAAAAGAATTACTATGTCCAAAAACACATTCTTATTATATGCAATAACTCATCCAAAAAAGTTACTAATACCATTTATGTTAGCAAGAGACAGAGAATGTATTAACTACGCCAAAATATGTTTAATGATCCTTCCCTGGGTAATTATCAGCCCAACAAATCGTCATTTATACATGATGGTATCACATATTTACGTAATCTAATCCAACTTAACAGTCACGTCATACGAGGGGTGAAGTGTAATCATGAATTAACTTCAGAATTATGGTATATCCAAGTCTTCTCAACGTGACAGCTATTTCTGATGACATTGGGCATGACAGGTGGCATAACAATTTGTGCATCACATGAGATGAAGGAACAGGAACATACAAAGAGTAAACAAACAGTCAAATCAATGCACATGGCAGCAGACCGCATCTGGTATGTCTACAGAGGGAAGCGGCCAGAATATTTCGGGGGTTAATATTTTTTGCCGAAGAAATATGAAGTATCAGGAGAAAAAAAAAACAGAAATAAATTACGCAATTAATTACTGCACGATCACGGTTCATGCAACATGTAACGCGTCATTAATGCATGTGAAGGTATTTAGATATTCCCCAAAAATAATCTGCTCGTTTGTACGGTACGAAAAGCCACTGCAGAATGTTCACTGAGCAATGCAAATACAGCTTCGTGTTTGCATACAATCTTAGGTATTTTAAATTTACATTATATTCTAAAGAAGACGCTCGTCTACAATAGCACGCAACAATTTAAAACATAATTCTCTTAAACAAACGGATATAAGAAAAATTCCTAGAAACTACATTTATATAAAACAGTATAACTTGACACAATACAATTATAAGAAATTACTGGAAGGCTGAAAAGTTACCTTAAAAAACTAACAGGATGAAGTCTGTATCCCATACTACTATCTCGAGCTAAATGAGAAGCTTTGAAAATAGCGAGATTTAGAAGTCCTATATCAAGTATGATTCAACCATGGAGTGACACAGTTTCAACATCGTCCTCATTTTCTTATTTTGAGGACCTTCAACAAACTCGGCATATTGGCAAATCTCAACAGAGAGAGTAAGTTACGTTGGGGAGCCGGTGCATTTTAACACCGCCTTATTTTTCCAAGTAGCAGAAATGTACGATTTGGGAAATCTACTGGAATGACTGGATTTTGGCTCTTTCAGCATGTACGTCATCCTCATAATCTCAATCTTCAGCTTCATCTTCATCGAATTCGCGATTTTTTATTTTCATCGCCACCGCCATAATTTTCATCATCGCTGTCATCACCATCCTGTATTAAAGAAACTGGATTTATTCCGTCTTCGTAGTTGGACCCGGCTAGTCGGCCTACTGTATTTATTTCTACTACAATATGAGCGTAGAACAAGGTAGGTTGGTAGGCAGGTTGGGCTCAACGTCTCGTCGACAGCTAGGTCATTATAGATCGAGCAAGTTGCTCAGAGAAGCAAGGAAACAGCCACAGGCTGTAGTAAGAAACCATCACAGCATTCTCCTGGAGTGATTTAGGAAAACCATGGGAAACAGAAATCAGGATGGCCGGCAGGGATTCGAACCCAGGTCCTCCCGAGAGCGAGTCCAAAATTTAACCACTGCACCTCCTCGCTCGGTCGTAGCACACGAAAACACTATTATAGAATGTTCACGGTAAAATGAGCACTTTTGAAAGCCCTGCTTAAGATCTACTTGTATGCACGCTCTCTCTTCTTCCGCCTTATGTAAAATTAACATTGCCATAGGCCTCAGCACTTTGTTCATGCGTCGTTTACGTGAAACAGTGAAATTATTAAGAAAGTAAATATTTTAAAAATCTGCTCATTTTCCCACTTCTATGCATTAAAAAACATAAAGGGAGAGAAATAATTTAAGCTACCACAAATGGTAACCTAACACTTTTTATTCGACTACTTCCCATTCTTCGCTACCAACTTCACTAGGCGCATGTCACTCAGTGCGCCAGTTAAAATATATGCAGGCAGGGCCAGTGACATTTTTAAAGGATAATTTCACAAGTGCTCACTTTATCGTGAACAGGCTTTACTGACACTGACACTTTGTTGCCTTACTAGATGTTTTGCCCGGGCTTACTCCCCTAGCTAGAGAACATTTGATTACAACATAAGCCTAGAACATATTATACCTATTACACTTTCAAGTCATGCTCATAAGTACACAAACTGCTATACCCGGAGCCAGACTCTAGGGAGGTTTCTGAAATGTTACCTACACCTACAGGCTGTTCACGATAAAGTAAGCACTTTTAAAATCAACCTCGGAAAAAGTCACTGCCCCTACCTGCGCATATTTTAACGGTCGCACCGAGTAACATGCGTCCAGCAAAGTTGGTAGCGATGGATAGAAAGTAGTTCCATAACTTAACGTTGAGTAAAAAGTGTTAGGTTTTGTGTTAACGTAAATTAAATTATTTTTTCTCTTTCTGTTTTTTTAATGCATCCAAGCGTAAAATTAAGTATATTTGTAAAATATTTACTTTTATAATAATTTTACATGTTCTCTTAACCGAAGCATGAATAAAGTGACAAGCCTTATGTAAACGTTCATTTTGCATCAGGTGGAAGATTACACAACGTGCATGCAAGTAGATACTAAGCAGGGCTTTCAAAAGTGCTCATTTTACCGTGAACAGCCTATAACAAAAATGGTTTACAGAAGAAGACTGCCGAGGATTTGGGCGACATGTAGGGTCAGCTATACGCTGTCAAAAATTTTATAAATTATTTTTATATGCTGGCATTCCGTAGGGGAAAGGCTAACGGCTTTCGCGTAAAATTCACAGAGCAACCTAATTAACAGACAAGGGCCAGCTGCTGGGACTCACGACAGCGACGTATCAGGTTGCATGCAGACTGGGGAGCGCTGACGACGTCCGCCTAATAAAAGGCACGTCCTTCTGCGCAAGGCTTAGTCCCAATTAAATTACCACGTAATGCATCATTAATAGAATTTTGACAGGAACGAGCTCGAACTGAAATGACTGGATTTGGCGCAAAGGCGTACAGCTCTCCAGAAAACTCTTCCAACTGTTTTTTGTTACACTTAGCCGCCATTCAATATTAAAGGTAATCTCTTCAGCTCGAAGTCGGAAACACTTAGCGGAAGTGGGAAACCACTTAGGGCAACAGTGGCTTTAAGCTTGGATCGAGCTGTTAAGTGCAACGCTTAGAAAGCCAGGTTAAGAAAACAACAATAAGTAACAGAGAAAACGAAACTCTTCGCGACACGGTTACTAATGCATGGAAAGTCTGTCAGATATTTAATTAAGGAATACGTACAGCACCACTGAGAGAAGGGATTGTCTCAGCCAACATAGTACTTCTTTGTATATGGCCAAATAAATATGCAGTTATCAAAAAAAAATATATTTTGTCCCGTAAACAAAACTTGAAAAGCAACGAAAATATTTTTGTTCATCTAAGAAAATACACACTTGAGTTGACAAAACATGTGTGTTGTGTGAAAAAAAAAAAAAGTTCAATCGATTGAATATATTTCTTTCGCCAAAATATTGTCTGGTCAAATGAACATTTTCTTCAATGCTTCAGTACAGCTAAGGTACAAGATTTTCCAGCGGTCACTTTTTACGTTATTTTGCTCAAGGCTTGCATTCGTCATTCTATAGTTCGCTCAGAGATTAGCTACTATCATCCTTGAGCTGGGACTCTATATAACAGGCCAGCTGTTTCAAGAATGTTTTGAACGAAGATTTCTCATGGGGGCAGTGTGTCGGACACTGTTTCCCGGGGTATAGGCTGTACGCGGTAAAATGAGCACTTTTTAAATCCCTGCGTAAAATCTACTTGTATGTACGTTGTGTATTCTTCCATCATACGTAACATTAACATTGCCATGAGCCTTATCACTTTATTCAAGCGTCGGTCAAAATGATACTGTGCAATTATTATAAAATTTAATACTTAACAAATGTACCAAATTTTACATTTCGACGCATTAAAGAAATCAGAAAGCGCCAGAAATAATTTAAGTTATCATAAATGATAACCTAGCATTTTTTTTTCGACGTTATGATACGGAACTACTTTCCATCAATTGCTACCAACTTTACTGGAAGCATGTCACTAAGTGCTCCCGTTAAAATATACGCAGGCAGAGGCAGTGACTTTTTTGTAAGGTTGATTTCAAAAGTGCTCACTTTATCGTGAACAGCCTTTAGTACAATTTATTACCACCTTGTAACCATTAAACTGCTTGCCAACTATCATCCTCACCTCGCACTATCCGTTCTTCATGCTAGCTCGCAGAGTGAAATCAAAATGAAAAAATAATGCACAGAAGTTCAAAACGCTTCGGGCGAGTCGGGAGAGTCCATTTCCGGCACGAAGGGGTGTGATTGTTCTGTTCGGTAGCGACAGAATATGAGAGTGGTTGGGCAAGCGCTGCTGCGCGCTTGCATATTACCTGTCGAAAAAACGTAAGTTTCCTTAGTTATACCAATACCAGAGAGCAATGTTATCAGTTTTGTGTGTATAGCAAAGCAGAAAAGAACATATTAAAATAGCAACAGCACCCAGCCGAAGGCCATAACTGGTCTCAGTTACTTGAATTTAAAATAAATTTATAAAATAGTCGAAACATCAAATTTGTCTCGTTATAACATTTAAAAACAAGTTAAATTTAAAACAGAGGTTTAAAATTGTTTTGTTAAAGTTTAAAAGAAAAATTTACGTTATAATTTAAAAATGTCAAAAGTTAAAATTCCTCTGCCTCCACCCTTGAACCCTAACCCCGCCATCCTCTCCGGAGACAGCGGGGCCGACGGTGGTTGTCGTTTTGTGAGGTGTCCGTTGTGTGTTTGATGTCTGTGTTGGTGTTGTGTTGGTGTCAGTGTAATGTTGTTTGTGTAGGTGTTGTATAGTGTAAGTGTTGTTTCTTCAGTATGTGTGTTCTTGTGTATATCTGTATTATTGATGTGTGTGTGGTGTGTATAGCACTGGCAGTGTCACGTGGTCCCCTCCCTTTAGAGGAGAGTAACCGGGAGAGCCATCCCCTACCCTGCCTCCCCTAATTTCACTTAGCCAAAGCTGCGCGAAGATTATTTTCTCATTTGAACTCTACTTTAACGACCGGTCTGTCCATAGGTGAGGCTACTGACTCGCTTGGCGCCAATTGCCTCTCTCCGAATTCTTGCTGATCCTGCCTGAAACAAGAAGAAACTTTACATGACGTGTCTCATTATTTTACGCACCATGTATTATCCGAGTAGGTTATAACGAGAGACCCTATAACTTGGCATTATAATTTAGTACCAAGGTAGATGGCATAACAGTGTACACTAGTTCCGCGTGTATGATTTGACCTCCGATAATCCGACACGCTCTGCGGGATTCAGGACCAATAGTAAACTTTCAAAACTTCGTTAGTTTCATTACGTGCGCCCGACACAAGCAGCACAATGTACTCTGCTTGAGGCAGCCAACATAGGGGGCTTGAGGAGTATAGTTTAGTGATGTTTGTTTACGCCAAATAGTAAGTCCTATTAGCAATAATCCAGTGTTCACGTACCATTCACATTCGATGTCTTTGGTTATCTCTGGATCGGACAACAGACCAGCTTCTCTCCCGTGGCCGACAAGACGCCCTCATCCGACAACACCGGATAACAGCACGACTAACCCGGAGAAGGAATATGAAGAAGAATGCGCATTCCGGCTGCGCAATAACCAATCACATTATCCTTAAAACGAACTTCTTATGATTACAATGAACTGTCAAAACTACGCGGCTTTAACAAAAACATAGTACGCTGTTTTCTTAAATAAGTACTGT
Organism: Dryococelus australis; assembly: GCA_029891345.1. NCBI lineage: Eukaryota > Metazoa > Arthropoda > Insecta > Phasmatodea > Phasmatidae > Dryococelus > Dryococelus australis. Next base: position 131,100,796 of record CM056997.1, read on the forward strand.
TATTTATCGCCAGTGATGCAATCAAAAAACCAAGTCAAAATACAGAAATCGTATACAGTGGGAAAGAGCATCTCAAAAGCAATCCAGTGATACCCATAAAACACAATATGATCAAGTGAACATCAATGCGTCCTAGCGCGTCAACATAGACGTATTCACGCAAAACAAACGGCCGTATCCCCAACACAGCCGAACCCATTTTTTTAATTTATTTATAATGCTATAAACACACACACCGATATTATTTACAGCAATAAAAAACCTAACTTTACTGCTAATACCTACGTATTATCCCCAGTGAGAGCAATATTTAATGCCAATATTGATACCCATTGAAGTCTTCATATTTGCCACATCCACTTAATCCGCTCTTAATATTTACAAGAATGCAATCAAACTGCCTACTGCCATAATTTAACAAGTCTCTCACTCGGGCTTCCAGTCCCACAGTCTTCTCAGCGGTCAGTTTCAGTCTCCACTGTAGCGTGGTCACTGTCATCGTCGTCGCTCGCCGCTTCACTGGTTCCGCATATCTGGCGCTTAAGGTGGCCGCCCACCTGGTTGAAGGAATTTTCCACATCTGAGGCCGCCTAAAAGCATGGGAGCGCTAAGGGTGACCGAGACATGCGTATTAACTGTCTCGTCGTCTCTACGCGCAAAGCTGGCGTGCAGTCTTGCCGTCAATAACGCGCTTCCATGAGAATTGCAGCTGAGAGCCTACAACTTTATGACGTAAAAATAAAAATAACGGTTTGATGCACGTCCCTTTCTCTTTTTGAATATTTTCTAGCGGAATGTTCATACCTAAATATGACCGCGAAAACATCCGTCTGAGCCATTTCCACTATCACAAAAACATGCTTTAGAGAGAAATGGAGGAAACTGAAAAACGTATAGAGACGCATGACGTTTCTTAAATGCCTTTTCAAAGCACTCGACACGTCGGACTGTTTTAAATAAAACGGTTTCTGCCGCCGCTCTGCACACCGTTCGGCGGCCACCTTAAAGCCGTACAATGTTCCAGACCCTCTACTATGCGGCTCGCCGCGACTTATATATATCAACAGGCCCGATCCAGGAAGATCCTCGCACCCCGAATCACGCTGAGGAAGGCGAGGACGATGACCAGAACATTTTTGAAACGATAACCCAATACATTCGATCCTCAAAGGATAGGAAGCGGAACGAGTCCCGATCAACTTATTACGGCATGCATTCGAATGGCGCAGCGACCCCATACGTATTTATGTGCTCTTCTCCGATTACGGTGATGCGCTTGAAATACTGTGTTTCACAAGCCCGAGGGAGAAGGGGTAACAGAAGAGACGCAGATAGGCAGAATATAACAGTTATTTGATATGTTACCGAGCGAGGTGGCGCAGTGGTAATTCACTGGCCTCGCATTCGGGAGGGCGTACGGGTTCGATTCTCGGCACGGCCACCCTGATTGCGATTTTCCGTGGTTTTCTGAAATCATTCCAGGCGAATGCTGGGATGAGTCCCTAACAAAGGCCATGGCCGATTCCTTCCCACTCCTTCCCCAATCCCTCTTCCCTGTGTAACTTGCACCGTCTGTAATGAATTAGCTGTCGACGAGAAGTTAAGCCCACTTGCCTTACCTTACCTCTGATATGATAGCAAATTAGTTTTGTATCAGTTGCAACGTAAACACGATATAATCAAGTTACGATTTTTTTGTAAAAGCGCACGTTTGAGGTTACGTATCATCAGTGTTGAAAGATATGAAATGTACGGTTCCTGTGGCAATTCTTGAGAATGCTCTGGACGAGCGCACAAGACGAAAACTAGCCATGGTGATGCACTGGCTTGTTTCCTACCGAAGTACGATGGTGAAAGACGCGTCACCCACGTGAAATATATTTTGAGGGTCGAAGCCGGAAATCGAACCCGAATCCTCTGTGAGACAACCACCAGTACTATTAACTTGACTTTTTTTTTTAAATACTTCCCCGCTAGATTTATTATTTCACACATTCAGTGGCAATTCTCCGGAACAGAAGCTGTGGCTGGTATTCATAGTCACTTTTGCCATGGAGACGCGCGCCATATGTATTCGGCGCGCATCTTGTTTTGGCAGAAAAACGAGATTCTTAAACGATTAGCGAGTTGTTTGCATGTTGGTTACAGTATTTGCTAGCACTCTCGAAGTTGCGAGAGTTCTTGACCTACCCGAAACCACTAGCATCCCGTTAACATCTCCTTGTACTCGTAAAAATGGCGCACGTCTTACATAGTTTCGATTATTGAGATACAATGCATCAGCATATACAATTATTTTTAAGTTGTGCCATACTGTTCTTGACTCACGCACACGGTGGGGTGGAAATAATACAGGAAATTTAAAAACTTACCTCAAAAACCGATGAGTTATGTACGATTATGTTTACCTGTTACTCACTCGTTTTATCATATTTTGATGCCGCATAGGTTTATTTTTAATGGCTACGAAGTAAATAGTTTTTTAAAATTTCAGCGAAATTAGGAATAGAAAGAGTAGCATACACATTTCTATGTTTATGAGTATGGTATATCAAGGAAAGTAATTTTCCACGAATTACATTGAACTGTCTGTAAAATCTCTAGTTGATTTTCGTTGCTTGTGTAGCTAATACAGTGTTTTGGAGTAAAATAATATAACTTCTGTGGTGTTAAAGTTGCGAGGAGTATAATAGCAAAAATAAAAATAAAAAAAATTCTAGGTCGGTATTTGAACGTACATCAAACTGTCATAAGTTTTCTACCAGAACCCTGATATAATCACACCACTACCAAACACATCTTGCTAGAATAGCAGAATTTCCATTACATTATATTTTCTATCGCCATTCACATTTTCAATTATTGCCGTTTGTTGTAGGTTTTCTGTTCGTTTTTTTTTTTATTTAGAAGTATCAGTTATATAACTTCGCGTCACAGTAGAGAAAACAATCTATCGGCAGACTATATAGAACATATTGCACAATATTTCATGTTTGATAAGCATAGTTGTGTTTCATTTTCATTAGTACCGACATTAGTACCATGTAAAATTAATTTTCAATACTTTAATAACGCGTGTACTCTTCGGCGAATCCATTTCAATTAACACCTTTTTACTGATTGCCCATGTCTCGGAACGTGCTTTGCATTTTTGACCTCGCACACGGGGCTCAGGAAATCGTCGGATTCTCAAACGGCTCGCAAAAGAGGGACTCACAAGACTTCGTTCATGGATTGAAGCTCGGTTTACAAGAGATTTAAGAGACCCTTAAGAGGCAATCACCTCCTATACGCGAGGAGTTTACAGGACCGCAAACGAAATGTTTAAGAATGCCACCCTCAGAAAGCATATGTAAGACGAACACAAACACACACACACACACACACATATGCCTTCCCCAGGATTCGAACACGCTACAACTTGCGCCACAGACATTGGCATCACTGACGACGTCATACCAACATGACAGTGGGGTACAAATTGGCATGTACATACATTTATAACATAACTAAATTGGTTCTTTGTAACTTTGCACATTCTTTTATTTCATAGAATTACACATATGAAACGCATTTAAGCGAGGGATGGACCCCCGACCCGCGTCCAAGGTCAAGAAGCGAGGGAGCGATACGGGCGACACTAACACGCACGTCTAGTGCCTCATCGCTCCTACGCGCAATGCGTGCAGTGTTTCCGTCGTGACGCTGTACTGTGTAAATTAAATCTGTGACAGACGGGTTATAATACAGACGGGTTATAATACACGCGATGAAATACCACAGATTAGACTATGCCCGTATCTTTGTACTTTTCTCTTCCCGCTTAAGGAAACTGCATGGGCAAGCTTTAAAAATGCGATATTTGACAATTTTCACAAATTTATTTAACGAGATACGGGTATTCGCGCAAACAGCAATTTCACAACAAATGTGGGGGTCCATCCCACTCTAGTAAAATGGCACTTCCGTTTAAGGGTCTGCCTACCTTAACCGCCAAAATGATTCAGCCATTATTTTTAATTTATTCATTAGATTTGGAACGTTCACACACTGGTGATTTTTCAACTCGTTCGAAAATGTCAATTAATGTAGATATGAAATACAAAAGACAATAAACCACATATACTTTCTTGCATTCTTTCCTTTTCACCAACGCAGTCGTAATGTTTATAGAGTGTAATTTTAAAATGATGGATAAATTATTAGAATGCAATATTGAAAGAAATTGTACGCTATGTGGAAAATGAACATCTGATTTAATGTAAGAAGTAATTCAGACTAGAACGTCTATGTTTAGTTTCGTTGAATCAGGATGGAATGAGATAACCTTGTAAAGTTAGAAAGCAGCACAATATGATAATTTATTCCATTAATTTTAAAACAAAACAAACAAATCAATGAAGCCAGATCCAAGAGGAATAAAACAGCGAGGCTAAAAAAACTGTCGCGGAAAGTCATTTGTGGACGGTAAAGTTTGCTACGCGGGAAAATTAGTATAAAAACACGAGCAGCAGAGCAGACAAAATCAAAGTGAACTTTGTTTGCGACCATTACGTACGGCAGAACTTCATTACGACACCGAGTCCTGTGCGCAAAATTCACAACAAACAGGATGGAAGTAAATGCAAACCGAACGAGTGCGATAAAACTGTGCTTTCTCTAATCCGGAAAACGTGAAACAGTCGGGTGGGGGGGGGGGGGGAAGTTGTCCTCTATTTCAAGCTCGGCTGAAGAAACACTGCCCCCAATATTTATTACATTTCGCCTGTGACGAAATGTTCAGCGAAGATCTTTGTCCGTCAATTTCTTTTTATACTTTTTCCCCAGCAATCACACAAAAAATTTGACGTCATTTCAAAATATTTTGTTTAAAAATAACCTTCTTGCCAAACTTTTCGTGTTCATAAAAATATCTTATAGTGATAACGAAACTGTTAGATATTCAACAAAAAGAAGTATTATTTGAGACTTAAACGTAAACGATTTTCATGATATTAGTTTAAATAATTTTAATATACTTAGTAACAAAAAATTTATTGAAAAGTCGTGTTTAAAAAAATGTCGCGGATGAAATTTTTTTCACTATGCTGTGCTTCTCATACAAGGGTTTTAATGTTTGGGCGGTATCCCTAAAGGAGAATACGAAATTAAAGGTGTACTAATTTTTGATTTCATGTAAAGGCTCGACTTCACATATTAAGCAGAAATTATTGATGCTCATGTAACAATTTGTTTCAGGGTATTTATTGAGAATTCCTGACTACAGAAAATTTATATTTTACAAGTAGTTTAGTAATTTTTGTACTTAATTTTACTGTGTGTTATTTTGTAGTTGTACAAAGGCAGGTACGTATCGATATTTTGAAGATTATACTATGCTATTTGTGACTACATTTTACGTTGATAGTTCGGATTCCACGTCCGTACGACTGAGTAAGGCAAGCAACTAAACTTCTAGCGTAGCATTTTTTTTTTTAATTATCATTCCACAAACTTGACATCAGCAGGGAATGGAAGAATCCTACTACTGCCGAGCCTTAAAGTTTCAAAGTCAGAAATCCACAGTGAAAATTACGTTCACAGTGTACTACATACAAAACGTTTATAAATGAAATGTCTGTGGTTGATCCTCTACGCGGCAGAAAACGGCGTCCACTACGCGAGTGGACAGGTTTGGGTCAGCGCTTAGCAGCGAGTTTTGAGAGCCGGTGACGGTGAAATTAATTGAGGTTACTGCAGAGGCGTAATGCAAGGGCGGGGGAAACATAAGAACACCGAGAAAACCCACCTGCCGAGGGGCAACGTCCGTTTCGTTTCCTGGTAGGCTATTAGTACAGTCCCAAACAAAAATGTGTTTATTGCGATACCTAAAACTGTATATACTGTAATTAAAAGGATCAAGCAAAAGTAAATATCGTAATCAGTACCATCCACTGCGCATTTCCCAAACAATGTCGTAGAATAAAATCACTGTGCAGTCCAGTCCAGCAAAGCATAACTCGAGAAGATGTGGTCGTATCACGAGAATAAGATTTTCACGCTTAATTAAACCAACCCTTGAAAAAAATCACAGCTGCTTCCCGCATGTATGTTAACAGGTACAAGTGTTATACGCATAGTACAGTTGGTAACGGCGGAGGGAAAGTATTTCCATGCCTGAACAGTAAATTAAAATTGTTGGGTAAACGTTTGTGAAATAATTTATTTTTCTTTCTGTTTTTTTTATGAATATGCGTGTAAAATATATTATTTTTTCCATGTGTTTATTTTCTTAATAATTTTATAACTCCACCTGACCGACGCATGAATATAATGATCAGGTCGATGACGAAGTAAATATTACCCATTTGATGGAAGGAAGGATTTACAGCATGCACACAAGCAGATATTATTATTTTGTATGTATGTAATGCCAATAAATGTCGTTCCGACGCAATCATTCCGAAAACAATATATTCTGCAATTACAAAACTGCAACTGTACAAATAACCAACACTCCTGCAAGTTTTTAATGTCAACTTCAAGTGCAGCGTCAATTCAATTCACTAGCGTCAATTTTTCTCAAGACCTGATATTATTTTCTTGCACAAGTTAACGTAAGCTTCTACAATATCATAACAAATGGATCACAGATCTCAAAACAGATTAGTCGTTGCGGTTGCTGAGCTGAGTCTCGGTTTCTGAAGGTGTTATTTTTAACGTTAAAATAGTTTAAAAGTTTTTTTACCCCGCTTCTCTCTTACTTATTCGCCACAGTTGTATTAGAAAACACAAAAAAATAATTCCTTTTCTCTGTATTGAAAGTTAAAATATTACAAATGTAAATATTGCATTGTTTACAAGAAAACTTGTCTTAGTAACACAAAACACTTTTTGGCCACAGTGTTTTCAAGTATTTTTATTTACAGTGAATAATGCGTGAAATGAGTTGAGGATGGAGCAACGGTGGAGTGAAAACGGAAGAAGGAAAGCACACACTATGGCAAAGTCCACCATAATTCGAAAGAGAGAATTCATGCCTGAAACACTACGGCCAGCCGGCGACTGGAATCGAAACGGCGAACTCAGCAGAGCGTAGCCAGTGATATAAAAACTTCGAAAATGACTTCAGCTGTGTTCTACGTATATCAACTATTGCGGAGGAAGAGAACAATCCCTACAACAAGCGACTAATACAGAGGCGACAAGATGGATCACACATACGCGCCTTACCCCGGTCTCGAACCCAGAACTTGTGCGCGAACCAACTAAGTCACGAAGGTTTATTCCACGGGATCAGGGGCCGCAGTGGCTGAGAGGTTAGCCTGCTCACCTCCCACCGAGGTGCACCGGGTTCAATTCCCGGTCGGGTCACCGGACTTCCGCGTGTGGGAATCGTGCCGGACGACGCCGCTGGTCGGCGGGTTTTCTCGGGGATCTCCCGCTTCCCCCGTCCTTGCATTACGCCACTGCTCCAACCTCGCCATATTTCACCTTCGCCGCTCCACGCTCACCTTGATTCATTGTCATCGGCTCTCAAAAGCTCGCTGTTAAGAGACGCCCAAATTTTTTTACTCACTCACTCACTCCACAGAACCAACCGTGGGGGCTCCTTTGATTATATTAATAGACCGTGGAGTAAATTACACTTCTAGTATAGGAGATCTTAAACTATCAGCATCCAACTTACTTCTTCCTACTGCACTTCTTCATATGCATAGGCCTGTATACACATTCAGAGACCTACTACCAGTTTTGTATTTAACTCAAATTATGCCCCACTAATTTTTATTTTTGTGAAACACATTCAGGAGGATAATTTTTCACTTTCTAATTTTTACGCACCAAATCAAAAGCAGACTATTCGTTGACTATGGCAATAGGTATATTTGACTGATAAAATCTAAACATGACTCTTCGACTTTGTCAGCTAATTTCACAATCGCAGCGTACATACAAACGTAAATAAAACTGCATAACAAAACATTCCAGCAAAATTCTTCTCGAACAAACGTTTCAGAATTCCATTATAGAAGTTCTATCTCACGTATTCCAATATATCCGTTTTCTAAATAAATAGAAAAAAAACGACAACAACCTCGCAGTAACACACCGGAGTATACAGTCGACGAGTGATTCTGAAAATCACGCTGCTTTATTCCATGTCGATGGAAACTTTCAATTTTCCTCCCCTGAACCTCCAACACCCACCACGCTACCCTACCAACCAACCAGCACAGATCCCCTTTTGCACTGCCTCAAGAGTAAAAAATGAAAAACCCTATTTTTATTCATAAAAACATCAAGCGAAATCTATTGGGACTACTAACCGTATTCCACCCTTCTGGAAAAGAAGAACAAACAAAAATTAAATAAAACGAATTTGGTTATAAAGTAAAATTCTGAAACAGCATTAGACGTGGCAGTGATGTGCATATGACAACAGGAAGACATTGTAGGAATGCCGTAAGTTCCACTTTCTATATACAAGCACCCTTACCAATAATACACCCACACACTTGGATAATTTATAAAAACATATTTTTTTTTTTAAACTGGAAAATACCTTTCACGAGAATTCATGTAGAAAATGGATACTGTATTTATTGTTGTACATACATGGCAATGGGTCACGAGAAGGGAAATAGTGTTAAACATGATTTCAAAACAGTTTTTAGGCAAGAACTGGTAGAGATAGAACATGTATTAACTAGAGTGTAAAAAATACTACAGACTGTTTACAGTCAAATGAGTAATTTTGAAGTCAACTTTTGAAAAAGAAAAAAAGCCCTGTCCCTAACTGCGTATGTTTTAACGGGAACACTGACTGGCAGGAACCCAGTAAAGTTGGTAACGACGAAAGAAAATTAGTTCCGTGTCTTAACGTTGAATTAAATTTGTTAGGTAAATATTTGTGACTATTGAAATTATTTGTTTTACTTTCTGTCATTTTAGTGCATTTAAGTGCAAGAGTGAGCAAATTTTCAAGATATTAACTTCTCTAATAATTTTATACAGTTTCATTTGACCGACGCATGAATTAAGTGAATAGGCTCGCGGCAATGTTAATTCCACGTAAGGTGGAAGAATATACAATGTGCATACAAGCAGATTTCGAGTAGGACTTTCAAATAGTGCTCACTTTATCATGAATAGCCTTTAAATTCCGTAATGAGTTCTAAAGGCCAGTTAAAATGCCTACCACTACCTCCCTACCAGAGCATCAACACAAATCCTTGATCAACGTAATGAGAAAAACAATAAAAGAAACTCAATTTACGGAAAAGCTGAAGCAGTATATGGCTGCAGACTGACAAACAATACACCAATCACAAAAAGGGACGCGGTGGTGTAGTGGCTAGACTACTGGACTCCCATCTAGACGAACCGGGCTCGTTTCCCGGCGGGGCTGCCGCCGGACTTTAGCACGTGGAAATCGTGCTGGACGATACCGCTGATCGGCGGGTCTTCTCGGGATCTCCCTTTTACCCCGTCCCAACCATACCTCCGCCGCCCAATGCCTTGCTTCCCTTATCGGCTTTCAAGACCTCGATGTTAAGAGCCGCAAATCTCTTCGCTCACTCGCCAATAACGAAAAGGTGTGCAATAGAAATCATTACATACCTGTTGGAAAATAATTTTTATGAACGGGCTTACGTAGAGACTGTGGCGTGTGATGAACTGTCACAAGGTAAGCTGTGTGCTGTACCATGTTACTTGCTAGTTTACACTTGCACCACTAAAACGTAGCTGGGCAGCTGCCGCCACAGGACGTGTGTAATGGGTCCCTCGCTACTCGCTTGTGAGTGGTCGGAATACATTCAGTTTCCCTAGGCTGCACGGTGGTTACTGGCTCCTGCTGCGTGCACCGAGAATGTACAGCATTGACAAAATACCAGCTTACCTTGCAACACTTCACCACATGCCACTGCATAGAGATGATACTAAAACAATACCAGAGGAGCACGAAAAACCACCACAAAATTATGTGCATGCAACCTCTCAATTAATTCGCACACCCCTATTTTATAGGCTGGAGCCCTACGCTTTCTATAGCCGACACAAACAGAAACGGTAACGTCCAATTCTAGAGAAATTATTTAAACTGATAGAACGGGAGACACATATAATTTCACTATTCTCACTCTTTCTCACCACGCGTACACCCACTCCTCTCTCGCAACAAAATAGTACGAGAAAAACTCAGAGAAATGTGTAAAATGGCATATTATGGCAAAAATATTACTTGTACAGTACAAAATATAACAGGTGGTCGCAGCGACCTTTTTTTTTTATGGAACTGGGCATTTTCGACATACAATGATACCAAGAAGGCTTGTATTATCAACGTTATTTGAACTCTTAACATAATATCATTCCGAGTATACTCTTTCACGTCTGACATGTTGTCGAATAGGTAAAATCATGGTCGGTACTATGCAAGACCAGGAACAAGCACCAATACGAAGAGCGCCTTTTATTATTTTTATAACTGTGTATATTGAAACGAAGGTGGAAAATGCATTACATACGTGCTGTCATAAATTATCATATGGCGTGATTAGCCTAGTGTGCATTTTAATTAATCTGCAAATGCACAGGAGGTATCTGAGAATAACTGGTACTCTTACAGATGCTTTAATTGAAATTCTTCAGATGTGAGACCAGATTTCTAGCACCGGTGTACTCTGTAACAAACTAATTACCCCCACCATCTGGTATGTGAAATAAAAAAATTGAAATTATTCCATAAAACGCGTATACTGTTTGCAACAATTGCACTGTAAATGAATAACGTTTAGGTACATACTATTCACTGTAAAGTGAGCACTTTTGAAAGCCCTCTCATTTGGAATAATAATACATTATTTCAGCCTTATACGATAACTTCCGAGTGCGGTGGAATATACACACTGTGTTCATTATATACTTGGCAATATTTATTTAGAAAGGTTGTTAAAGGATAAAAAATGGCTGAAAGGAAAACAGTAACTAGGGCCTCAAAAGTGCTCACGTTACCGTGAGCAGGCCTTAGATGGTTTGCTCGCGGAAAACTGAGTACTTTTGATAACACCGCTTAAGATTTCCTTGTGCGCACATTGTGTATTCTTTCTCCATATGTAATATTAACATTGTCATGAGCCTTTTCGCTTTATTCATGCGTCGGTCTAGTGAAACTGTGAGATTACTATAAGATAAAACATTTCATAAATTTATTAAATCTTAAAAATATACTCATTGAAACCATTGAAGGCGAAATAATTCGTTTGATTAATCAAAAATGTTTACCTAACACTTTAAGTATAACGTTACGACATATAACTAGTTTTCCCTCCATCGTTACCAACTGTGCTGGATGCAAGCCACGTAGGGTACTCGTTAAAATAGATATTGTTCGTGATAAAGTGAGCACTTTAGAAATGAACCTTAGAAAAACGCCACTGCCCCTGAATGCATATATTTTAATAGGCGCAGTGAGTGAAATTAGCTCAGTAAAGTTCGTAACGAAGGATGGAAAATAGTTCCATATCTTAACGTCGAATAAAAAAGGTTAGGTAACTATATGTGATAACTTTAATTAATAATTACGCTCTCTGTATTTTAAATGATCTACTCAATAGTTCCTTATTTTATATCTGTATTATTTTGACATCAGTGAGTTCAGACAACTATTAGAATAATTTAAATGTCATATACATGTAATTCTGATTTTCAGATAAATAGTATGCACACGTTTTTACAATTCATACTGAAAAAAAGTTGGTCTAGACACTTGATTTTGCTTGTGAACGCTAAATCGTCGCGCTTACGTGGAAATGAGGTCATCAAGTTATAATTCCCGCTCAGCATGATCACTCAGATTTATAAATACCTAGGTGGTTCGGAGCCGACTATATTTAAGCATTATTGTGTGTAGGCGTGCGATGCGAAACGCCTTCGATTCGACCAAGCACATGAACCTCCTGCCTGCTCTTTGATAATTCATCCCAACTTCGTCCTTCCCCGTAATCGTGCCTACCAAACATACCTTTGGCGATACCAAGTTCTTTGCGTTCGATATTTACTGCGGCTTACAGACCCCCCCCCCCTCTTCCCAAAGCTTTGCTCCTCCAGCTTGCTTCCGATATCGGTCCGGCCGGTGTCTGCATTTCCGCCCCCCCCCCCCTTACCTGAAATCAACAGACCATTCTCCAGCGGCATGGAGCGCGTCCGACAGGGTTGGCGGCGGCAGCTTATCGCACCCAACTTCTTCTCCTTCTCCTCCCTTTCTGCGTAATCATCTTTCTCTCTCCTTCAGCCACCCATTCCCTTCTTGCTTCGTACCTTTCCCACACCCCAGCTTGTGATTCCAACTGCGTAGTAAGCGCTTTGCTTTGTGCCATCGGCGGTTTGTGCCCTACATCCACTCCCTAGTCTTCCTCTACAAGGTACATCTGAATAAGAACAGCAGTACATACACAATCTCTAAAGTCTACATCACATAAATAAGTATTAATTTTTCCCTTGAACTTTCTCGACAAGTAAACATACTGGACAGCTCTGGTTCTACATTTCCTATGAACTGTGTCGCTAGTCAAGGTTTCCTGAGTGGTTCTGGCAAACGTCCTTCCTTGAATGTTCTTTGGTAACTCGTGTGTGTAACTAATATTGGGAAATGGGTCAGGGTTATGTACAGTGCACACAATATAACCTATGCGGTAACTCATACTCGTAAGTACTAGCGTCACTTGCTTTATATCACCTTCGACCATAGCCCTCGCGTTATACGAGGTGTAGGAAATGAAGCTTCTACCCCTGTCACCACTAACAGAACGGCACCAAGGCAACTAAATCCTTTCAGTACAACACTCGTAGAGTTGGTGGGTTGGTATTCTGCGGAACTATCAACTACACTCCACGCACGCGAGCACAATAGGCGCGGCAGCGCATACACTGTTTCTTAACTTGTGGCCAGTGAGGTCACCAAAGTGTGTTGAAAATATAGCCTACATAGGCCCACACACAATAGTTACAGGCGTAAATTTGTGAATGTAAGGTCATACGCTGAAACTTCCCGGTGGAACGGCTGGTCTTGCAAGTAAATATGGATTCGACCTAACCGCCTTTCAACTTGTCGAGAAAGAGGAGTTAGGAATATTGGAAAGGAAACTTATAATATGAGAGAGTACGTAAGCCATTTAACAGATTTTCAAACATTAATAAAGGGGAATGTTTATGAACTCCAATATTTAATTATATTTTCCAGTGGTTTCAATCTCCTTGTCACTATTCTCAAAGGTCCCCTCTCCGCAACACGCAAATTGTGGTCGCTAACAAAATTGCATTAGAAATCCGCCTGTATGCATGGGCGAACGCTACAAATTGTGACCCATCACACATCTAGTGGCATCTTCCAAAAAAACAAAGTCTTGACCAGTGTTTCAGCATGTTTAGAAATACGGGTTATATAACTAAACCATTAAGCGTGCCCCCAGTGTGTTTATCTACTAAAATGAAACATATTCAAAACGAGAAAGGGCCGCAGTGGCTGAGCGGTTAGTCTGCTCGCCTCCTACGAAGGTGAACGTGGTTCAATCCTCGGCAGGGTCACTCCGGATTTTCGCATATAGGAATCGTGCCCGACGATGCCGTTGGTCCACTGGTTTTCTCGGCGATCTCTCGTTTCCCTCGCCCCATCATTCCGGTACTACTCCATACTCACCTCTCTTCACTCTCATCAGGCTCTCAAGACCTCGTTCTTAAGAGCCTCCCAGATCTCATCAATCACTCACTTAAAACGAGGACGAAATGGTACTGTCAAGATATCACTCATGCTTTTTCAGAATTTTGTTTCTTAAAAACCTAGCACCGGGGCACGAGCGACACTACGTTAGGATCCTGTACTGAACTTGCCAGACTTTCCACCAATAAAATGATAGGGTCACCGCTTAAAGACCCATAGGTACACGCATCACGACGAAAACAATGCACAACGGTCAGAGCCTTGCGCGTAGAGGTGATGCCGCAATTGAAGTACATGCAATTGTAGCCCTTATTACTTTAATGCTTTTATACTTCAAACGCAGAAATATCTTCAGGTAAACCACAGCTTTAACTATTGGAATAATCTTACTTTAAAAGTTGTTTACAAAACTTAAGAGAGTTGTCCATGAAAAAAATTTGTTATTTTATATTTCTGCCACGTACACTACTGATCAACTTTAAGATATATATATATATATATATATATATATATATATATATATATATATATATATATATAAAGAATACATATATTAAGAATATACTATTTTTGTAAAATTAGGCCTACATGTTAAATATAAAATGTTACTGGTTTTGTAGTATAGAAATAAAATTAAGCAACCATTTGCAGAAAATTTAACAAGGGAACTGGAAGGTGTACCATTTGTTAGCACTCGCTTACTTTTAACAATGTTGTTTTTATCTTGTATTCTCTTTCAGGGAATATTTACGATTTTCATGGCAAAGCCGCTCGTTTTCTTTTCCAGCACCTAGCTTTCTTAATTACTTATTTCTCTGTATATGCAAGGTTATATAATGTTTTAGTCACTATTTCTGTAATTTTGTTTACTTTACTAAGAATGTTCCAAGCTTTCGTTACTTTGTCATTTTGAAATTTATCGGCGACAAGTTACTCTGACCAGGTTAAGCTGCTGTGTCAACCGGTTGATATAACTTTAGTTAAAGAATATGAATTGTATATTTTATAACGAAGTATCCTGTATTTAGTTTGTAAGTTTCATATTTAAATTCTTCTCTGTCAAGGTAATTGTACAAAATATTCATGGAATTAATGTAAAGTACCACATAATGAAAAAGGATAACACCACTGGTTTTGTGCCAAGCGACTTATATCTGTGATAGTCACTGGTATTTTCGTAATAATACGCCCTGCAGCTTTCTTCTTGATTCCTGCGACATAAAATTTCGTTGGCCCCGGCTGTTATCTAGTTTAAATGGAGTGATCTTTTGAGTTTTACCACCTTGGGCGAGTGTTTCATGTCCTGCTCTTTGATCGCCGCCTCAAAAATGTGTTATTTTGTTCTTGCCGCTTTATTTTTTGCGTGAATTTCTGTTATTACAGCGGTCGACCTGTTGGGTCGGAAAATGCTGTGTCGAGGCCATTTCCCTACCTTGCCGCCGAGGCGTGGCAAATCTTTTTGAAGTCACCTTGAGTCTTCTTGAGACTTACTTAATGACGATGTAGTAACACCAACGCTGGCGTTGGCAAGGGGGATGTCCCGAAGACTAGCAACGTCACAGGAAAGTCCAGCCTTTGTCCACAATTTTCGACATGTGCATGAATCTTTGAACTATACAACAATCAAGTCACTGTTTTTCAATGAACTTACTTCAGGACTAAATCAATCGTCATTAAAAAAAGGAAATGTAACCTCGAATTTTATTCTATGGCTCAGCATATTTTGTAATTCTGAAATTAAATCTTTTTTTTGTGCGGGACCTCGACATACTAACGATAATTTCTTTCATTTACAACAGTTTGTTGTTGTTGAAGTACCTAAGATATTAGATATCAAACCTATGTTACTGTTACACACTTAAAATATTTTATTATTGTTATATGTTAATTCACTTCCATTAAATCTCATTTGGGTCACACGAATGTAAGTTCTACTTTCTTTATCAATCTTACTGCTTTTTAATCTAAATCATATTTTGCGTCATTGTTGAATATAATAATAATAATAATAATAATTATTATTATTATTATTATGTGTGTGTAAGGGTGCTGGAGTAATAATTTTGGCTCCGCCTCTTTGTTTATCCATTTTATATTGGGGCCACACCTACACAACCATATCCTCCAGTGTTTCCCTTCCCGCGCTTCTAATGAATGATCTTAGACTTGGCGAAGCACAGAACAGCGGTATCCCGCTGGTGTTTGGAGTTTCTGCGCCAGGGTGATTATGAGAGGTGCGGTGCAGAACAAAGGTCTTGTTTTAACTTATTTTAAGGAATGCCTAGCAAAAGATATTTTATAATTCTGGCACAGCTAATAAATATGCAAGTATTTCCTTATTTTCAGCTATTTTTTGGAATCGCAAAAATATTTCCTTGTGCGGTTTTTTAAACGTCTTAAAGTAGCCCTTGGTACCTTCTTTTATCGTGAATTATCTCATTTCTGTACGTAATTTAGTTTTAATTACTTGTAGAATATATAAACTTAAATTATGAATTTGACTTTATTTTCCAAAACCAAGCAATATAAAAAAGTTTTTATCCTGGGGAGTAAATAGACACATATGTGTAAGTGTTGAATACTATATGGTACAAATATAATTTATAACAATAAGTTTCGAGGCTACCGATCTTATGTACTACATACCGATGCCGATAAAATCATGAATATTAGTTGCGCTTTATAAAAACCAATAAACATAACTTTAAAAAAAAATTTCGATTCCAGTTATTGTAAATACACTACTCAAAATAAAAAACTTATCATTGCTTTGTATGGATGTATATGAAAAAAAATCAGTGTTTGTAAAGAAACACTTATTTTGTTTCATAGCAATAAGTTACCGTAATGATGTGTACAGGCTGTTCACGGTAAAATGAACACATTTGAAAGCCCTGCGTAAGATTTACTTGTATGCACAATGTGTGCTCTTCCGCCTTAGGCTACATAAAATTAACATTGCCATGGGCCTCATCACTTTATTCATGCGTTGATGAAGTGAAACCGTGAAATTATTAGAAAAGTAAATATTGTACAAATCTGCTAGTTTTTACACTTCCATGTATAAAAAAAAATAAAACAGAAAGCAAGTGATACAATTTAAGTTTATCACAAATGGACACCTAACACTTATTATTCGACATTAATATACGGAACTACTTTCCCTTCCATCGTGACCAACTTTACTGGGCACATGTCACTCATTGCACACGTTTAAATATATGCAGGTAGGGGCAGTGACTTTTTCTAAGGTTGATTTTAAAAGTGCTCACTCTATCGTGAACAGTCATTAAAAGAGAAATGGTACTTGAACAAACTGAAAATCATTGAAAGAAATCAGCAGATGTAATTTAACAGAACAGTTCTGTAATGACGTGATATATGGTAGCGACAACTAAACTTCAGTACCAGGAACAGAATGTTCTGTAATACTTTACAATCCAAATTGTTAGCAGAACTATTTAAATATTGTTAAAAGTTATTTTGTTGTAGGAACCTCTTTTCTATATCGAGAACAGTGTTTTCAGTTGTAGGAACAATACAAATAGTTATGAATGCAATCTTACAGTATTGTAACGATAAAAGAACAAAATATTGTAAACCCGACAGTGCTGTTTAGTAACTGCGACAGAATGTTCTGTAGAAACCATCTCATATTTTCAAAAGTTTACAGAAAAAGTAGGGTAGCTATAACAGAGTCGTGAACTGTTGGAGGTACCCTACGATTCTGTTAAGATCACAGAGCTAGTATCGTACAGTTAACAAACAAGTATAGTAAATACAACAGTGCTGTGGACTGTTAGAGGAATCATCTGACTATGTAAGGATTACAGAGCTAATACTGTAGAGGTATCAAGGAAGTATTGCAATTACAACAGTATCGCAGACTGTTAAATGCACCCTCTATATAGAATGTTTTTATTTTGAAGATTACAGATCTAGTATGATTTACAATACAGAAGATAAATAGGAAAATTTTGCTAATGCGTAGTAATATTTATTTAGTGGAGGCTGTTGACAATCTGTGAGGGTAATGTGCACCCTCTAAAGTATTGACAGACACCACCACATTAAGCATTACAAGTAATAATATCAACAAGGGTTCTGGGATGTCCTACTTGTTTTTACAAGACGTATATCACTTACACAAACAGGACATAAAAACGAATTACTAACGTTATAATTGTATTTGTACTGCTGCAAGTTATTTGATGTGAAAGAAAAGACTGTTTACACAAACTTTACACGTAAAAAAAAAAAAAAACTATTTTCTATCAGATGACATCCAATATTATATGAAAAAAATGTATCTAACATGAAGGAAAGAATATATATATATATATTTAAATAAATAACACATATTAAACACATATATTAATCTTGTAATATTCGATTGCAGATACGTTACATAACATGGTTTAAATTAAATTAAACAAAGTAAGACAAATACATTTCAAAAACCCGAATCTAATAACTGGTGCAATGGTCGAGCGGTCTAAGACGTCTGTCTATCCACATAAGGTCCGGCAGTTCGAGGCTGGCTGCTTCTACAAGGAATTACAAATAGCAGCGAATTCTATGAGCCGACGAGGGAATTACAACAGACAACACAACATGGCTACGGCTACCAACGCAGCTCAGTAAAGGCAACATAATAGATAGTTGGGATTACCATACGCTTTTGCTGGGGCCACCATGCTGCTCAATTAAGGCGAAAGAACAGATTGTTAGCACTAACGTTTGTTACTGCTGTAGCGGCGCCAGAGCAGCATTGTAGGTAGGGAATGCCATACTGGACTGTAGTCAGAACCCCACTAGTTTGTAGTCGCAGCATTATATTCTGTAGGAAGTAATGAAGTCACTGATTTGTGACGCCCTGGCCTTTTATTATCTGTTCTCTTGGGGTTACCATATGCCTTTAACAATATTCGTAGGGTAGCCACAACCAAACAGACTGTTGTCTCTATTTTGACAGTCTTGAAGGGTGACGTCTACAGAATTATGGTTTCTACAACAATTTTTTTTTTTCAGTGAGAATTTGGTAATTGTGTACTCCTGTGGACTGTCAATAAGCTTTGTTGCCACCTCTTGCCTGCATCACTGCAGCACAGTGTCTTGGCATACTCCTAATTAATCTTTTGATACGTGTTTGTGGAATTGTTGCCACTCCTCTCGTAGATCTTCATCTAGCTGGGCAAGTGTTGGAGAGGGTCTGAACGTTCTCTAACTTGCCCTTTCACATGATCCCATAGGTGCTCTCTGGTTCAGATCGGGGCTACATGGGAACCAGTACAGGGTAGTGATGTTATGGCGTTTAACAGTAGTGCATAATTACCACACTTTTATTCAGTTTAATCAAGAACCATTTCTGTTTAACAAATACTTAAGTTAATTTATGGATGAGAGGCACAAGAAGTGTTCGTTTACAAATGCTGTATTGTTTTCAATTTTTGGAAACCTTGAGAAGTTTGTATATCTTTAGTTTCATCAGAGTGGTGCCGAATAGACACAGTATATCGATGCAAAATCATGACAACTTTTTTATTTTGAGTAGTTTATACAGAAGCGTCGAACTACATGTATTCCGGGGAATCACTGTGGTCTAACGACTTGCACAGAGGCTTCTCACAACTGCGCTCAGCTATTTCTGAGTTGTAGTTGATGATAGGCGGGCTTTTGTCCGACTGCTCTTGCTTATCTGGACTAGGCCACTACAGACTTTCCTCTCATTTCCTTACAGCTGTCTCAGAGGTGGCTCCTCGCGCATCGACGTAACTTCAAAAGCTGTAATCTCACCACACCTGTGTTGCTAATTTCAAACATCTCCCACTCCCCTTCTTGGGGCCGCAGCAGGCATAGCGGGTGCAGCGATCGCCTCACCTAGGCGAACCGGGTTCTATTCTCGACGGGATTATTCCAGTATTTTCGCACATGGGAATTGTGCCGGAATATGCCTCTGATTGGCGGGTTTTCTCGGGGATTTCCCATTTCTCCTGCCCATGCATTCCGGCGCTGCTCCACGCCCACCTCGTTTCACCCTCATCGGCTCTCAAGACCTCGCTGTTAAAAGCCGGTCAAACTTTTCCGCTAAGCTTAACCCCTCTTCCTCTCCGAGCCAAGGTTTGTACTTCATTTATCGTATTCAAGTTATATATATGTATGTGTGTGTGTGTGTGTGTATCACACTGCTGAAAATATCTAATTCACAGTTGGTGTTTCCATGTTGAACAGTGCCATGAACTAATTTTAATTTTTGAAGCTAAGCCTTTAATCTTCTAGTCCGCATTAATTCAATATACATAATCGAAACTGAAAACTGTATTGCAATTCATTTACCGGCCTATTGTCAACAGATCCCGCTTTAAATGTTTTTAATTAACCCGTTATATAGGAGATATTTGGTTACGCCATTACAAAAACGTCAATAAAATACTATACGTGACTTAATGAAATAGGGATATCACTTGTCAATTAGCTCAGTCGGGAAAAATTGTACACCGAGTTTCCTGCTCATAAATTAAACATTACGCATATTTTTGCAAGTGAATTGGTAACATGCTGGTAGCTGGTCGTGAGGGTTATTTGCGTTGAAAAACGAGCGTGACAATGCATGTCACGATTTAAAAAAAGCCGAATTGGAGAGGGCATTTGAAAACTACATTACTGTTGCAGCGTTGTCGGAAATGAAGACAGAATCTACGAATATGCAATGGTTTTAGGCGCATGAGTGAATTACGTTGATGTTAGAACACTCCACTACCACCAAACCCGCGAAAGAGAAGTTTTCACAATTTTCTATTATTTCAATGGTGAAAAAAACGCATTTAGTTTTCAGCAATATTACAAAGATGAACCAGAGTTTGTTTTGGTGTATCGAAAAGTAATAAACATTGCGATTACAGCTTCTATTAAAAATACAATTTTTTTTACAAAACACCGCTTGATCATAACTGCGATAACTACTCGTGATGGAATTCAATGAAAGTTTGGGACAAATATGTTTCCGGAAAGTATTTTTAATCTAAAAAAAAATGTTATGGACCAAGATACCATTAAATTAAATCACTTCAAAAATTTAAATTATCTGGCTTGCAAAAATTATACAAACCAAAATTTGACTTTTTGAGGACTTTGTATGCTCACAATTAATACCTACCAACTCGAAAGCTACTTAGTTTAAACAAACGTCGAAAAATCCAAAAGTCTTAAAATACTTTGCAATGATCGAGTTGAGAGATTTGGGCTGCTCATAACAGCGAGGTCTTGAGAGCCGATAGGGTGGAAGGAGGTGAAAATGGAGCAGCGCCAGAATGCAAAGCCGGGGGAAACGGGATATACCCGAGACAACCCACCGACCAGCGGCATTGTCTGACACGATGTCCACTTGCGAAAATCAGCGAGTGACCCGGCCGGGGATTGAACCTGGGTCGCAATGTGTGAGGCGAGCAGGCTAACCGCTCAGCCATCGCAGCCCCTTGAAATGATAGCGTCTTGAGCTTTTTTTTATGCGTCTCTTGTTACTTTATGATTAAATATATAGCCAATTTTCAAAAGCTAATTAAAAATAAAGTGCAGGAAGAAAAAATAGTGCCAATCTCAAGTGCAGGAAGACCGGTTCTCTTGAATCTGTCAATCCCGAACTGTTCGTTTAGTTCCGCGCCATTGTCGAGGATTCTGAATTAGGTAATGTGGAGCACATTATCGCGGCGCGAAAGAGCGGAAATTATGGTTGAGGCACGCCCAATAATCGTTTAAAAGCTTTAACAAGTCTTGAAAAAAATTACACCAAAGGGACAGCCCACCGCATTTGTGCGAATTCAGTTTAATAATAGTTTACATTATGGCTATTTCTTACTAGGCATTAGCAAAACACTTATTTTCTCACTGGTTTTAATAATATTAATTACAAATAAAAAATTATACTGTATAGGTAAAACACGAGTATAAGTTCAATTTAATCAGAAATAAGATACTTTTATTTTAACAAAGGTATATAACGCTTGTGATACATGGCATATTTAGGAAATAATGGAACACGTCATACATTGAGGTGGTTTTTCACAGGTTTAACCCAAAAAGTGTGAAGAAAACGCGAATAGACTAAAAGAATAGAGTAATGAGTAAAGTGGTTACATTGCGAACATGAAATGAACTGTATATGTTTTGGGCGAAGGTATAATCCCACTCACCAACATAAATTATTTGTCGATTGTAAATTTTAATATATTTTGTTAATAACGACATAAATACTGTTACATGGGGTGCTTGAGGGGCGTATCTGAGTTCGTGAGGGATGAAGGTCCTAATAAATTAAAATATAAAAGAACTAAATTTGATTTCTAATTTATTTACACAGCCATTATTTACATCATTAAATTATCTGTCTCCAAGATTACTCTTTATTTATCAGTGAGCGCAATGTTTAGTAACTCTAATTAACGTCCTTCTTAATTGTTTATGTTTAGTTACAGTCAATTTAATCATACTCATTATTAACACGTGTTCAGCCTATCTGTTGCCAACATTTGTAATGTCTTTCACTCACGCATCTAGTCCAATAATTCAGCCTGCTAGTCGCAGATTTTCCTTCCGCTGGTAAATTCTCTCGCCGCTCGTCTTCTATCGCTCGGAACTCAGCCACTCATTCAGTCGCCAACTACTCGACTAGGAGGCCTGTCACACTTTTATATCGTCTCCCTAACCATCTGGGAATTTCAACGCACCCCGTTGCACAGTGAGAAAACGAGGTCAGTAATCCAGAGCATTCTTTAGATAAACCCCTAAATCAACACAACTAGGTACACCAGCGTACGCCGAAAAAAAAATTATCGCGTCGGCTCGCTTTCTGTAATAGATATGCGGCCACCGGCCTATCACTCGGCTGTTCAATCAAAACAATCCTTTGCCAGTATCATGTAACTCCTGTCCTTCACTTCCACTCGCTCGCGCGGGATTCGAAGAAGCGATCGTGTAACAATACTTAGCACATAATTTATTGAATGCAGAATCATCAAAGTCTCTATCTTAACCACGATTGAATGACGAAAACTAAACAAGTCAGAATATAATATCTCTAAACACGACAGTAAATCTTTTCGAATGATTGGCCATTCTATAATAACTACTTAACTGACATTCAAGGACGATTATTTCACGGACTATCACTGAATCTGATTTAGAGTAAGATATATAATTATTTTACTTTTATTAACATTTCTCATTATTAAAAATGTCTTTAATTTCGAAGTACTCGTATACTAGATCGTTTATAAATAACATTACAATGACTTTGAGGAACCCCATAAAAAATATCAAACCGAAAATTACGATGTAGAAAAGTACACAGAGGCGAAAGGGAGAACCTGATAGACTACGCGAGGCTATGAAAATGGGCCTCACATAAAACATACGTAAAAGTTCAATTAAATATAGTGATACATTGCATATTTATTAAACAGCCAAACACATACATGGAGTAATTTTTTGAAGGTTTGACTTTAAAAAGTGTAAAGATACTGCAAATATACTATATTATTGTCATACAATGTACAGGTTATAAATTCTAATACATTTTAGAAAGTATACTAGGATTTTTTTACAGTGTACAGACGGCAGCTGCGAGCCTTGACCGTGTGGAGGAGCCCCACCCCTGGTTAACGAGACGAGAGACGGCGCCGAACCCCACGACCCTTCACGAACAGGGGCGGCACTACGCCCCTGCCACCTAGCTCTCGTCCAATTACATGTGATTGCTGGAGGCGCCGGCAGGGGGCTCCCTCGACCAACCCCTTCCCTGCAACTGCGCCTCTGCACGCCACTAAGAGTACGCCACCCGTCGCGCAGCCAGAGGAAGTGGAGTGGAGAGGTTTGGCTGGCTCTTAACACCTGGGCCTTGAAAGATGTTGAGGGTGGGGCGAGGTGAGCATGGAGCAGCGCCGGAATCAAAATGCAGAGGGAAACGGGAGATCTCCGAGAAAACCCGCCGGCCAGCGGCATTGCGAAAATCCTGAAGTGAACCCGCCGAGAATCAAAACCGGTACGCCTTAGTGGAAAGCAAGCTCTCTACCCGCAGGGGCCGCGGGTAGAGATCAATCCCCGACCGGGTTACTCCCAGACTCTCGCAAGTGACAATCGTGCCAGACGACGCCGCTGGTCGGCGGGTTTTCTCGGTGATCTCCCGTTTCCCCCGCCCTTGCAATTTTGGGCGAGGGCAAAATTTTTCGGCCGGTATATTTCTCGACCCCGATGTGCTGACGCGTTTCTTTTCGTGCGAAACGAAAGATCTCGGCCATAGCTGTCGATTTGAACCATTAAAAGCCAAGTACCCTCTTCGCTACTTTCATTTCGTTCCCATGTGCCGAAGAAAATATTTCACGCTTACGAAGGCATATCTACGTAAAACCCACGGCTATGTCCCCAACGAAGCCACACTCCACAATGAGGAAAAATATATGGCTGCAGGAACCATCTAGACTGTTAAAATAGAGACTGCCATTTGATGGGTTGTAGGTACTATCAAAATATTAACACGGATAGTAATACGAACATAACTGTTTTTCGTATTCCTGTATGTGAATGTTTTTGCCAGTGTACATTGGTTGCTACAGCAGAGCACTACGTTCCTACTAATAGATTACACCTCCAATAGTGCAACTTCAACAAGATTTTGATTGTCCTTACAACAATAATAATTGTAATAACTTAACACAATGTTCCGTTACTATTCTTGAACAGTTATATAAGCGGATTTGAGGGTAGCGGCAACAGAGTATCACAAGTTATCGTGGGAGCAACCCAAATATTGTTGAAGTTGTTTTGTTGGGAACAATATTTGTTTTATGTAGGAACACCAGTGCTCTGATATAGTAACAACTAGTGCAGCAGCAAATATAATCATAGACAAGAATACGAAAAGCAATTATGTTGGTACAACAATCTATATTAAAGGCTGTTCACAATAAAGTGAGCACTTAAGAAATGAACCTTAGAAAAAAGTCACTGCCCCTGAATGCATATAATTAAATGGGTACACTGAGTGGCATTCGCCCAGTAAAGTTCGTAACGATGGATGGAAAGTAGTTGTATATCTTACCGTTGAATAAAGTGTTACGTAACCATTTGTAATAACTTAAAATTATTTATTTCCCTTTATCTTTTTTAATGCATAGAAGTGTAAAAATTGGCAGATTTGTAAAGTATTTCCTTTTCTAATAATTTTATAGATTCACTTGACCGACGTACGAATAAAGTGATGAGGCCCACGGTAATGTTAATTTTATATAAAAGGGAGGGGGGGGGGAATACACAACGTGCATACAAGTAGATCTTAAGCAGGGCTTTCAAAAGTGCTCACTTTAACACGAACGGCCTATAACAATATTTAGTTGGTATCAACATCCGGTAAAATGGTTGTCCCAATTTTAACAGTCTAGATGGCTCCTTCAGCCATTTTTTCTCAGTGTAGTACAACAATTAAGTATATTTTAGTATATAACTGAAGTCAGCTTCAGTACACCACTAAAGTGGGTTTTAGTACATCGCTGAAATGGGGTTCATTATTACATCGCTAAAGTGGATTTCAGTACATCGCTAAGTGGGTTTCAGTACATCACGGAAGTCGGTTTCAGTACATCACTGAAGTGAGTTTCATTATGTCACATCATATGGCTGCAACGATATCCGCTCCTCCCAGAGCGATCTGACCTTTCATTCGGGCGGGGAGTGCGCTGTTTAATTAGCGTGATTTGTTGCGAAACGTGAATTGCTAATTTGTAATACGCCGTCGAGTGGAGTGATGATATAACGATTCAATTCATCAGTGGCAAACTCTCTCCGGCGGCAGAAAGTCCTTCTGTGTAAAGTATGGGAGGTAATGAAAGGGTTGAGAGAAGAAAGTAAAGCTATAAACGTATCAGATCGTTTATTCGCACACTTTTCCTCGAGCGGAGACGGGAAAAAAGTTATCCGCAAAAGAAATTAGATTTACGGGGGAAAATGTGGTCAGCCAATGTTCTCGCTTCAGTTGCGAGGAAAAAAAAACACAGACACAAATGAAATTAATTAATATTTAAAATAAAAATAATAATATGTGGAGTTTTATTATCACTCCATAAATGAGATTCCAGCCGACCACCGATTTTATTCCATTGAGATTTCTCTATTGTAATAAAATTGCGCCCCAGCTATCATGGTCGTTATCTGCACATTTACTTTTCGTCCTTTTAAGGCTAAGTGTGGGCATATACAGGCCAACATTCGCAAGAGCGCTCATTTCCAACGATGGAGAAATACGAAACATTTCATTAACTATATACGTGATCAGCTTATTTAGGTGGAGGATGTGCTTATATGGTCAGCACTGTGCTTAGTAAGACACCGGTACCCATCGTTAGAGAGGCTTCCTTATGGCTAACCTGACTTGTGAAAAATCTCTACCTCTCTCGTTATGAATGGTTAACGTAAATACTACCGAAAAGTGACACGCTGATTACAAGTTGCAGCCAGCGCACTGGACACGAGCATGAAACTTTAAACAGTAAGCCAAATTATATACTCGCTTCATCATATACAATAGACTTAAAGCGAAACGTATATGTGAGCCTGTGAAGACGTCAACATTTTAATGGCTGTTGGACTTCGCACTCGGCCTATACTCGTCGAAAAGACAAGTAAAAATACATAAATTATATACGGTTGGAAAGAGCATCTCAAAAGCAATCCAGTGATACCCATAAAACCCCATATGATCGAGTGAAGCGGTGCTGGGGACATAAAATAAACATCAAGGCGTCTGAGCGCGTCAACATAGACATATTCACCCAAAATAAAACGGCCGTGTCCCCAACACAGCCAAGCCCAATTTTTTGTGTCTAGTTTTTTTTGCAGGCTTTGTGGAAAATATGATACAATTTTGAAACACTGGCCAAAGAAGACAGACTTTCATGTATTGGTGACTTTGCCTTAACAGTTTTAGTTAAAAGAATAAATTTATTATTAAAACGGACATTGAGAGTTTAGCCCGTACAAGTTAAAAGTTAACCTATTCTGCGTATCCTTTATATGTGCGTACGCTAAGTATGAATGTGAATGGATTCATGTATAGTCCATTCATGACTGGAACAGACTTATGAAAAAACACCCTAGCCAATTGCTGCATGCATAGCTGGTAAAAAAAAGCAAAAAAAAAGAAAAAAAGGGTGTTTTTTCAAAGGTTTATTTTCATAAGTCTGTTTCAGTCGTGAATGGACTATATATGCGAGGGACTCAAATATGATTCACACGTACGTGAATTACTTGGAGGTTGTGAATCCACTTAACACATCAACGTATAACGTGATTGCAAATGTTCAGCTTGTGAATGAATGAATTACCGAATGGGTTAATGCTTCGTCGTAAACTAAAACTGTCCATGAGCGAGCATGTTACTTGTGGGGGCCCACAGCCTTTTATGCTACCGCTCACCATTTTCAATCGCAAGATATTTTATCCAATTCTATTTAGCTGCTACGAATTTTTTCTACTCTAAAATATACAAATATAACCTTATTAATTCCCTAGACTACAATACAGAAATAACAATGTACCTGAGATAGCCATTCCCAGAAAGATACATGAAATGTGGCGTCCTCCTCAGGGCAGAACAACACAATCCAGGAAAGACAGCAACACTGTGATATTTTACTAATAAGCCCAAGTAAATATTTACTGACAGCGGAAATAACATTTACCTGTTCTGTCAATGGATTATTGTTTCATCTTCGGGACTTATATTTTTACTCCGTTCCTCAAATTTTTAGCCTAGTTGCAGCGGGACCTGTTTTGTACTCACATACCTTTCACAATTCCACCTGGCAGATGTTTTTTTTTTTCAACGTATTTATAAAATGTCTTAGGCGTGTATGACTTTATATTTCCCCAATAGTATTATGTTATCTGTAATATTGTGACAATTTTACAGTTAGTTTCTTCAACTGGAGTAAAAAATATCCAAATAGTTCACAAACTATAAGCATTTTTTTGTGAGGCAATAACGTCCTGAAATAGTGAATAAAGCTCGATATCAGAAAACCTACAAAGAGATTTAAAAGTAATAAGATGTGACCAAACTGTAGATGTACGAGTTTTGTATGCATAAATCAAAGGAATACGTAAACACGTGTTTCGGAAATGCTTACCTTCGTCACTATAAGTGCTCACAATCTCGAGAAAACAGTTAAACATTAAGTTCCATCAGACATCATGCGTGAGTTAAAATATAACGCATCGAGGAATATTTTGCCTTAAATCTCAGACGTTCAGGAATAATGAGAAAATTACGAGTGAATCCGATGGCGAAATGGAACTATTATGGAACATGTTATCGCGATATTTAAATGCTAGTACACCAATGAACGCTTGTTCACAAAATGTAGAACAATATCGGCGAAACTTTTCTTTTTCTCGTATCTCGCGTACTACATACAGAAGCGCCTTTTAAAAAAGCCTGTATATTATAGGAAAGTTCACGTCCAAACATTAAAAGCTCGCACTTTCACACAAAACAAGCGAGATGTTTGGGCGGCTCTTAACATCGAGGTCTTGATAGCTGATGAGCGTGAAGCGAGGCGAATATGGAGTGGCGCCGCAATTCTGGGCGGTAGAAAGGATGAGGGGGGAGGGGAGGGATTGGGAGATCCCCGTGAAAGCCCGCCGACCAGCGACATCGTCCGCCACGACTCCAACGTGCGAAATACCGGTTCGCTTTCGTGGGAGACGAGCGTCTTAGCCACTGCGCAATGGCGGCCCCTTAATGTAAGCCATCTTCTGTAATGCCACGATGCAGCAAAAATTAATTATTCGGTACCGTGTACGGCTGGGAAACTTGTCGAAGCTAAATCGTTATTATTCAATAGACAGGAAGTACTTGGCACTTCAACTTTTTCCATGACAGAATAAGACTTCGCGTAAGTATACTCTAGTTTTCTTTTTATTATTGGACCACAGAGTTTCTAACACAGCCGACCTCCCGTGGCGCAGTCGGTTGGTGCACCACCGCTCTGGGGTGCAGGAAGCTATGGGTTCGCATCCCGAGCAAGGCATGGGCGTTGATTTAAGTTATGTTATAAGTAAGTATGAAACCCGCTCCCTGCTAAGCTTTCAAGCATAAAACTAGGGGACGCTAAAATGTTTCTGACACACCTTGTTCGACTATTTTGCCAATTAAAAAAAAAGTAAAGATTTGATGGTATCAGGTACAACAAAACTGAATAAAAATATTCTCGCACCATGGCAGCACAGCTAATGAATAAACATTTTGTCTCGGGTATGGGAAGGACTGAGAATTATGGGTTTGTGTCGCAGGAATTCGCGTAATTCGCGTCTTTATGGTGATAACAATGAAAGCTATATTTTTTGTCATATTTCTGAGTCCCTTTTTCCCAATATTCGTTGAAAACACTATGATAACGGACACTAGACGTCGTAATATGAGTGACATAATTTAAGCGTGCGTGAGACATAACTTTTTATCATTAATTTTTGCAAATGTGAACGTAAATGTTTTTTTTTTTTAAGTTAAATATTGAAAATCTTTGTTACTAATATTTAAAAATGAAATATTACATGTTCAAGCATTTTTTTTTTCGTTTAATATTAAATCACTTCCAAATGCATTAAATGAAGCCCGAAGGAAGTCAACATTGAAACACTAAGCAATAGCAATCCCAGATAACAGTTATTGTCAACTTTGTGAGCAAATTCTTTTGGTATATTGGTGTATTTATTTTGTATAAAATACCGCGCCGCATATAGCATATAAAAATTTACGGTGTCACAAGTAGCTCGGCATAAACACATTAGGCAATAAAAATATTCGCTCACGAAGTTAGTAAAAACCAGTAGGTAGAATTGCCCTTTATTAGTTTTTCAATACTGACTTCCGTAAAATCGTGAAATACAATCATCCTCTATAGCGTTAATTTACGTGCTACCCACTCTTGAGTACTACAGCACTCACGAACACAGACGTAACAACACAGAAAAAAATTTCGGTACTTGTTACAAATAATTCTTATGAAACCAGCTGCCAAAGATTTTCTTTTAACTCTACAGCTAAAATATTGTACGTATACAAGCAATAATTCTTTTTTTTTTTAGATCTAACATTCAAAATTGTTAACGTAGCTCAAAATTTGTAATAAACTCGAAGTCTCCAACACTTGCTTGTTAAAATTCAAAATTTGTTTATACACATTTATAACAAAGGTTTTGTGAAATTTGGTCTAATTTATTTGTAGTGTTACAAAAATATATGTGGCAACTTGTTACCAGAGAATTCCTTACACAAATAAACTACAGAAATTTTTTTTTGCAGTGGGGCACAAAAGTGCGCCTTTCCACAATCAGTTGTTTCATGTTTGCATCAGTGTGCGGTAAACAGAACAAGGGAAAGTTTGAGTCTACACGTGTCTGTGAGTTTACACAAAGTTTTTAACTGACGCACGACGTCGGTGCGGTGTTAAGAAAGACAGCGAGCAGCGTAATCCAGTTGGCGACGGGGCAGGCGCGCCCGCGGGCGATAAGGCCCAAGTTCGCCGGCGCCGGGCTGCGTATCTGGCGCGGGAGAAGCCGTACGCGACTACGCCGGCTACAGGGGATTATCGCGCCAAGCAGGCGTCCCGAGACAGCTAGTCGCGGAGAAACTGGGCGCGGAAACACAGAGACCCGGGGACTAATCCGGCACGCGAGCAGGGATTATCCCGCGCGAGGCGCCGAGTTCGCCGCACCCACCTGCAAACCCTACCAGCTGTTGATTAATTTACCTTTCCTGCTTATTAATTCCCTGAGACGAGGGAACTTCTCGCTCCCCTGGGAAATTCACTTATTCCATGTCCGGCCTCAGTCCACAAGTCACATCGGCAGGTTTAGCAGTGCAGCTTTCCCCAAATACAGGGCGTTTATTTATTTTGTCAGAGGAGAAAAAAAAATCCCCAAACGTTCGTTTGCTGTGGTGTTGAAATCCGAAATTCCCTTTGTCCACACTTTCAAATAAATATTTAAACGGTTGTCTGTGCTGCCTACAAGAGTAGTTGACAAAGAAGTCAACGACAATACAGAATTGTGGAAAAGAAGAAAACTAGGAGGAAAAACTGCGGCGCGGAGGACGAAGAAGAAAATGAGAGAAAAACAACCCAAGTCGACGAGAATAGGGTCTTCAACAATGACTTCCTAGCAATGAAAAAGAAGTACGTGTCGAGGGAGTATGCTTCTGAATACGTATAAAAAAAAAAAAAGTTTTTTTTTTTCCCCCCCGCGGAATAGAAGCGAAAAGGTTCCCGTTGTTTACTATTAAGAACTCGCGAACTAGAGTATACAACCGAACAAAGTCTTTCAGCGTATTACGAACGAAGGTGACCGGATCTAAATAACCAGATTGTAAATCATCATTATTGCTCAAAATAAACTTAAAAGAGTTGAAGTAATTTCAAATAAATCTTTAAAATTCCTCCAAAGTGGATGCAAAATATATGCTAGTCTCGTAACTGATTAATGTTACTACACCAGCGATAAAATGGTTATAACTAGGTGACATGTCCTATGAAATATTGACCACCGATCCGATAAAAGTGTTCCTTTTCACACCAAATGAGCTGACTTAAAGAATTATTGAGCACAATCTCCTAATTTTGCTAATGGAAATTCAACTGTATTTTTGCTTCCCCGTGTTACATTCGAAAGAATGGTGTACTTGAAAATATGCTATACAGCATACGAACTGTCGAGGTGCTATCGAGTAAACTCTAGTATTCCTGAGAGTTAGGTAAAGGTTTGAGCTTAAAACTCTCCGGGTAGTGTATGGACCGTACCCGAGCCAAGCACTGCAAAGGTTACAATGGACGGCGTTACAGCTTGCTGATGGATCGAATGCGACACTGAATTACCAACAGCTTTCACAGGCAAGTGTTCGTATCGAAAGGTATTTCGAATGTTTAACGAAAGGTTTTCAACACTTATATGCAGATCGCGAACTCCAATTAGTCGGGACTGCCGCGTTCATGCATATTTGCTGTTCACGGTAAACAGAACACTTTTGAAACCCCTGCTTAAGCTCTACTTGTATGCACATTATGTATTCTTACGCCATACGTAAAATTAGCATTGCCACACCACGCTTGATCAGTTTAATCATGCGTTGGTCAAGTGAAACTTTGAAATTATTAGACAAGTCAATATTTTTTCAAAATTGTTAATTTTTACACTTGTGTGCATTTCAGAAACAGAAAGAAAGAGAAATTAATTTCATTACTCAAGAATGTTTACCTAACACCTTTTAATTAAACTTTAAGACGCTAAACAACTTACCTTCCGTCTTTACCAACTATACTGGGCGCTTGCCACTCAGTTTTCCCGTCAAAGTACGTGCAATTATAGGGACAGTGACATTTTTCAAAGGTTGATTGCAAGAGTTCTCAATTTACCTTGAACAGGCTATACTTGAAAAACCTGAAAGAATGAAATGGGTAGTACTCATTAACTAGTACTTCTGCACACAGAAGCACGTTAACTGATGAGAAGTATCGCACATGCACTACTTTACAAGCCTCCGCCATGTTTATGGACGAGAAAAACGATCGATCACACGGAATTGTTTCGAGACAAGCAGTTACTTCTGAAGCTGACATATTGAAAAAAGCTATTTCCAAAAACAAATATACGAAACCTGCACTTAACGAAACCGGAGGAGCCGATAGATGATCTATTTCGGACTGACGTCACGTATTCATTACAAAAATGTTATATAAAAGAAGTGCACTGAAGGGGAATGGTGCATGAAAGCAGTATATGAATTATAGTTTTCAACGCCTTTTTACATTGTTATATATTCACTGCCTTCGTTATTCTCAGAGTACTGACGGACGAAAATAATTTTTTATTTCAATTAGTGCTCCGAGAATAACGAACGCAGTGAATTCGTAACAATGTAATAAGGTGTCCAAAACTGTTATTTACGTCTTGTCGAGCCAAAAATTTCGAAAACTGCTCTGTGAAACAAGTTGTGACAAAATTTATGTAAATATACGGTTTTCGTGCACCATTCTCCTTAATGGGCCTCCCAAAAGAAAGTTTTTTTCTTAACGCTTCAAGGTCACGTTCAGGTGTAGGGAATCATTGAGACGGCGTTGGAAAATAGTACAAACAAACTTCGCGTGTCCGCTGTTTCCTCAGAACTTGAAGCGGTGACTGTTATATTTCAACACAGCAACCTGTTCAAAAAAAAGGTACAGCACTGAAAATATATAGCCTGTTCACGGTAAACTGAGCACTTTCGAAAGCCCTGCTTAAAGTCTACTTGCATGCTCTATGTGTATTCTTCAACCATTTGTAAATTTAACATTGCCATGGGCCTCGTGATCTTATCCATGTGTCGGTCAAATCAAAACACTGAAATTATTATAAAAGTAAATATTTTACAAATATGCTCAATTTTATACTTTGGTGCATTAAAATAAACATAAAGCGAAATAAATAATTCAAGTTATCACAAATGGTTACGTAACATTTTTTATTCGACTTTAAGATATGGAACTACTTTCTCTCCAACGCTACCAACTTTACAGAAAACATGTCACTACGTGCACTTGTTAAAATATATGCAAGTATAGGAGCAGTGACATTTTTATAAGGTTGATTTCAAAAGTGCTCACTTTACCGTGAACAGCTTTTAGTTTAAAGCAACGTTTTACACAAGAAAAACATAGTAAATAGAGGGCTACTCACAACCATGTTTGTTAACTGACATTTTTCAACAACCACATTTATGTTTCAAAAACAGAATTTATACACTAGCAACAAAATACGGGTCCTCATTTCTGTCCTGAACAAAAATTTACATTTAAATAATACAATTTTTTTTAAAGTGAATACGTCTTTAAATTTGCGACCATAGTGGAAGGATACAGTTTGGCATTGCAGCTCCGAATCTATCGTCTACATTCGAAATTCAATTACACTACTGGATTGCCAAAATATCAAAGATTATGTTACGTTGAGTGAGGACTGCGAAGCATCGCGTGCGGCGGGGAATTGCTGTGTTTTGATTTGGTGGGGGAGGGGTGGGTGTGTGTGTGGAGGGGACGCCTCAATTTTGAGTTCGTTTCGTTGCGTCTCATAATTTCCGCGTAGTATAATTTTCGACTAGGAGAAGCTACGACGCTCGTTTAGGGTTCAATCGACAGCTCTCGTCAAGATGAATCGATTTCGTGTATAAAAACATTTGTGTGGCGTGGTTATGGTGAAATTTTATGAGTTGGATTTAAAAAATTAAGAAAACTTAACACAATGTCACACTATACTCGTCCAGAAAGTCAAGTCGAAATACAGAAATCATATACGGTTGAAAAGAGCATCTCAAAAAGCAATCCGGTGATAGCCATAAAGCTCCATATGATCGAGTGAAGCTGTTCCGGGAACGTAAAATAAACATCAAGGCGTTCGAGCGCGTTAACGTAGACGTATTCACGTAAAACAAACAGCCGTGTCGCCAACACAGCCACACTACATTTTTTTAAAAATTGGAATGGACATTGCTGCTTATAATGATACCCATACGAAGACTAGGAAGTTCCCTTAAGTCTGACTGTTTTGAAACATCTTAACTTAAATACTCATATAATCTAACACGTTTGAGAACGTCATTCGCTATTTGAACGCAATGGGAGAAAATTTCGATTGTAACCTCTCTCGAGGATGTGAGAAACTGCCAGTAAAATAATTGGCTTCCGAATCCTCTTCAGGACGGCATGACAACTCGAATATCAGGAAAGGCTAGCGAAGAACTCATCGATCTGCCCGAAGAGACCTCGTTAAAAATGAATTTCAGGGGGGAAAAAAATTTGACAACGGTGATGTGTTCAACAAAGGTATCCAATCTCTCCTACACAGACGCTTTGAAGCTGCTGCCTGTGTTTCAGATCTTATTGTATCCGTGTAGATGTATTCTTGGTTATGGCAGCAATTAGAATCAAACCTGTAAACAAATTACATTTGTCGAACATCTTGCGCTGTTGTGCGATTTGCATCGACGTTGAAGACAAAGTTTCCGTCATAAGAAACCGAAAATTATTGTATACCCAAGATTAAAATAAGGTCGGTGTTTTTTTAAAACCAAATTCAATATTATATTCCGAACACAGTGGCACAACTAAAATCCTATCACGAGCCAAAATAAAATCAGTCAAATAAGGTTAGTTACAAAATTTCAGGTATCGGAACAAAGTTGTTTGGGATTTTTACGTCACGCGGTTATTTACAAAAAAAAAACAAACCTAGAATCTGGAATTTCGTAATTACAGTGATCATCGGGTCACTGTTTAACCTATAGGTGCTTAAATCCTACGTCTCGTCGTGCATTAGGCTCGAACCACCGTCGATTATATATTGTCGACACACGACGTGATTACACATATTCGACATGCGAGAGTGATTATACATCTTCGACATGTAAGTGTGACGAATGATCACGGCCTCTTCAGGGCTCGTCTGATGTTGACAATATTTCCCGTGAGTTTTCTGCATCTGAGAATAAGAAGCGAGAGTATAGCAGAGAATTAAGCTTACATAATTGCACGCCCTACTTCACTCTAGCTTGTTCAAGTATCTATACGGCACCTGTGCGCTGAGAGTTTATTCTCAGTTTCTTGGTTCGATATCCACACCGAAAATGCGTGCCTCTAAGGATCGGAAGCAACACATGTTAACAACACATAAAAACTGAATATAAGTACACAGTCATTACGAGGTCTCGATCTCTCGGCAATGCTCGGTTTTACGATCGCCCACAACGGCTCTTCTTTCCTCCTTCCCGCTCATTTAGACAGTAAACATAACGAATGTAAACACACGCTGTGTCTACTATAGATTATGAAGCATTCAAGGCTATTCCTAGAAATTGTATTATTAATAATTGAAACAAAAGTATATTTACATGTATTATATTTTAGACACGGTATTTTATAAGAGGGATATTTTTCATTTACAAATTCGCAAGGAAGAAGGAAGGATATTTGGAGTGGCATTTCTCGGCATGTGCCAACGTTCCTTTGAAAATGAACAATGCGCGTCAAAGCAAAAAGATCGGAATGTCTCGGCGAGTGTTCAGTCTGGTACACACCAGAAGATGGACGAAAGAAACGTAGGTCAGTGTTTTACAGCTAAAGGAATTAAGGCCACTGTTTAATAGCCTGACTATTAGAATATTTCGGAAAAGTGTTGGTTGAACCAGTTAACAATTTTTGGGTATACAATAACACGCACACACACGCACGAGTTGTGTTTGGGGGGGGGGGGGGAAGGGGGTGAGAAAGAGGGGAATAAACAGGGAGAATGGAATCTATTGTAACAAAATAATCATTGGATAAGTGTAAGGTTGAGAAAAGACGGCCATTTCAGATAAGTATAGACTGTTAATAAACGCATTTTTCAGATCTGGTTTTGGCTTTCCTTCGCACCCGACTAAGTTCTGATATGGAAACGTTTTTTAATACAATGAAAATTTAAAAGTGCATTACTACTGAACCAAAAAAAAAAAAAGCCTTGGTTACATTTATTTAAGCCTTCTGTAATTGGGATTTTGAGGGTATTTGAAAACAGAGCTACATTTCCCTAACGTTACCCCTCTTTTCTCTTTTTCATCAGTCTTACAATTCTGTTCGTACTCTTAAAACGGAAATCTCGTCTTTTGATTCATAATTAACTACTCCAGTACAGCCGAAATATTTGCGACTCTTTGTTTTATTTTTCGTAGGCTTTGTTATTTTCTTTAGTAATTATTATTTAACTCTGCCACCTTTTTCACATTATTTTGTTCGTGTATTTGTTGATTGTAGAGCGCCGCTTAGCTACAATAAGGTCAATTATATAGCCACTTCGTGTCCGATTGGCTTATAAGTGAAGTTGCTAGCTGGTGGTTTCTGTGTTCTTAAAAATTATTCGCATTGAGAAAAACAGTACGTGGAAAACGTATATTTCCCAAAGCAACGAGTTTTGTTTACCGATGCATGATAACCCACTCGTGAGGGCAGTGTTTAATGAATCGTAGCATTTTTCAAATGCGTCTAAATACATTTTTTAAATCACGGAAAAGATAATTTATAAAAACTTTTGGAAAACAATCTTGGTCGGCAAATTATTCCAACGTGTCTTGTGTGACACTAACATAATAAATTTGTAATCACAAATCATATTTGTTTCTTAATATATTTCCAAATAACGCCTTTAAAATACATTTACTTTTCTCTATGGTTCAAGCGTAACCCTGTACTGTGCAAATCAGAGCTGTAACAGTAGGGTTCTATTGCATACGATGAAAGACCACAGATTAAACTACGCCCGTGTATTTGTACTTTTCTCTTGCCGCGTAAGGAAACTGCATAGACAAACTTTCAAAATGCGATATTTGACCAGTTTCACAATTTTTTTTCTCCGAGAAGACACTTAATATGACGACAGTAAAAAAAAAATAGAGGCATAAACAATTGTTTTTAAATCTTTTCTGACAAAAAGTCGTATTTTCAGAACATTTATTTACCGAGATACGCGTATTCGCGCAAACAACTATTTCACAAAAAAAATGCGGGGGTCTATCCCACAACTTTGTATATGTTTCGTCTGGACTGTCAGCACGACCTTGAAGCTGCTGCGTCGAAAAGAAAAAGTAAGGGTGGAGATATTTGGGTGGCTCTTGAGAGTCTAAGAGCCTTGAGAGCCGATGAGGGTGAATTAAAGTGAGTGTGGGGCAACGCCGGAATGCAAGGGCAGAGAAAACGGGAGATCCCCGAGAAAACCCGCTGACGAGTTGGTTCACCTGGCACGATTCTCACTTGCGAAAATCCGGGAGCGATCCTGCCGGGAATGGAACTCGGTTCGCCTAGGTGGGAGGTTAGAAATCTAACGGGGTGGGGGGGGGGGGGGACGAAGAACTCCTGTTTCACATATTGCCCGGAGTATCACTGAGTTTGTCGTGCAGTAGCGCTGTACTGCAGTGTTGCCTAATCGTGGTATCTGTCCCATTTTGCGAGATTTGTTTTTCTGAAGAAAATTAATATATAACCGATAAAGGTTTTTTTTTTTTTAAATTTTAAATACACTTAATATGGGACTTTTTAATAAGAGCTTATTCACAATATAAATTCTACATTTTGAAGACTGAAAACTTATTTTCCGAGGCAGAACATGTAGAAACACGAGTCCTTGAAGACTTTTTAGTGACCAGATTTTAAGTTTTCCAATCACGTACTTTAGCAAGGTATAAATGTTGTGCAAAACATGTGGCTTATCACAAACATCAAACAGATAGGATGGCAATTCATTACTTTTTTGAGGAATTGTTTAAAAAGAATTTTTAGGGGATGACTGCTATGTTAAAGAAAACAACAAAAATAACAGCGAAAAACATGCACTTTGGTAAACAGCTGTGGCAGAAATTATTTTGGAACAATACACCACATGTGCCTGCATAAAAAAAAAAAATTAACTACGGGACATTTTGCAGTTAAACGGGACATTCCTGATCTCAATGGTATTGTATTGGAAAGGGCTTATTGAAGTCCCCCGATGTAATGCCTGAACGCTTATCAGGAAACGGCTCGCAAACTAACTTATGAACTAATTTAAACTAACACCCATGCCTTACCTACGATTCGAGCCCAGAACCTCCCGGGCGGTAGACCGGCTGCGCGCACCTAACGACTGCGCCACTGGATTAAAATCATAACACTGGCAACACTGCTGAGTTCACTGCCCTTTGGGGTATTCGACACACAATTCCTGTAAGCGGTGATAAGTAATAAACGAAAATCCACAACGGCAGGAGATACTGACGCGGTGGTCGGATAAAGCCTACATAAGGAGACTGGGGAAGCGGAAAAAAAGGAAGATAAGGGGTTGAAAGAGATGAGTGCTATAAAGTGGGACGATGATGATAAGGGGGTGGATGAGGAAAGAGGCAGGAAGGCATCCACGTGGGAGTTCCGCTAGTTCTATTTCGGCGATAACAAGATATTTTGTTACACTCCTAATGGTGCCTCGATACAAAGAAAGCAGTTTGTTTCTTTCAGAAACATAGAACCCGAGGGGAAAAAAAATCCTCCCCTGGACTGTCTTACAAGAGTGAACCTCTGTTGAGAAATTCCTCGTACTCGTTGTTTATATGGTTTCTTTCTTCGGTAATTAATGGGGTACGTGTCGAGGAGTGGGTTCTTTAATTGCCTTAGTGCTCAAATGTTAGGCAAATAAGTATAAACCTAATCTCATGTATCAGTTCACACAACAATGACTGCAGATAATGAAAATAGCTGTATAAATTGATAATACAGATATAAAGACAATGTTGCCATTAAATCATGATATAAGGAATGAGATAGGTCTAAGTAGCGTTATTTCTGCCAATAATCAAATACAGTTAAAACGTGCACGTAAAATAAAATACACGATAAAAAGCTTGCAGTATTTTAAATGATAATTAAACGCAAACGCTACACTTTCGACTTGATACAGTTACATGTCCTTCGAATATAGTTAGCGATATCGCCTTACCTAAAAAGGCATTTTGATGAGTGCGTCATATAAATGCTCGTAAACAGTTTGTAGTATCTAGTTACACATGCATTCCTCCCCTGCCAAAACTATTTAAGAATAGAGAAACAATGCTTTTACTTAGATGCCATAGCTCACCATCCATCCAATTTCCGTGAGTAGACTTGTGAAAATAAAACTACAGAATAAATACCTACAGTGTTTTTAATGATATTATCATATCTCTGGAGTGTGGTCATTCCATAGTTTGAAAAGAGGAAATAAAAGTATGACGCCATTAGAGAAACTTTAGAGGAACTACGCGACTGTTTCTGACGATCTGCAGCTGAAATTACGTAGGCTGAGAAGTTTATGTAAGCTTAACTTTACAGTGACGGCTTGTGGCAATATAATAGGCTGTCCACGGTAAACTTAGCACACTTGAAAGCCTTGCTTAAGATCTACTTGTATTCACATTGTATATCATTCGACCATATGCAGAGTTAACATTGCCATGGGCATGATCACTTTATTCAAGCGTCAGTCAAATGAAACTGTGAAATTACTATAAAAGCAAGCATTTTACATATGTGCTAATTCTAACAACAATTACATGTAAAAAAATGAGCAAAATAAATCACTTCAGTATCCACAAATGTTTGCTTCACTTTTAATTCAACGTTAAAAAATGGAACTACTTTCTGTCCGCTGTTACTAACTTTACTCAGCGCATGCCATTCAGTGGGCCCGTTAAAAAACATGCGAGCAGAGGCTGTGACATTTTTTTAAAAGTGATCAATTAACCGTGAACAGAATACAATTCCTATTACTGATTCAAAAACAGATATTCCACAAAGGGTCGGTCCATGGTATAAGCGACGTAGGCAGCCGCGTAGGGCGCCATGCTAAAAGAGAGCCCCGTGAAACAGTTTCAGTAGGTACATATGTCGGGGAAAAAAAAAAAAAAAAAAAAAAAAAAAAAAAAAAAAAAAAAAAAAACTGGAAATTTCGTACTATGCATATTTATTTTAAATTTTTTGAAAGTACAGTAGACTAACTTATAATTAAAACTAATCTTGAAATAATTTTACTAAAGACATACTTTAAACCTACTAGGCTATTAATTACACTTTTAAAAATTATAAAAATACGTTGTCTTATGAAAAGGAAGAAGCAGCGGAGGCAGGAAATGTGACTCCTGTCTTCTTGGCCCTCTCACATCGTGAGGACCAGACTCATACGTCTCACACAAAACTTCACCACGACCGGTACACGCCTAGCTACAGTTATTCGAAGAGTGAGTGAGGCATAGAGCAGCGCCGGAATGAAGGGACGGGGGAAACGGGAGATCTCCGAGAAAACACGCCGACCAGTGGCATCGTCCGGCACAATTCCCAGATGCGGGGATCCGGGATTGACCCGGCCGGGGGGGATTGAACCCGTTTCGCCTTGGCGAGAGGCGAGCAGGCTATATTGACTTTATTGCCATATTGACCGATAGAGTTGCCGTCGGACTGAGCGTGTGTAACGTTTGACGAGCTCAAATTACAGCGATTTCACAAATCAACAGTTCACATGTGCGCGACATGCGAGCTGAAAATACGTCCCGGAGAAGCCCGGGGCGTGAACTCCCGACCCTCCGACAACAAGTAGGCCTCTCTGCCGCTGAGATATGAGGGCAGGGAACCGCTCAGCCACCGCGGCCCCTCAGTGATTCGTCAAACTCGCAGAATGCTGTTGTGTAACATGATAGTAAATCTGCGTGGTGCACTCTTATGCGATAGTCAAGTTTCATGGATGTCTATCGTTGATAACAGGAAATAACGTTTTATCGTATTATAAATTGTGAATTTTTTTATGATCATGTTTTCAAACATAGTGGCTGGGGGTAAGAAAAATTACTGAGAATTTTACCGGAAAAGAAAACTACAAAAAACGGGAGGAGAGAAGAAGAAGAAGAAGAAGAAGAAGAAGAAGAAGAAGAAGAAGAAGAAAAAAACAGCTTTGAAAAAGTATTGTTTTCCTCCTTCGACGAAATATGACGACAAAAGTCTAATGAATGGTGAGTTGTTTTCATCAGTCCTTGTGATGAAGCATGTAGAACTAAAAATTAATACCGAAATCGTAGGTACATTTACATGATTCAAATTTTATATTTGCAGTAATTATAGTATTGTAGTGTTTGGTGGTAAAATTATGTTTTGATACATTGAGTTTTTAGGTAAGGAAAATCGGAATTTTATGTCAAAAGCTCACTACATATTACGTCTACAAAACATGTTGCTCTAGTCTGTTCATGGTAAAGTGAGCACTTTGTGTGTATCGATCTGCAACATTTATAAACATTGTCATTTGACTCTCAGCTTAAGTTTTCATTAAGTATTCAAGGTTATAATACATTTATTTATTAAATTAAAAACAAAACTATTGATTATTGTAGTGAACAACATACATGTTAATAGTAGAAAATAATAATGTTTATTATTGTAATATTTATATTTATATCTGGACTGCCGTTAAGTTTGTTTTACCCTTCCCGAGTTATTTTCACAAGAAATATCTTTTGTTATGTTGTAAATCGAGAGTCGCATTCGCAGTGAATATGATTTACCCTTTTCACCAGTTTTCCTTTTAAAGAAACAACAAAAAGCCGTTCAAAAGCTCCATCTTAAATGTGTGAGCAATCCGAAACCACAGATTGAGTCATGGGAGCGGCACACTTTCAGCTAATACATAGAATTTAATTTCTCATTTATCAGGCAACGCGTCTTAAACACACATGGAATTACATAAAAATTATTTGTAATGATATTTATTAGTGGTTTAAATTTGCATGTTTTTCTTTTGCTTGTTTAATGCTTGCGTATGACATACAGTTTCTTAATTCATTAAAATGTTACAAAATATTTTCTCCTCGGTGATATGAGTATATAAATATTTGTAGATGTGTCAAAATACTAGCTGAAAAACGTTAGTTGATAATTTATTGCCAACATAACTACGAGTATTACAGTCATTGGTTACGATAGTATACAGGCATTTACAAGCAATGTTGCAATGTTTTTTTTTAAATGTCGATTTCTAAAATGTTTACTTTACTGTGAATGGCTTTTCTTAATACACATATGTTATCATATAAATACAGTTTTGTTGTATTATTTTCAAAAAAACATCGGAGACCCAAACTTTCGCAAAAGAGCAGAGTAAAATGGGTTTTTATTAGACCTGCATGTGTGGAAAGACAATGTGCGGGTCATACCGAGATTACACACCTCGATTGAAATTTGATGAAAAACTTTTTCCGCAGTTGATACTGGTGGAAGGAACTTGTCTTATATCAAACTAATCAAAACATATTTAATCTGAATTGAATCTGAAATTTTGATAAGAAATTGACGGAGATTCAGTTCTCAAGAAGTCTTCGAGAGTGAAAGCCTGAAGAATCACTTTGCAAGTTTATGTTTACATTGCTCTAGGCGCATTAATTTCAAACTTGAAAACTACCATAAATATTCATGCATAAGTTATTTCTCATTAAAAGAGTTTTACGTAAAAATGCGGACTGTTATTCGCAGTAGACGCAATGATTAACAGTGCTGTGCTGTGGACAGAGGTGGGACCACGTACTAGGCATAACACCGCTGAGCCCAATACAACTGTAGTTGACTCGGTGAAAGAGTAGTATTTTGTTTCAAGCATCGGCCTGTGTGAAGTAAGCATTGTAGAAATGCCACGACGGCATAGACGACCACACTTCGTGCAATGAACTGACTTTGAACGAGGTCGTATTGTGGGCCTGAGGGAAGCTGGATGGTCCTTCCGAAGAATCGCCCAACACGTAGGATGTGAAGTGTCCGCTGTGCATCATTAGTGGTGCCGGAATCCAACGATGGTGCACATGCTCGTCAATCTGGTCCCGGATGGCATCGGCATACGAATACCCACCTGGACCGCCGCAAAGATTAGGACCACTGTTGCACCCAGGTTGTCAGCTAGGATCATCACAAACCGTTCGCTGGACGCTGGGCTGCGATCAAGGGTGCCGCTCGTCAGGCTTCCTCTCACACCTCATCGCCGTGCGGCCCGCCTCGGATGGGGTCGCGAAACGACGCAATTGAAGGGATGAATGGCACGAAGTTGTGTTCAGTGATG
Organism: Dryococelus australis; assembly: GCA_029891345.1. Classification (NCBI taxonomy): domain Eukaryota; kingdom Metazoa; phylum Arthropoda; class Insecta; order Phasmatodea; family Phasmatidae; genus Dryococelus; species Dryococelus australis. The sequence goes on from CM056997.1 coordinate 131,144,198, forward strand.
AGAGCAGATTCTGCCTTGCCGACAGTGACGGTCGTGTACGAGTGAGGCGTCGGCCAGGGGCCTCATGCTACTAATCGTTCGGCTTCCTCAGATCATTCGAGCCGAGTAGAGTGGTGAACCCGCATGCGGCTTCATGTGTGCGAGATTTGCTATGCTGCAGCGAAAACTTATCACATACGTGTTGACGACTCGATTCGGGCCAACGTTGTCGTATGCCAGTTCCGACATTGCAAGCGTCAGTGTTGTACGTACTTCACCTTGGTATTTTAAAGTACGATTCTAATTACTTTTCGTTCATAAATAGAACAAAATGTACGTCCTACAACAGAAATTTCATATCAAAACAATATTTTAGCAATAAATGTGCTAATATTCATTTTAATAAATTCACAAAGTAACTGGAAATAAATGGTATAAAATAGGTTACTGAGATATACATTGCGTAGTTGTAAGCTTTGCCGCATTAATAGAGGATGAGTGGTTGATGCTGCAACTTATAGTAACGGTTCTACGGTTCGAGTCCGCTCTAGGCATCAATTATTTTAAAATTAATTCATCTTTATTAGTTCAATTATATAATCAATATATTAACGAAACATATTTCTTGGTGATATTTGCGCTCAGTATTTAATCGTAACGAGAGATGAAGTGGGAAACCAAACTATCATATGACTGCTGAAAGTTACTCGCTGTAAGCGTCGTTTAATATCTTTGATATTTGTTCTTATAGTTATTTATTAAATGTTATGTTATTCTAAGCTAATTTTAATACGTTAATTACAACGATACGCTCTTGTACAGTCTTCCGAGGATTGCAAATTCGGCTTTTAACAATTGTAAATACCAGATAACAGCGTATGATGTGAAACAGTTTCGTTCGTGCGAAAAACTGATCTCTTCTAAAATATTTCAATATTAGAACTTGCAATGCGAAAAATACTTCCAAGCACAATGTTTAGTTTATACTCTTTCTGTAAAAATTAATAAAAGCTGTTCAATCAGAAATAAGAAAATATGAGACCGAAGTCAAGTTAGGTAATATTTAAATAATTGTACAACAATAATTGTACTCTATTTGAAAACCAGTTTGTCTAATTTCAAATAAACAGCAATAATTGATTTAACATTTATTAGCCAGCACCTAAAAATAATTTTTTTTAAACAGTAATTTAGTAAAATGACAAATAAAAGAAAAATGCGAGAATATTGCTTCCTAATTCGTAGACCTAGTATAAAAGCACAGCGAATTCATTCTGCCTCGTGATGACTGATTTGAAGAACAAGTTATAGTTCCGCGTGTTTTTAAACTTCAAAATGATAACGATACATTTGCTATTATCGACATGTGACAATATATATATTTTTAAATTATCCCTGTTTATAAATACCCGCCATGGTTCGCTAAGAAAAAGTTCTAAAGTAAGACATATAGCGAACTTATGAAATCAGTGACATTCAGCACAGTGATAATCACAATGCTTATAGGGACTTCAAGTGCAGCCATGGTAACTGATCTAAGTATGCATTTAAGCAATTATTATGTCAACCAGTTTCAATCATCAGTGGCGAATGGTTGAAACACATTTACACAAAATGATTATCCAAATGCGGTAATATATACATATTGCTTGGATTAAATGCAAAATTAAGGCAAAAATATTTTTACTAACACTGAATCAAATTGAAGACATCAGTACACAGATTTTAACAATAACCATAATTTCTTCAATTATCAAACGGAACGAATATGTGATTAATTTATTGAACAATATGAATTAATATATGCGTAATAAATATGCATATCAAGATCACCGGGAAAAATTTAAAGGGAAAGATATTAAGACTGCAGTAACGCGACATATCATACATTTAAAAAAAATTTAATTTGGCCATGACAAAAAATACCAAGAACTTAAGTAAAAGTTGCAATAAATGTGTCTAATCACATACAAATTCCGTGAACAATTAAATTTAATTGACAAACTCGAAAGAAAATAAAGTACAGCACGTTTATATTGAATAAAATTGTGCATAAGCTAACTGATATAACCAAAACATTATGCTGAAGCAGATATGATGAGATAAAATTTTTAATGCATTGGACTAAATACTGGAAGCTACTTTTTTTTAGGATCGTATCAACTCATCAATGAATGAATTTTTGAATTATTCTAAGTCTTTAACTCCTACATACATTGTACAATTAATAAATGTAATCAAATAAACGGCAAAGAAATTCATAATTCGCATGATAAATAAAGCCACTCTCGTATTAATAAAAATATATCTAGTGAATGTTCGTTGCAGTCTGACAGATTGTGTTTTAATTGGAGCTGCATGAGCTGCCGAACAGCCCTGCAGTACGATTTCCAGCATGCAGTCGCATGCAAGACAGCCAAATCACTCGGTTCCAACCACTCGGCTTCAATTCCTAGCGCTCAAGTGGCACGGGAGCAGACCTGAATGGTTCCAGCATACCAAAACAGTGTCCCGTTCGGCAAAACACCACTCGACTAGCTATTCGCATGCGACTGGAAAACTCCAGCATAAGGCCCCAGGAGAACGGCAACAACCAGCGTGCATACGGCAGCGACTCACAGGACTAACTCCTGGGATCATGGTCTCAGGGGCAATAGACTACGATGACAGTACGCCTGTGGTGTTTGTTGAGGGAACGTTGAACAATAAACGCTACACCCAGAACATCATCCAGCCCATTTTGTTGCCGTTCCTACAAACAACACGCACTCGTAGGTGTTCGTCAACTCCCCTGGCCAGTACGATCACCCGACCTGTCCCCCATTGAACATGTGTGGGACATGATGGGACGGCATTTGGAGCGGTCTGCAATACGACAACAAACCTCCACAAATTGCAACAACAGGTGGAATCAGCGTGGAACACTATACTGATGATGTTCAAGACACTCTGTAGTCTCTGTCCATAGGTGTACGACCCTGTGATCATTATCATATACAGTTTACAGCCACTATTGTTCAATAGAACCTTCGATTATGCGGGACCACTGCGTCTGTGTGTTCATTTTCCATTTTCCACCAGTACTTTTATGTCGCTGGTGGGGGGGGGGGGGGGGAGCGCTCAAATATTGTTCGCTTACACATGAAAAATATCACAAACTGGCCCTGATTCCAAGGTTCATTTCAGAAAGTCGGAACCAAAAGTGAGTATCTGTACCGACCACTCCACACACATGTAGACTCAGACGCTGAGCTAGACCAAAAGTGTCACACGTTGTCAAGACAGTAGCTCACTGTGATGATTCTGGATAGTTTTGGACATGTCAACATTTTCGGATGATGTCGGGCGGATTCAAGAGGTCAAGTGGAGATACCTGATCCAAGTCCCCTTCCCTCTCCTTGAAGATTGTTTTTTTTAACGTATATTTGAAGATAACATCGAATTTATTAACATATACCTTTTCGTTGCAAATCAATGTCCTATACATACAATGGATAAGTGACTACGGGAAGCGGTTTACATATTAACTACCCCAATTTTTTTCCTTTAAATATCAGCTACATCCCAGACCTGTCTGTAATTTTAACGCAGAATCTCTGGCACTAGCACTGTAACGAAATCCTCCAAGAGGTTTGGCAGTAGATAAATGTACCAAAAATAAAGGAGTAACTTACTTACTCGTAATACATTATACGTACGTAATTGAGTAATTAGTCACACCGCAGATTACGTATCTAGACGTAACAACACTAGCGTAACTAACAAAGGAGTTTCTACCAAGAAAAATCGGAGCTGTCTAATAAAAACAGTGCATAAATAATGTAAAAATACTGGGTGCAATCTGAATAAATAATGTAATATATAGACGTATGCATATACGACTATATCATACACATAGGCTACATACACAATGTCCTGCGCAAAGCACAAGGACCCCCTCACATTATTATTGCAAATGGTTGGGTTCGCCCCCGGATGCTGGTGGTGCGATCACGGGAATGTTTGACTGCCCATTAAATAATCAGAATCCTTTTTGTCCATAGGCTGTTCACGGAAAAATGAGCACTTTTGAAAGCCCTGCTTAAGATCTACTTCTACACATGTTGTGTATTCCTCCGCTTTATGAAAATTAACATTGCTATGGGCTTCATCGCTTTTCTCATGCGTCAGTCAAAATGAAACTGTGAAAATATTGAGAAAGTAAATACTTTACAAATCTGCTCATTTTTTACATTTAGATGCATTAAAAAACCATAAAGTGAAAGAATGAATTTTAAGTTATCACAAATGGTTACCTAACACTTTTTTTTTTCGACGTTAAGATATGGAACTACTTCCCATACATCGTTACCCAACTTTACTGGGCAAATGTAACTCAGTGCGCCCATTAAAATATATGCATGCAGGGGCAGTAACTTTTTTCTAAGGTTCATTTCCAAAGTGCTCACTTTATCGTGAACAGTCTTTACCTAAAAATACGTTCCATACTGCATACAGGCTACTGAAGGTTAGTTCAGTACTTTTGAAATCAACCTACGAAAAATTCCCCCACCCCTCCCCCCACCAACACCACCCTCCAATCACATACATTTTAACGGCCAGACTGATTGGTAAACACCGAGTAAAGAGGCAACGACCGAGGAAATATAGCTCTATATCTTATTGTTAAATTTAAAGTGTTACGTAAACATATTATGTGATTACTGAAATAATTTATGTCTGTTTTTTTAATGTACGTATTTGTAAGAATCAGCAGCTTTGTGAAATATTTATTTTTCTAAAAAATTTCACAGTTTCGCCTGACCGTTGCATGGATAAAGTGTTTAGAGCCATGGAAAATGCTAATTTTACGTACCGTATACACAATACACAATGCGCATGCAAGTAGACCTAAAGCAGGGCTTTCAAAAGAGCTCAGTTTATCGTGAACAGCCTATATGAACGAGTACATAAGAAACAATGTACTGCAAACCTCTCATTACACGTCTCTTATTCTTTGGAAATAAAATGTGACAGTTTTCGGCCAAAAAAAAAATAGTTTCCCCCACAGCGTGTTTCAAACTTTCGAGACTCGGTGCTTACCTCTTGTAGTTAAATGTGTGTTATTTGCTTTCTGGCGTAAAAAACCCTCTACTGAACACCAAAACATTTTAATTACTACTTTGTATTTGAGAATTTTGATAACAGATGCCCCCATGTGTAAACATTTCAATGTTATTGTGGCCTCGCATAATATTGCTCCTATAGAAAGTACAAATTTGCACTGAGTTTCTTCGAGAACTACCGCTCCAGTTACCAGAAACTTCGAGCCGCTTTTCTGAGAAAAGGCAAGGTGGAACTTGTAAGTGGTGTTTGGTATCTTTTATTGATTTCCTTCAGACTCGAGATACAAAAACACGTCACTAACTCGGCGCTACCTCTAACGAGAGCTCGTTTATTCCCTTCACTGAAAAACAGCCACAGAAAGTTTTGAATTAATGTGGCCACTGCAGAAATTAATCTAGTTCGCAATGTACAATTTCTGGCGCCGCAATGTACAATTTCTGGCGCCCATTAAAAGTTTACCAGATATTGAGTAATGCATTAGAGCAGGACCAGAATCGTAAAAGCAGCATTCGCAATAGCATGGAAACAATAAAGCTGAAGCTCACTTGAATTACGGAGGCAGAGATAATGTTCCTGGTTTAGGAATGGTCACGAAATTAAAGTCACTGGATGGACTCACACTCTAAATCTGTTTCAACGAGAATATCACGAATTAGCGAAAAATGCCATTTTGCTTTCAATTTTGAAGTGGTATTTCCCACTAATTCATCAACAACTTTCATTCGCTCTTCTTCAGTGATTTGTCTTTTTTACTGATGAATCAGTTAACCAACGTGTACCAAATAAAACAACAACGATAAATTACTAAAACCAATAAAAATATTTTTGTGAGTTATGTATTTTTTAATACCTTTTTACGAGGCAACATGAACATTGAGCATTTATTCCGTTTCTACCTCTTCAATTTTGTTTTCACGTAATGTGATATCATAATTTGTAAGAGCAGCCAACGCACGTAAAGTCTATATAGAGTTGTGGGTACGAACACTAATGTCTAAGTCTCATACGTGGTGCGGCAGATATTTAAAGTACGACGAATATTTGTGTCAGTATTCCCACGGTAATGTGTAAAAATTATTTTATTGTATTTGTTTGAAAATTGTGTGGGGGTGGGGGGCACACTTTACACTTAGAAACTATGTGAGTAGGTTGGCTGTGCGTATGTTGTAGCCACAGCAACAACGTAACACAATTAACACCATTAATTAATCTTACCAGTAGGTTTGTCGTGATAGATCACTGGCATCTGCAACTGGCCTGGCCCTAACAACATACATTGACGCTGGAAGACTATAGTTATCAACCGAAAACTACTCTTCAGAATAACACTCGCAGATAAGTGGTAGAACAAGATGAAATTTACTTACAAATTCTGGATCTCAGAGAAATAATTTTTCATTGGATAGTTATCTGTGTAGATTCTAAGAATAATTGTATCGTTCTTTGATTATTCCGTGAGTATTAAGCATGATAAAAGTGATCACGTCCTCCCGAATACGAGACCTGTGAGTTACTGCTGCGCCACTTAGCTCGGCCACACGCTCATTATAACACGCATATAACCAGGAACACTCTGGAGTGGAGAAACAGAAATTCCGAATATCATTACATAACCACGAGTTCCGTTACAGTACAATTTCCTGCGCGAAAAATATTTTATATAATGCGATTAAATATCAGGCACGTCCCTCTTGTAAGACACATTTTTTTTTAAGTACCGTTTCTCTTTTAAAAAAATGTTCAGTCGAAAACAGAAATAATCTGGCGAATATAGCGTATTCTCGCAATTTCATAACCCAACGAAAAATTTGGAGTAAGTATTCATACTTTAACTTACTTAGAAAGATGTTTACCACATAATGTTTGTGAAATGCTATTCATCAGTATTTTTTTTTACCAAAAGTTAAGATAAATGGAATATAGATTCATCTCATTAGCAATGTTTTCAAACATGTAGCGAGAAATATCCTTTATGCTGGCACAACTATGATACCTAATAAGATTTCGGCCGAGTTATAATTCAGTCCAGCTCTGCTTGAAGGATGGCCTATAATTCCATTTTAACCACATGTATCTTCCTTTCCGCTCTAGCGTCAAGTTTCAAAACTGGAAGCAATAGTTACTAAACAAGGTCTGAAGAATCTCTAAGTTAGAGAAGAGAGCCAAGTAACGGAGCTTAAGGTTTGCAACCGGAACGGGGCCGCGGTAGTGCAGTGGCTAGAGCACTCGCAACCCATCAAGGCGAACCGGGTCGATTCCCGGATTTTCGCACGTGGGAATCGTGCCGGACGATGGCGCTGATCGGTGGGTCTTCTCGGGGATCTCCTATTTCCCCCGTCCTTGCATTCCGGCTCTCAAGAACCCGGTGTTAGGAACCACCCAAAACTCTCCACTCCAACTAAACGATTAGAAAATTTTAATAAGTGGTGTCCTCCATAACAATAATTGTCAAAGTATACAATGCTTGTGGGGCGATGAGTATAACTGGTAATGACACTCATCTTAAAAGTACCGAGTTGATCACTTTACTGGTCGGATCACACTATAACCATGAGGTCCCAAGCACACTACAGCGGAATTAAGAAAGACTACATTTCAATATCATTACTTATGATCAGTTACAATACTTTACATACTCCGATACAAAAAAAATTAAACAATTATGAAAACGCTACTGAAAAAAAAATTATAAAAGAACGAACAGAGATGCAACTAACTTCTTCTATTTTTTATTGTTTCAAATTCTTTTATTACTATACTATTTAAAAATAAACTCACAAGTAACCACAAAAACCCATTTAATAATAGGTGAAAAGCCCATTATTTAACCGATAAATACATATTCACGAGTAGTAAGCATGGTGATGTTGGAGATACAACATTTTAATTTCATGAAAAACATAAAAAATTAAAGACAAACGAAAATCACAAAAAAAGTAAACAAAATAAACACAAAAGCATTAAATTACAGCATTTACTTTTTCTGTGGCAAATAAATAGACATGGCATTATACTTCTCCTTCAGATAATTATTGCACCAAGTACAATGTTCAATTAATTTTACAATTTTTCACGTTTATAAAAACTTTCATATTGTTAGGCAGGTCATTCAAAGAGCAAGCTGCAGACACTGAAAATGATTTGGAGATTGGAGACGAATTTAGACTTTGAAGGAATATGATGATGTGTTACGTTTCGCATGAACGTGTGAAGTGATTGCAATTCATATTAACGGATTTAATTCTATCGGCGAAATATTTAGGAATTCCAATGTCGTCTTTAATAAGTGTAATTTGTGCCGTTCACCGATATCGAATTGTGAGTGTAAGTTTCGCAGGCACTGTAGTTTTACAAACAAGTAACAAGTGAGATCACAACAAACAAAATAGAGAATGTACTAGGGAAAATAAGCGACTGCAACAAGTTTTTTTTTGTAACTAGAGTACGAAGTCTTCCATACCTTTCAGTACATGTACCGGAGTGAAAACGTTCCTGCCTATGTTATTAATATGGCTTGACCAATTCATTATCACAGCCATCTCCACCGCAGGCATTTACAAAGGCGAACCATTGGAAGACTGTATGTCGTCGTAGAATTCTACCCCTGGTAGACTGTATGTCGTCGTAGAATTCTACCCCTGGTAGACTGTATGTCGTCGTAGAATTCTACCCCTGGTAGACTGTCGGAAAGCTTTCTGCGTATTGTCATACCTACACCTAAATTATTCAGCAGATTTTTTTTTATTTCGGAGTAAAACCCGTTCGTGAATTATGAAGGGGAAAAATCACTCACGTTCGAGATGTCGCGAAAAGCAATCAGCTCCACGAGAACTGGAGACCGTACCAGTCTAGTCCATAGCTCATCACACAGGATGAAATGAGGCAGGATTACCTTTTCAAATTAAAATTAAGAAACTTGCTGTAATTTCTACAGGCGGGGCAGAAAGTTGGCAAGAAAGTGACTTCTGGGGAGTGGGGAGGGGGAGGGGGTGGTACCATGTCTGTAGGCGGGGCGGGCGAAGTTCTGGTGCGCGCAACTCCGGAACAAACTCAATTAACTTTTATGTCGGAGGGAGTGTAATTAAGAGCGCCACAGCACGGCGACAGCTGAGCCAGCTGTAAGCCCTGGGCCGCGGCGCTACGGCAGAGACGCGCCTAACAACGCTCCCTATCAACCCCTCCCCCTCCCCCTGGCGGCGATCAGCCTGCAGCGCACCGGCTGCTGTGTGAACGTACACAGACCGACACGGACCGCGCCGATCATAGCACCAGAGCCACCTCGCTCCCTCTACTAACATTTCGCACGTTCACCCGTGCATCACTTCAGACCTCACCCTCTCCATCCGACCATATATTTAAAACAATTATTTAGGGACGCCGAAATATTTATTAATAATCACAAATTAGTATCGGAATATATTTTTACCTTGACAATTTCACGGTGATTTAAATTAACACACTGCATCAATAATTTCTATGACTTTTCTGTATTTCTTTTATTTTACTCTTACCATAGATCCTCCTTCAGATAACTTTCACTTTTCCCTTCGCTAGACTTAAAATTAACAGCAATTATTACGCAACTGCAAACAAGCAAAGTGTCACAAAATTCTGTATGCCAATTTCTCAAATTCCAAAAATACTTTCAAGCTAAAACCAAACACCTAGCTTTATAAAAAAAAAAAGTTTAAATTAGCTTCATGCCTGATAAAATTAAAAAAAAACTTCTTATTCCGATGTTTAGCATATATTTTCCGCCTTTATTAAACTACATTTTGTTGTTATACACGTAGAAAAAATGTCATGACAAGGTATAAAGCAGGGGTTCCCAACATCTTGAACACCATGCCCCCACTATACACTGCTGTACGACGTCCTACCACCAAGAAAATCGTATATACATATGTACATGTTTACACACACGTACAGGTGAACAGTGCATAAACTTCTTGTGTGGGTTAGGTATTGTATTAACACTGTAATTCAAAATTCGTGTCGTTTAACTACTCTTTTACTTTTAAAAATTTTTTCTCGCAGACTATGGCGCATACGCTGAAATTCTCTCACTCCTTCCCAGGGGCGCCAAACCCACCGGCTGAGAACACCTGGTACAGAGGAGAAGACGCATGACTGGTACTCTTCAGATTCGCATATTTTCTCTCCGGGTCCAGTACTTCGTGTTGCGTTTTACTTTCAATTCATTCTAAGGAAGACAATGTAAAACCCTGGGCGGAATGCTTCCCCAACACACTGCACGCTTAAGTACTGAGTTAAACACCACCACCGCCATTTATAAAATTTAAATATTTTCTGCCTGTTTTCTTAGAAACCAATCGCGGTAAAGTGAACACTTTTAAAAGCTCTCTCATTTGGAATAATAGTCACTAAACATATTTTATTGTAGCCTTAGACGTTAACTTCCAGTGTAGTGGAATATACGCATTGTGTTTATTACTTACGTGACAATTTCTATTTAAAAAAGGTGGTTAAAGGATAAAAAATGGCTGAAAGAAAAAAGTAACTATGACCTCAAAGGTGCCCACTTTACAGTGAACAGCCTATACTTTACAGCTTACTTTTCTTGCTATAGTCCGTTCACGGTTTCTTCTGACTTTCTGAAGCAAACCGTTGAAAAATCACCCCACAATGAGGCGTTTCGTTGTTTCGCAAATATGCCACGTATTACAAGCGTTTCATACTTCAGTCAAAATAAGACTTCCGTATTCTTGGTTAATTTGACATTTTACTTATATTTTACATATAAATTATAATATTTCCCCTGTAATTAATATGAATGGCAACAGTAGTAAAATAGGTGTGTTGGTTATGCCTAGTAAGAAATAGTTCTTATGCAAAATAATATTACACTGAGTGCGCACGCATGCGAATTGTCCCTCTGATGTAAATCTCTAAATATGGTTAAGCTTTGTTTGTATGAGGCGGAGAAATATCCCTGATGTAGAACTTTTGCAAGGGCTTCAGAAATGTTGAAAGTAACCGTGAATGGACTATACTGCCATTTTGGCTATCCTATAACACGAAAGTGTTCAATTCTGCACAGCATATATATTTATTTTACTCTTACTATAAGCAGTAACAAATGAATAACTGTTGTATATACAACATAACTTACTGATTATCATACTGTGTAACACAATATGCCAGAAAACCTCACAAACAGTCATATAAACATAAAAATGAGTTACAAGTACAACTCACTTTCATAAGAAATTCTTCTGCCCAATTTAAATTTATTACCAGTTTAGGTATGAAATGGACGGACTACATAAACTGTAAAATAATTTTAATTCAATAAAATTATTTTAAAAATATTACATATAGTGAAAAATGTCGTGTCATCAGACGGTCTGTTCATCCTATGCATACACAAATTATTTTACGATGCAACGGAGCTTGCCTGTTTCTGATTTGTGCTATAAAAGGCCACTTAAAATTTTTTAATGAGGGCTGTATAAATCAAGTGTTGCAGTTCTACGGACATTGGCTGCATAATTTTGCAGTTGTCGCCACAATTATAATCGTGGTTATCTGTTCTATCGGCTTAACGTGATTTGTTTTTGCAGCACAGAGATCGAACTGTCACATTTAGAGACAGAGCGAGATAGAGAAGGAGCAAAAAAAGCTATCTGGATTAATATTGCGAAATTGAAACACGGCCTATATGTCCGCACCCTAGTTAGCCATTCGCACACACTCGTCCAATATCGACGCCGTAGAGTGTGCTGTATTGCTGTTTCAAAACGAGGACACGGGGGGCAATTAAGGGAGAGTACGACAATGTTAACTCTATGTCAACTCCCGCCCCATGGCGATTCCCTATAACTGGATGTATATTTATAGCAATTTGCGTTTATCGTAGTCACGTTATTTTTTTAAACTGTACCGATATTACACATATAGTATGTTTGAATTAAATACGCAAATAGGTAGGCACATTTTAAACTGTGGCACAAATACGCCTGCTAGGTTAGGGTAATGCCAGTTGCTTTGAACCCAACGCAAGTTTTTGAACACACAGTGTGCTAGTGTTAGTTACGGAAGGATAATATTTAATTACTAAAAGGGAAAATTATATTTTATATAAAAAACACTTCGTGTTAGCGTCAGCTTTGCATTTACAGTTACGCTTTTCAGCTGTACGCTAATCCGTAATGTACAGTTTTGTGAATAAACGAATCAACTAAGCGTAATGGATGAGTTTACGTCTAAACTAATTAGTTTTGAACATTTTGGATGCCAAACAGCTTTGATAGTATATAGCGAGCGATGCACAATGCCACAGTGACCTTGGTCATAAAATGCGGATAATTGCAATCGGCAATTCTCATTGTCGAGTTTCAAAGACAATTTCGGATCATTTCTACCATTCCTCCATCTGAATATCGCGAGTATCAGCAGGTAAAAAACTAAAAACATTGTAAATGTTCTAAAGAGATGGAAAATTGACGTACCATTGATTCAAGAGACCCACGCTGGTCTACTGGAAGTTACTGAAGAGAACTTTGCAAACTAAAAGGATCTGCACTGCTAAGTGAACTTCAATAAGTACGGCGCAGCGACTTTTGCAAAGAAAATACTTGAGAACATCCGATTAACGGAGAATATCTGACTTAAGGATACATTTAACGTTAACATAGATACCGGGTGCGCTAGAATCTATAATATTTGTAAACCACCATATGACTTAAGGATAAATTTAACATTAACACAGGTACCGGGTGCGCTAGAAGCTATATTTGGAAACCACCAAATGTCACCAGGTCAATTAACATAGTTCGTGTATACCAACAATCCTATATATACACTATTTGCCATACAAATTTTCGCATCTCTTCAGACATGGGGAAAAAAATTATTGAAGGATGATAGCCAACCAGTTTAAATTTCGTGCATAGTACGCATGTGCATACGTTGTATGAGGGCGGTGCCATCACTGTATAGTGTACATAGACATTCTTCAGTACTATAAACTGTTCACGGTAAAGTGAGCACTTTTTAAGGCCTTCGCAAAAGGCATTAACCCCTAATAAATATATTTTATTGCAGTCTCAAACGTTAACTCTTGAGAGTGGTGACATGTATACACTGCGTTTATTAGTAATATTGCACTGTTTAGATTACAAAGTTGTGGAAAGGTATAAATTAATTGAAAGGAAAAATTCAGCAGGGCCTTAAAGAGTGCTCACTTTACCGTGAACAGCCTATACACATGTTACGTGACATACTTACTTGCGGGCGAGCCATACGAACGACTGATTGAATTTGGAAGTGGCTAGATAATAGGGCCGCGAGAGGCGGAAGGGACAGCAAGCTGAAATCACGCAACAATTTCAGCCGGCCGGATTTCACAGTCAGAGTTTGTTGGAAGTAACAGATGCGGAGGTACCAACACAATCATACCGGTTCTAGACGATACCAACAGATCGCCAGGAAGGCGAATCGTTTGACTGTCACACAGGTAAAGGCTGTTCACGGTAAAATGATCACTTTTGAAAGCCCTGCTTAAGATCTACTTGTATGCAAGTTGCGTAAACTTCCGCCTTATGTAAAATTAGCATTTCCGTGGGCCTCATCACTTAATTCATGCGTCGGTCAAGTGAAACTGTGAAATTATTAGAAAAGTAAATATTTACAAATCTGCCAATTTTACATTTCGATGCATAAAAAAAAAATAAAAATAAAAAAAAAAAAAAAATGTAAGTTATCACAAATGGTTACCTAATAATTTTTATTCGGGGTAAGATACGGATCTACTTCTCCATCCATCGTTACCAACTTTACTTGGCGCATATCACTCAGCGCGCCCGTTGAAGTATTTTCTTATGTTGATTTCAAAAGTGCTCGACTTATAGTACACAACATTTGCGTACGAAAAAAGAGGCTTCCTTGTCCATCAAACAGCGGCAAGTGGTTGCTTCACTGGAGCAACGATCCAATAAGAAGCATTTCCAGATGCATAACGCAGTCTAATACGCAATTCCAAATAGCTTTTTGTGTTCTTTAATTGACGCCTCAACATCGTCGCCTTTGTTGGTGATGTCAGCAGAGAGCAACGCGAGAAGCGACGAACTAGCGCTGTACTGTCTTTAGCGACGAACCACACTTTTCGTTATGAGTGTACGACCATGCAAAAGTCTGGAGGACTGCACATGGGTGCTGCAATCCCCTTTCACAGTGACATATGGCCCCTATTGCTGGCGATAGCCTGAGGATCCAACGCATATGACATCCGTTCGCCAAAGGTTTCCAGTTTTTCAACCTGCAGTCACCGGTCTCTGGAGGCACCGCCAACGCGGCGCCACACGCCGAACGGAAGAAACACAAAGCCGCCGGAGTTTAATAATTGAAAGGAGTCGCGTAGCGAGAGGGGAGCATCACACAAGCCAGTTCCTTTGTTTACCTAGCCGGCGATGGAAGTTAGGCGCTCGGCGATGGCGGGATTAGCCTGTGTTAACAAACCGGCGAGTGTATCTTCCTCCTACTCTTTCTCCTGGGCTCCTGCGCTATACGAGGCCCTGGGATTTCACGGAAGACGGGAAGCTGGGCGTGCGAGTCGGTACGATCTCTTGGAACAACACCGGAAGACTGCTCGCAGTCGGGACAAGCTCGCGAAGACTACATCTTTCTTCGTTTTCGCGAAACCTCCACTTTCTGGTGTATCCGTAGAATATCTGAAAGTTTAGACAGACAAGATATCACAACCTTGATAAAGGCTGTTTGCGATACAGTGAGCACTTTCTAAATCAACCTTCGAAGAAAAATCACTGCTCCTACCCGCATATGTTTTAACAGGCGCACTGAGTGAGATGCGCCCAGTAAAGTTGGTGGCAATGGAAGGAAAGTAGTGCCATATCTCGACGTCAAAGAAAAAGTGATAGGTAACAACTTTTGATAACACAAATTATTTCTTTCACTTCCTGTTTTTTATGCATCGAAGTGTAAAAATGAGTCAATTTGTAAAAAAATTTTCTCTCGTGATTATTCCACAGTTTCACTTGACAGACGCATGAATAAAGTGATAAGGACGATGGTAATGTTAATTGTACATAAGGCGGAAGAATACACAATGTGCGTACGAGGAGCTCTTGACTTTCAAAAGTGCTCATTTAAACGTGAACAGTCTATACTGATGTTACCAATATAGTTTATAAGAGACGGCCTGTTTTTGCGTTTGGAGAAAGGATTCTTAAAAAGGAAAGTTTAATGTTTTTCCCAAGACTGTATAGTTTATTCGAGGTTCCTTCACACTTTTTGAATCGAACCTTTAAAAAATCTCCCCATGCATAACGTGTTTGGTTATTTCCTAAATATGCCATGAATCACAAGCGATTTATATATCTGTAAACGTTAAATTACCTCATTTTGCTTAAACGGAACGTATACTTAATTCATCTATAAATTATAACATTTAATTTATAGTTTATTTGAGTAAAAACAGCGTAAAAACGGTGTGTTTGGCAATGCCTAGTGACAAATAGTTCTTCTGTAAAAAATTATTACACAGAGTGCGCAGGAATACGGTGAGTTAACACTGGTGTAATTTTCCAGACATAATAAAATAAAGCTTTATTTGCTCGAGGCGGAGGAATATATTCGCAGTACACTTTAGCAGGGCTTCAGAAAAGTTGGAAGGAAACGTTAATGGATCTATACAACGCGATAGGCAGTTCCGGATTACGAAAAACCTAGAAGTTAACAATTCTTGAGTATTCAACTCAATAACATCTGTCCTTTTTTTTTTCTAGAAAGTGAGCTTGCTTAATTGCGATCATGATAAGACGTTGAATATCACTGGAACCAATACGATCCTTCAAAGAGATTCAAAACTTCGAAAAACTACACTAGCTGCACAGTTTCCTCATTATTGTAAAGTACAAAGGTTTTAAAATATTGTATTAAATTTTGTATAGAAATATTGGCAGTACACTAATCAGTTCCTATGTGTAATGAATCATAAATATCCGAAAATAATTACATAAAGTATTTTATACAATTATGTGTGTTTTGAGGGACAAATCAAAGAGTAAACCTTGTATCTGCAGTCTGTTCCGTGGCGATGAATGTGAAGACGTTAAACATAGTCATGGATGCATGTAATTTTTTTCCACGTATTTCAGCTAAAACCAAATATGTGCAGTCACAACAAAGCTCCACTATTTAACGACAGCAAACATGATGTACCTACGAAAGTCGACCGTAATGGCCCTCGCTATTACACGCTCAGGTACTTAATTCATTACTAAGCCTCTTTAAGAAGTTGACGAACAACAAACAACCTGTTATACATATAGCAAGCAGCTTGATGAAAGGATGGGAAGTCACTGAAATATCTCATGGCGCCGTGCCAGGGGATAATAAGGACCCCGCCATATAGTCAGAGTGTCGAGACCTGAGAATTGTTTTCTCTCTTGTAATTCCATTGTATACTCTACCTCATTTACGAAAGCAACTTTAGGACAGTTCTAAGGTAGCACTCATGTTGTTGTTTTGACAGCATGAAAGCCACAATGTTTGTGTTTGTTTTATCAATTTGACACAAAAATTGTCTTGACGAACCCTGTCCTACTGAGATAACAGTATCACTCTAAAAATTTGTTAGCAAATTCAATACACCACTGTAAAGGCTGTTCACGATAACGTGAGCACATTTGAAATCAACCTTCGAAAAAAGTCACTGCTCCTACCTGCGTATATTTTAACGGGTGCACTGAGTGGCATGTGCCCAGTAAAGTTGGTAACGATGGATGGAAGGTAGTTCCATATTTTAACGTCCAAATAAAACATATAATGTAATAATTTGTAATAACATTTCTTTCGCTTTCTGTTTTTATAAGGCACCGAAGAATAAAAATTACCAGTTTTGTAATATTTTCTTTTCCAATAATTTTACAGTTTATCCTGACCGATGCATGAATAAAGTTATGAGGCCCATGGAAATGTTAATTTTACATAAGGCGGAAATTTACACAAGCGTGAATACACGTAGATCTTAAGGAAGGCTTTTAAAAGTGCTCATTTTAGCGTGAATGGCCTATGTACGCTTTGTGAAATATCATGAATAGTAAGTAAAACTCCTTTGCCAAACGTGCATAGTGGTTTTCCTATATTTCCTAAGTAGAGAATCAAAAGCGTAGCAAAATTCCAAACTTTTTATATTAGCAAGCCTATATTCACAGCTTTGGTGTAAGGTAAATTTTCCATTCTATGCATAGGTTCCATTACGGTTCAGGAAGATTACCGAATTATTTTTAGAGTGATATGTTTTGCCTTCCAACCAACTATCAAAAAGCGGCCTTCGTAGCTGAAACGTCTAAAAAGTGGCACTGCCCGGATTCGATGTCACGGGCGCCGAACACACAACAGTGCCTGACAATGAAGCCAGCTCATGTGGTCGGGTCTCCGCAGCGGAAGAAATTATCACCTACTGATACAATGGTCCTTCTGCGCGTTTGAATACTTCTAGGAGTAGAAAACCATTGTCAACATTTTTACAGTATTACTTATTTATTCGTTGTGGTATACAATAACAGCATGAAAAAAAAAAGTATGACAACTATGGTTGAACCACTTTTCGAAAACAAATGACAGAAACGGTATAAATTTAAAATTTAATTTTTTTTTTCATACAATTATATGATAGCAATATTTTTTTAAAATTTTATTTTTTGAGTGCCCCCGAACGGCTGCAAGCTTTGTTCGAATTACACTTATACATAAGACAACACAAAGTTTCAAAACAAGTGACAATAAACAAACAAACAGAAATTACACACATACAAAATAAAGATGAATAAAATTAAAATTGGACAAGATATAAAGTAACAAAAAGAAATAATTCACATATCAAAGGAGAATAACAAACATCTACGACAAAAGTACTACTAACAAAAATATAATATAATATAATATAATGAAAAAGTACAAAGTTAGTTCCCGCGCTACTGACACTACCGTAATTTCGATGAACTTCTCACGAGGTCAATAATGGGAAAATGGCGTGGCGTCCAAGTAAACTGTTGATATTGAAACTACGGTTGTTACAAATTGGTAATGAATCCATGGCATAATCAAACACTGAGCGCTTTGAGGTTAAGAAATCTCATGGCCATGCATTTTGCATGTGGCGTTGGTACTGAAAATGCAGTTCTTTATTGTAGATGAGATATTGTTTTTTATTTTCCGTGATAAAAAGCAAATTATGTCTTCCGAAGAGTGGCTGTATTTCTTTTTTACCATTATGATAAAAAAAAAAAACGAAGAATCGAGAATTTATTTTTGAGAACCTAAACCAAACCGAGAATAAGCATAAATAAAAATGAAACTGAATATTTCCTAAATGTTATCTTCGTAAAACAGATTGTATCAGATCTTCATATTATACACAATTCATTCAGATTGTCCCAATGATTATATTAGTATTTACCTTGTAAGCGCATTTGCGTCATTCGTGCGTATATATTTAGCATCACATCTCAACAGCCGTTGCCATTCGGAACACTCAAATTGAATCATGTATCTTTTGTTGTTTTACCCTTTTTGTACAGTATTTGCAAACAGACGGAGAGGTGTAAATTGTTTCTCTGCTTTGTGTAATGTAACTGTATTTATCATGTTGATTATATATTTGTTCCATGCACAGATCCAGCTGAATTAATTGTAGGTAATATTTGGTTTTTCTGCTGTGCTAGACATACTACACAAAGCACGTCTTCTTAAAAAAGGAATAATTAAGTTTACTAAATTCTTACTAACAATACTGTATTTTGTTCCAGGTGTATTTTGTGCAGCAGTTTCATGTTTTGCCGTGCTGATGTGTAGTACCAGTGCAAAGCCTTTTGTACTTATATGTAACAAAATACAATTTTGTTAATTTTTTTTTTTACTTCGTATTGCGGATTTTCCATGTTACTTGTGTTTTTTTTTTCAGACACGCAGCCAGCTGTATCAATTTGACTAAATAACTTATTTTTAAATTGTGTTAGATATACTAGAAATTGCATGGATGAAATTAAATAGTTTACTCTGATACTTTCTGCTAATGATAAATAACTTTTTTCAGATGTATTTTGTGCATAAGTTTTGACTTTTTATTCATTGTACTGCCAATCACAAGACCATTATATTTAAATACATGAGGTTACACTTTGTCAAGGTTTTTTTTGTTGTTACAGTGCGGTATTAGGCTTTAAAAGGGCATTTTATTAACCTGTATTTTAATCAGTGTAAGAATATTAAAGTCGATGTTAAGGTTTATAAACGGCGCATTTTTAACCTGCAATATGTTTGTTCTGCTGTAACTTAAAATGTACTAATTTTCCATACTTTCTAATACACTCGGCACAACAGTAATATAAATATTAAGGCTCATAATTAGACTATTACTTATCTGCAGTATGTTATGGCATATCGTCACTTATAACAATATTTTCATAATTTGCATTGCAATAAATAATTTTACTAGTCATTAAACATAAATAAATGCGAAAATTTATTAAAAATACTTCATGAAAACCATAGCAGTATTTTTTCGGCAGTTGACACATGGAAGCCACATTGCAATGTTTTTGTTTGCGTGTGGAATGGAAGTCACACGGCAGTCATATGGCAATGTTTTTTTACATGTGGCGGAAGGATCCGTAGTGGGTAGCCTGAAAGTGTAACTTTAGCAGGGCTTCAGAAACGTGTGAAGTACCCGTGAATGAACTATACGTGTATAACCCCGAGTGTTCGCGAAGTCATTTGGTGGCGAGGTGGACTCCAAACACGTGTTCTCTTCTCCTACTATTGTGATTGGATGGAAATTGTTTATACGTCCCCTTTTTAACTGGGGGCTAGTAGTAAGTAGGGAAGTAGTAGTGTGAGTGAGCTATGAACAGTCCTGTACAAAGGCCTCACTTGATCGCAGCAACCAATAAACATACGATTGTATCTCGAGTGTACAGAGAACTGTCATGTCTTGCCTGCTGCCACATCAATCCGCGTAATATTCACGGCTCTAGATATGTGGTACACCCGTAATTCAATTTTTAATTTTTAACCATTTCAGACCTGCTTTAAATGACGCTTTTAGGCGGTGTAAATAAAAAAATTTTATGGCGTGTACTGTTACTTAAGTCGACACAACACTAGTTTCGTCTTCCCGGCCAATGAGCTGTAGCCTAATATTCGGCTATAGTAATAAGAAGGAATAATTATGTACTGATAATTAAAGTGCTCTTTGGGCATTTGAAAAAAAAAAAGACGATTACTAAGCGGTCTCACGAATGCCTAAGGATCACCTCAGGCTCGCGAGGCGGTTGCCGCGGGTATAATGTGTGCTTGTGTGTATAGACTATTCACGGTAAAATGAGTACTTTTGTAAAGCCCTGCTTAAGATCTACTTGTATGCACGTTGTGTATTCTTCCGCCTTACGTAAGATTAACATTACCATGGGTCTCATAACTTTATTCATGCGTCGGTCAAGTGAAACTATAAAATTATTAGAAAAGTAAATATTTAACAAATCTGCTAATTTTTACACTTCCGATGCATTAAAAAAACAGAAAGCGAAAGAAATAATTTTAGTTACCAGGAATGGTTACCTAACACTTTTTATTTGACGTTAAGATACAGAACTACTTCCTATCTATCGTTACCAATTTTGCTGGGCGAATGCCACTCATGGTACCCGTTAAAATATACGCAGACAGGAGCAGTGACTTTTTCTAAGGTTGATTTCAAAAGTGCTCACTTTATCGTGAGCAGCCTTTATCATTTTGAATGCACATTAGGAATGTTAGGAGTTAGCTGAACGGCATAAAAGTACAAGTACGTTAATAAACAATCTGCCCACTTTTTTTTTTTTTTTTTTCAAATTTTTTCACACCTATTTTAAACTTAACGTACAAGACATTTGGAAGAAATCTCAAAAAGGTATGATACACTTTAGTTAAACTTGTGGAATCGTTTATTTTGTGTATGTTACTATCGAACTTGCCATCAGAAAATGGGCGGTATCCATGGGTAAGGTCGCTAAAGCGTATATGTACCAAGACACACTGAGTTCTACAAACGAGTAAACCACGGACCTGAGTGTCCTCTAGTTCAATGTTTCATTTAGTTTAGTATTCAAGCCATTTCCCGATTAGCCTCTCAGTTAGCACGTTTGCATCCCCCGACTTTTTTTAAAATAAATCTATGTATTTCTGTATATTTGTGTAAGTATAGAATGTATGAATGTGATAAGAATTTTTGCCCTATCTGTGTAACAGAGTATTCATATATTTATGATGCGAATGCTTGTGTGTGTTTTGTATGTATGTGGTTACTGAATATCAACATAACAATGTTTGCAATCTCTTCATTAATGCCAGTGTCAAAATGCTTGCTGTAATTTTTGTGTTATTATTATTGTTAGTTTCGTTTGCATTTGTGTTTGTGATTCATATTATACAGTCATTAAGCGGTGACCAAGGCCACATCGCCTCATTTTCTCTACCTTAATAAAATCATTACTATTATTATTTCGGCACTTTCCATGGTGGAATCTCGACCATTTTGGAACAGTTCCCGCAAGTGCTTTGGAAAATGTTGGAAGATTCGCGAACAAATGTTAGCTACCCTCGGCAAACATATTTATTCATTTTTAAAAATATCACATTTTTACCCTCAATGTTAAACTTGAACATTTAAGGTTTCACGTAAGTATACGCTGAAGTGTATAATTTCTGCCCCAGCGCAGAAATAACTCGTACCGTCTGGTTAGCTCCCCAGATGATTCATCAACTCGTCAGTTTTCAAGTGTGCGCACATGCGAGGAACTCGTTACTACGAGTGACTTTATACCGTCATCGCACTCGACGAATGTAAAAAAAACACCCATGTTAAAACACTGGTCTGAGGAATCAAGGGGCGAGAAATTGCTCTTTGCAGAGTTATATTTAACGCAAACAGAACTCGGAGAAACGAGAATTTATGAAAAGCGCAAATATTTTTAACCTTTTTTTTCTTTATGGAGCGAGTTCTTTTGCGGAGAAAATGGTTACGTACTCGAAAATAGCGGAGTCAGTCTTATGGATGCTGTATAAACATTCCTTTGAAAAATTTCTAATGTGAACTTGATTTCTAACAAATCTGGCACATATTCTTGTTATCAGTAGGAGCGCAGTCTTAACTTTATTATGATTCAAATTGAATTTTTTCCATTTTCCATGGACAGTACTTCTTTCTATTTAATTACCCAAGATACGCCGTCAACTATTCGTCCCTTTAAAAAGACGTCGTTAAAACTGACTGTTATTATACAAACTCACCGATTTCATTCATTGCGTATTTTTAAAAAATATCGCAACTATCAAATAGTGCAAACAAAAAACCAACAAAATCGATTAAACCATAAATGCCATGGTTTCCATTCCGCATTTATAACATTACAAGAAATATTTTTTTTAATCCCCTCTAATTCAAAAACCATTAACTTATATTGAAACATAATATGGAAACGTTTAAATAGTTCAGTGCAACCGCAATCGACGAAATCTTCCCGTTATAAAAAATAACGTTTTCCAAAAGAAATTGGAAAATACGGTGTCATATATACATAGGATAAAATTATTCCCGGCTTTAAAATTATCGACAACATCCACAGATTTACAGACACTATGAAATGCTGTACCGTATAATACGAGATAACTAACATTTTGCAACATTGTTAAAGGATTGCTATTCAAGGAAATGTACAGTACACTACAGTGTGTTGCAGTAAAAACGAAAACATGTAAGCAGCAATACTTTAATGAATGTAATACGTTACTTCGAAAAAAATAATAATTTGGCAAAGTGTTCGAAGAAAGGTAAAATTTGCTCAAAATATAGATGTTGCACTTTTTGTCCCGCAGTATTCAACACAAATGTTTACGCGGAGTAACATTTCAATACCAAAAGAAACTGGCTACGCACATTTTTGAGTGATAAGGAAGATTCATATTAGGTTTATGTAAATTCTATGTGATGGCTAAAATGTCATTTTTTCTATAAACTGGAAATGAGAATCAAGGATAAGAATAGCTTCCCCATCCTAGACATCACGGTAACTAAAAACAATATAAGTTTTGTGAGAAGAAAGAAAGAAAGAAAGAAAGAAAGAAAAAAAAGAAAAAAAAAAAAGTGCAAGAAAGATTCGGATACATTCCCATATTTCGCTTCAACTTTAGCAGATATTTTTTATTTCCTTTTTTTTTTTCGCTTTTAATATATTTATTTGCAATATAAGTACAATGTATTGGCCTGGGTCATCCAAATAGTTGAAGGAAGATACAGAGAAGTGATCACTTCAGAAAAGGCAACACAACGCCGGGATTTATACTTGTCGGCACAAAGATTATTCAAAGAGATAAGGGGCCATGGTGGTGTAGTGGCTAGACTACTCGTCTCCCCTCTAGACAAACCAGGTTCGATTCCCGGAGGAGTCACTCCCGGATTTTCGTATGTGGGAATCGTGCCGGACGATGCCGCTGGTCGGCGCGTTTTCTTGGGAATTTCCCGTTTTCTCCCGCCCTTGAATTCCGGTGCTGTTCTATACTCCCGTCGCTTTACCCTAATCGGCTTCAATTACCTCGATGTTAAGAACCGCCCAAATCTCTTCAATTCTCCAGCGATATATGCGTAGCGCCTACCGCGTAGACAACTTGTCCATCGCCACAGCTGAGCGGGTGGCATGCAGCCAGGCGGAAAGTGATGCTTCTATCAGCGGTGCGTTCGTGCCAGAGCCGACATTGGCAACAAGGTTACGTCGTGTCTTTTAACAGATTGTTTGAAAGTCAGTTCTCCCAACCAGCCGTCGCACATTCAGTGGTTATAAAACCTTCCCACAGGCAGGCTGCATCGTGCATTAACTCAGTTTTTGTAAAAGATACTTCGAACACTTCAGCAAAAGAAATCATACATACGATAATCGTTATAAGAGTCGGTAGGTTCGCAGATACTGTGGTGCGTGTCTGCCTGCACTCGAGGTGCCAGTCCACGAACTTAATGATATAGCATTTTTACGCTCATCAAAATATAATACAATTTATTCCAGTTTGTTTTTATAAAATTAAAAAAGAATACTTTGTCAATAATTAAATGCAGTCATGGTGAAAAACAAACCCATATGTGACACAATCTGAGATTGAGTCACATGGGTTAGTTATTGTACTGACACGTATAGTTTTTTTAATTTAACTTGAATTCAATTAGCTTCGATGTTTTTACTATAGTGAAACACAGGCAACTTTATCTTCTTTTGATATTTTTTCAGCAGGAATAATATAAATATGTTTTTTTTTTCTTAATAGGCCATAATTCATCTCGAATACTTAAAAGTGGTGCTGTCCTCCTTAGCATGATGTAAAACTTTATTTTCCTTTCTACAAGACACACGCGACATGAAATAGCACGTGTGTGACGTTTCTTTATTGCATAACTACGTTCAATTAAATATTTAAGTGCAAATGTTTCTTAGCCAGCTTCGGTGAACAAACATCACAACCGCAGGGCGATAAAAGCACGAACATTGGCGGATATCACACATGCACATGCACACGCGCGCACACACACACACATGTCCAACCAACACACAAGTTACTATTGTCTATATCGCGACTTCCACTTTTACTACAAGCCTACGGCGATATTGGCACCACCTCGCTTTTTTTCTCCCCAAAGCCCAAGTCAGCGGAAAGTCGTCGTAAACAGAACCATAAACTGCAGGCAGTTTCCGATCAAGTGTTCTAAAAAAAGGATGTCCAACATTACCGCGACTCTATCTCGCTTTCCCCCCTCCCTCTGCACTGCCCGACACGCTTTCCATCGATTTTGTCCATCTCTTTATCTCTCTCTCTCTCTCTCTTCCTCTCCCATTGCCTTGGCACTTGTGGCCTCCGTCTCGCTCGCTACTTCTGGTACAATTTCCTCTCACTTTCCCCGAGCACATGCCCTCCCAGAACTCGCTACTTCAAGCTTTGATTTACATATACGCCCCGGCACTCCGTCTTCAACCACTTCTGTAACTTTTTCCTTCCTGTTATCTGCCGCCGTTGCACTCCAGAGGAACTTCTGCTCAATACGTCTGGTTTTTCTCTTCCCTCTTGCAATCCGCTTAGGTCCAGGCACCCCCGCTTATTTTATTGTATCTATTTGAATACCCCCGCGCTGAGAGAAATACCCTTATTAAATAAACGAAAATTTGAACGCTATATTATTAAATGATGATACTGCAGAAGATGATGTACCACCACATAACTAATTTAGATCTATATGTAAACGTGCAAACCTATTTGTACAAGTATGTTCTGCAAGTGTTTTCTAACTGATTCTTGCTGTGGAGATAAGTAATTAAAATACAAAAAAAGACTGGACGTTGTATAGTAATAGCGTACGACCATAATACTAATTTTCATTTTAGTTCTGCCAGTGTTGCAACGTCTATGATTCTAAACCAATACTCTATACGAATATAATTTTCTCCAGTATGCAATATTTTACCCAATGTTAGTTTATAACCAAACAACAACTGTGTGATGCGCTTGAAGAAACAATTCCAATGCTTGACGTTACAGGAAACCATGTACCTGTGTTTTAAGAATACGAAGTTTGACGGGTATGTACTTCAGCAAACAACGTTTGATACGGGTGTTGAATGAGAAACTTTGTTTTGCATTCGTAGCAGCAATTCTAAAATTGTAAATATTTCATGTGAATTACTTAGAGCAAATTAAGAAATTACGATTTATTATTTTTCTATTGCCGCACGTCGGAATAATAATAAACCGCTTTCCGAAACAATGTAAGTAATAAATACTTAATCAATTGCATGTCTTCACTTTAAAAAAAAATGCAAGAGACTTCTACAATATATTTGTGTCCTTACAAGAGGAAAATTTTGAACTATATCTGCAGATAAGGACATAACAAACATTTTATGAGTAAGTGTTCTGAAGCACCCATTTTTTGAAATAAGAAAGTACCACATTAATACAATTTCGGTAAAAAAAAAACCAATTACTACAGTTTTGTACCGGCTTACAGCATTTCAAACTATCGTGCAGTACAGAGGGAAAAATAATTATTTTAACATAGTTGGATCATCGCAACCAAAATCAATACACAGGTTAGGTTTACCCATGTTTTCATATATCGAAATAAATTCTTGCTAGTGATGTAAACGTTTCTTGTTTATGGAACTACCACACTTTTAAATGCATTGCACCTTACCGCAGAAGTTACGTAATGCAATTTAGATAGTCAACACACATTAAATATTACCAACGCTGCACATGTCTTTACCTTCCCGGGATTCTAGGCCCGGAATCCTGATACAACAGACAACCGCCCGTGTTACAAACTCTGAGGAGGACTGCATTTTTATGGCCAAGTTTCGCCCACTATACAGGATTTTTTGTTGTTAATTTTAACTTTTAAGAAGAAAGTACGCAGAAATGCAACAACATAGCTTTATCGAGCCCCATGAGCCTGCAGTACTGAAATAACATCGGAATTATTAGAGTATAGTCAGGTCTAGGGCCACCTGTTTTTCAGCAAAAGATTTCTGCTAATGCATCCTAATACGTCCTACACAGTGTCCTTCACCTCAGCGGCCAAGGTAAACCTTCCTTTCAGATGCTTTCTGACGGACCCAAACACACGAATGTCACATACAGTAAGACCTCTAGGTCATTGTACTTTTGTATTTTATCGCAGCGCTCTTAGCCGTTAGGCCTCACCGCGCTTCGGCCTCACAATAGGCGGGGAAGAGGAATCACGTCCTCCCAACGCAAGGAAGACAGGATTTATGCGAACGTTAGCCAGGTACTAAGCCCAAACCTGGCACGTCCGCACATCCTTGAATGTCACAGGGCGGCATGTCCGGAAAGAGTAGTTGTGTACTGGGACGCGTCCCACGATGTTTGTTCTTCGTGGCACGTCGCAAATGCTGCAACGCAACACAGTACGCCTGACCGTTAATGGTGGCTCCGTGTTCAAGGGACTCGATAAGCAGCTGCCCTTGGTTATTCAAGAATGTGGGTCACCTAACCTCGTGACAACAAGAAAACTCGCCTTTTCGCTTCCTTGGCGAACAGGGCTGTCTCTCCATAATCACATGCAATGTCAACGCCAGCAAACTACCCACAACTTTCAACATCCTTCACAACATTTCTTCTCCTGTTCTCTTTAATGAGAGAACTACAAATACAATTAATCGTAAAAACCTTTTAAAACCAAGCTTTTATTTATAAATGCAGCAAAAAGAGAAAAAATAATTGTAGTAATAGTTACAGAATTTGTAGAACTTGTAAGACGTGGTCGAACAGCCGAATAAACATCATTACAACCACAACACACCGCAAGGCTGTATTGTCCCTGTTCCCCTTTCAGGGTAACTCTTTTCACTGTCAACAAGTATTTTTGCGTGTATCACTATTCTCACCTGAATCAGTATTTTTCCTTGCGTCACACGGCTACGCTGTGCGGTAGGTATTCTTGGTTGTTGTTGTGAATGCTTAAGAGCCTTACGCAATATATGTGCTTATTACGTTTATGCAACCGAAGTAGATATTCTATATTGCAAATAGTTAAGAGCCTTATGCAAGATATGTGCTTACTACGCTTAGGCAAGTTAGGTATAGATTCTACACTGCGCCAAGCTTTTATATACTAAATATAAATTGATACAAACATATTAATTTGTAGTAAAGTTTATTAGGGCTGTTCGACCACGTCTTACAAGTTATTACAAGTTATAAAAATTCTGAAACTACTACTATAATTATTTTTCTCCTTTTAGTGCATTTATAAATAAAAGCTTGGCTTTAAAAGGTTTTTACGGTTAATTTATTTCTCATATTTTAGTGTCACCAACTGTTTTTTGTTATCATTATATAAGTAGATTATTCATACATTCACAGACTCTTCGCAGCTCTTGGACCAGCTTTGACTTTCTTGGCAGGAGAGACGCAGTGTGCGCTTCGTCTCGGGTTCAAAATGACGACACCAGGTTTCATCACCCCGCTAGCCTCTTCAATAACATGCGGTCTTAGTGATACTGCAGTAAATACTGAAGTGAGAGACCCATTCGCACACTTTCTCTTCCTCCAAGTACATCTTCGGCACCCATTGTGCACAAACCTTCGGTATTCCAGCCTGTCATGCACAATTGCCAAAGTGCTGCCGTAGCTGACAAACGAGTTGACGTTCCATACGCCGTGTGGTGGATCTACGATCACCTTTCTCAAGTCGTTCCACGATCACCTTTCGCAAGTCGTTCCAGATGTACAAATGATGTCGGCAGTGACGGTTGTGGTTGACTGTCCAAATAGTTGATCATCCGCCAAAGTTTCGCGCCATTTGCGGAACCCTATATTCGCGTTGACGCAACACTAACGTGTTACAGTAACTCGTGAATCCATGGAAAGTAATGACAATGGATACAAGCGACGTAAAACATAGCCGCAACGCTAAACGTCAAACTCAACGCGTTAAAAGTTGGCCAACATCCAAGTCTTGGCGTTTAACCTCTAACGCCAGCCAATCAGAATCAAAGATATCACAAACAAGTGAAAACAAGTGGTACAGACGATCGGCAACAGATGGCACCACTATCGCCGTACGTGTTTATTCTGTTAATATTATACGAAATCAATATACAAATAACGCAAAATGCATTGAAAAATAATCGATTTTAACAATTAAGCCTGCGGAATATTTTGTTTTACAAAAGGGTTTTCTGAAATTACAAATACACACCAAAATATTTGTATACATACACCTACATTATTTTTATATTTATCCCTGTTAAAGTCGATTGTAGACATGCTAGTTTTATTATGGTGACGTTTAACGTTTTGCGTCAAGTTGATTGCAACCGAGCCTTAACCTTTTGTGTACAACTTTCCGTGACACGCAAAGTTCCCCATACACGGTAAGCATCCTGCTATAAATGTCCATGTGCATGGTGCCTTTAGTGGTTCCGAGCCGTATAACAGCGCGTTGTTCTTCGGCGGACTATTTCGAGTCGAAACGCCGTTATCCTTCGCTTCAAGCGTGATCCAGACTGAACTGTAAGTCCAGCCTACTCGTATTGCTTCTTATCACGGCCTTCTCAGCCCGAACGCAAGTAACATCTATCAGGTTGCACGGTGTCAAACACCTCACTCGGCTTTTGCGTGGTTTTTTTTTTTTTTTTTGTTTCTAACCTACCCTAATTCTAAGTGTTAGTCGTACGTCCGAGGTAGGGACGGGAGCTAATGCGTCTCAGGGCTGAACCCCTTACGCTTACAGGACAAGGAATCAATGCAAGGAGGCATGCATCGCGGCAGAGAGGGATTGGGCAGCCATAGCCACCGTTTTGGGCCATGACCACCTCCCTTAGTGTACCTTTATTTAAAACTATAACTAACAAGAGGCTGGGAAAAACCGGCTTAGGCACCGTAATAACCCAGTCGACAGAAAATAATTTAAAGTTATTACATGCATTATTAAGAAATGCTACAGGAAACAGATGTGTAAAGACCGTGTGTTTTATTAGTAGGAAGATAAATTCTAGTAAAGGCTGTTCAAGATAAAGTGAGCACTTTTGAAATCAACCTTAGAAAAAAGTTACTGCCCCTGCCTGCATATGTTTTAACTGGCACACTTAGTGACACGCACCCAGTAAAGTTGGTAATGATGGATAGAAAGTAGTTCGATATCGTAATTTCGAATGAAAAGTGTTAGGTAACTATTTGTGATAAATTAATTAATTTATTTCGCTTTGTGTTTTTTTTTTTTATGAATCTAAGTGCAAAAATTTCAAGATTCGTAGAATATGTACTTTTTTAACAATTTCACAGTTTCTCCTGGCCTACGCATGAATAAAGTGATGAGACCCATGGCAATGTTAATGTTACATAAGGCGGAGGAATACACGCCGTGCATACCAGTAGATCTTAAGCAGGGCTTTCAAAAGTGCTCATTTCACAGTGAATAAATAGCCTTCAGAGAGGGGAGGCTTCCGCGTAGTGTACGGATCATTCTTTCCTGCAGCCATCATCACATTATGATTTGCCCAGCCCTTGTATTACTAGAAGGGAACGGCCTCACTGCGGTGTCGAACGATGCCATCACGTCCCTGCTCCAACGGTTTGTCGCGCCGCTAACGTGGCGCCATAAACAACGCGACCCCTGCGACACGGGGAACGCCACGCAGGAATATCGATACAGGGGCAGGAGACGGCGAAACTCTCCTTCCGCCATGATTTATCATCTGCGCGCTTCCACGAACACGCCCCCCACCCCCCTCACCCTCCCGGGAAAGTTATGGGTGGGCGACGCCCGCTCTTGGGGTCGCGGTCACGTGGAACACTCGCCCTTCGCCGACATGTCGCGCGGCGACCCGGGTTCTGCAAACACGAATTACTTCCGGCTGGCTGGAGTGCGTTACGGTCGCATGGACGAACCGCATCAGTTCGTGTAGTAAACGTGGCAGGGCCAGGGCTTCATAACGTAGAGGGAAAATTCTTTTAGAGCGCGCATGGGTGAGTGAAGCGATTTGGGCGGCTCTTAACAGCGAGGTCTTGAGAGCCGATGAGGGTGATTGAAGTGAATATGTAGCAGCGCCGGAATGAAGGAGTGGGGGAAACGGAAGATCCCAGAGAAAACCTGCCGACCAACGGCATCGTCCGGCACGATTCCCACTTGCAAAAATCCGGGAGTGACCCACCCGGTGATGGAACCCGGTTCGTCTTGGTGGGAGGCGAGCAGGCTAACCGCTCAGCCACCGTGGCCCCGTACGCATGGGAGTTGCACAGTTACCATCCTCCACGTCCCAACATAAAGACTACTTTTCTGCCAACAGCGCTATCACCGAGCGACGTA
Organism: Dryococelus australis; assembly: GCA_029891345.1. Classification (NCBI taxonomy): domain Eukaryota; kingdom Metazoa; phylum Arthropoda; class Insecta; order Phasmatodea; family Phasmatidae; genus Dryococelus; species Dryococelus australis. The sequence goes on from CM056997.1 coordinate 131,175,174, forward strand.
GAAGAGTGGTAAACCACTATCCTCACGTTCGGGAGGAACTGAATTTAATTCGTAGTTCGGCCATCCCGATTTCGGTTTTCCAGGGTTTTGGGAAATCACTCGAGGCAAGTGCTCATTCTCCCTTCCTGCGCTGAAAAAAATATTCTGTGGCGACCACAAAAATTTGGCAGGGTGAATACCAACAAAATAATTTTGTGGCAGCTACAAAAATTTTTGTGTACCCCACAAAAATCTGGCAGGGTGAATACAAAAAAAAAAATAATTTTGTGGCCGCCAAAAAATATTTTTTTCAGTGTAGATATCTAATGTTCCCCTATTACGGCCTTGTCGGTATTTGGGAAAACTTCGAAATAAAGTTTAAATTAATACAAAACATTACCAATACAAATAATTGGCCAAATTTTCTATGCACATGCAGCGTCTATTCGAGTAAACTTGATAAAGTAAGGCCCTACTCTATGACTCACGTAAAAAACAACACGTGCGTTAAAATAAAATATTTATAGTGCCAACATTATGAAAATAGTGTTTGTCTTACTTAAAAAAAGAGACCCGATAATTTCGTTGGTTGATTTCTAGACAAGTTGGAATTCACACACTTGTACGTTAATGTTAATTTTGTAATTGGTCGATGTGTTGTTTGATACCTCCTGGAGATAAATGAGCCAATAACAAACTTACAATCAATCGTGCGCCCAACCACCGCCTTTTACTACCACAACAATCAACCAATAAACAGTTGATATCTGTATGAGAGTATATACGATTGTGAAGTCTAGCCTACATGTCATTGCGCAAACGAATTTTTTAGGGGTCTCTACTTAAAACACATCACTCCGCATGGTCTACCGTAGTAATTTGTTAGCGAAAATTTGGCAGGAATCGTTTGATTGTTCCCCGAGGCATGCCATAAAAGTGCAGCTATCTTACAAAATAGTGCAAAGAAATGAGGCTCTGCGCAGACATATTTGACGGTTGTAATACAGGCTGCCAGTACAAAAAACTCGTCGGTTAGACTTGGTTACATGGTTTCGTAGATGAAACACAGAACTGAAAAATGTTCACAAGAAAATATTTTTAAAATCATCAAAAACATACAAGTTTATACGGCGCTTCGTAGTAGGTATTTCTTGCTTCCAGAATTTGGTAGGTACAGTTGTTTATTTCCCGAGATATGGTACAAAAAATTCTTTTTAACGTAGTTTTATCTTATCAAATGAGTGACAAAGAGACAAGGTATCGTTGTATTCTATGCTTGTATTCGATACTTTCAACATATCTAATTTGGTCGACAATGGTGTACACACATAAGATTAATTTGAAATATTCACATGGCCACCGTATTGAAAATACATGTCATATACATTAAAAACACAAATGATAGCATCGCTTACCATAGCATTAGCCAGCATACAAAGTTTGGGTGAAATTAATTAGGGACATCATTTGGTAGATATAACATAGTAATCAAGATGTTTACTTCGTCGCCATTTTGAAAATAGGTGTTTGACCCATTAAAATCTGTTCAGTTTACTTGGTGTTTCATAGTATTTCTTTTCACACTACTTTGGTAGGAATCAGTTGATAGTTTATCTAGATATGACACAAAAACTACTTTTTTCATGAGCAGTACTTTACAAAATAGTAGACCAAAGATGCTATGCATTAGCGTATTTTATTTTTGTGGTTGATACTTCCAGTATACCAAATATGGTCGCAATTGGTCACACGGTGTGGTACATATACCAAGTTAGGCCTCCCGCCTGCCTATAGCTTTTTTCCGCATTTGAGGCCGAGAAGCGGGGGACTGATAAGGACAACATTACCACGTGCTACAAGTGCTCCATCGCCACTACTAAGTGCAAGGCTTTGAACTGGCGTGCAGTGTTCTCGTCGCGCTGCGTGTACCTGTGGGACTTTGTGACCCTAACATATTATTGCTGGAAAGTCGGTTCAATGCCGGGCCTTTGAGTCTGGATTTGACACGTACATTTTGAGATACAGCGCTTTGAAAAAGCCGTTTTTAGCCATTTTGGGGAGCTCTGAAATTGCGTTTCTAATGTGCGTGACTTCTTGAAAGCACACAACAGTCCTTCTTAAGTGTGTGTTCTTTTCGTACATCAGAACATTGGACGCACGTTTAACAGTTTCGTGGGAAAACTTTATTTCTAACATTTTGCAACGCAGTTCAAACGCCAATGTTGAAAACAACGCCTTATTCATTTAATTCGTCTATGGTAACATGGTATAACCATATTATTAGTTACCTGCGAAATTTAGAGAGACTCTATTGCGTGTTTTAAAAAAATATTATGGGGAGGCGGTAGCTGAGCGGTTAACCTGCTCGCTTACCACCAAGGCGAACCGGGTTCAATTCGCGGACGGGTCACTCCCGGATTTTCGCATGTGGGAATCGTACCGGACGATGCCGCTGGTGGGCGGGCCTTCACGGCAATCTCCCGTTTACCCCGCTCTTGCATTTCAGGGCAGCTCCATTCTCCCCTCGCTTTACACTCATCGGCTCTCAAGACCTCGATGTTAAGAGCCACCCAACTCTCTCTCAACTGAACCCGAAATATGATGTAAAGCTTAATTTTATCATGTAGCGTTACGTTCCAAAATTGCAAATCAACAGCAATATACATAGTTCAGTTAAATATTATCATAATGTACTTTCAAAATACTACATTTGGTGAAATGATCCCCGATGGTAGCCATTTGTGAAAATAAGTACATGGTATGGCATTAAACTATAAAAGTCGCATGTCTTTACTAAGTGGGCCTACTACATGTGTACCACGTTTGGTAAAATCGGTTCACCGGTTCAAAATACATAGGGGGAGGGGATCATACATTCCAGACATTCGTATGATTCCATAAGACTGTCTTTCCAAATAAAGTAGGCTTAAAATGTGAATACGATTTGACTTTAGAACTTTTCTTATGTAAGTTAATGCTTTGAGATGTTTGTACACGTCTTCTAAAATTATTTAATGCATCTAGCTTATATTAAAGTTGGTGAAAGTATTTTCTTTGTGTAAAAGAATAAACCAAACACGTGCATCACCGTTTACCATATGACTTTGACAGTTGTATTGGCCACAGGCGAAATAATGTCAGTGACATGCAGGAAAAATAAACATTGGTTTGCGCCAGCCTTAGTCTGTGGTTCTTTACCCTACGTGAATGGTATCAATTCGTGCAGCAGTCGTGGCCGGACGACTGCTCGATAAGCGGAATTCCAAGTGTCGTTTCTTTCAGTTGGAAGCGATGCCAGAACCAATCGAAAATGATTTTTTCTTCCGACCAGAATAGCTTCTGGTGGGATTTGTTCAGCAAAAATTACAACAGCTCTTGAGGAGATTTGACTGCTTCAGGAAAAACGAAAGCGCTCCATATCTAAGTATATGAGTTGTTTATTAACTTTTTAAGAAAAAAAAAATGTTTTTATAACGAGGCGGAAGTATGAAATACTCTTGTTGGTGGTGATTTAAGGGTTTTCGTTAACAAAACCCACAGATATAGTGATTTTAATATTCCACGTTTTCTATTTTGACAAACAATAATACCATAATTTAGTTAAAACACAAGACAGTTCGGAAATATTTATTTTGTTTAAGTTTGCTGAAATTACAGAATGTCCTCTGAAATTCCATTTTGGAATTCTCTGACATTTCCCTATTTTCCAAGACGCCGCGGTGATGTAGTGGTCAGACAATTCGCCTCTCACATAGGCGAACCGGGTTCGATTCCCGGCGGGGTCGCCCCGGATTTTCGCATGTAGGAATCGTGCCAGACGATGCCGCTGGTCGGCGGGTTTCCTCGGAGATCTCCCGTTTCTCCCACCCTTACATTCCGGCACTGCTCCATACTTCCCTCACTTCACCATCATAGACTCTCAAGACCTCGATGATAAAAGCCGCCCAAATCTCTCACCTCCACTCCACTCCCTGTTTTCCAGCCACTACCTCGCCATTTTCCCTGGCCTATTTTCAGGAATACGGAACATTCTAATACCATATTTTTCTACAGCTGACAGAACAAATATACCTTCTGTGAAGTTTAATTAAATTACACTGCAACAAATCAAACAAACAGGGACAACATTTTATTCAGCCCATATTTTTCGCAATACAAGCTACTGACTTCACACGAGTGCCAATTACAAACACACAAATACTTAACTTTGTACTTACTCCTACAGGCCCTATTTCACTTGACAAAGATGTATTATAAGTAGTTGAAATACTTAAAAATTGGAATTTTAAAACGCATATACTCATTATGCTGTATTCCCACAACCGACAATTTCCGCAGAAAATCAATTATTTACATCTTTCCTGACACATGCAAAAATTCCCTGATATTTCCATGACTTTTTCCTGTTACATTAAATTCCCTGACTTTTTACTGTCATGTAAAATTCCTAGACTTTTTCTTGTTTTTCCTGTGGATGGACACGCTGATTAAACGTAACATTTTAGAGTAATGTTTGTTAGGAATGTCACTGCAGAAATGTCATTGCAGATTGGTAGGCATTTATATGAATTACGACCGCTGAAAATGCATCATTGTAATATTATCAATAAATCACTCATGCTCCTGGAACGACGAAAAATGAGCCACAAAAGTACGTACTTTCGATCGTGCAGAAAAATGGCAATTAAAGCTGCACTAGAGTATTTTTTAGTAAAATTGCGCCATAGACTAAATATGAGGTGGACAGATCTTTGTATTCTGCACGTGTACCCCAACCCCTCCCCACTAAAAATGTCAAAGTCACGTGGTCAGCAGTGATGAACTTGTTTGTTTACATTCCAAATTTTCAGCAGACTCGCTTTTTCATACGAATTAGGCTACATTATATCAGTCTAGTCGCATTAAACCAAGGTCAGATTGAGTGTGCCAACATTTCAAAGGGCTTTAGTTTTCTGACTTCAACCTTTCCACGTTGTTTCTGATAGTGCTTTTGGCAGAAAAGCAGTTCAATATTGGAACAAAGAGAATGGCTACTGAGGTGCTCGCATGCTCACCCTACGCCGTTTTTTATACGAGTTCCACCAAAGGGAATGCTAGTGTAGTAGCACTACGCTGCGTTACGCCGGATTAACATTTTACGTTTGAACGAAACGAACATAACATGGCTTTTGCTACGGTTCGTTCTACTCTGGTTGGGAAGTTCAATGCAATGCGAATAGTTTTGCAACTGAAACTTTTTACCGCCACATAGTTTTGGTGTTGCATGTGTACCGGATTGTCTCTATTTTGCATGTTAACAAGTGGGAATCGCAATTAGCGTAAAACATATATACATTTGAAATTATTCCGTTTTGTATTATGTTAGAATCTACATAAAGAATAATCTTTGTTTATAGCTCCAGAGTGTAAATTTAATTAAATATGTCCACGTTTGGTTTTGATATTCTGCCGTAAAAGTGTATATGCAAAACATTATATTACACGGTTACTTTATTTAAAAGTTACTGCATCATCACACAATTTCTGTTAATAATAACTATATTTCTTTCGTCTCAAATTTGTAACTCATTCTACAAAACACAAGCATTCTAAAAAACGTTAAAGACAAACATTTTTTTTTTTTTTTTTTTTAACAATGTTGGAGACATAATATTTAATATTTTGCTGGGGGGGGGGGGTACATGTCAACATTCTGGCCAAACAAAAACTTTTACACGTAAATAAATAGAATTTATCAATTAATCGCCAGCCTTGAAAGAGACTTGTTTGGAACAGCAGCGCACCTTTGGTGAGAATTTTCCATACGACAAACTCTCCCATAAGACTCTCGTTATGTTTCAAGCCAGAGAGTATAATAAGCATTAAAGAAAATTCCCATCCGCCATCTTGGATTTATGGAATTTTTGCCATACTCTGGAAATACAGTTTTCTATCATGTTTTTTTGGAACGACAGAGCACAGAGCTTTGCCTAGTGCATTGTCTGGGGTCAGTATTTCTTGATCGATTACTCTTGATATCGTCGCCTTTGTAATCGTTCGCAAGAAATCATCTCGCGTTTCGCCTCGACAGTTACCAGCTAAAAATTAATAAATGTACTAAAGCTGTGGCAGTTCGATAAAGTTTTTGGAGCTGTTATTTAGGATATATCGTGCGGAGAATTTCGACACACCCTCTTAAATAGAAACTTTAGAGCGAAAAATCGATGAATCCAATATGACGGATGGGAATCCGCCTTAAGGGGCCCGCATGACTGGAGCTCGAACTGTGATGTACAGTGTTTGAAATCCAGATTTTGTTTTACGAAACTATTAACCCATTCAGACCCAATCTACACGTTTGTGTACATCACACACGTGTAGGTAACTTTGAGTCTATACTGCACACTGCGAAGCTCAATGACCAATAATCTTACATGTGGGTAAATGATTCGCAAACCGTCTTACTGGTCTAGGTTACAATTGGTTCATATTATTGTAGCCGAACATATAGCCTACAGTTTATTGGCTGTGGCCATGAAACAATTGTTGTATCGATTGAAAAACAGCACGCGTGATAAAAAATTTTTCGTTTGCAGCACCTGCAACCGTAAATTAAAGTGTGCCTGAAAGGGTTAAACGCGCTTCCAATGCGTTAACCGTCGAAAATAACGCACACGGTATGAATGCACGAATGCGGTGTGTTGTCCCTTGGGTGTAATCAATTGTTTGGATGTCAGTGCAATTTGTTTTATTTACACTAGGCAACAAGTGACGAAATAATGTCACAGAGCCCAGGACAATGTTTGTATAAAACGCTTGTGATACATGGCAGGTTTAGGAACGAACCAAACATGTCTTACATAGGGTAATTTTTCCGCATCTTCGATGCCAAAAAGTGTGAAGAAACTGTGAATACACTAAATACGCAGCGCTTATGATAGTACTCAAGCGTACAGATACACAGCCACGTTGTTTGGTAAATGCAGTGGGACACATGATACACAATATCATCGACAAAACGCATAAACAAAGCATGAATTTCAAAAGTGAACCTGGTGTTCTGCAGATAGGCGTCATGTTCGAGACACCCAAAAAAAAAGACGAGTTGAGGGTGCCTTGCCACATGTAACGAGGAACAGTGACAATTAGAAGACAAAGACGACCTACACTAGATGGAGGGACCTTTCACATCTGGTCATGCGTTAAACATGACTGGCATCCATCTTTCAGACGGTTACATTTTGAAAAGCTTTTCTAGGGGCGATACTCTCCAAAAGACATTTCATACCCATTCGGCGTGAATATCAGCGCGATTTTTTAGAACGTGGTATCTAACTTCCAAGTCACAAGGCTAAGTTCCGACCAGATAATTTGGGCTCAAAAGGAAGAAAGATTACTTGCTGCTACTGTTATCATAATGGGAGATTTTATGCTGTCGGACAAATTTTTTCCTCATACGGAACAGCAGATCGAGTGAACGAAAATCATAGAATGAATGTAAAATTCAAAAAAATTATTTGCCAGTTGCACAGTGCAGATGTTACGATGATTCTTTTAATGTCCTTCATTTAATTTAAATTTCACAAATGTATGATGTGTGAACTGTTTTGCATGAATTTGGCATATAAGAGTGTTTATTTTGATAGGTGTACTGTTTTATAGGGTGTAATATTGTTACATTTATTCATCAATTTTTGTTGACGCAAGGGAAAGTGTTTTGGTAATTTAATAGTTCTTATAATGTTCTCGTTAAATCACGCTACACCAGTTGGGAAAAACTAAATTTTATTTATTTGGAGCAATCAGTAAAATAGAGCCTTACAAAATTCATTCTAAACGTGACCTCGGCGGAATGATGTGGAATACTAAGGGCTACGGGATTACTCAATATTTATGTATGCAAACATACCAAATTGGAATTATTTGAAATAACTACGTATTAAAAGAATAAAAGTTAAATAAGATTCGATAAACTGACCCTTGGGAGAAAATAACTGTATCTACAAGAAATAACCAGCCCAAAGAATACGGTTCCGTCAGTGAAGTCCGGCTAAAATCTACGATCACAGTTAAAAAAAAATTGTCCTTCATTTTACGGAATAGTGCTCGTAAAAATTTATCCAGAAGTGTCCGTAAACTCTCCGTAAAATTACGGACACATTTATTTTCAGAAACGGACCTTTCATAAATTTCACGGAACCTCTCCGTTAATTTCCAAGGTAGTTTACTTCCGTTTAAAATAAAAAGAGATAGTGAAAATGTCTCTAATTTTCGTTACGTGGATGTTCTACCGTGTATAAAAAATGATATTAAAAAAGTAAAAATATTTTGTACTTAAGCAAGGTTTGAACCTTTGACATCCCTAGCCAAATCCAGGGAATAGTACGCCGCCCAGATATCGAGGAAGCATCCGCCTACCTCATTGCCGTCCAGCTTCCCAGTCCGGGGTTCGATGCTAGACGGTCCTGTTTGCAGAGCAATATCGGGACGTCTACCATCAGCTGATTTGAGACTCCAGGAGGACGCAGCGGCAGAGATACCATACAGTGTCGTCATCAGATAAGTTTTGGCATGCACGAACAGCTAAATAATTTTTGACACCATTTTCGTTTAACACATGATTAATCCTGGCGTTTTGGCAAATGTTGAACGGCAGTCCTTCCGGCTGGTGTAGTAATGATTTAAACCTTCAATAGTAATTTCGGATAAGTTCATTAATTTAAGCATTTTCGAGGTGAAAAGAGTAATTTCATTGTATGATATTATTTGGAGATTTGGTCTCACGATAATAACTAATTTGTTCAGTGATTCTGAATTTTACTAAATATATATTTAACGTAACAGAAGTTGAATACTGAGATTATTAATAACCTGTTCTAGTAGTAGTGACATATGAACTTTTAAGGTGTTTTCCAGATAAACTCATAAATACTTATGTGTTTTTCTTTTGGAATATCTTGATAAGAAATTCTATTCCCCACAGCCGAGGGATACATATGCGTATATATTATTCAATTAATTTTACATATTTGCATACTCAAACTTTCTAATTATTGTGTATCAGTCATAATTGTTACATAATTAACTTTTGAACGCCCATACAAGGGGCCATAATAAGTAACACCAGGCGTGTTACACTACTGACTCAATCAGAGACGTCATGCTTTAAAACAATTACTCAGCAGCCACATTCTCCACTGTCTTCAAGCATACACATCGTCTAACTTAACTTATGCAGTGTCGCGAATGCAAGCAGCAAAATAATTGTAAGCGTCAAGAATGTAAAGGTAAACATGTAGCTACCAGCAAGGAGGCGTTACCATGGCAACATACTCACACGCGAGTGACAATTAGCAGCCCAGCGCTAAGCTGTTTGCACTAGCGACTCAACCATATTTATAAGCAGTTATTAGTTACACTAAAAGCCGGTGAATACCATACGTCACTGTGATAAATCACCGAACTCGGCAAACCCCGTACAAAAATATGAGTGTAAACAACTGGTATAGGCTTTTCACGGTAAAATGAGCACTTTTGAAAGTCCTGCTTAATATCTACTTGTATACACGTCACGTATTCTTCCGTCTTATGCAAGATTAACATTCTCATGAGCCTGGCCACTTTATTCATGCGTCGGTCAAGTGAAACTGTGGAATTATTAGAAAAGTAAATATTGTACAAATGGGCTCATTTTTTACTCTCCGTTGCATTAAGAAAATCATAAAGCGAAATAAATAATTGAAGCTATCACTAATGGTTACTTGACACTTATTATTTGAAGCTAAGATATGTCACTACTTTCCCTCCATCGGTACTAACTTTATTGGATGCACGTCACTCAGTGCACCCGTCAAAATATATGCAGGTAGGAGCAGTTACGTTTTTCTGATGTTGAATTCTAAAGTGCTCACTTTATCGTAAACAGCCTTTACAGTAGTGACTACATTATATTGTCAAGAAAGTAACGATTTCTGGTAATTAGCACAAGACGCAAAAATTCCCCGTCCCCAAATAGAACAGAACAAAACTTTTAATATCTTATAAATAACTATGTAAATTTTTTGTAAATTTACTAAGAAATTATTTGTACATTTACAAAACCTCGTAAAAATACCGTAGTACCTTTTGTGAACTGTATTCTTAGTAATATTACAAAAGTCCTGTTTGTAATACATCTACAAAAATATTCGTAATGAGCTGGAATCACTCTAAGTCAAAGATACAACTATTAGATTCTGTGATAATTATTTCACCTAAAACAAGTGTTTACAAATCACGTGCTATTGAGTAGTAACAGTAACAATCAAATTTGGGAGAAGGAAGATATACTCATGAGATCACGCTCCTATGCATATTTACCTTGCCAAGTTACTTTCGTAACCTACCGAACATAATGTAATGACAATTTGTTGGTTAGCAATGCCAGTTATTGTCATCCCGACGCAAAGTTCGTAAAACAATATAACATTAAAAGATGCTTGAGGGGCGTGTCCAAGTTCGTGAGGGATGGAGGTCTTAGTAAAATGAAATAACTATATTTGACTTTTACTTTATTCACAGAGCTATTATTTACAGCATTAATCCATCTATCTCCACTATTACTCTTTTTATTTCTCAGTGTGCCCAATATTTACTGTAATTAACGTCATTATTCATGTCTCTGTTTGGTTATAGTCAATTAACTGATACTCATCATTAACAAACTTTCAGTCTCTCTATTGTAATCATTTGTATAGGCTGTTCAAGATCAAATCAGCACTTTTGAAAGCCCTGCTTACGATCTACTTGTATGCACGTTGTGTATTCTTCCGCCTTATGTAAAATTAACGTTGCCGTGGGCCTCATCACTTTATTCATGCGTCGGTCAAATGAAACTGAGAAATTATTATAAAAGGAAATCTTCTTTTATTACAGTGAGAAATAATTCTCGTGCAAAATATTATTACAAATGACTGCGCACGAATTCGGTGCGTTGTCCTTTGGTGTATTTTTTAATACTCATTTAAGTTTAGTTTGTACGAGGCGGAGGAATAATCTAGAAGTAGAACATAAGCAGGGCTTGAGAAAAGTGTGGAGTAACCGTGAATTGATTATAGACAGGTCTGGACGGCTCAAAAGTCAGACTGGAGCAGTTTTGCGCTTTTGAGGCCGAGAAGCGCGAGACCGATAAAGGTCACACTGCTACGCGCATTAAGTGCGCCATCGCCGCTAAGTACAAGACTCTGAGAACTGGCGTGCAGTTCTCCCATCACGCTGCGTGTACCCACGGGACTTTAAGCGGTGACCGTATCATTTTATTTTTGGAAAGTCTGTAGAAAAGTCAATGCAAGCCGCTCGCGTACTTCTTTGTATCTCAGGGAAATACTTTGAGACACACAGCTTCGACAAAATCGTTTTGACGTGAGTGCGTCTTTAAATTTGCGACAATAGTGGAAGGCAATACCAGATAATCCGATGATAACAAAATCGGAGGATAAAGTTTGGCATTGCAGTTCTGAATCTATCCTCTATGTTTAAAATTCAATTACACCACTCGATTGCCAAATAATCAAAGAATATGTTACGTTGATTGAAGACTGCGAAACATCGCGCGCAGCCGATAGGAAAAAAGGGAGTGGGGGAGAGGGGTTTGAGTTCGTTCCGCCGCTTCTCATAACTTTTGAACAAGATAAGTTACAACGCTCGTTTAGGTTTCAATCGACAGCTCTCGTCAAGATCAATCGATTGCGTGTATAAAAATATTTGTGTGGCGTGGTTATGGGAAAATTGTATGAGTTTTATATAAAAAATTAAGAAGACTTCACACAATGCCAGCCTATACTCGTCAAAATCCTCGTCGGATTGCAGAAATCGTATGCGATTGGAAAGAGCATCTCAAAAGCAATCCAGTGATACCCATAAAACCCCATATGATAGAGTGAAGTGGCGCCGGGAACGTAAAAAAAAAAACATCAAGGCGTCCGAGCACGTCAACGTAGACGTTTTCACGCAAAACAATCGACCGTGTCCCCAACACAGCCAAAACCAATTTTTTACCTATGTTTCTGTGTTCGGAAATGGTGTTTCTAATGTGCGGGATGTCTTGAAAGTAATCTACACGCATGGTATGAAGTGTGTGGTCTTTTCGCATATCAACACATTGGGTGCAGGTTTAATAGTTTTAACCACTCGACTAAGTAGTTCACGCGTCAATAAGGCGGGCCTGAGAGTCAATGAAGGTGAAGCGGGGTAGACGTAGAGTAGCGCCGGAGTGCACGGGTAGGGTAAACGGGAGATCCCCGAGAAAACCCGCTGATCAGCGGCATAGTCCGATACGATTCCCACATGCGAAAATCCAGGAGGCACCCTGCCAGGAATCGAGCCCGGTTCACCGTGGTGGGAGGCGAGTAGTCTGACCACTACACCACAGCGGCCCCTGAACTATTTGGAAAATGCTTAAGGTTTCTTGTCTGGAAGTGCACTTCAAAGTATAGGCTATCACGGTAAAATTATCACTTTTGAAAACGCTGCTTGAGATCTACTTGTATGTACGTTGTGTATTATTCCACCTTACGTAAGATTAACATTGTCATCGGCCTCATCATTTTATTCGTGCGTTGGTCAAGTTAAACTCGAAAGTTATTGGAAAAGTAAATATATTACAAATATGCTCATTTATACAATTCCATACATTGAAAAACATCAGAAAGCCAATGAAATTATTTAAGTTATCACAAATGGTTACCTAACACATTTTATTCGACGTTAAGATAAGGAACTAGTTCCCAACCATCATTAACAATTTTACTGGATGCATGCCATTCAGTGCACCCTTTAAAATATATGCAGGTAGGTGCAATGACTTTTTCCTAACGTTGATTTCAAAAGTGCTCACTTCTATCGTGAACAGGTTTTAGAAGTATAATGGCTTCAAATGAAGTCATCGGTTCTACAGACCTAGATGTTAAGAGACGCCCGAAAGCTCTCAAGCCCACTCTCCAAGTAGTGCAAGCGTGAAACCTACAGATCACGAGCAATTACGTAAGTAAACGGGCCTTCACGCGACCAGCCACCGCCCACACCCCTGGCTGGGGTTAGGAAGACTTGTTTGTACACCCTTGTCGACGGCAGCTGTTAATGAAGGCGGCACAAGAGCGCGTTTCTAGGCGGTCGACAGCAGGCAGGCCCGGCTCGTTCTGCGAAATCAATAAGGCCGTAGTTGACCGACTCGGTTTCTCCACTGTTGTCGAACCGAACACTGCAAACACGCCCGTGCCTATCTCGTCTACTTAACAACTTTGGTGGTGCCTGCAGAGCAACCTGTGGTATTTCGGACCCAAGGGGTGGCAGTCCTGATTCGAACTTCGACAGTAAACGTTACAAATAAGTTGGCAAGCCTTCCAAGACCAAACATGAAAAATTCAAGACATGGAGGATGTCACAAATTTATGAAGAAAAATCATTATACCTCTTGTACTAAATATCTTGTTACCCGGACAAGTCTAGTAAGGCATTATAGGTTTTTGACGTAAATACGTCTTTAAATTTGCAACCATAGTGGGAGGCAATCCATTAAATCCGATCAAAACAGAATGGGTTGGGGGTGGTGGGGATACAGTTTGGCATTGCAGCTCCGAATCTATCGTCTACAGTCAAAATTCAATTACACAACTCGATTGCCAAAGGATCAAAGAATATGTTGTTGAGTGAAGACTGCGAAGCATCAGTAGAGAATCGGAAAAGGGGGGGGGGGGGGGGGGGTATTTTTGAGTTCGTTTCGCCGCGTCTCATAATTTCCGCGTAGTATAACTTTTGGCTAGGAGAAGCTACGAGGCTCGTTTAGGTTTCAATCGACAGCTCTCGTCAAGATCAATCGATTACGTGTAAAGAAACAATTTTGTGGCGTGGTCAAAAAGATAAGTCTAAATACAGAAATAGTATACGGTTGGAAAAAGCATCTCAAAAGCAATCCGGTGATATCCATAAAACCCCATATGATAGAGTGAAGCGGTACCGGGAACGTAAAATAAACATCAAGGCGTCCGAGCGCGTCAACGTAGACGTATTCACGCAAAACAAACGGCCGTGTCACCAACACAGCCAAACCCAATTTTTTAAAATATAATTTGCTTCTTCACAGTTAGAATATGGCTGGCAAACATGCACTTCCTATCTTATCCATTTTATTCAAGTAAGGAACGTACGTTCATTTTCATGCACACGAAAATTCTAAGGTAAAACACCGGTTTTCCGGAGCTGTAGACTGTTAACAGATTTAAATTTCGAACCTTTGATCCGTAAACTTTCACTGAAAATTCGGCACTGACGATGATTTTCGTTTTTGAGCTTGGCTTTTCGGTAGATTAAACAGAAACACGAAGTGTGATAATCTACTTACTGTGCTGCGGCCTTAAGAAGGAACGTATTCATGTTATAGTCTATTCACAGTATCTTCGAACTGTGTGAATTAAACCTTTGGAAAATCACCCCATGGTGTGGTTGTTATTTCCAAAATATGGCATGTATCACCAGGGTTTATACTTTCCTTAACACGAAAGTATTACATACATTTTGTTAAATCGAACTTTTACTTATATTTATCTATAAATTATGATTAATTTTTAAGTTACATGAATACAGTATCATAGTACATAGTAAGAAGAAGTTCTCATTGTTACGTTTTATAAAAAGGTGTGATCTTTCGAGTTTATAATAACGTACAAGTTGAGGTTAGGCGTAACTCAATGGTGAACACTATTTATCTCTTTATCGTCCTGTATTGCAATCATAAAATTTACATCTCGTTTTCAACATTTTAGTTAGTCATCAACTCGGAGAAGCTATTATTATATTAATTGGCTACATTGTATTTATGATTATTATTATTGTTAGTTAGTTACTAAATAATTTTAAAGCCACGCTGATGACTAGACGTATGTCGGCGGACGGCACGCCCCCATCTCTGGACATCTTCCTGGTGCAGTGTCTCGACGATAAAAGACCTCGTTCGCCGTGTTTTCAGCCGTAATATTTGGCCCGTGTTTAGTAACGACCTAGTACTTGCGAAGTTTGAATTATTTAAATACATACATTTCAAATACTGGACAACGTGTCTAGGTAAGTATTTCAAGTTTCACATCTTTACATTTTAGTTTTCCGCTGAACTTGTTATATTAGGATGTTTATGCCATTATTATAAAATCAGTAAATGCATTAACAAACACTGTTACTATCCTGTCACAAAAAAATGTAAACAAACTCTCGAGCTGTATTTTCGAACGTAGGAATGCAATCAAACGAGTTGCCAAACAAATATATACAGTTTATTCAACTAAATATTTTGTTGACATTATAATTTATTTTGGCCCAACACAGAGGTTTAGTTTATTCAAGCATGTATTTTGTCAGATGAACAAAATTAAGTTTGTTTCTTTTCAATGTTTTCTTTACTCGACAAAATATTTTTTGCCGATTAAATATATTTTTGGTGGTATACAAACCAACATTTTATTGGCTGCATGAACAAACCTTTCTCTTATTGTACCGACAAATCTTTCCGCGTAAGACTTTGATAATTATGTTTCACGCAAGGTAGCTAAATGAATTAAACTGACTAACACTTCTAATCAAAAAGTAATTAGAACTTATTTAAGTAACAATATCTCTCGGTCGTGACCATAATAATGAAGATTTTGAAGTGATCGGTTAACAGAGCTTTAATTTCCTGACCATTTTAGCACTCAAGATATTCAAGTCACTACATCCTGTTGTTAATGAAGATACACCGCATCCTGCACTTGGTACAATTCATAAGTTATTAGTGGTTGCAATCAACACAAAATCTCAAAGTATACTTTTAAAAAATATATCTCACCCATTGGCTTGCTACTATATTAAGAACCTAAAACGTTAAATTGGAATCCAATAAACGAAATCTGATTAGTAAATTTGTAGATTATATAACTAACAATGTTAAGGATGCATTTAATAAAAATATTTAGTAACGTACAAAAATGTTTTGATATCTATGTTGCGGTTTTTAAAAAAATTACAACAGAAATCAATATTGGCGACAGTAATTATAACAATCACATAGATATAAGGAATAATGACAAATTTTCTGTTTACGGAGACAAGTCAAGTCCAAGGCGGAACGTGAATAAAAAATATGTCTGAAAGGAATAAATAATACAATAAAATCTAATTGATCCAAGCACTGTATGGATGTTAACGTAACGTGAAAAGGTCACATATTAACGGTAAGTATTTATTTCTATAAACAATAAGCAATACAGGAATAAAATAACCTGTTACTGTAGCAAAATTTTCCTGTGTATGCCCAGCCCGGCTATGACGCATACCATCCAGCACTTCGTATAATTAGAGAAGTTAATTGAGGCTGCGACCAACACACGCTCAAAAGTATACTCGTAAAAATTATAATTGATGGCAGCTACAAAGCTTAACACTAAAACAATATGTAGGCTTGTTGCTTGTAATAAATACGCTAGTCACAGCGTGTAAGTCAATGAGATAAATTGGCACTCGTGTTTCAAAAATGTAGTAGCTCAAAGTAACGATTACATACACCACCACGAGAACTGAATACTCAGGAGGACAACCTCATAAGTCGTTAATCCTCCCCCCCCCCCTAAAAACAAAACTAAGTGCTAACTACCGAACAAGTGATTCGATTATTTTACACTCAAAGTAATTGAATCATCAGAATTTTTAACTCTGATTTTAACGAGGGGCAAAAAAAAAATATCATGAGAGATGTGAAAAATACATTTTGCATGAAGGTATGAAAGAAGGTTTCATATAATACTGGGGAGTCTACTAGACTACCCGGCAAAAAATTCTCGCGAGACAGGTTAAACAGGTAGAAAAACATCAGACCGTGCCACTCATCGCTGTAAAAAAAAAAAAAAAACGCTGTTAGGTGAGCTGTTTCAATTTTACGCTTTTTCCTCCGCGCAAGAATGCCCCGTATTTATAATGAATTATTAAAATCACGGGATTAAAGGGAAAAGGGTATATAATCCAGCTTAAATATTTTCTGGAATGTGAAGCAAACGGGTTAATATTCATGCGTCGCTACTCAACACAATTTTCAAATTTTTCCACGATTCGAGTGAGAGCTTGGGTGGCTTATATGTTTACATGTGTAATTCGTCACGTTCCGACAACTTGGAAGGAATTAAACAAAAAACTGTTTTATTTTAAGCAACTCAGAATTTACTGTACTACCATTCTTTCTTCTGTTTTACACGCAAAGCATTTGGAATAAAAAATAAATTTTCAAATACCTTGAACACCTAAGCTTTCTTCTCCGTATGAGTGAAGTATAATTTGACTGCCTCAGTTATCAGTTCTCAACCCCACACACGCACACACTGGCCCTCCTATACAGCGATGTGGATATACACAGTCGAATTACATTATTCTGATCACCTTCTAGAATGCCATCTGCAGCGCGTAGTCCATGACGTATAGCCCATGACGTGGGCTGGTGAAGAGGCCGATAGGCTGGCAGTACACAGTTAACAGAACTGCAGGCCTTGCATCCTCAAACCTCTTCCAGACGTTTTCTTACAGTATTTCGGTTTAGATTCTGCTTGATCATCCAAAAATCGCCACGAAGTACTCCAGGCTTCGTGGCGTTTTCACAACAAGTCCTGAACGTCTAGATTCCGGGTTCTAGGAACCATTCCTCTAACTTCCCCCACAGACAAAGAAAGAGAGGAAACAGTATTGGGTACCAAGTTCCCTGACGCTACACAGGGGGCTTTGAACAAGACCTACTGCTAGTTTTTTCGGCCGCAGGTTTAATCAACAGCCAGGCGGAAAGGTTTAGCCATCCCCAGTCTGGACTGAAGAAATGATATATCAATGGGAGGACAAAAGCCCTCACAATGACTTGTACTTCCCCCGCGCTGAGGGAGTAGCGTATCAGTGATTATAAACGGCGGCGGCGGTGTACATGGGCACTTCCTGCTGTCATGAGCAAGGGAAGAGATTTAACCGAGTTGCAGAAAGGGATGGTAATAGGCTTTCGGGCCAAGGGGGTCAACATTTCGGAAACAGCGACGTTTGTAAGCTATTCGCCTCTGTAATAAGGTGTATCGCGGGTGGACGAATGGCGCCATTGGGAATAACCATAGTGGAAACTGCGGAGCTCCACGCGCCATTGATGTCCGAAGAGAACATCGACTACAATGGTGCGTGAAGGCCAATCGACAGGCTACAGTGAAACAGCTCACCATCCAAATAAACCAGGGCGCATCCAGACACGTGTCTACTGCAACAATTCAGCGAACACTTCTGCGTATGGGGCTCCGGAGTATACGGAGGATGACTGCACCCATGCTAACACAGGTGCATCGACGAGAACGACTGGAATTTGCTCGACAGTATGGCGACTGGACCACTGCTGATTGGCGACGGGTAGCCTTCTCCAACGAGTCACGGTTTCAGCTGCGTATAACAGATGGATGTCAATGTGTACGGCAAGGAACGTCGGAGAACTGACACTCTGCATCCATTGCTGGACGAACACAAGGCGGTGGGGGCAGTGTTTTGGTCTGGGGAATGTTCTCGTGGTATTCTCTAGGTCCCATAATCCGCGTTGAAGGCACTCTCGATCGATTCGGTTATGAATCCATCCTCGGTGATCACATCCACCCGTAGTTGATGATTGTCTTTTGTCGGGAGGATGGGATCTTACAGCACGATAATGCTCCTTGCCACACGGCTTCAAATGTCAGCACGTGTCTGGAAGAATTTATTACGGTATATTAAACTAATGAACTGCAATAGCTATGCTTATTGCTTTAGAAGTCTGCGTGAAAAAAATAGTAATGTGGTAACCAGCCGGGCTGATAATATGAAGGACCCGAGTTCGAATCTAACGTCCACCCACAAATATTTTTCTGCGGCCAAGGATAGACAGGCTTATGAGATCACTTTCCTATCTGTTTGTCTATGTGTGCATGTGTGAATATGCGTGTGTAGCCCCCCCCCCCCCCCTTTTTCTCTCTTTTCTAATTTTGAATGCGTGGACCGAATATCACCAAAGGACACCTGACTTTTATAGTTTTCAACCACACTGAATACTTACGTTCGAAATGGAGGTAATTTTAAAATTTGGGATGATGCCATATCTCGGGAACCATTCAACCTATTTAAACAAAATGTCGTATTCTTGCAGAGCCCTGTGTAAGCATTAAATTTTGATATGGATATCGTTGTTAATCCGCCATTTTGAAAAATAGCTCCAAATAAAGAAATAAAGATTTCTAAAAATATCTAGAATACTATTAATTCTGATTTTAACGAAAGGAAAAAAAATATCATGAGAGATGTGAAAAATACATTTTGCATGAAGGCATGAAAGAAGGTTTCATATAATACTGGGGACGCGGGTGGACGAATGGCGCCACTGGGAATAACCATAGTGAAAACTCCCAAATCACCCAATTGACAGGTAATTAATACTATGATAGGCCACGTAAACGTAAGTGATTGAACTTGATAAGTTAATTACTTTCAAAATAGCTGTCATACAATTTTTTTCCGGATTATTTTGTATATCTAACATGCAATTTAAACAATTTTGACCAAATTTTGTTTGTTGAAAGTATATGTTAGGAGCATAATATAAACCAATACATAACCACTCTTGTCAACCATTTTGGAAGATAGCACCATACGAATAAATAAGGTTAATACATCATATGTCGGTAAAAAATTGACCGATTCCTAACAAATTTGGCAAACAAGTACTACTGATGCAGATGATGTTAAGTGATATGTTTTAAACATGTCAGACACTTATTATCAAGAAGGCGGCAATATAATTATTTAAGTTTAGATTGCTATATCGTCGAGACCGTGTAACCAATTCCAAACTTAACTTTGTATGCTGGCAGCAGGTATTACAACTATCAACTGCATCTAAACGAAGCATATTTTCTCCTCCATTTTGTAAGATAGTACCATGCGAATAAATAAAGATTTTATGTCATACCTCTGGAAAGAAGTGACCAATTCCTATCAAAATTTGGCAAACAAGTAGTACTGCGGCATTTGATGTAAAATTGAATATTTTAAATCCATCAGACATTTATTTTCAAAATGGCGGACATTTAGTTATTTTAGCTTCAAATGCTATATCGTCGACACCATGTAACAATTTCCAAATTATCATTATAAGCTGGCAATAGATATTAAAACTATCAGTTGTATCTACACGGAGAATCTTTTGCTCGCCATTTGTAAGACAGTGTCATGCGAATAATTGAAGTTTTTGTCATATCCGAAACAATTGACCGATTCCTATCAATTTGGCAAACAAGAAGTACTGAGGCAGATTATGTTAAGTGGTATGTTTTAAAAATGTCAGACACTTATTTCCAAAATGGCCTCTACACAGTAATTTTAGCATAGAATGCTATATCGTTGAAACCATGTACCCAATTACAAACTTAACTTTGTACGCTGGCAGTAGGTATTACAACTATCAACTGTACCTACACGAATTATCTTTTGTTCTCCATTTTGTAAGAAAGCAACATGCGAATAAATAAAGTTGTATGTCATATCTCGGGAAACGATTGACAGATTCCTACCAAATTTAGCAATCAAATAGTACTGCAGCAGGCGATGTAAACTGGTATGTTTTAAGTAGGCCAGGCCCTTATTTTCAAAATGGTGGCTATTTAAATATTTTAGCTAAGTATATTTTATCAACGAAACAAATTCTAACATAAGTTTGTATGATGGCAATGCATAATGCAACCATCAAATATGTCTATACAAAGTCTCACTTCCTGCCACTTTCTTTAACAACTAAAGCTTTTATCTCATGACTCGGGAAACAATCAACCCATTATTACATAATTTGGCGAAGAAGTTTTAACGTGGTTGGCTATGTAAATGAATGTATTTTTTAAGTATGACACACTTATTTAGAGAATGGCAGCTATAGAAAAGTTTTAGTTTTGTGTGATATATCTACGAAGTTATGTAATCTTTAACTTTGTATATTGGCAGTATACAATCATTGAATGAGCTACTAAATTACGTTTTTGTCCTCCAATTGTGAAGATCGTCATATGAGAATTATGGAGATTTTATGCCATACCTTGAGGACCAATCAACCTATTCCCACCAAATGTTACACTGAAACACCTAAACTAATTCGTACCAAATTGTGCATACTATAAATGCTACAGAAATCAATGTGAACTTTCATAAATTAAATGGGTCATAAAACGGTGTTCAAAATGGCGACATCGTTAATAATTTAGATACGTTTGTTACATATACTAAACAATTTAACCAAATTCAACCAAATTTTGTATGTAGACATTATCCATTAGAAGCATCGTATATAGAGCCTCTTTTTTTTTGGGGGGGGGGGGATTTTGTACTATAGCATCAAATAATAAAACAAAGTTTCTTATTTCATATCTCAGTGACCAAACGACCGTTTTTCACAAAATTCTTCACACAAGTAGCGCTACGGTAGACCATTTAAACTTAAATGTTTTAAATATCTCAGTCACTTATTTTCAAAATGACGGCCCTTTAAATATTTCAGTTTAGTAAACCTATAATTCAAAACTTTAGACTGATTGAATCAAAAGTTGATGCTCCGAATCCGATTTCCAAAATACAGGACATTTCACGCTAGCTTATTGCACGAGGTTTTCTGGGTTCAAGTCCCGGGTAAAGCACGGTTGTATTTGTAATCTTCTCAGTAATTATGCATACGTTTCTGGTTTGGTTTCTAATGTGATTGCTTTCGAAGAGAAGTCAAGTCCTACCTATCAACTCAGCTTTTAAGAACTTATTTAAAAATTAATTACACTCATGTTGAGGAAAGTAGGTTTATTAGTTATGTCACTAACTTCTTATTTGCTTTCCTCTTCTTCATTATCTCCCAGTGCTGGAGAAGGGTCTTCTGGATCTGAAGTCATTACTGACTGAAAATCAAACTGACAATTGCATGTTACTTCCAAATTAAATATCGTTCTTTTAGTAATAACACCCCCCCCCCCCTTTTTTTTTCGACAAGTCCACTTTCATAAACTTACTGCAAATGAACATTCGAACTTGCGGAACTGATTCCAACTTCTGCACTCAAAAGTAATATTTCCTGATATACCAGCAGCCCGAAGAAATAGCGGAAAGGAGATTCAAACAAAAGACTTCCAGATGTACATTTTTTCCCCCCGTCAGAACGGCAATTGGGTCACTGGATTGCAGGCGTTGAAATAAGTACGATGGAGTTCCTTGGAAACAACATCTGTAGGAGGCAGACACAAGCACTCGTGTTTCTGCTTATTTTTCTCGTGTATTTTTTTTTTTCCATCCCCTTTCCCGCGACGGAAATCTCTTGCAAGCAACGCGAAACGCTGCACTTTTGAGGAGCGAAGTATTTGCGAAGGAAGGCGTAGAGGGTGACTTTTCCCCTTTCTGCCGTGCCTTGCGAGGGGATCCCACCCGTGCTAATGGAACAACATGCCCGGCAGAAGAAGGGTTGATACGGAGGAGTGGGTTGCAAGGGGTGTAAGCGGGGGATAGAAGGGGAGGACGAGACGCAGCGCAGCTCTTCCGGGAGGGATGATATCAATTACGCCCGGTTGACGTATCGAGCGGGGAAATTACCGAGTTGGTGGAAGAAAAATCCAGGCCGCCAAACCTCCGCCGTGAATAAAAAAAAAAAAAACACACACACACCCACTTCTTTTGCTGCTAACACGTGATTTGTTGCCGTGAAGAAATTTATACGGCGTTACAAAGAGGAGGTTAAGTCATTAAAAAAAACTTATTCAATATCACTTTTAAACTCTAAATTAAAAAAAAAAAAAAAAAGTAATGATACACAGGCATTGTATTATGAAGTATTTATTGGGGGAGGCAAACTAAACCATATTATAAAATATAAGACACGGTCTTAATCCTGAAAATGCACCTACACATTTTTGGCCTCCCATCTTTTCCGCTAAATACGAACCACTGCGAATTAGGTACTAGGTTTGCCATGCAAAAAGTTTTATTTTCGCGGAATATGTTAATGGTAAATATATCTTGCATTGCTGTTACTATCGTCGAGCAGTATTTTTCCGGTTAAGTCAGGTACTGCATTTCGAAGGCTAAATCCATTATGTTTATGGTACAAGGGATTAGCTATTTGGAAATGTAACAATTAGTACGATTCGTTACGTAATAGAAATACTAAAGAAAAGTTTCAATATTACTTATTCGGTACACAGCAAAATTTCTTTCCTGGAAGAAAAGCAAGCGTAAAGAAATTATTACCTTTGCTATAAAGAAGAGTAATATATTATCATAATACACAAATGTATTAGGAGAAAAATTAATAACAGAAATCCTAAGATCCTTTAGCGTCCCCTTTTAATTAAAACAAGATTTTGTTACTTCAAAAAACCGCCTCAAAGAAATGTTATTTGTCGCACATATTTTTTTACAGTGTAGCCGAGAAGAGACCTGCACCCCCCTCCCATACCACCTTTCCACCAGGAGAAGCAGAAATAAGGGGCGACATGCACACGAAAAGGAAGCAAAAGAGAGCAATGAGGGACAAGGGCTAATGCGGAATTCAATACCGTCTGCTGGGTGACATGTCTGACGCGGAAAAGTCCGGGAATTGTATTAATTAATGCGCTCGTCCAGTTTCACAGCGCAAATGAGGGGAATAAAAATTTCATGCTGTCAGGTTTTTTTTTCCTCTCCCCCGCTTCCACCCCAATCTTTGCTTTTCCTCCTTTTCCTCGCTCGCTGTTCATCCGCCAAGAGTCTGCAGCGCCATTTTCATATCGTCAAACATCCCCCCCCCCCCCCCCCCACACACTTCCACCTCGCTCCTCTACTTTTCAATTCCCGGTTCCGGTCTCCTTGGCCTCTTACCATTGCGAAAACGATATTTCAGAAATGCGATATTCATTGCCCCGTCAGAAAATATTACAAAAAAATTTTTTTTTTCAACATTTGTACGAAACACACAATGTTGCCCAGGGGTGTGTCTCTGCAGTGGATCGCGGCTGTGTGGCCACATGTGCCCTACGAATAAAAGTTATTTAATGATGATAACTGGAGACCCAACCATTTCACGTCACAGTTGTTCACGGTGAACTGAGCACTACTGAAAGCCCTGCTTACGATCTACTTATGTGCGCATTGTGTATTATTCCACCACATGTACAATTAACATTTCCACGAGCCTGGTCACATTATTCATATGCCGTTCAGTCAAACCGTACAATTCTATAAGTAAATATTTCCTACAAAATATGCTACTTCTTACACTTTATGCATTAAGAAAACAGAAAGCAAAATAAACAATTTCACTAATCACAAATGTTTACCTAACTCTTTTAATTCTACGTTAAGACATGGGCATATTTTCTCTTCGTCGTTATAGGCTGTTCATGGTAATGTTAGCACTTTTGAGGCCCTAGTTACTTTTTTCTTTTAGTCATATTCAATCCTTCAACTAACTTTTTAAAATAATATTGCCATGTAAGTAATAATCACTACGCTTATATTCCACAGCGCTCGGAAGTTAACGTCTAAGGCGAAAATTAAATATATTTATTCACTATTATTCCAAATGAGGGGGCTTTCAAAAGTGCTCAATTTACAGTGAATAACCTATACCGAATTATAATGCGAAATTATAAGGTACCAAATTATAACACATTTCAAAGAGGCTGCGCGATATCAACGCACTTTCCGCAGAGTGCAGAAAAGATGTATTTTCTGTTACAATCTCTTTACAGTACATAAGCTGTAGGAGTGAGGTGCAAGGTACATTAAGGTAAATCCTACTTACTAAGTCTGTGAAACTGAAACCACTTCAAACTATTTGAATACCGAGAATAATATTTTGTAAGTAAAATTTACTTACTCATCGTATGATACCGAAAGCTCTTCAAACTGTTTGAACACACCGAGAAAAATATTTTGTAACGAATTATTCTCGGAATTTTTTTTTGGTTACAACAAAACAATTTTGTACCCGATATGAAAAAAACCGGCGAGGTGAATTATACAAAACATTTTGTAGCTGCCACAAGATGATATTTTTTTGTGAAAAGAAAAGCCGATTACCTCCGAAAAAAGAACGAATATTCAATACACCTAGTCAGAGAAATAGGTTGAAGCACACTTAGAGGCACGAACAATTTTATAAAATAAATATTTTTATTGCAGTATATGGGGCGTGAAATGGTAAGCTTTAAATTCAATATTCTTAACAACGACTGGAGTCGAATTACTGACCGCTAGTGTAATAAGGCGGTTGTCTACCCGGCGCTTGAAATACATTGCAGTGCGTTTGAAAAAGCCATTTTTTTTACAAAACTATTAAACGAAATTCACCTACAAAAAAGAAAGCACATTCCAGACAATGGCTGTACTTTCAAGACATTGCGCACAATGGAAACATTACTTCCGTGCCTTCAAACATTACTGAAAACTGTTTTTTTTTCTTCAATGTACTATAGGGGCCACGGTGGCCACGCTCGCCTCCCACCGAGGCGAACCGGGTTCAATCCCCGGCCGTGTCACCGGGTTTTCGCAAGTGGGAATCGTGCCGGACGATGCCGTTGATCGGCGGGTTTTCTCAGGGATCTCGTGTCCCCCCCCCCCTTAATTCCGGCGCCGCTCCATATTCACTTCAATCACCCTCATCGGCTCTCAAAGCCTCGATGTTCAGAGCCACCCATATCTCTTCACTTCAATCTACTCTATCTCAAAATATACGTATAGAATACATGCAAAACTACGATAAAGTGAGCACTTTAGAAATTAATCTTAGAAAAAAGTCACTGCCTCTACTTGCATATATTTCAAAGGGTACCCTGGGTGTAAAGTTGGTAACGATGGATGGGAAGTAGTTCCGTGTCTTAACGTAGAATAAGAAATGTTAGGTAACCATTTCTTGTAACTTAAATTATTTCTTTCGCTTTCTGTTTATTTTGTAATGCATCGAAGTGTAAAAATGAGCAAATTTGTCAGACATTTACTTTTCAAATAATTTCACAGTTTCACATGACAGACGCATGAATAAAGTTATGAGGCCCACGACAATGTCAATATTACATAAGACGGAAGAATAAACTACGTGCATACAGGTAGATTTTAAGCAGGGCTTCCAAGAGTGCTCATTTTACCGTGACTAGCCAATAGAGGCATGCATTGAACTTTGCTATAGAGTCGCGCTAAGTATAAAATTAAAGGGTCTCCGCTTAAAGTCACGTTCAAGACAAGTCACTGACGGGAAGACTGGACGCCAGTTGGGCACCTTGCGCATAGTCAATACCTCCATACATACGCCGGTCGACGTCGACCGTAGCGCTTCATCGATATTTGCCTCACTCGCTATTACATAAGTCTCACTTGAGGACCGCATTACATGAGCACTTCGAACTGATTACATTGACTAATCCAAATGAGCTGAATAAATTATCGACGTATTAATGCAATAGGAATTAAACCCGCTCCGGCGTGGTTAACTACAATGAATTTATTCCAGAAAATATTTAAATACACGTAAATGGAAATCTATATAATTACTTATGCCTGGTTGCACCATCGTGGTTCGAAACTCGATCCTAGATTGGATCTAAGATCGACACGGAAAACTGTTGCACCAATCGAGTTCAGAGATGGACTGCAGATCGAGATGAAGTTCACTTCGAACCGCCGAAATTTGCAGTTCGAAATCTTGATCTGAGATCAGCAGCCATCGTCGACAAATGTAGTTTGAAAATACGCCAGCAGATAAAACTATGCTCGCTTGTTTTCTTGGGGGAAAAAAATAAATAAAAAAATAAAAAAATCGCACTTGGATATTATCCAGTAAAATTCGTGCAATAATAATTCACTTCAAACAGATAAAACATCGCATATCTAGTTCTGTCTAGAGTGAAAAATACGCCTACTTCAATAACGTCATATATTGCGAACCAATATCAAAATTTGTCTCATACTTAATCTCGATCTCTCACTTTGGAACCAATATCGACGAATCGGAGATCCAGAATCATGAAATTTCGTTGGTGCAACATTTTTACATTGGAACCAAGATTAAACTGGATCCTGGTTCGGAACTTGGATCATTCGATCTCGGATCGGGAAAAATGTTGGTACAACCGGGAATAAGCCATGGGTGGGCATTGGCGGCTTCGGGTGCAGACAAGGAAGCGAGTCATGAACTCAACACGACATAGCCAATTGCATCTGTTTATACCGGAAAAATTTCGTCGTCGTCACTGACAGACGTTATTGCTGAATGTATCGCGCGTTCCGCGGTTTACAGTAAATCGATTGTCACAAACCACCCGCAACTTGCATCCAGACAACGTGCGCGGCTGTCAGGAAACGATTATTGACGAGTGATTTTTTTTTTGTATGAAATCAAAACGTGCGGGAACCTTCCCGGCTGACAGTGGTAAAGAATTAAATTGACACGGCGACGGGTATGAATAGCGATGTGCAACAAATGTAAAGCCGTTTCGATTCCATACGTTTTACATAATTAATTTTCAAATAACAGTAATACTTTTTTTCAATGCACAAAGCTAAAATAGTAATAATAAAAAAACGCTTCTTTTATAAAAAAAAAAAAAAAAACTCTTCATGGACTCAATATAATCGTTAAGCTATTGAGGAATGGGTTATTAATGAACAGAGGGGGTCTGGAAAATCCCTGTGGAAAACGTCCCCCCAAAATACACAGTCAAGCACAAACCCACGACATTTTGAATGATCTTCACGACCAAACACAATTTATCAAATATATTAAAACCATGCACTTGTTCATGCAATTTTTAAATAAAAATTATTTAATCTGATCTAAATAAAAACGTGTAAATAAATTTAATAAACTCTATTATCTTCCACTAATAAACTCTAAGCATGCAATGAGGCACCCCACGGCATTAAATTCCAGTGCTCATTATTTAAGGTCTGACTATAGTACGGTTTTCTATTTATTTACATTAAAAAAATATGGTGAATACAAATTAAGTTTTAAGAATTACAAACCATAACAAATACAGCAACTGCGTACAATGTACACAAATGAAAGACTGTCTGTTAGAATGATTAAAACAATGAAGTGAAAATAATCAGCGGCCTTAATACCTTTATTTCCGCAAAGGAACACAAAAGCTGGGGCGCATGCATTATGCCTGTGCAGATGGGGTGCAGGGTGGAAGATAAAGAGAACAATATCGCAGACTACAATAAAAAAGAAATATATAAGTTGGGCCATACTTCACCAGGATAAAAAAACTTACTTTCTGACGGATCGTTTTGTGCGAACTGCTGCGAGGCGAAAGGCAGAAAAAGAAGACGGCTACGGTTAATGAACTGCGTGGAATTTGGGGATATTGGAACATGGTGTAAAGAGGAGATGATAATGATAAAATGAAAGTTCACTGTAAACGGTTCTGCATGAAGGCAAAGAGCAGAATACAATGATTGTCGAGCTATGCAATTACATCAAGTCTTTTGTAACATACGGCTTCGTGAAATTTATGTATCCGAATATAAAATATCTCACAAGTACCGTTAACACCAAACTAGTATCTATGCGGAAAATAAAAAGTCAAAAGTAATTCAGTTAAGTAATGGCGCGCTCACTTTGGAAAAAATAATAGTTTTTTTAATTAAATTTTTTCAGTACGAATTTTTTATGAAACTCCAATACATTTCGAGGTTATCCCATTACCCCATATAACTTTTAAGAATGTGTTACTAAGCAAAAAGTCACAGGTTTTCCAACTCAACAATTCTGTATTCTTCGTATAAAAAATGAGCACACGTGTTCGAAGTTAAGGATAATAGTAAAATGCAGTGAACGGTAGACTACGCCGTTCATACCGTAACTGAAGCAGTTAAAGGTTATCATGTACCTTAGCTGTGTGTGTAAGTGGCCCGCAATACTGTGCTGTAAACTCGAGTAGAGGTAGGCTGTTCACGGCAAAGTGAGCACTTTTGAGGACCTATTTACTATTTCCCTTCAGCCATATTTAATCTTTTAACAACTTTTTAAAATAAATGTCGCCATGTATTTAATAACCACACTGTGTATATTCCATCTCATTTGGAAGTTAAGATCTAAAGCTAAATTAATATATATTTATTGACTGTTATTCCAAATGAGAGGGATTTAAAAAGTGCTCATGCAATAGCACGATCGAAAACAACGTGCATACCTTCTGAGCTTAGAAAACTGTTTACGTGCGTAAGTTTGTTTGGGTGGCTGTTAAAATCGCGGGCCTTGGAAGCCGATGAGAGTGGAATGAGGCGAGTGTGGAGCAGCGCGGGATATACAAGGGCGGGGGAAACGGGAAACCACTGAGAAAACCTGCTGACCAACGGCATCGTGAGGCACGATTCGCGCGTGCGAAAATACGTGGATCCGACCCGGTTCGCCTTGGTGGGAAGCGATCGCCACTACAGCCCCTTATAAGTAAGCGTTCTGAGATTTTTCATGATTTCATGATTATTCATGTACAAGGGTGGGTCCTTTCAAGATTTGAATACGTAAACGAATACGTTCATCACTATAGGCTAATCACGGTAAAATGAGTGAAACTGTTAAATTATTAGGCAGGTAAATATTTAAAAAATCTGCTCATTTTACACTTCGATGTATAAAAAAATAGAAAGCGAAAGAAATAATTTAAGACATCAGAAATGGTTACCTAACACTTTTTATTCGACATTAAGGTGTGGAACTATTTCCCATTCATCGTTACCAACTTTACTTGACGCGTATCACTCAGTAAACCCGTTAAAATATATGCAGGTAGGGGCAGTGACTTATTTCTAAGGTTGATTTCCAAAGTGCTCACTTTATCGTGAACAGTCTTTAGTGACCATGTGTCTGTGATAGTTGTGCTGGCATTGGGCAAAATAATATTGGGAACGTGCGCTGAATACTTTAATCGGTCTGTCTTGTGTTTAGTCTACGGTAGCGCTGCAATAGGCGGAACACGACAGAGCAGGTGGCGTGCAAGTTTTTGACGCGTGATATACGTTCGAACGTGGTGTGATGGGCCGGAAAACCCACATCGACAAAATTACTCGAAGATGACTCGCCGGGTGAAAGGACGCAGGCCAAACTCACGCGACCGCGTCACAAGCCCTGATGCATGTTACACTGAGAGCCACCCCGAGTCCAGTGGATGTTTCGACAGGACGGGAATGCCAAGTGATCATTCGGCGAAGGACTTCCAAGGTGCACAATGTCATTAGAATATCGTTATTGTAACCCGACTGCCAGACAACAGAGTCGTAGCGCGGCGTATAACCTTAATAGACACCTCGTACAGACATAAGTTCGAGCATTTTCAGGTATCCCCCATTCTTGTTGACTTCCAACTTTTCTGAAGCCTGCATAAGTAATACTTACAGGCTATTCCTCCGTCCAATGCAAACACAGCCTAACCATGTCTAGAAATCAAACACCAAAGCCAAATCGCACCGCCTTCGTGCGCATTGGGTTTCATAATATTTTGGATAAGAAATAATTTTTAGTAAAGGCTATTCACGATAAAGTGAGAATTTTTTAAATCAACCTTAGAAAAACGTCACTGTCCCTGCCTGCAGTGGCGGCTGCAGAGGTAAGGCTGCGGAGCGCGCAGCCCTCCTAATAAAATCTCAGAACGCATACCTCTACTTATCTGCTACTCAGTAAATAATATTGCGTGCGAATACAGAGGTTATTTCGCAGCCAATGTTTATGAGATGGACGAGACTCTTGTCAAGAGAGAAATGTTTTTCGAAATGTCAGTGGTGGGGCGGCAGATTCTTCGCCCCGAAGTGGGTAGAGCTAGTAGAGAGAGATGACCGTGACAAAGATCTAGGGGTGTTACAGGAGGGGGGAAGACTTCAGGGGCTCGGCCCTTTTCAGCCAATCGCATGCTATAAATCCGAGAGAGCTGGGCGCGCCCCTGCTCAAACAAAAAAATGGTTTCCTGGAATTTGACAAAGCTACCAAAATTACATGTTTGTAAACACACTATTGCGCTCCACTTTTTTGCAGTTGTTAAACACATTTCTTAACAATTCTTGTATTTATTTCGAATATTTTTTACTTATATACATCGTTCAAACTCGCGTGAGCTCCAAATATAGTGTGTAATACTCTGAATAAGTTTGTTGTTAATTAATGATGAGCTATAAGCATCGGTCAGAAGCAGGGTAGAATTGTTGTTAGTGTCGTGTTGTGTAAACTTGTAAATAATTGTTACTTCGGCGAGTAACATTTTAAACCTTATTACGACGAAGATTTTCAATTACGAGAATAAACTAGAGCTAGAGAATCTGGCCCCAGCAAGGCCACAGTTAAATATAATTCAACAACAAAGCCAAGGTAGTAAATGGTTCGTATAGGAAGAAATCCGACGACAGTACATACAATTTCGCGGACTGGCTATGCGGATGTGAAGTTGTAAATGTGATGTTTTGTTTAATTTTTTTTGCAAATGAAACCTAATGATCTTGCGTGGACTGTCAATGGGGCAAAAGATTTAAAACATTTGGGAGACAAAGTTAAAAGACATAAATCATGTTCGCAACATATAAAAAATGCCATAAAATTTTCATTACTTGGTAAGGTGAATATACATTGCCAGTTAGATAGCACGTACAGGTTGACGAATGGATTTTTTTTTACAAATATATTAATTAAGATATGCAATTTTCATCATCTAATTTAAATTTGACAATTTTGTATGTACTGTAGGATATGTAAATTAGTATTTGGTTTTAAAAATATTTCTTTAATATATTTAAGTTATCATCATCATTAGTATGGTAGAATTGGTATTATTATGCTATCTCTCGTTGTCTCGTGTAATGTACCATGTATGTCTCGTGTAATGTACTGGTTAAAAGGCATATGACCTAAACAAACTAAAAACAAATACATACCTATGATAGTGATTAGATGTGAACCAGCGGCCACAGTATGTTGACAATTACAAATCGGACGATGATACTTTTTTTTCAAACAAACTCATTTATTTTTTTGTATTTTGCTACATAAGCTACACTTACTTAAGCCTGTCGTACGAAATACATTTATCACTGTGTCTCTCCCAGTTTCAAAAGTCACCAGCCGCCACTGCCTGCCTGCATATATTTAAACGGGCACACTGAGTGACGTACGCCAAGTAGAGTTGGTAACAATGGGTGGAAAATAGTTCGATAACTTAACGTCGAATAAAAAAAGTTAGGTAACCATTTGATATAAGTTAAATCATTTCTTTCGTTTTCGATTTTTTTTTATGCATCGGCGTATAAAAATTAGCAGATTTGTAAAGTATTTACTTTTATAGAAATTTCACAGTTTCGCTTGACCGACGCATGAATAAAATGATGAGACCCATGGCAATGTTAATTTTAGATAAGGTGGAAGAATACACAACGTGTACACAAGTAGATCTTAAGCAGGGCTTTCAAAAGTGCTCATTTTACCGTGAACAGCCTATACTTTTGTTGTTCTCAGTGAGCGCGATTATTAATGTCCATCTCAGTTCTAACGTAATTGCTTATCGCTGTTTCTATAATGGTTAGAGTCACTTGATTCGCACTCATTATTTACACGCATTCAATCTGTCTACTGGAATCATTCGAAATGTCTTGTCACTAATGCATCCAGTTCAATAGTCTCGCTCGTCAGTTTCACTATCCACCGTACAGATGCTCGCAATCAGCAGACTTCACTTTCGCTGGTCACTGTCGTCGCCACTCGTCGCTTCGCTGGCGTCACACACCAGGTGCTTAAGGTCGAAGTAAATCAACTGCCCATTGTTCTGGCTCCTCGACCAGACTCTTATTACAATCTCAAACTCCACTAAGTTAACTCTCAGCTGGGGTGCGAGCTTGACGGCGTCAAATAATAATTCAGTTAATTTACAAATCTACTCATTTCATCTCGGCTTGAATTACAATAGCATATATAATATTATAATGACAAAATATATCTAGTTGCATGGTGGGATTCATCTGAATAATTCTGCAAGGAAAAGGACAAAGTGTTATGGTTGAGATACTACTTTACATTCCTTACATTTATACTAGTAATTCGCTGCGCGTAGCTTTCTCTAACAGACGGCCTGCACTGGGGAACGGGATTCACCTACCTCCGTCGTGGGTTGATCCAGGTGTCCTCGCAGCTGACTGGCTAACGTCCTCCGTCGCCCGGTGTCTCCTGCTCACCGGCTTGCAGACGCCCTGCCCTGGAGTCCGTCACTCCTGAGTATCGTACAGAGAGTGCTGACCCGCAACTGAACTCCGTTATATAGTGCCTCTGATGACGTCACCGCCACTCTGCAATGCGCCCTGCCTACCACCATTGGAGCCAAGACCTCGACAGTATGGCCGACGCACTGCAACCGACTATACAACGTGAAGAACTCATTTAAAAACTAGTACAGGCACCATGAAAATTGCCAGAAAAGTGCGATTTATGCTGTACATATTTTGCAACATTCTAAAATATCTTAATAAATATACTTTTTAAATGTAAACAATTAATCGATCGATCGAGTCCCCATTCTTAACAACATTTATGCACACTTCCACTCTGGATACTTCAGAAAGCAGAATTTACAATAAAATATTCTTTAAGTAAGATCTTCATAATATTTACTATGATTACATGTAAGAAAATTGTAATAATAATAATGTAGGAAGTAACTTTTGTAACTAATTTTATGTGAGTCCATTTGTCGCAATCATTTATGGCTGAAACTGATGTAAATAAAGTTAATTATAAAATTGATATGATACATTATTACTATGATTTTCTTACATGCACTCATAGTAAATATTATGACGCTCTTTCTTGAAGAAGATTTCTTTGTAAATTCTGCTTTCTGAAGTAAATAAGAATGGAAATACGCTTAAATTTAGTTCAAAATGCGAACTCTACAGAGCGGTTAATTTTTTTTTTTCATATAAAAAGTAAATTTTAGTAAAATATTTTATAATGTTGCAAAGTATATACGTTCTTCTTTCATATACAGCATTCATGATGTCTGCACTACGTTTTTATGAGTGCTTCACATTGTATAGTCGGGTGCAGTGCTCCATAATCAGTTACTTCACTTCAACCTTAAGGTCGTGAAGTCCTCCGAACTCTAGAATATCAGCTTGGATGCCCAGCCGGTTTAAATAGTTTCTATGGCCCGACCGGGAAGGTTACATGCACTCCGAGTCACACTAAGAGAAGCGGGGGCAATGACCAGAACATTCCTGCAACGATAATCCCAGACATTCAATCCCCTAAATTACAGAAGTCGATACGAATTCCGATAGGATTATCGCGGCAGCTGCACTACTTTGTAAATTTCCGCGCTCTACTCGGGTAATCACTCTGCACTGACACACTGCTTCGTTCGCTTGAGAGGGACAGGAAAAGCGAAGCGATTCAGAGCAACATGCGACAGTATGAATGGTTCTCCCGGGTAACCAAACGTCATAATAACTCTTGATCACATTACCCCACGTCGGTGGTGTGAAACGGATCGTGTCTGACGTCACGTAGTCTATTAATACCAGAAGGAATCTTGAGCGCAGGGTAGGCATAAATATCTAATAACTAACTTCGTAGACGCGGTTGAACTCAACTGCTAGAGCTTGTTTATCATGTCCTAATGTCACTTGAAAATGCATTTTGCATTGTATTGGAAAGGGCTTATTAACGTCCCCCGGGGTTATGCCTGAAGGGTTATCAGGGGACGGATTACAAACTAACGTATAACCCAACTTAAACTGACACCCATGCCTTACCTAGGGTTCGAACCCAGAAATGCCCGTACCGCAGACCGATGGCGCACCAACTGACTGCGCCACGACAGGTCGACGCTTGGAAATGAACAAACTTAAATTAACGTAACTATTTCCACACGATTGAATATTTATGTGAACGCTTATTTTCTTCCCAGCGTTTGGAATAATCACTAGCCACTGTATTTCCCCCAATTTTACGGTTATACATGTATATGAATAGTATATATAGTATGCATATATATATATAATACACACACATGCACACCACACTAGGTTAGGTGAGACTATATTTGTAAGAAAACAATTAATATTTTCCAAATTCAGAACATGGGTTTACCGTTAAAGTAACCATATTGAGTCCATAATATTACAACAGTAATTACACATTTCCGAATATTCAATCAGAAGAAATAAAGGAAATGATTTGCTGAACTTCACAGATTCTATTGATAAGAACATTGTGCATAATTATGAACACAAGAGCTTACAAAATTTATGAATCACGCTGAAATAAGTAAAATAAATTAAGGCTTTTGATTGAAATTTTTATACTGGAGCGAAAATGCAAATCGAATAGCTGATTTCGTTGAAATGCACGCTGTACTTCCCTACGGTTCTACATGTCACGTTGAATGAAGTTAACATTCTGGCCCTGTCCGCGGGGAGGGTAGCACAACTTGATTGACTTGCTGTGGCTGTTATTTGATTACGAAAATGCATGGCTGGTTCTCGAGGTTTCAGCATACCATGTACAAGAACGCATGTATTATTTCGTTATACGTAGATATCTGTTCGTGGGTTTATATTCCCATAAGATCAGGATAGTGACAATTACGGTACTATAATACAACTGTACGGTCGTGACTGGATACAATTACAAAGTGTTCCAAAAAGAGCTCCAACGATACAAAATAACCTCGGGAACTTTGTTTTATAGTGCTGCAGAATATGTCGATCGGGCGTGGTTCTGAGAGCAATTAAAAACTGTTGAGATGGCAACAGTGGAGGGCTGCACTGATCCTCTCCGACTTTTTCGTAAGGGGGTAAACAAAAGACGCTGGCTACTCCTGCCACAAACGACGTGAAGTTGACGCCAACAAGCTACGGCTAGTGTGGAATGAACTAGATCGCATTTGCGTATGTCATACGACCATAGCTGCACCTCAGGTCCCACTTTCTGCATCAAGGTACACTCATAAATTGCGAATAGTGATGATTGAAAATCCCGGGAGTTCTTTCTGATTTATTAGTGAGTAAGTGAAGAGATTTGAGCGGCTCTTAACATCGAGGTCTTGAGAGACGATGATGGTGAAGTGGGGTGAGTATGGAGCAGTACCAGAATAAAAGGGCGGGGGAAACGGGAAATTCATCAGTTACATCACCCAATCGTAAATAAGTGATTATAGTGATCGTTTTGTTTTATAAAGTTTTCACTGTAAACAAACGTTGCTAATTATAGTAGATTGGAAAAAAAATGGACTTTTCGCCTGTAAGGATAGATGGCGCAGTAGTCGTATGGTATATCAAATTACTCACGCTGATTACTAAGCATGTGAATTCTCAGCTCAGCGTGAAATTTATGCAGAAAATGATTGACAGATAAACAAACATTTGTGGTGAACCACTGGAGAATCTCCTTGACCATAAGTACATATATTTTATGCGATACGAACTGACTTCCCTTTAATGTTGTTGGCAGCCAAGTGCAACTTTTATATAACTTGCCACTCAAAATTGCTTCCTTTTGCCGTAAACTCGTTTAAGAAAAAATTTTAATAGTACTAAAAATATTTATATTTTCAATAACATTCAGTGTACTTCATGCATTCTAAACCTGGAATAGTTAACAAGGAGCCAATGAAAACCAGCGTGAACAGCTCCACTCTTATTCAGCGCCAGAAAGCTGATCAATGTGATGGCTGAATTCCTCTGATTTATGCGTGTTTCCCCACTGAAAGTATAAAATTCCACTGACATAAGTTACTTATCCCCAGTTCATCTGATTAATTCTCCACTCAGTAGTAGCTTATATGACGTTCAGATAATGTCAGCGAATTCCACTGACTAACGTCACAGTCTCGTGTTCGGCGAGGACACCGCATCTGACGTCTCAGTTTGGGTACCAGCCAAACAACAAGCTATGTAAAACTAATGATTGGTGTCCATCAAGTATGCTCGGGGCGATCCGTCTTGACGAGATCCTCCTCGCCCGTGTGTGGAGGAGGAGGATCAAAGAGGCCGACCCAGCAGGGACGGACAGTGGAACCAGCTGCCCATGCACCGTCTCGGGAGTACCCCACAGATAAGTGACGTCACCTCGCTCGCTCAAACACGCGCCAATGGCAAGTCCGCTTTAGAGTGTGTACAAGCGGATATTATACAACGTTGCTATTTACGAGTGGCAGAAGATCTCAAGTGGACAGGAAAAAATTCAACCAGGACTTTGTTAAAGTGTCAAGTTAGGTGGTAAATCAACAATCGTCAAGTTGAGCAAGCGAGAAGAAAAATGTGACTCACCTGCTGCTCCGTGAGGTCGGCCAGACTAAGGTTGTGCACAAGGTTCCTGCAACAAAAAACAAAACGTCAGCGAGGCAACCACTGCAAGCACATACAACCCATACTTTAACCTATACCACATCCACTCGTATCTGCAAACATGGATTTTTATTGTTTGTATTCTATGAATACCATCGCAGTTTTATTACACAAATTCCTCCTGGGAAAATGTCTGGCAAAGTGAATATATTTTCTTTTTGTTTTTATTATACAAGAAAACCGTTCCAGCGCTGCTGCGAGCAACACGTATTATTGGCATTAGATTTCAAAATATGAATTTATGTGTTTCAGAAAATGAACCATTCTTTTGTTTGTAACTATACTATCGTCAGTCCAACGCAGGGCCGAAGTGGTGTAGTGGTTAGACTGCTCACCTCCCACCTCGGTGAACCGGGCTTCAATTACCGGCGGAGTGGCTCCTGGATTCTCGCATGTGGGAATCGTACCGGTCGATGCCGCTGGTCGGCGGGTTTCCTCGGGTATCTCCCATTTTCCCCCACCCCTTCATTTCGGCGCTACTTAATACTCACCTTGCTTCACCCTCATCGGTTCTCAAGACCTCGATGTTAAGATCTCTCCACGCTACTGAGTTTAACGCACTGTCGTATGTCGGTAATGGCTGTTCACGATAAAGTGAGCACTTTAGAAATGGTAACGATGGATGGAAAGTAGTTTTATATCTTAACGTTGAATAAAATGTGTTAGGTAACTTAAAATTATTTCTTTCGCTTTCAGTTTTTTTAATGCACAAAAGTGTAAAAATTAGCAGATTTATAAAGTACTTCCTTTTCTAACAATTTTACAGTTTCACTTGACCGACGCACGAATAAAGTGACAAGGCTATGGCAATGTTAATTTTCCATAAGGCGAAGAAATACACAAAGTGCATACAAGTAGATCTTAAGTAGGGCTTTCAAAAGTGCTCATTTTACCGTGAAATATCTTTATGTTTGATGTCATTGGCACCAGGTGTTCATGAGAGTACGGGATATACTCTTATATACCGTTCACGCTAAAGTGAGCACTTTTTCCTTTCAACCATTTAAATCCTTCCACCACTTGTTAATGTGAACCCTGCCATGTTAATAATACACATAGTGTGTATACATTCGCCACACCGAAAACCAAAAGTCCGAGGCCACAATGAAATGTATTTATTGGTTATCATGGCTGATGAAACGGCTTCAAAAAGTGCTTACTTTACCATGAACGGCCTGTAACAACGAATGATGCCTCACATTGTGTCGTGGACTTCCCTTATTGGCCACTGTTTTCCGCTGCGTACAGTACACGTAATAAAACACACTTCTGTGCAACGTTCCATATACAAGACATTTTGACTCAAAGGACGTTAATATACACGCTTTATGCTTGATGGCCAATCGAAGAGTCGCTTACAAACTACACCAAAATCAACTTTAATTTATAACTACACACGTGGTAATAACTTATCGGGGATCAGAACCCAGAACAAGGTAGCCCACACGAATGACTCCACAGCAGCAAACTCGGCCACTAATGGAAACACATTCGACGTAAGACAACCAATGTCATAACGTGAAGTTCCTGTACTACGGTAGATATTTTTATTTTAACGACACGTTTAAACGTAATATTGACAAGGGCTCTGAAAAATTACAGCAAAAGCACTAAACTATAGGCAGAGAAGTCCCATCTCAGAAATAGACGTGCCGTACAACATGACGCACAGAAATAGTGTGGTTTAACACAGACACCTCTCCTGCCGCATACTTAGATGGATTATATTATTCCAACTACGGTTCCTTCCACGTTTTCTGAAGTCCTGCTAAAGTTCTACTTCCAGAATATTCATCCGCCTCATACAAAGAAAGCTTAAACGAGTCTACAAAATTACACTAAAGGGACAGCATACTACATTCGTGGGTACTGAATGTAATATTATCTTGCATAAAAACTCTCTCTTACTAGGCATTACCAAAAAACATATTTTTTCCCAGTTTTATCCATATCAATTAAAAACGAAATACTATAATTTACAGAAAGAATAAAATTAAAGTTTCAATTGAACTAAAAATAAGGTACGCTTATGTAAACAGAAATATAAAATGCTTGGAATATGTGATATGTTTAGGAAACAACTAAACACGACATACATAAGGTTATTTTTCAAACGTCTTCACACTTTTTGAATTAAACCTTTGAAAAATCACCCAGTGTATGACGTGTTTGGTTATTTTCTAAATACGCCATGTATCACAAGCGTTGTTAACATAGGCCCTAAAAGTTTGTCGTTAAAGTAAACTTTTATTTATATTTTATCTATAAATTATATTACATCATTACAGTTAATATGAATAAAAGCAGAGAGAAAAAAAGTGTTAGTAATGTCTAGTAAGAAATACTTCTTATGCAAAAAAATTATTTAGCGCACGAATATGGCGCTTTATCCCTTCGCTATAATTTCCTAGACTCGGTTAAGATTTGCTTGCATACGGCGGAAGAATATACTGTAAACAGAACTTTACGAGGGCTTCAGAAAAGATGGAATAATCGTGAATGGACTATAGTAACCGCGAAGATCGCTGTGATATACTGCACAAGTAATGCGAATAACTGGTACAGTTATGTATGGAGAGAGACCTGAGACGAGCAATTTCATTTCGCAAAGTACGTTCGCTGCGACTTCGTGTGGAACGATACGCTTCGGGTATACGCACGTCCCCGAGGTGTTCCCTGGTCGGCGAAAGCTTTTGTACCTGCGTTCGAAGACCCATTACCTGGTTTAAAGGCACATTTTCCCGCGCGGAAAGGGGGTTGTTAGCTTGAAGGCAGAGGGCCACAAGAGCAGCACCAGGAGCGGGGGAACGACATTCAATTTTTGTAAAGCGACCGGAGGAGTGTTGGTTGGATGTTAGGGCGATGCAAGGGGAACTTTGGTTTATGTCGCCCCTTGTCGTCACACTGAAGACACGACAGCTTTCCAGAAGCACGAGTCAAGAGCATGCTTAATTTTCACTCCCCAACCCGCCCTTAGCACATTGCAGTACAACTTCTTTTCTTCGAGTACTCAATTATTCGGTTGTGTAAATGGCGCCCAAACTACAGGCGTAGTTTTCCCCAACACAATGCGTGCCATTTGCCTATAGCATATTCGTGGTTTCTTCAGACTTTCTGAATCAAACCTTTGAAATATCACCCCAAGTGTTTGGATGTTTCCTACATATTTGATGTAACTTAAGCGTTTTCCACCTACTTCCGTTGCTATTAAAGTACGCAATTTCCCGCGTAATCAAACTTTTACTTTATACCCCACCTATAAACTATAATACTTCATTTTGGATGAAAGGTAGGGATAAAATATTTGAGTTAGTAACTCCTAGTAAGAAATAGTTCTTATAAGAAAATATGACTGCTCTTTGGCAGAGCTTCAGAAAAGTTAGAGTTAACCGTGAATGAACTATAACCATTTATGGCAGTACCAATGGTAGACGGGTGAAGAGCTTCAATTCTTTCCAACGATTTACTTTTTTTCTCGTGCTTATTTATAAACTCCAAAATTTTTTTGGCAAAACTTCCAATCGCCAGTCTTTTATTTGCTATAACAAAGTGTACTATATTGTAAGAATAAAAACCACATTTTTCTTTCGGTTTTTATTTAATTTCACATATAATGCCAATTAAATTATGTAAGAATCACACTAATAAATTAAAATTTAGTTCCTGCATGTGTTGTAATTGCCACCACTAAACTGAGAAACCTACTCCCTTGTGCGTTCCCTGGCCCGGGATTTTTTTTGCATTAAACTACAACATTTATTTGCACATTTTTGATTAGAAGAGTCTTTTTTTTATTATAATTTAATATGATACAAACACATTGATAGTAACAAATAATCCGACAATTTCAAAGGTGCCAAAGACACAAAAGATTTGGTTTCGGAAAGCATATACCTTGAGGGAGAGCAAGAAAAATGTGTACCTCTGCATTAATTTCTCTATATATGTGTGAGTATATACGATTGCGTACATGAATGCATGTATAATTACTATGTGTCAAACAGCACATGTTATTGTACATGCGCACGCCTACATATAATGTTTGAGTAGACTTAGGACATATATTTAAGTGTGTGTATAAATCAACATATGTTTGAAAATAGATGATTTTATTTCATGTGTGTGACAAATGGAAGCTATAATGGTACAGTAGCGAATCTATTAATATATAATATTTAATAAAGTGTGTTATGCTGAATACATGACATGTACATAAATATTTGCACGTATACAAATATATACAAATTCAAGTATGAACCACATGTTTGATTGGCGGAACTCAGCGTGGCATAGTCTGCCTCACGAACGAGTGAACTTTTGTACAGTTCTGAAAGCACCTCTGTTTACAGCCGTTGCCATGGATACAGTGCTGTCCCCCACTACCATGGATAATGTTTACATAAACACACTCAGCTGACTGTCAACCTGCCCAGTATGCCAGCACAAAATATTTTGCCATTGAAATATCAAGAGAATAATAATTCCAGAACTGTCAGAAAAGTTCGCTCGTTCGTGAGATGACCGCGGTTATGTAGTGGTCAGACTACTAGCATTCCACCTGGGCGAATCTGCTTCGATTCCCGGCAAAGTTGCTCACAGATTTTTGCGTGTGGGAATCGTGTCGGACGATGCCACTGGTCGGCCGGTGTTCTCGGGGATACCCCGTTTGCCAGTCACTGCATTCCGGCGCTGCTCCATACTCATCTCACTTCACACTCAGCGGCTCTCAAGACCTCGATGTCATGGCTGTTGCCTGGTTGAAAATTCGGTACAGGGAAATACATGTTAATAAAATTAGATTTTTTGGTGTTCCTGTTAAAGATATATATATAAACCACAAAGGACTTTTTGGAGCAGAAAAATACGTGATTGTTTGGTATCGAAGACTTTGTAACAGCATATAGCCTATACCAATCAAAAAATAGAAAACCTTAATAAATAAATAAAAAATTACTGAAAAACAAATTGCTATATTTACCGTAATACGGAACTTGAGAGTATCGCTTCTCACACGTATGTTTCTGTTTCATGTTTATATTTTCAAAATTGGCTTTAAAAACAGAATTTAGCTCTCCTGCATTCCCTGTACCAAATTCTCAACCAACCGCCGAAATTTCTCCACTCCACTCGTTCGTGAGCCAGACTTCAGACGCAGCGCGCCTTGAGGCTGGTTGGAAGAGAGGGAGATCCTCCGGGGAGGGGGGAGACTCAGGAGACGTGGGTCAGCGCTGACCGCCGAGGTCAGGTCAAGCCCTGAGCCGAACCCGGGGGGAAGGAGGGACTGGCAGGCCGGAGAGATTACTGGCTGACTGCTGCCCTCACGGCAGATCGACCCAGGCCCCTTACACACGTCGCCGCTACAATAATCTATTCGTCGTTCCTTTTCACACTTTTTGAATCATACCTTTGAAAAATTGGTTGTTTCCTAAATATACATTGCATCACAAGCATTTTATATTTCTGCTAATAAAAATATTTTTTTGTTATATTTCATGTATATATTACAGTACTTCATTTGTACTAAACATGACTATATGCTAGTCACGGTACAGTGAGCACTTTTAAAAGCCCTCTCCTTTGGAATAATAGTCAATAAATATACTTTATTTTAATGCTAGACGTTAACTACCGATTACGTTGGATAATACACACTATGTTTATTATTTACACGACAATATTTATTTAAAAAGGTGGTTAAAGAATAAAAAAAAATGGCTGAAAGGAAAAATTAACTAGGGCTTCAAAAAGGCTCACTTTACCGTGAAAAGCCTATACAGACACGGAGAAAATAAGCGTGTTGATAATGCCTAGTAAATGATATTAGTTCTTATGTAGAATATTACTACAGTGAGTGCGCACGAAAGCGGTGCGCTGTCCCTTTGGCGTAATTTATTAGACTAGGTTAAGCTGTTTGCACGAGGCGGAGGAATAGCATGAAAGTATAACGTGAGCAAAACTTCAGAAAAATTGGAAGTATCCGCGAGTGAACTGTATACACTACTCTCAATAGACTGAACGTTTTCGAAAGTCCTGCTATTTGTTACAGGTCTAATTTGCGAGAAATTCAGCTACCGGGGAATGTTTGGGAGGACCCGCCTCAATGCTTGCTTGTAGCCGCATGTGACCACGAGGCATTAAATAAAATTACGAAGGATTCCCAGTAAGTTATACTTCTCTGAATACATTAAACCCTCTTACGATAT
The DNA here is from genome assembly GCA_029891345.1 of Dryococelus australis. Lineage (NCBI taxonomy): Eukaryota > Metazoa > Arthropoda > Insecta > Phasmatodea > Phasmatidae > Dryococelus > Dryococelus australis. The sequence continues at coordinate 131,218,754 of CM056997.1, forward strand.
GTAAATTTAACATTATCATGGGCCAATGTCTTCATGCATGCGCCACCCACAAGTGAAATCGTGGAGAGTGGAGAGATTTAGGAGGTTCTTAACATCGAGATCTTGAGAGCCGATGTTGGTGAAGTGAGGTGAGTATGGAGCAGCGTCGGGATGTAAGAGGCGTGGAAAACGAGAGATCCCCGAGGAAACCCGCCGGCCAGCGGCATCGTCCGGTACGATTCCCACGTGCGAAAATCGGCGGAGGTCACACAGCCGGGAATGGAATCCGGTCCGCCTTGGTGGGAAGCGATAAGTCTGACCACTACACCACCGCGGTCCCAACGCCGGCGGGAATCAAGTCCGACGTACTAAGAGCACGGCCACCAGGGTCCCTAAGAATACGCTGCGAAATGGGAACGTAATAATCCCACAAACCTCTGCGAGGCAGTAAAATTTTTCACGACTCGTAGCACTTTGTTCCTTCAGTATCTTGGGAGTTATCGCTGACTAAAGGCTGTTCACAATAAACTGAGTACATTTGAAATAAACCTTAGAAAAAAGTCACTGTCCTTACCTGCATATATTTTAACGGCCGCCCTGAGTGACATGCGCCCAGTAAAGTTGGCAACGATGGATGGGAAGTAGTTCCGTAACGTAACGTCAAATAAAAAGTGTAAGGTAACCATTTCCGATAGTTTAAATTATTTCTTTCGCCTACTGTTTTTTATGCATCGAAGTGTAAAAATGAGCAGATTTGTAAAATATACACTTTTATAATAATTTCACAGTTTTACTTGCCGACGCATGATACAGTGATGGGGTCCATGGCAGTGTTGATCTTACATAAGGCGGAAGAATATACAACGTGCTCACAAGTAGATCTTAAGCAGGGCTTTCAAAAGTGCTCATTTGACCGTGAACAGCCTATAGTTAGACGACGGAGGAGGTGTTGGCCAAACTGGTTGTGAACGATAACAGCTGCAAGATGCTGGAGGCTGGCTGTGAACTGGAATATTTCAGTGACTGCTTGATGTTATTATAAACCTCGTTATTATTACACAATATTATTATTCTTCCCCACGGTGCGCATTCACATTACATGCAGATATTCCGGTATTACAATGCGAATGCTGTATGAAAGGTCGCGTGTTTTTCCACCTGAGGTGGAATCGAAGCAGAATGAGATGCGCATTGAGCGGAATAAAACTGTCTACCCCACCCGAAGGGACAGTCCTGTAATCCTCGGCCAGTCAAGACGTGAGACGGAATAAAGAAACCAAGGAGCGAAAGGAAGCACTCCGATAAAACGCCATGTAATGTTGGTGTTCACAGAGCTAACGACAGAATCGCCCTCCACAATAATAAACAGTCTCCCGAGTCCTGAGGATCTCTGAGATTGCAGGTTGGAATTTAGTCTTTAAGAACACGTGGGGTCAACTTTATGAGTTATTCTCGTGCAGTATATTAAGCCGTCAACGTACACATTAATTTGTTCATTTTCAATTGTTGCAATGAGGACGTTTACTGTCTGAAAAGCACTTATGAATTTCTTAGAACAACTGGTCCTTTCGAACCTGTGGAAGAACTTTCACTAAATCCATTGGCACAAGAAGCGACCAATTATATAACAGTTTATGAGTCCGCAACCAATAGCATTGCCCAGGTAAAGGTGATGTCTGTAGCAGTGCTAGCTTCTGACAATGATTTTGCCTTTTCTGCAACGTGTCAGATGTGAACGTGTATACTCGGGATAATACGTTAAGGGATAAACTTCCCTTCATTTTTTCCTCCACCATGGATAGAACATTATAAGGAGACCTTTTCCTTGCTCTTTCGAAATACTCTTATGTGGTATGTTAGGTTTAAATATTTCTTTATTGCAAGCACCATCACATGGTTATAAATGTCTTCGAAGAAGTGCCCGAGGCAATGTGGTTAATGTTACTGGAAAAACACATCTCACCTTTAAAAATAATGCTTATTGCTACACATTCATGAAGTAAGACGAAATTTTTAAATATCGTTGAGTGAACTTACGGAAAGCATTTGTATCAGGCTAACTTTTTTTTGACAAGAATATAGTTACTTAGATGTTAGTAACAGCAATGATTGTTATTCTGGTAATTTTCAAGCAGGTGCCTACTTACGCTACAAAGCATAATCCTAAACACAGTGACTTTGACAAAGCACTACGACTGAGAAAGTGGTTATGTTAGAAGAAATTTGAAACGTACGTCATACATCTACTGCACTAGGTAGCTAAGGAGTATCTGAGGACGAAAAATAACAAAATACAAACACTATCAGCCTGAGCTGAACTTCTTAAGAAACTGGTTAAAATTAAATCGAAGAAATATTTACAGTAAAATTTGTTTCTCAGCGCCACTGAATGAAGGATACGTGTATAAAGAAACGCCTGTATTTTAACAATGTGGAAGCAACCATAACAAATAAAAGAAATTCAATCGCAGAAACACACGCAACTACTGATCTGTTTAACTGCAGTTGTAGTTAGTAATAAAAAATGTTAATTCTGGAAGTAAACTAATTTGGTCAATTTAGTACAGTGTTAACACTGCAATTGAAGATTACACCACACAAAAAACTGCGTAAGAGACTATTTTCGCAATCTTAAGTGTTATCGCTCTTGTCTATATTGCATATTTGTATACTTTATTTTTATTCCCAAGCCATATTTTTATATTACATTTAGAATTTTCAATGCAAATAAATTACACTTAAATATCATAATCGACTAAATTTTAGAAGAAATTGGAAACTTACTATGAAAATATATTTTCGCTGCAGTAAATATGACTGCGTTAATAAACGAAAATATAATTAGTTAACTTGCTGCTTTGCAATTTATTTGAGTAAGTCGTATATCGCACGCTTTACGAGTTAACTGTTTTAATTTTTGAACAGTTGTTAGTCATTAATGAAAGCTTTAAGTAGATATGTAGTAAAAAATAATAATTCTATACTTGTTATAAACTTTTGTTTGGAAACTAGTTGCCAAAATTTTCTTGTAACTCTATCGATGAAATAATGTATATTTACAACACATTATTTCATAAAACGTAAATAACTGTTTTGTCTAGTCCAATGTTTAAAGTAAACTAGAAATCTACAACACTTGCTTGTCAAAATCCAGCCTTAGCTTCATACATTCCACAGCAAGATTTTGTCAAATTTACTCTTTTTTATTTGTAGTGTTGCAAAAACATTTTTGGCAACTTTTTTTCCAATAATTACTATTAAAAATATTTATAAAACACAGTGGAATCAAGAACCTACCTATATTACAATCACGCGCCAATAATGATGAATATATATGGGCCCTTCATTAAACCCCTCGTGTCACAATGTCCTGTATACGTGACGTTGCACGAAGAGACGGTTTAATGAACTTAAATGCACACAGCATAAAACAAAGTTAGCTTAAAACTTCAAGCAACTATTAAATGAAACCGTGTGCAATAATTTATACAAAACAAGTATCGTATCAAAATCATCCGATATAAAAGTTACGTTTCGTGCACGGCTTGAGAATGATTGGGTAGATTTTGAGGAACTTTAACAATTTCATTTAACCGACTGTAATGAAACGACGAAGTTGGGAATTTCGCAGTGTTATGTCTAGATGCGCGAATTCTTTTGGAAACTGGCTAAGAAATATTGGTGATGTGTTCATGGCCTGTATAACACAACTTGCAATAACTCACAGCACCAGCAGATTTTTACTTGCGTTTGCCAAGTTTAAATTAACACTAATCTTTAACATTTACGCCACCAGGACCCAAACAGAATCACTTGATAAAGAAAATATAGGTGAAAGGATACAAAATTATTCACACAAAAAAATTTTTTTAATTAACTCCCAGCTAAAACACTTGATAGGACGATATATTCCATTTACGGTTACTTCGCACTTTTCTGAAGCCTTGCCGAAGTAGTACTACGATAATATTCCTCCGACTCGTGCAAACAAAGATTAACCAAGACTAGGAAATTACACCAAAAAACAACCCACTGTATTCGTGCGCACTCGTTATAATAACATTTTGCATAAGAACTATTTCTTACTAGGCATTACCAACACATCAGTTTTCTCACTGTTTTTATTGACGTTCATTATAAATGAATTATTATAATTTATAGATAAAATATAAATAAAATTCTAATGTAACCGAAAATAAGACTACTTTTATGATAAAACAAGTACAAAACGCTTGTGATATATGGCATATTTATGAAACAACCAAACATGTAATACATGGGGTGATTTTTTCAATATTAGATTCAAAAAGTGTGAAGAAACGAAGAATAGACTATACTAGACTATACAGTAACTGCTGGAAAGCAAGGGATATTGGTTTTTATATAATTATATCTGAATATTTTCATACTGGTAATCCCTCCCTTGGGTAAATTTGATACGAGCGCAGCTATGGACGCAACCAAAAGTGGTGATTAGAGCACAGTTAATGTTTCGTTGATATACTTCCTTGTCTGAATGAATGTGAGCCGCCGGGGATACTTCTCGTCAGCACAATCTATAGTTCTCCAGCTCTGCACTGCGTTTATTCTTATATTTATCTCGTGCTCATTTTCGCAACCAACTCTCATTCAATGACCATGCCTTCTCGTAGGCCTATAACTAACGAGAGAGCACACGTAAGTTTACGGGTGATGCTCCGTGTTCTTCTTTTGCCTGTATTTTTCTACGAGTACGTAACGTTGTGACTTGTTTAATGAAATATCTTAACATCGTATTAAAGCGTTCGTCACAGGTGTGGTCGAAGTAGGGTGTTCATTTTTCAAGATTTTCAGAAATCACTTAGAAAACGTGTTTTACTCATGAGGAATTTAACACAGTTTTGTTCTCCGCATTTTTCTACTGCAGGGCTAGTTATTGACTACTCCATTTTGTGATAGTAATTTAGTTGTTTGGCAACAACTCGCCGGAGCTTTGTTTTGTTTTCTTGGGATGGCCGAATGTAAAAATGGTATTCTGACAGTTGGGAACAGTTACCGCTGTATGTACATGGTCAAAACGATTTAGGTATGATACATTTTGAGTTAGTCTTAAGCCATAATTTGCGATGCCACTACGGAACACCTTAAACTTGGTTCACTAATGAAAACATAACAGTGACAATGTCGTGTGCACAAAAATTGACCGTCATGTTTTCGAACCTATTGATTCACAACGGTGCATAATAGACCGTGTGCATGAGAAGTTCTAACAGAGTGCATAAAGTAAAGTGTTACATTTCATTTCTTGTGCAGGTCTCATGTGGCAACAGTTAATCAGATCACAGTGTAAGATCTTCGACGAAGTTGATTATTTAAAATGGAGGAACAGTAACACTGCAGAAATGAAGGAATGTCGCAAAATATAAATTTTGAAGAAAAAACACGTAACATTGCACTTGCATATATATATTTTTTTAAGGTTGACCACGTATTTAAAATCGTACAAGCGAATATTTTAGAGGAAGACAAAAATGCCAAATACTTTTCAATCAGTGTGAATTTCCAACACAATATCAAAAACGTGTTACTAAAATACACTATTGTTTGCGAAAAATTGCAAAACCCAGAAAGAATGGTCCGAATGAATCCAAACTCGGAGAATGCGTACAAGATTGTACCAGCAATGAGTGATTACGACTGCAGAGAAATGGCGTACACGTAGGCCCAGCAAAGCCCTCTCTTGTGTAACCGGAAAGGTCAGTATTACGCAAAGGCCAGTCAGTGAAGAGCCGTCAAACGAAGTGAAAGCAAGTGTCAGTATGCTTCGTCGACATCAAAGGACGCTATATCAGCGTGGGAATGAGCGGGTACTGGACCACGCAACGTGACCACAGCACGGGATGACCGCCATCTTGTCCGCATGGCCGTAATGCACCGTACAGCCTCGTCCATAATGTTGTCTCGACACTGGAGCACTGCAACGGATGTGGACCTTTCTGCGTCGACGGTTCGACGCCGTCTGCTGCGGGCTGGACTGGTGGCACGCATGCTATTACGTCGGTTTCCAAGTTTCCATTGTCCAGAAACCACAAACGTCTTAGACTGCAATGTGCACGTGAACGCCGTCGTTGGCGTACTGAGTGGCAACATGTAGAGTTTTCGGACGAGTCCCGCTTCAACTTGTCCTACAGTGATGGCCACATGCGTGTTATACACCGTAGTGACAACAATCTGGCAGCCTGCATTGTGGAGCGGTATAGCGGACAAACGCCAAGTGTGATGGTGGGGCGCCTTTGGATACAACATGCGATGTCGACTCATACGTATTGAGGGCAATTTGAACAGCAATCATTAAATCATGTAGGTTTTAGAGCCAGAGGTACTACCTCTCCTTCAGGGTACTCCACATGCCATATTTCAGCAGGACAATGCCCGGTTACACATGGCGATGAGTGTGCAAGCCTTCTTCAACGAACGACAGGTACCACTGCTTCCCTGGCCTGCATGTTCGCCTAACATGTCGCCCATCGAACACGTCTGAGATATGGTTGGTCGGAGACTTGTTCGTCACCGTCCTCCAGCAACCACTGTTGATGCTTTGTCGACTCACATACAAACCGTGTGGAGGGAGATTCCCCAGGAACATATCCAGGTCCTCTTTGATTCCATGCCACGACGTTTAGGGGCTCTGACTGCAGCACGTGGGGCTTCACACCATACTGTATTCTCAAGGAGAGATCATGTACAGTTCTGTAATCCTAATCAATTGCGTATTGTCATGTACTAGTATGTGGTATAAAGTTAATTTCCATCACCTGTATCCTTGTTGTTGTACTTTTCTTAAACGTTAGTGTACATATCACGTGGGTAAAGACAACCAAAACATAAACCTTATTTATCGATTCTGACAACTGACGTCAGACTCGTTAAAATTTTTATTGTCTAAAAATAATACATAAGCATTCAATTGCGAATAAATTTCGCACAAGGTTTCTAGTCCTATGAATATTCTACTGTTATGTATTATGCTTTGTGCCTATGATTTCTGATTGTGAACCAAATTGTGTGTTCATATTTTGCACGTAAACATGATTTCCGCTTCTTGGTGAGACGAGGCTACTAGTCAGAATACTCGCAGTCATGTTTAAACTGTTTCTGATTTAGAGACATAATTTTCTTGAGAATGCTAAGTTACCTCACAAAATGTCCATGGTAGAAACATGTTGGCACAATGTTCATTACAAAATGTTTGCACAACATAAAACAACACACAAAACACCAACCGTTAAGTTTCCAACATTGAAACAACATATAACCAACTAAACATATATAATACAATAACTATCCCATATATAGAAAAACATTTATATTATTTAACGTAAAGAAAAGGGGCACTGTTTACATTGAGAATTTTATTTTGTATAATCTGGCATTAGATGTTGGTTGAACAACACTAGCCCAACAGAAAAAAAAAACATACCAATTACCAACAGTATGTTTCCTAATTTGTTACCAACCATTTACCAACCACTTTCAAGTTTGAACAAAATACAATTGCAGCATGTTCTGGCTTTTTCTGATTTAGTGACATAATTTTCTTGAGAGTGCAATGTAATGCCACAAAATGTCCATGGTACAAATTTTTCGTTGGCATATTACGTTGGGACTACTTTGTTTTAATATTCGTGTTCCAACCCAACGTTCAACTATCCTTTCCAACCAAATTCCAACAGTTGGCCCAACGTATGTTTCTGCTGGGGAAGTTTATACTTATAAACGCCATACGTGCTCTTACTATTCCATGGTCAAGGACACGAAATGTATTATAAAAATGGTAAAGAATGTCCTATATGTTGGCATTCAGCCATAAGAAGTTTTTTATTATGTTGATATGCCAAGTATAGGTCGTCTGTTTAACTATAATTATAGTTTTCATGTTTTTCGTTTACTGTATCATATAAATTAGTTATAACTTTATAGAGTTTAATACATACAGTTATTTAAATAAGGATTTAGAGTAGGTTATTCTAAGAAAAAAATGTATACACAAACTTTTAAAGTGCACATGTACAAATTGCTCTATTAATTTCATTTTGGATGTTAAACACTATAGTTTGAAAACACGAACAAAAATTTTTACAAGTATAACTAGTTAAGAAATTGTAATCACCTATCCTGCACAGTTATAGCGCCCATTTCAATATTCCTGCTGATCGCGGTGATATTTCTTCTTTCACATACCTCAAAAGTAATTCAAACCTATTTTCGCGATTACGTGAAACAAAAATTGATCGTGGTAAACTTAACTCCCAGTCATACTGCTGTCATTTCTGATTGAACTTGTTAGTAACTGGCAGACGATACCAACAGTAAAATAAAAGGAATATTAACGATATGATGTTTCTCGCAAGAAAAAAGAAGGCCGAGAGCACTAGTTGAGCGACACGCACATATAGCACTTAATTTTTCGTTTGCAGCCTCTGTACGGCGCACAATACGCAAAACAGGCTTGTGGTGCTGATAAGAAGCGATACCAGGCGTAACCACGCGTGATTTCTTGGCGGAGGTAAGGGACTGCCATTGCATGAAGTTCACCAATAGTAATACTACAAAACAAATAAGAGTAAATTTTACAAAACCTGAGCATGAGATGTATAGAACTAATGTTGAGCACTACGGTTTTGTCAAATTTACATATCAGCGCCAATAAATCTCCCTCAACCTCAAAGTGTTAAGGGCATGGATTTGGTACGCAAATTGCTGGCGGAATTTAACATAAATCAGTTGCCCTCGAAAACTACTGTGCACGAAAGTGCGACTTTAAAGCCCGCCGAACGGCATTCACAGCATAACCAGAAATCGTTTTAATCAAAAAGTACTCAATATTTTGCAACATCTGCGAACAAATACCATTTAAGAAAAGTTATACGTGTGTATATAAACTCCAGTCTTCTCTAAAGCGTATTATCTTTTTATTGAGAATTGCTAAAAACAGGTGTTTACGCGACCATTTACATTAGTAGCTAATTCCGGTACAGACTTTCAAAAGTTGCATACGGACGTGAATTACACCTTTATTTTAATTATTACCACATAAAATTACAGGGTCGCCGCTGAAAGTCTCACAGAGGCACGTTGTCCATGGAACGTATGCACGCCATTTCGTGCCTTAGGCGTAGAGACGAAGCGACAGCTCTTGCACGTGCCTGGATCGCCCGTATCACCACCCACGCACTTCTACATAATTGTCAGTTTCCAGACTTGAAACCACCTCCTTAAAACCTGAACGTCCAACACGGCCGCCAAGACGCTGGTCAGACCGTTAGAACCAACAGGAAATCGGAGCTGCGAGCAAGAATACACTTCTCTTCGCATCCCATTACTCGCGCTCTCCTGTTGGCGCGCTGTCTGGGGTTGAGATGGTTTTGGGGGGTCAGGAACCAGACCCCACCCCCACCCCCAACACCGACAACCACCCCACGCCCACAAACAGATTCCTGGGAGGGAGAGCGAGCAATGCGACCGGGGAGTCTCCATCGCGATAAGCGAAACGAACAACCCCCATCCCGGGGAAGGATTCGCCCGACGGCAGAATGGGATGGAAAAGAAGGACCGGGGAAAAGCGTGGAAGGCAGGCGAGAGTACAAAAAAAATATAGCAGATAAAGCGGAGAGCGGGCGAACGAACTAGGGAATGTAAGTAACGAGTTTTATCCATCTGTGATTTTATCGTGGGCTGAGACTAACAGCCCGAGTCGCAGTTCCATCTGCTACGGAGGTCAGGTCGCTGGGTCAGCGAGCACGCTGGCGCGAGGAAGGCACAGCGAATGACGGACCCTAGCACGCAAGTGACTCGCTCTGATTGGCCGGCCGCTCACCGCTCTGCACACGCAGTGGTCTAGTGATCAGGCGATTCGACTCCCACCTAGGTAAACCGGGTTTGATTCCCGGCTGAGTCTCTCTCGAACTTGACGCACGTGGCACTCGTGCCAGACGGCGCCGCTGGTCGGCGGGTTTTCTCGGAGATCTCCCGTTTCCCCCACCCTTGCATTCCGGCGCTAACCCATACTCAACTCGCTTCGCCATCATCGGCTCTCAAGACCTCGGTGATAAGAGCCGCCTAAATCTCATCGCTCCAATCTCCTCCGCTTGACGATTTAGGAACGTGTTGCATTATAAAATCAAAACTGCTCGAAATCAGTAAATTCAAACGCAGATCTGTTGAAACTGCTCAACTTAAATAAGTAAATATTTACTGATTATTTCAGTTGCTTGATATTAAGTGATTGAACAGCAATTTCCACTAATTCGTAATGAATTGCACAGGCTTGGCTGTAACACTTCACTGCATTCCACTGATTCGCCAGTAGACAACCGTTCATTACTTGAAGAGTCGGTCAGTAAAATAATTTTACTGATTGAACTCACTGATTCAGATTTAGTGTGTGAGTCGTTTACTCGCCCCGCCCAAGTGGGCATACTAAAATAAGAATGTTTTTAAAAGCTTTCGCAATTTTTTTTGCGCATTAATTTTTTGTCGCGCTACATTTACCGCGCATTTCACCAGTAACGTTAAATCTCAATGCAACACAAACCAAAAGATACGTCCAGTTTATTTACTGACGAGGAAACTACTAAAACGTAGTTTCAACGACATAATTTTGTTACACGAATAACATTAATTTCGGCGGTAGTATCAGAGAAAAGTACATAATTCAGAGACAATGAACAAACGAATACCAATAACTATTTAGCTTCAAATGTATACGACACTGTTATCCCTTCGCGTAGCCGCGATACCACACAGCAGCGTCGCCCTTATCGCTCCACTTGCTGCTCGGAGATGGATATCACGGCTACCGATTTTTTTTTTTTTTTCGGAATTGATCTATTTTGTGTATAATTTCCCCCCCCCCCCCCCAGATTCAGTGACACCTTTGTGTGTCATTTAATGTTATGAATTTTCTTGAGTTTTTGACTGTCGTATTTACACGTTGTTAGATTTTTGTGGACTTTTTGATTGTTGACAATTATTTATTAGTTTTTGGTCAACAGAATTTATGGCGGTGCAGGTTTGTTCGCAAGACCATTGCATAGCCTAGCACATATAATAGTTGTTCGTACACATGGCCTGAAAAAGATCGAAAATCGATTTTTGGTCTGATTTTCTACGTACATCGATATTCTGTGTCTCAATCTAGATTGATTCAACGAACCGATTAATTACGTAAATACGCAAGCCTACTTCTCAGCCTTAAACGCGGAAAACAGTTTTGCCTTGTCATAACTTAAAAATGAAACACGAAAACAAATTTGATTTTTTATCGTAAGAAAATCTAAATCCGTAATGTTGGTGTAAGAGTGGTATAAGGGCCATTTAATATTTTTCTTGATTGTAACTGATATGCGAATAATGAGCAGGTTGCTCTCTGGAGACATACCGAGGATTTAACTAGTTTATATACGGGAGAAATATTTTCTTTTCGGCGAAGTAAATAATTTTTAATGAAAAGAGATGATCTATTAAATTAAACGTACGAATCGAGTAAATACTAACCATACTCACTCCTCTATGCAAGACTTCCGTTGTTAATTACAATTAAATCAGGAAAACTGACTGCCCACTAGAAGTTTTGCATTTTCCCCACCGCTCGCACAAAGTCGAGCATATTCCCCATATTTACACCTGCGTGGGATCCGAAAAAATGGACTGACCCGGCTTATTCAATTGACACAAACTGCACAGAGAATGTGTGGTCCTTCCTCGCACGGGCTATTTCATACCGTGCACAACCACCAATAACCATTCATGTTCTAAAAACAGCCGCAATGGAGGAATGGGACAAATTGCCTTAGGAAATGCTTAATGATCTTGTTTGTGACATGCCTCGTCGGATACAAGCGTGCCTCAGGAATCCTGCAGGTCCTACACGTTATTGACGTTTGTCGATGCATCTGAGAAGAACTTTGTTATGTTATTGAAACGATGAGATTCCTTTATTTAAGTTCTTTTACAGTTTATGCATTTTGTTTGTTTCATACTGGGATGATGTCAACGAGATAAGGAATTCTTTCGCCCCACTTTATGTGCTATATGGAGTACAACATAAAATATAAACTGCTTTAATCAATATAATATCCTGGAGCCTGATATATGCCAAAATTTTTGTGAGCAGTGTATTTTAGTTGTAGAGAAGCTAATTGTAGTTGCTTCTATTAATAAAAATTATGTTTCTTGAGGAAGTTAACAGTAGGCCTACGTCAGCGCACGTGAGTTTTAGAATCATCATAATTTACTTCCATGTAGTTCTAACGGTGTATTACGAGCGAAAATAAAACATTACAGCACGATGCAGCTTGAGGTTGAATTATGAGGCAGCACATCAAGCAACAAGAGAGGAGAAGGAGAGTGGTTGAAGACAGGCGAGAGTGGGTGATAATATTATAAACGCAACATTTTTCAGAGGATGAAGACGATATATCTATGTCTACCATCTTTTTCAGAGCAACTGATGGCGGCGAATATAGTACACAACAGGCTATGTTTCCAGTCCCGTGGAGGCGATGGTTCCTGTCTGCCACAAGAAAAAACTGTGGCCAAATTCGATGACGTATTAGCACACAGAAATGTGGCGTCACAGAGTATTAAGGGATACAGAGGTGAAACAGATGGGGATGTAGGAAAAATATTGAAATAAAAATACTATATCAAAGATCTATCGATATAAATCGTCGACATATTAAAACGATATTTTATCAAATTCAATATGTTTTTATCCAGGTATCGGAAATATACGTTTTTTTCAAATATTTTTTCAATAAACTCTGTTCTGGACACAAAAATTTAATTTAAAAAGTTACTATGTTTACTTTGGCAACATGCACCAACAACAGGCGCCACATATTTCTGAAATCCCTCGTGTCCTCAATATGTGATATTCCAAGCAATGTTTCATTTGTCAAGTCCTTTAATGCCTAAAATATTGGATTTCGATGTACAGAAATAATTTTTTCTTTCGATATATCCTTTCGTAAAACGATAGTTTTATAAATAACCACTGTCAGAATATCGACATTTTGACGTGAATACGTCTTTAAATTTGCGACCACAGTGGAAGGCAATGCAGAAAATTCGATGATAACAAATCAGGAGATACAGTTTGGCATTTCAGCTCCAAATCTATCGTCTACATTCAAAATTCAATTACACCACTCGATTTCCAAATGATCAAAGAATAGGTATGTTACGTTGAGTGAGGACTGCGAAGCATCGCGCTTGATGGAGGGTAAAAGGGGGGGGGGGGGGCGCAACTTTTGAGTTCTTTTCGCCGCGTCTCATAACTTCCACGTAGTATAACTTTCAACTAGGAGAAACTACGACGCTCGTTTAGGTTTCAACCGAAATCTCTCGTCAATATCGATCGATTGCGTGTATAAAAACACCGGTGTAGCATGGTTATGGTGAAATTATGAGTTTAATGTAAAAAAATTAAGAAAACTTAACACAATGTCGGCCTATACTGGCCAAAAAGCCAAGTCGAAATACAGAAATCGTATACGACTGGAAAGAGCATTTCAAAAGCAATCCAGTGATACTCATAAAACCCCAAATTATCGAGTGAAACGATGCCGGGAACGTAAAAAAAAATCCCATTAAGAAGGCGTCTGAGCGTGTCAACGTAGAAGTTTTCACGCAAAACAAACGGCCGTGTCCCCAACACAGCCACGCCCCATTTTTTTTTCGCTATAAACGTTCCAAGAAAGAACGACTTATACCGCGAGCCCCAGCCGCATCACTGGCCAACATCATGTCGGAACACCGTTTGCCAATCAGCGCCAGCCAGCTTACCAAATTAAAAAAAAAATGCCTGAACAGCTTGGCTAAGCTATAAATATTTAAATGATCGTTAAATATGGGTCTCATAAAAAAATATTTAATGTGGCGGTTCCTCTTTTAAAATACCTGTAACTTATGTGATTTCTGCTTCATGCGGCTGTAGTTATGTTTCTAATGCTTATGGTATTGTTTAATTAATTAAATATATTATGCTAACATATGTAGGTGTGTGAATGAGCGTGGGCGAGTAAACGTTGCATTACTATTTTATTTTATGTACATTTTTAGGTAATTGACATAATTTTATACGTAGCAAACATAAAATGTGTTATATTAATTAATTTTATATATATTTTCCCCTTCTTTATATATTTATTTTCTGTGATTTTCTTTCCTTCGCAAATCCTTAAACTAAATTGCAGTTTTAGAATTTTTACTAATCGATGTTATCTTGTAGTTTATTTTTTATAACTTTTTTTTATTGTTTGTATGTTGCATTTATATATTTCATATAAGCTACTTTCTAATTTTATAGAAGACATTAAGTTTTGTTAAATTTTTTATTTCCTTTTCTTTTCAAAAAATAAGTGTTATGATTTATTATGTAAAGAGGTTAAGTGTAAGAGCAGGTGATAACACCTTAACTTCGCCACAAAAAAGACGCTTTATTATTTTTATTATTATATTACTTGCCGGCCAACTCCCCAGTCAATAGGGATTACTCTGTAATTCGCTATAGCCAATCAGGCGCAAGGCTCGTTACAGAGCCTCGCACATACAATCAGCGAATGGACACGCCCAAACCAAAGGAAACGACACGCAATTTAACTTCTGCAGAGTTGCTCATTCTATGGTGGCGTTAACACTGACCTCAAACTCAAGAGATACGACAAAACTGAACGCCGTAGCAAACCGTGTTAAGAAATAATTAATTAATTAAGGTCTTATTCACAATGGGCTTGTCAGATTTCTCAAGGGAAGGGGAGTTTTTACATTGACTGGAGGGTAGGAAGGAGGTTAACCTGGCATTAGCGGTGCTGATAGACGTATTAATTAGGACGTTTCATGTCAAAATTAAGGCTCCCGCCTACATATTACTCGAACTGCGTTGTAATGTGTTTCAAATACACGTTTTTCCACGAAAGTATTAAACGCACGTTCAATGTACTTATGTATGAAAGGAACACACACTTCAGACAAGGGCTTCCAAAATGTCAGGCACGTTAGAAACACCATTTCAGAGTACTCACAAACGTCCTTTTCGAAGCGCTGTATATCAAAATATAAGCATTAGATACATACAAATCTAGGTATTCAAGGATCCTGCACAGAAACGTCCTACAGACTTTCCACCAATAAAATAACAGGGTCACCGCTGAAAGTCCCACAGATACACACAGTGCGACGAGACCACTACACGATAGTTCACAGCCTTGCGTTTAGTGGCGATGGCGCTCTTGTATACTGCGGCAATGTCGCCTTTATCGTTCCCGCGCTTCTCGGCCTCAAACGTGGGTAGGTGAGAGCCTTAAAAGCTTATTCAGACGAAGTTTGGGGCAAAATGAGAATGGTGTGTGGGGGGGGGGGAGAACTCTTGACATCCCCTCCCCCACGGGGCTTGAGGACAACACAGCAGAATGTCCTTGGAATCGCATTTCCTTTAAGTTACAAAGCTTAGTTCTCTGCCGTTTAATAGGGGAGAGTCGCCGAAATCGTACCACCACTGGTTTTTTTTATAAAGCAGGACTAGTGGAGTGTTCTCACGGTGAATACTTGAACTACTAGATATATTGAGCAGTCCGTGAAAACAGCTAGTCAGTGTAAGCACGTGTTGAGTTTTTATTACAGTTATATTGTTTGAGTGTTTGCTGATGTAGTTTTTCTACTCCATATGTAAGATAATACAGCACTTCAAGGTACGTGTTACTGGATTTCATGCAGTTATCATTGCGGTGTAAGTAATATTGAAAGTAACGGCTGGTCGTTTGTAGCGAGGCATCTGTTTTGGGTTAGAAATGAAGAGTGAAGTTGTGCGCAGTTGCCTAAACCGTACCACGGGTGGGGTTCCTAATTCGTACCGGCACGAATTGGGATATCATATTATTTTATATTCTATATTTGCGATTTGAATAAATTAGATAAATTTTCAATAAACACAAGTAACACACGAATTAATTGTGTATTACAGAATGGCGGAAAGGAAATATGGTGCCTGGAGTAAATCAGACATGGGAAGGGCTCTGGCAGCGTACAGAAATGGGGACATGGGGTTCAACGAGTGCTGCCGCCAGTACGGCATTCCAAAACCAACGCTAAAGCGCCACTTGGACTGTAGAAACGTTACTGCTAACGACGGTACGAAGGCGCTTGGACAGTTTACTACCTTGCCATTTGAAATAGAAAATCCACTTGTAGAACATATTTTAAAATTGGAATAACTACTTTTTGGAGTCACGATTAACGATGTACGCAAGCCCACCGACCAGTGGCATTGTTCGGCACAATTCCCACATGCTAAATAATACAACTGGAAAATCTGCGACATGGCAAGGGAAACAACATAGAACGGCTAGCATCCAAATAAGCCATCCTAATCGTCTGGCCAAGTAGTCTGCAGACAGTGCCGTGTGGTGAAGTGTTGCGAGGTAAGGTGGTGCTTGCTCAGTGCTGTACACAATCGGTGCACGCAGCAGGAGGCAGTAACCAGAGCGGGGCCGGCCACTCACGAGAGAGCGGCGAGGCACCCGTTACACACGTGATGTGACGTCAACTGTGTAAACTAGCAAACGATTATAAGTCTTTCACGGTAAAGTGAGTCTTTTGAAGCCCTAGTTACTTTTTTCTTTCAAACCTATTTATATCCTTCCACCACTTGTTAATGTAAACCCTGCCGTGTGAGTAATAAACACAATAAACTAAAAGTCCGAGATCACACTGAAATGTATTTATTGGTTATTACATATGATGAGACAACGTCAAAAAGTGCTCACTTTACTATGAACGACCTATAGGTACAACACAGAGCAAAATGCAGCTTGCCTTGCAACAGTTAACCACACGCAGGAAGCAATGACAAATCACAAAACAAATAAATTAATTTTTCAACAAAGAGTTAAAACGTAGTAAATAGTAAATGCATTCTCACTGAAAGTTTCCTGGTGTAATATAATTATACCACGTCATATAACTGTATACCTTTACTTTATAAGAATTTCATTTCATTATTTACCTATTTGGTTGCAAAAATACAACTAGCTCATCTCCAATAAGATTGCAATTAACGAAAGAAATAACAAGTTTTTAAGGGGATACATGGGTAAAAATTTTAAGCGATGAAATTCTGCAAACGAAAGGCCAATGACCGAAACGAGCTAAATAAAATACTACGATAAAAAATAAGAAAGAACCACCTACACTGCTCACGAAAAACGAGGTCATAGCTCAGGAAATAGTAAAAAGGATCGACAGAAATACTTAAAATTAAAGTATCTGCAATTTCGATAAAGAGACGATGAAAAATATAGAAGATAATAAAAAAACAACTAAGAAGGAAAATCACGGCTGACCTGATAGCGAGAGGGAATCAAAGTGCGCCGTGAAAGGCGCCGGAAATTTCGCCCTAGAGCGAAGGATGAAAAATAAATGGTGGACAGTTTTCCCACCAGCAGATTTTTATCGCCATATTTCCGGCTGAAAGCCCAGCAATCATCCGGGCGAGGAGCAAACTTCTAGGCGACAAAGTCCGGTCAAATCCCCCGGCTCGGAACGGGTAATTGGCTCCCAGGGGACGCGCCCCAACCTGCGACGCAAGACGCATCATCGACGAGTGGCTGGGCACGGAAGTACTGGCGGCGCGCGGCGACTTGCAACCCACACCGGCGCAGCCTTGCCAACCATACGATCGTGATCGTACAAGTACGATAATTCCGCGTGGTGTAGATTTACGATCCAAACTTCGATTCGTACGCCAATTGTACGATCACCAGCCCTGTTAATTTTAACTTTTTCCATTAAACCTCCAGTAACCGCATTGCTGGCTCGATTTTTCTTCTACTTTTAAAATCCCCCATAAGACGAATTATTTTATGTACTAATTTAGTTAGTAAAATAATTTTTCAAGGATTGTAAATGTTCGTGTTTTTTTACTAAAAATATATCGGTATACGATGGCACTACCTGGCAATTTTATCCGTAAGCAAGAGTTTTGACTTAATCTTATTTAAAAAACCACTTCAAAATTTTTCGTATATATATAAATGTACGAGCCTGAAAGTGGTTTGCACGATCTTTCCGAGAAAACTGTACGAGCCTGGCAATGCGAAATGTAGACAATGCTGCGCCGCACGCCATTACATCAACAATTCTTGATGCTTCCATAGGACAGCAGGAGGCTACTATCACTTACGGAGGAATTCATACTGAGCGTATGAACAATACTTGAAACAAGAGTTACTTATACTCGTGCTTAAGAATTAGTAGTCCCGACATATTTTCTGTAGATTTGTTGTTTGCGCGTTTAGGCGTATCTCAGCAAGTAAAGGTCCTGGGAATACGACTTTTTGCCAGAAAAGATAAAAAATAAAACTATCACCTAAGCCCGTACTGTATTGTTTTTATAATATTAAGTTAATTTTAAAATTTTAAAAGGTGGAAATGGTTTAAAAAATTGCACTTCTACAGCTTTCCTACGCAGTTTACTTAATAGGCAGAAGAAAAATACAAAAAACCACATTCGTAGTTTAATATATGGGCTTTCATCAAAATCCCACTCTTACAGATCTCATTTTCACAGGAAAGCATAGCAGCGGAAGCACTGCATGCAGGGCCAGCGCCTTGCGCGTAGGGGCGACGGGGCGCTGGTCGCGCATGTTATTGTCGCCCGTATCGCTGTGACTCGAAATCGGAAAAGAAAAAGAAAATATCCAAGCCATGTATTTTTAAGTTTGGTTTTCAATGCATACTGCCAGATACAAGTATTGCTTATTTCGATAGCTTAAAGTAATACTTCATGAAGTATTACTCAAAATAAGTTGCATTTATTATGATTTCATAGTCTCAAAATAATTTTTGTTTATTTCTCAAGTATCCGTTATCAAACAAACATGACTCATTCGCATAAACAAGTTGTTCCTCAACAAGTCTGCTTCGTTGTGAACTCAAGCACTGAACTATTACGACTAGGTTAATCACGAAATATTTTCACTTCAAATTTTCTTTCTTTCAGATATTTGACAGAAAAATAAAAAAAATAAAAAATACATGGGACAAACAGGAAAATTTAAATCCTACACACTTTGATGCGAAAACATAAACCTCTTTAATTAACTGTACAATGGGTTTTGGTGACTATAAAGATCTTGAACAACTCATGGACGAAATACCCTACATAAAATAATTTTTAATGTGCCTCTTATTTATAATAATAGTCACAGGTTCAAATTTTGAACTTAAAAACAACGTAATTTTGTATACAGGAAAAATTGCAGATGAAAACTCTTTACGAACACCGACATATTTAATCATTATTGCAATTAAATATTCAGTACACTGAAGTGAACCGATTTTCATACCTAATGAATACTTGATAGACAAAATATAAAATGGAAATATCTTGTTAACAATTTGACTTTGACGCTGACAAAAGACATAAACATATATGTTAATACCCAAAACTAGGTTACTGTTCTAACAGTAACACGGGCTACGCTAAAAAGAAAAATCTGCCTGTCACTGAAAACAAAATTCGCATGAATGTAGTTACACTGTTTCGCTAATGCTTGTCACAGTCTCGAAAGAACATTGTAACACATCAACAGAATCGTGAATAAAAGTAATGTTTTCATTGCAATTGAGATGAACGATATAGAGTGTAGTGCCTGTTAGATAAGAGAGGACGTGTGGTTAGAAGGCAATCAACTCGGCACCCCATTGGCTGAGAGCCAGCCAGTAAAATACCTTATTCAGTGAAGCGTTGTGTTAACCAACAAGCGTTGGTAAGTTGGTGTGAAGTGAGGAAAGAGATCTGGGCGGCTCGTAACATCTACGTCTAGAGAGGAGGTGAGGGTGTGAAGCGAGGTGAGTATGGAGCAGCGCCGGAATGCAGAGCCGGAGGAAACGGAAGATCCCGGAGAACACCCGCCGACCAGCGGCATCGTCATGCACGATTACCACGTATGAAAATCCGGGAGCGACCCCGCCGGGAAGAGTACCCGTTTCGCCTAGGTGGAATGCGATAAGTCTGACCACTAAACCACCGCGGCCCCACGGTGGCAAAATGGAAAATATACATAGTAAGAAGTGGCTTTCTTTTAATTATAGACATAATTAACACCATTCTAGTTTTTCTTGAATGCCGGTAAATGTGCACAGAAAGGAAAGTATTAAGGTGATCTCTGGGCTACACGTATATGCCTGTCTGTTATAGGCTGTTCACGATAAAGTGAGCACTTTTTAAGGCCCTCCCAACAAGCATTAACCCTTAATAAATGCATTATAATGCAGCCTCGGGCATTCATTTTTGAGAGAGGTGAAATTATATACACTCTGTATATTAGTCACATGGCAATGTTTATATTAAAAATTGGCGGAAAGATAGAAATTGAATAAGAGGAAATATTTACCAGGGCCTTAAAAAGTGCCGCTTTACCGTGAACAGCCTATACTCACTAACCGTTGAGCAACGGAAACCAAGTAGTAATGTGTTACGTCTGTTTGTAACATAAGATACGCAACAACTGGTGAGATTTCAGATTTAAAAGCTTCAATTTCGTAGTTATTTTTTAATATCTACATGAACATGTACGTGCCCATCATTACACTAAAAATTAAAAAGGTTTTGCACTGTTAAGTTTTCGTTACACTGCATACTCTACAGTTACATTCACATCAAATAGTGTAACTCGTTAGATTATCTTTCTTTTGAAACAAAGTTTCTTTAAGAGATTAACGAAATATGATGTATTACAACACTCGATACTTCCATCCACACTGAAGTAGGTCAAACTGTGTATATGGAACTACCAAGGTTGCCATCAACATGTCAAGTACAAAATACATAAATTCGCAGACTATCAACCTGTTAGGATACATTGAAATATATCCTCATTGAAGTTCGCAGTTTCTTTTATCGCCTTCAATCAAAAGTACGTATCACCACAGACTACTTAAGCATACAAACGTTACGTGCTGCAGCTCGCACCGACCACGAGCTCCCGTTACGCGCGCGATCCGGCTCTGTGGGGCGTGACCCACCACGCCCCTCCCATCCCCCAGACAGACGCGTTTGCTGTCTCCTCCCCCTAGATAAAGACAGGAAATGATTGATAGCGGCAAGACCTGGCCACCGTCACAGCCGCTCCTCCGTCCCCTGCTGGAGAAGCCGACAAATATAGAGGCGGCTCAAGAATATTCTGGGAATTAGGACCTCGGCGCAACGCGGGATTTAGCGAAATTTCTGGGCGATGGCCTACGACCCTATAAATACAAGCCACAGCTGGACTGCCGGAGAGTCTGGCGGAGGCCATCTGGCCGAGTGCGGGAGCGAAGTTAAATGGGGAATAGACGATAGGACATGAAACCCGACGAGTGAAGCCTACTGTGTGTGAGCACGTTCGGAGAACTCTAGAGCATTGCGGACTGGCGGTGCATGGACTAAATGAAGTGGGACTGAATGGGCATGTAATACGAATTTTATTGTAAACATTGGACAGCTCAAATATGGACATAATAATTTATAAATAATTAAATAGGTTTTGATATTTTGTCTATTGGGACTGATTTTTAAATTATTTAATTACATTGATTTCTTTGAGGTAATTACAAATTGTATTAAGTGAAGTCATTAATTGTAAACAGTAAGTAATATATGTTTATTGTGAGATGTTGAGGAGAGAGAATTTTGCTTGTAGCTGTTGTAAATAATGTTAGGAAATCTTTCATTAACTCTTTTATTTAATTAAGACCTCCATCCCTTAACGAACTTTGTTTAGCGCACTGACTTTTGTAACACAAAGGTTTTCTGCTGGTTTAACGGTTGGTTATAGATTTGGTTTAATTTATTATTTAATTATTATGAATTTATCTTTATATATTTAATATTTAGATCAGAGATGGGTTATATTAAAGAGCTTAATTTTTATAATAATTATTTCAGTGTTTGGTGAGTGTTTAATAGGAAGGGTTTTACTACCTAGAACTTATATAATTAAATTACCTTTTAATTTGAAGTTAATGGTTATTGTTGTTTGTTTACTGGGTGCTTGAGTAGGCTATTTTATTAATAAGTTTTGATTATTTGATCTTAATTACAATTATAATTACATTTTTGGTAATATGTGATTTACACCTTATGTAACTATTTAAGTTTCTATTTATCCACGAAATGGAGCCTCAGACGCCAACAAAATGGCGTCACGAGCCACCAAAATATAGCAACGCCGTTCGCCAAACAGCGCCTGGTAACTTATTCGCCGGCCCGGCCGCGCAGCCAACAAGAGAACACTTCGCAGCATGCAGTAGCGAATCAAACACAAGGCGCAGTTTAGAGTGACGCGCGGCTATTCAGAGAACGAGTACGCTCATATCAACCAGCATCTAGATGGCACTGAAAGCTTCGAAACATTTCACGACTCATGACCACTCACGATTAATTCCAACTTTTCTGAAGTTCTGCTCAACTTCTAATTCAAGTATATTCCTCCGCCTCATGCAAACAAAGCTTAACTAGGTATAGGGAAGTACACCAAAGGGACCACGCACCGAATTTGTGCACACGCAATTTCATAACATTTAGTGTGAGAACTATTTATTACTAAGCATTACCAACATACCTATTTTCTCACTGTTTGTATTCATATTAATTATAAATGGAATATTATAATTTATAGACAAAATACAAGCAAGAGTTCAATTTAATCAGAAATAAGGTACACGTAAACACAAGTATGAAATGATTGTGTCGCACTACATATTAAGGAAATCACCATGCACGTCAAAAAGTGATAAAAAATTGGGATTTGGCTGTGTTGGAGACCCGGCCGTTTGTTTTGCGTGTATACGTCTACGTTGACGCGCTCGGACGCCTTGATTTTATTTTACGTTCCCGGCACCGCTTCACTCGATCATGTGGGATTTTATGGGTATCATTGGATTGCTTTTGAGATGTTTTTTCCAACCGTAAACGATTTCTGTATTTCGACTTGGCTTTGTGACGAGTATAGGCCGTAATTTTATTACGTGTTATTAATGTTTTACATTAAGCGCAACAATTTCACCATAACCTCGCCACACAAATGTTTTTATACATGCAATCGATTGATATTGACGAGAGCTGTCGATTGAAACTCAAACGAGCGTCGTAGCTTCTCGTAGTCAAAAGTTATACTACGCGGAATTTATGAGACGCGGCGAAACGAACTCAAAATTGCAGCCCCCCCCCCCCCGCAAGCCTTTCCACCCGGGGCACGCGCGATGCTTCGCAGTCCTCATTCAGCGTAACATATTCTTTGATCATTTGGCAATCGAGTGGTGTAATTGAATTTTTAACGTAGGCGATAGATTCGAAGCTGCAATGTCAAACTGTATTCCTCGATTTTTTTATCGGGTTTTCTGGATTGACTCGCACTATGGTCGGCAATTTAAAGACGTATTCACCCCAAAAGTGAAGTAGATAGCGCGAATAGAGTACACACATCGAAGCCCACAGCTGCTATATTACCCGGAGTAAGTGGTTTCCGGTAGCCAGCTTTGAATTACCAGCCACGCGCGGTATTTTGGACCCACGTGTATGTCGCAGATCGGCTTGGGGTAGAGTGACTACGCACAGTGTCTTTGGTTGTAATACGCGTTCAGTTATAACAAAGTTCAACTAAAATAGTCCATCGGAATATGTGCATAAACTAAATTATGATGGCTACATAGTGTAAGAAAAAATATTTATGATCAGAAGTTACAAAAGCTTTTATTTGAACGGCAGTGTAAGTGTACAACTTAAAAGTGGTTGAAAATAGTCAGAGTAAAATCAGAGAAGTTATGCCAACTTATTCACAAGGTCTTTGGTTTGCACATATGCGCGCGTGCGCGCACAAGGAATGGATTACATACGATAAAATCCAAGCTGTTTATAGCCTAATACTAGTTATTAATTAGGCTTGCAATTTTTATGCACGTTCCTTGTCTACGTACACGTTCATTTTTTTTTAAATATGACGTTTATAAATAATAATTGTTACATAATTGTAAAAAAAATTAACAAATACGTCCATGCATTAACAATACAACTATATTAACTTAAAAATAAATATTAAATATTGAGAATCCGTATGACTATATGCTTACAGATACGTGTGTATACACACACACACACACACACACACACACACATATATATATATATATATATATATATATATATATATATATATATAACAGAAATCTTAACTTAAATGACGAGTATATGCTAAGTTAGTGACGAAGCAGCAGAGATTTTAACAGACCTATCATATAATAATAATAGTAGGTCTATATTATACATAGAATGTAATATATAGTATATAATTAACATAACATATAACAATAATGTTAATGGAATGAAATATATGCTATAATTTTAAGACAGTTTTAAAACGAGGACATACATAAATACGTTATACACGTCTTCACATTAACGAAGGGAGTTAACAGTGAAAATGAGGTATTCGGTAACTGTGGCCGTTTAATATTTTCCCATAGACTCAAACTGAAATCTTTAATTGAGAATGAAGCTTACAATATAGGTTGGACGACACATTTAAAAATTCAAAATTTTCGGTACATAATTGATTCATTTCAAGTTTACAAAAATTTATTTAACATTGTTTTAAAATCTTTGTAAATATTACGGTATACTGTGTGACTGTGGTGGTAAGATAAATATGTATTATTTTTGTGCTGCATTTTATTGCTGCGACTTGTTAATATATATGGCTATTTTAATCTGATTACACTTCCAAACAAATTCGTTTTTTATTCCTTTCTCTTTAATATGTGTTTATGGGGTACGTATTTCAAAAAAATTTAAGATTTATTTCTAAAAGCAAATATTTGAACAACAGTTTGTTAAGGAGCAAAAAATATATAAATATAGGAAAAAATATAGATGCACGCAGTAGTTATGGTACTTGCATAGGTATTTCTAAAACCTAATACTTTCCCAGCTTTAATCAATAGCATCATGTGGCAACAAGTCCTAACAAAATTCTGTCCTGAGGCAGTCTTTCAATATGAAACGCTAAAAACAAAATAAATAAACAAACCAAAGTCAAAGAAGCAAAAGGGAGAAAAAGCATTGAAAAAAATTAATTGTTTTGTCCTATCACGCTTTATGCACTTGTTGCTTATTCTACCTGTTCATCACGGGGTGTGGGGAGGGGGAAGAGAGGGAGAGAGAGAAGAGAGAAAGAGAGCGAATCAAACATTTGTTAACACAGGCCAGCAATATGCTGTCGCTCGGTTCCAGTTAAAACGTTTTGTTGTGCAATCGTACGTTTTCATTTGTTTATGAGCTATTATTTTCGCACCCGGTTAAAAATAAATAACACTAACCCGAACATATCAAAACTTCGCATTTAAAGGCTTTGTCGAACGTGTTTAGTTATTTCCAATGTTTTATAATTGATAAAAACGATTACATTGAATTATCTGAACGTGCTCCCAAAGATATAGATTTTAAATTTTAAAAAAGCTGGAGAAAATAATAACAAAAAAATCGTACTTGGCATTTAAAGTTAATATTCCGTTCGGTCAGATGAAATGTCCAACGCCAAAAGCCAACAAAATCTGTCTATTGATATAAAGTTTAGTAAAGTATACAATTAGTATTTCAGGACAAATGAAATTTTGGTCATTCTTACCGCAGACTGCACAATGTTAAATCTTCGTTTTAGCGACCAACTTAATAAATTTAGGGTGAACGAATCATTGCTACGACTCTTATTGTTTTCCCGCAAATCAATTTGTGCCCTAGTATTTCCACCACAAAACCGTCGAATAAAAGGAAGGTAAAAATATATAAATAACGGGAAAACCACTCGTCATTTCCAAAGACAGCGGAGTGGATTTTCGTTTTGCTCGTAACAATTTTCATTTTTCTATAAAATGGCAGTCTAAAAAAAAATATTCTCTAATAACATGACATGTCCAGGATAACCTATTTGCGTTCTTTAGAAAAGGTATGGAGGGGGGAGGGGAGTGCCTTTTGAAGCAGCATAATTAAAATTAAATGCTGACTATTTTCACATTCCACAGCAAGTTTGCCGGAATTTGCAAAGTAAAATTAAGTCGTGCAAAAAACGAATAAACCGTGATATTTTCTTTAGTGTTCGACGGAGGAAAAAGCAATTAAATATGCAGCAAAAAAATTTAATTAAAATTAAAATAAACGTCGCTCGTAAGGCAACTACGAAGTGAAATTTTCAGGAATATCACGGAAATTATGGAACTTCGGGCAGAAAATACCTTTCACCAAGTACGTCGGGAAAAAAAATATAGCGTGATAAGAGTAAGAAAGAGGAGGGGGGGGGGGTCACGCTAGTAAAGCGTCCAGTTTTACGAGGATCCAGCCCCCGATATACCTATGATCTGCGTGTTTATGTCGGACGAACACGAGTGAAGGAACACAAAAGATTACATAACAAATGCCATTCGAACCACTTAGAGCGTTAAGGTGACCGCCTGGGCGAGTCGCCGAACGATGTGTAGAACAGAGCTCCAGCAGGAAACGTTTTATATTAAAAAACCGTTCGACGTGTCTGAGTGAGGTCTGCTTATGAATAGCATTTAAGACATGTTTCGCGTCTGTATGCATATACGTTTTTCAGCTCCTTCATCTCTCTAAAGCATGTTTTTGTGATAGTGAAAATGGGCCAAACTGGCGTTTTCACGGTTATTTTCAGGTATGAACATTCCGGTATAAAACATTAAAGAACGAGTAGGGACGTGCATCAAATTTTTTTTTAATTATTACGTAATAAAATGGTAGGGTCTCCACTAAGGTCGTGTGCACACGTGCGGGCATAAACCGAGGCGGTACACAAAAGCGTTCCACGAGGGCTTGGCTTATATGCGTCAGTGCACACGTAGCTACGTGCCGCCACGGTCTATGTCCGCACGTGTGCTCACGGCCTTAATGACTCTTAAGCCGCGTCTACACTTGAACATTGTGCCCGCACGAGCCGAATGAGCGTGCGCGAGCAAGGGATCGTGCGCCAGTGTGGACGTGTTTCGCCGCGCAGAATGAGCATGCGCGCGTTCTCGCGAACACGTCGAATAGCTATTCGTCGGTTGTCGGTCAAGTGGACTTGCTCAAAAGGAATTCAGTTGTGCGTGCGTGCTCAGTGTGGACGGTTGGTGGCTCGTGCGGCCTGAGCATTTTGTCCGAGCAAGCGACTGCACAGAAATCATGGAGTGGACCAATGATAAAGTGTATGGAACTTATCCAAGAGTACGAGAAATACCCAACATTATGGAATCCTCGGCATGGAATGTACTAAAACAGAAACATGATGCCTGGGTAGCCATTGCCAAAGCCGTGGATCGCCCTGAAGAAGAGACGTGTAAGAAAATGGAAAGTCTATTGGGAAACTTCCGAGGAGAAAAAGCTTAAACCAAGTCTAGTATGACAGAGACGAGCCAAGACCAGCAATGAACTCGACAGAAATAAGATATAAAAATGTATTGCTTATTGATTCGAAACAAATGCAACAATATTTGTATTTAAACATAATACATGAACATCTGCAGCAATACAGAAAACGGTTTATGTGTAGTGATTTGTTAGCTTGGATACACACAAGTTGTTGGTTTGGAAGAATGATACACAAAATCCCTTGGAAAATTATAATGTTGTTGTCCACCCAAAAAATTAACCAGGGATGGTTAGTATTTTAATAAGCATGAGCTATTGGAAATATTTAACACTATAACATAATTAGTTCAAATATAAAACAAATAGAAAGTTTAGTGAATCAGAATCGTCGCCCTTATGGTTCATGTTATACAAAGAAATGTATACAAACAAATGGTTATTAAAAACTTAAACACACAGATGTTAATAACTATTGAAAATCCATTAAGGCTGTATGAAAATTGCGAACGTACATGGTACAGTTTTCAACAAGCAGGATTGCATAGCTACAATATTATCTAAATGTATAGGCTTACATGTATGTATTATTAATACATCATTAACTGGTTATATCTGTGTTTAAGTCGTTAACTAGTAATAAATATAAAATTAAAATAATTGCCGTGTTTTAAATTAAGTGAAAAGGTAGAAGTGTGTAAATAAGATAGTGGTTAATATTCTACAAAGGCAGAGCAAAAAAAATAAGTGTTTTCTTTTCACAAACAATACTTCCAGAAGGTAGTTGCTCAAACGGACACTGGTAAGTTTGCCTAGTTAGCTTCTAAGTACTCTGTAAAAACATCAGGGATGTCTTTTGCTGCCGAAGTTGGCTTTTGGGGAACACTTCAGACCGGAAGAAAGGACGACAGACCGGAATGTCTCTTTCCTCCAGCTGCCTTCAACTATGTTCCCATCTGCATCTTATAAATCAAATGTGCCATGCGGCGCGTACACGTCTCTAGACGACTGCTTTCTCGTTAGGAAATTGTGAAGGCCCGCTATCGTCATAACAATAGCTTGCGCTTTTTCTGGTTCCAAAAGCATGGGTTTTCTAAGCACTCTAAATAAACACTGCCGATGAAATTCCGAATACGTTTTCAACTACTCTCCGTGCGCGGCTAAGTCGATGGTTGAATATTCGTTCCACTGATCCTTTGTCGTGAGTTCCGGGAAACGGTTTCATGATGTTTAGAGATAACGGGAATGCTTCGTCGGCTACAAATACGAACGGCATCTTTCTGCCCGTTACATGTAGCTCTACGTCTGAAGGTAAACACAATGTACCATCTCCTAATTACTTGTGCAGAAGGCTGTGTTTAAAAACCCCACCATCGGATATTCTGCCTTGGCAACCGACATCCGAACCATAGAATTGTAGTTCACATCGACCAAAACGAACAAAATGATGCTGAAAGTCGAGTTGTAGTTATAGAAGTAGCTGCCACTGTTGAAAGGTGCCTGAATCACAACATGGTTTCCGTCCATTGCACCCAATCAGTGTGGAAATCCCCACATCTCTTGAAATTGTTGAGATACACTCGACCATTCCTCTGGTGTGCAAGGCAGCTTAAATAAAAAAAAAAACTATGTATAGGTACATGGATTGAAAAGAAACTGTATTCTTCAGGGTAATTTTAATGTCCTGTAGAGATAATTAAAACCCTGGTTACTTCAGATGATATGCTCATAAATAAGGTACACACACTAAACCTAAATACTCGAAGATATACTTTTTCACGGACAATTTCATCTGCTATAAAATAATATTCGTAAAAGAAAAGGAAAACAGACTGACTGTATTAGGACGAAAATATAACAGCTCTACTAAAATAAATATTGTGATCGGTGATTCCACGCTCGCCATGCCAGTTGCCTAGTGGAATGATCGATTCGACGAGTAAATAATACATTATATATCAGTTGCAGTCAACACAAGGAATTTAGCCTAACATATGTGCTCCCGCGTTACTTCGAGCAATACAAACATACATTCCTCTGTAGCCATGCTAAAGATCTGCTTGACATTCCAGATGACGGCGGTATGTTGCCGACACAGTCTTTGTATCCGGTATACTCACACGCCCTCCTGTTCAAGCGAGATCTTTGAACGCAGTATATTTTGCGAATTTTCGAGTCCTCACGTGCCTCTGAACTGATTTAAATAAAAATTCTCATTTTGTATTTACGAATACATTTGAATATATCATAATATATATTTACTTCATCTAGCACTTCAAGAACGTATACATTTCTTACTGGAGGATTGTTTGTATACTTTAAGATATAATTTCAGAACTCGGTGGATGGCACCAGTCCTCCCAAACTCGTTTTTTTTTTGTGTTATTCAGTTTTGTAATCCATTTATACAGTAAAAGTGAATAGCTGAGTTTAAATTGCGTCAGATTGACGCCAGACACACTTTATCTTCAGAATCCCCACGTGTTCAGGTTATTTGTATTAAATTTTTTTCTTCTTCGCAGACTAGACATGTCATCTAAGTCACCGATTCTGAGGGCCTTGAAATCGAGGCGACAGCGAACTGTGATGAAGTGGAGGCAAAATCACAGAAAGATCTGGCAAATACCATTCCCATCACGCCACGTTCTAGATCTGTTAAGATGTAAAGGACAAGGCACGAAGCGGAGGACCCGCAGATTAAAGATGCATACAACATAATGAAGACGGCTAGCCAACAAGATGAGTGCGATATTTACGGGCAGCTAGTGGCAAACAAAAATGAAAGGCTACTCCAGGATCACAAGATCGATTGTTCAGTAGTACGTAAACAATATTATATTTCAGGCTGACATGGGACAATGTGACGGAAAAAACTCAATACTCGGGATCAGCTTCCTCAGATGACCAATCTTCTCATAATACCATACAGTCCTACTCTTCACCACCCGTTGCTACTCCTCCCGTTCTCTCAACTAACCCTAACCAACAACCCAGTTATCATGAAGTTAACTTACCACATGACAATACTTGCATACAGTCCCAGTCTCTTCTCGAATTTACACTATTGCAATAATAAATTAATCTACACAGAAAAATGTGTGTGAAAATGTATAATAACTATTATTTGTGAAATTATATATGCTCCCATGTACTCGAGAATTAATGTCTAAGAAGCAAAAAAGAGCAAAATATATACCGGTTTTTAAGGTAAAATTAAAATAGCTAATTTATTACTTGCACTTGCCGTTATATACTGCCTCAATACCTTCATCAGAGCTTTACAAGTTT
The DNA here is from genome assembly GCA_029891345.1 of Dryococelus australis. Taxonomy (NCBI): domain Eukaryota; kingdom Metazoa; phylum Arthropoda; class Insecta; order Phasmatodea; family Phasmatidae; genus Dryococelus; species Dryococelus australis. Next base: position 131,249,454 of record CM056997.1, read on the forward strand.
CTGGCACAATTTTGGAAATACGCTGTTTTGATATTTTAAACAGATATTGTAAGCTAGTGTATGAATACCCTGTCGCGAGGAACCGTAATGTTATAGCCATGCGGACTTTTACAGGCACAGACTGCCTAAATCTTGTGCCCTTTTCCCCAATTCTCTATCCAACTACATTTATTAAAAATTAAAAATCTTCACGTGTCAATCGTGTGAAATTTTTGAAATGTTCGTCATCAAGGAGGTTTACCAATGAAGTTCTAGTGCGATCTGCGTACAAGCGTCTCACCTATTCCTTCCGATTCTTTCACTTCTTTTTATTCAACAATGACCACATTACAAACATACTCCCTGTTGCTGTCACATCCATCTTGAGACTGAATTATGCGCCGCTTGCCGCGAATACGGGAACGACCCGAGCAACAGCGCACAACATGAGTGTGCCTGACTGTTCGCAGCATCAAATATTCTCCACACGAGCGTTCGCGAATGCTCATTAGGCTCGTGCGAGCAAAATGCTTTAGAGGCGCGTTATCGACGGTAAGACTGCACGCCAGTTCAGTGCTTTGAGCGTAGAGTCGATGAGAGAGTTGGTGCGCACGTCTCGGTCGCCTCTAGCGCTCCCACGCTTCTCGGCCTCAGAAGGGCAAAATTCCTTCAACCAGGCGGCCATCTTACTTACTGATTTTTGACACGTGAATACCTCTTTAAATTTGCGACCATAGTGCGGGCAATCCAGAAAACCCGATGATAAAATCGGGGGATAGAGTTTGACATTGCAGCTCCAAATCTGTCGTCTACATTCCAAATTAAATTACGCCACTCGATTGCCAAAGAACTAAAGAATATGTTACGTTGAGTGAGGACTGTGAAGCATCGTTCGCGGCGGGGTAATTGAATGGTGGGGGGGGGGTGCAGGGGGAGGGGTGCAATTTTGAGTTCGTTTCGCCGCGTCTCGTAACTTCCCCGTAGTGTATCTTTTGACTAGGAGAAGCTACGACGCTCCTTTGGGTTACAATCGACAACTCTCAAGATCAATCGATTGCGTGTATAAAACATTTGTGTGGCGTGGTTACGTTGACATTGAATGCGTTTAATGTAAAAAAATAAGAAAACTTAACACAATGTGGACCTATACTTGCCAAAAAGCAAAGTCGAAATACAGAGATCGTATACGATTGGAAATAACATCTCAAAAGTAATCCAGTGATACCCATAAAACACCATATGATCGAGTGAAACGGTGCTGGGAACGTAAAATATACATCAAGGCGTCCGAGCGCGTTAACGTAGACGTATTCACGCAAAATAAACGGCCGTGTCCCCAACACAGCCAAACACGATTTTTTGTAGGGCACAGCATAAATAATAGATTCTCAAGCTTTATGAAGGTGTTAGATTTTCCCTGCCTTTATTAATTTTTTGTTAGTAAGAACCGGGAAGAAATAAATGGTTTTTCCTGCGGACGACTATAATAGTCAAACTAACTACAGTATTCACGCAATATTAAATTCAGAAAACGTACAAAGGAATATCCTGTGCCGTGTAGTGCTGTAAAATTCAATACAAAGTGTGTAACTCAGGTTTCTTTGCGAGATTTCTAAAAATCCAAGATGGCGGAGACTGAATCCCCTTAAACCTTTCAGACCCACTTTAATTTACGGTTTAAACTGTTGCAGACGAGAATATTTATGTTGCGTGCTGTACTTAGTCGACACAACACAATTACTTACACTTGCGTAAGGTACACAATCGTGTACACTGGGTCGGAATGGGTTAAGGCAGATTCCCACCCACCATCTTGGATTTATGTAATGTTTGTCATACTAGGGAAAAAAAGTTTTGTATAATATTTTTTCGAACAGAGCACAAGTCATTGGCTTGTGCATTGTCTGAGGTCAATATTTCTTGATTACTGTTGATATCGTTGCCTTTGTAATCGTTCGCAAGAAATAATCCCCTCGTGTTACCTCGACAGTTACCAGCTAAAAATTAATAATTATAGCGAAGTTGTGACGGTTCGATAAAGCCTGGGAAGCTGTTATTTAGGATATGTCGTGCGGGAAATTTCATTACACCTTCCGAAATAGAAACTTTGGCGAAATATCGATTAGTCCAAGATGGCGGGTGGGAATCAGCCTTAATGAATTACTTCCGAGGGCGACGCGTTTTAAGTACGCTCTCCGGAATGCTTTCGCCCCAATGCTGAATATTTAATGGCGGTTCGCAAAACACGTAAACAAGCAGGTCGAAAGCTTCGGCCCCGCCTGCCGCTCGGCCCAACTTCCTCAACGTGTCCTCGACACTATCTTAGATTACCCTCTAACCATCCCCTCCACCACTTTGTTCTCAGCCAGCGGCAAGGCGGACTGCATAATTGATGGCGGATGGTCCGGTGGCTGCTCGACGCACTTAGAAAAATCGAAGTGGTGCTAGACGCCCCCTCCCCCCTTCTTGGATGTGAAACACTCCCCTCGTCATGCAGTGCACTCAGAACTCTGGAGGCGCCGAGTGGATTTGTTGTTACGTGTTACGGTCCGCCTCGTCTTAACCCCCCCCCCCCCCCCCAAGGTTCCACCACTCCGCTCACGACGAAGACGCGAACCAGTATCCCGGGAAACTTAGCAAAATTCAGACAACTTTGTATTTAGTTTCACAATTATGGGCTGTTCATGGTAAACTGAGCACTTTTGAAAAACCCTGCTTACGATCTAATTGTAAACATTCTGCGTATCCTTCCACAATAGCTAGGGGTAGTGGAATTTCGCGAAAAGATTCCAAGACAAGTTATATTTCAAAACACTGTAAGGTCGTTTACCCATATTGATTGGCTGAATTATGTTTTGATATGTGTTAACTGTCTGCAAATGAATCACGTAGCAGCCGTGTCGGTGTTGCTGAATTCTGAGTGGCTCGGTCAAATACGAAAAACGCCTTCTCAAGCAGACAGAGATAATAGATAAACTGCTGTAGGGTGCTTATATTATTGGAGTCTACCTTGTACTTTTTTTTTTTCACAAAAAGTCACTAACTCTACCAATAGCCTACATAAAATTACCATTGTCGTGGGCCTGATCACTTTATCCATGCGATGGTCAAGTGATACTATGTAATTATGAGTAAATCAAATATTTTACAAATTTGCTAATTCTTACGCTTATATGCATTAGAAAACATAAAGAAAAAATAAATTTCTGTATTTGCAAATGTTTACCGGACATTTTTAGTCCAACTTTAAGACGTCGGACTACTATCGTTCCGTCGTTGCCTAATTTACTGAGCGCACGCCAGTGAGTGTGCTTTCAAAGAAGCTCAATTAACTGTGAGCAGACTACATCACCAGGGACACTCGCGTTAAGCTGGTTCCACAGTAGCGCGATGCCCCAAAAGGACTGTGAAATGTCCAAGTCCTGCCAGATGGGACTACCATTATGGAATGTTTAATTTAATTTTTTTCATACTTAACTCAAGCAGGGAGGGTCTGCTGAACTTTGGAGCCACCTCCTCTCTCGAGTCAGCAACCTCCAAGGCATATATACCCAGCCAAAACTACACTCCAGGAGGGGAGTGAAAACATAGGGCCGATAAGGTGGCTCAGAACACCCAACCCCACGCTAGTGGGGAAGGGGAAAAATATTATTTTTTTTCATTACAATACTTCCGTCCAGTAATACACTTTTTAAAACAACCAATCATAGTCCACCATGGAAACTATTTCTGCCTAGCAACAGCTGAGCACAAGTGCGCACTGGCTACTGAAGTCACAATGCATGTACAAATTCTCAGAAATCAGGCGGGCAGTACTGCAGGGCTAAATTCCAGGAAGTGGCGAGCATGAGCGCTAATTGGCTAATTGGCCACGCGACAGGTGACAGTTGCGCTGCAGCCCGCTGCTGGGATCGCCACGACGTGTACTTACCGCTTTGCCAGCGGCCACGCCGCACTTGTTCACGACGCTCTGCCGTGCCGAGAGTACGTAACCGACATTCGGCTACCTTAAAAATCTTTCATCGTTCCAAGATATTGCAGGTTGATGCCAAGGTAGAGAATATGCATAGCGTAGCTAGCAGAATGCTTGACTCCGGGCTGCCAAAATTACGTGCTTCCATAAGCACGCACGGACTTTTTATTTTTCTGGGAACGTGTAATAGGTCGGGAGCAGAAAGACATAAATTGGCATTTTGAGGCGCTCGGCGTCTCACTGTTAGTCGTGATACAGACGGACATCTTTTGTGAACAGGAAGGTGATTACCAAAATGTGAACAATAAGGCGAACACCTCCTTGTATTCAAGTCCCATGTACATACTGTACACATAGAGGTAGTATTTGAATGTTGCATCATGCCAGTCACTTGTATCCACCACGACACAAAAAGATTTCACAAACCAAATAAATCACTAATACACATTAAAATGTGTTTTCTACACTTAAATGAACAATATCAGCATACATGAATGTACGGGAACTGCATAAATGTACAAAACGATAATGTAAACAAACGAATTGCACAAGAAGGTGAACGAAATATAGGCCTGTCTGTAACGATTCTAACTAGCATGCGATCCTTTGCATGCACGCCATTTTCATACAAGTTAGCCAGTCACATGATGCAAGTTAACTTGAACATGAAGGTGTACACCCTCTTGTACAAGAGAGTGAACCGTGTGTAACAGGCATTAGGTTAGGATACTGCACTGAAAAATGGTCAAAATGTGCATGCGCAGAAACCACGATAAAAGCGGTTCACAGAATATAGTTTCCAATGTACTATCCCAACCTAAAGGCCGTTCGCTGTAAAGTGAGCACTTTGATTTGAAAATCACTCCTAAAAATTCCACGCTTTCACTCCGACGAATAAATAAATAAAGTGGTTAGACCCTATATATATATATATATATATATATATATATATATATATATATATATATATATATATATATATATATATATACACACACACACACACACACATATATATAAGTGTGTACATATGTGTATGTGTGTATGTGTGTGTGATTTTTACATGTTTTGTAGGTTTGTTAAGTACTTCTCGTAATCAGTTTCGGCAATGAAGATCCAACGAATTTATGAATCTTATACAATAAATCGTCCGCTTGATTCTAAAATCTCGTGACCAGGTATGAGGAAATGGTACAGGAGGGCAAAATACATGAGGGGGAAAAAATACTAGGTTTTGTTACTTACGTATTAAAATTATAGCGACCTGGTATAGAAAACACTTTCGATCCTGTCCGCAGACACCCGTTGATCACTTACACAACTCTCACATAGAGTGGTAAATTAGGGAAAACTGCATTTACATGTATATGAAGTAAGTGAACGAAATAATGTTCTTATAATGTGGAAGCGACAGAGTCCTGAGTCTTGACAGCTACCTGCTCATGACGCACGTGCGTGGACAAGCGGAGTGATAGAAGATACTACACCGGAATTGCAAGAATGCAGGAGAGTGGGAACGATAAAAGCTACACAGGTACAGGTTGTTCACGGTAAAGTGACCTCTTTTGAGGGCCAAGTAACTTTTTAATTTCAGCCATTTTTTTTTTTCATTAACCACCTTATAAAATAAATATTGCTATGTAAGTAATAAAACCCAGTGTGTATATCCCACCGCACTCAAACTAACGTCTAAGGTTAAAAAAAAAATTATTGATTAATATTCCAAACTAGAGGACTTTCAAAAGTACTCACTTTACCGTGAATAGCCTATACGTGCATATTACCCATAGCCTTTACGCGTAAAGGACGGATGTGGCGTGCAGTAACCTCGTTCTCACCACGCCTCTATGGGACTCTTTAATCTTTGGCCCTCTCATTTTATGGCCTAGTAATAATACACATGATACGCATTCCTAAATTATGTTAGAGATTATTTACAAGAATTTTGATACCAAAAAACAACAGCGTTGGAAAAAATTTCCAATCTGTGTGTGTCATATATATATATATATATATATATATATATTATATATATATATATATATATATATATATATATATATATATATAATATATATATATATATATATATATATATATATATAACGACAGAGGAACTGGGAGTAAAATTCAAACACATGCGACTATTTCAAATTTCAAACAATATTCGTAAGCATTAAGTACTAGAAAAAATATCTCGATTTGTTTAGAAAAATAAATCCTGGAGGCTAGCACGTTTTTTGTTTACGTATGCAAAAAAAGCGACTACAGGAAGAACACGTGCTGCTATCTGTTGAGCATTGTGCAAACTTCATGAATAATACAGGTCCGTAAAATCGGATGTTTTTTTTTTTGCGTGAGTGTGCCCACTTTAAGCACCGTATTCGGGTAGCTAGCTAATTTATTTTGATAGTCACTCAAGGCGACATACGCAAAAAAAAAAAAAAACGTTTTCGCCTACACGCGATGTTTGCGATCGTCGTATTACCTGCGTGCCTCCCCTGGATAGGCTGTTCCTAGGACGTCGCTCGCTACGCAGATTCCAGTCGGTTGAAAGGCAACCGCACGTCGCCGTGTTCCAACCGCGCTGTTCATCACAAGTGGTTGTAGCCTGCGTAACCAAGCCGCTATCGCCGCGTCGCACGCACGTGACGCGAAAGTCGAACTGGTGATGGCTCACCTTCAGCATCGCCAAGATTTCGAGCACCACGCCGGTGAGTTACAAGGTCCACAACCCTATTCAACCATTTCCGTCCCAATATAACCATTTCATTCCCACACATTCATTTTTTTTAATGTCTGAGCGGTTAGCCTGCTCGCCTCTCACCAAGACGATCCGAGTTTGATCCCCGGCCGAGTCACTCCGGATTGTCGCGTGTGGGAATCGTGCTGGGCGATGCCGTTGGTCGGCGGGTTTTCTTAGGGATCTCCCGTTTCCCCCGCACTTTCATTCCGGCTCTTCTTCATACTCACTTCAATCACCCTCATCGGCTCTCATGACGTCGATGTTAACAGCCGTCCAATTCTCTTCACTCACTAATTTATTTTTTCTGATGTTTCAAATAAATGTTTTAACACGTACTGTACTTAAGATGACAAAATAACCTGTTTCGATACGACTACCAATAAGCTGTAGACATTGTGCACGGTGATAGTGTTACGAACCAATCAAAACGTAGACACTCGAAGAGTACAGTACCGGTCAAATATAACCTTCCTGTGTAACATTTTGATAAATGTCTACATTGGGAATGAAGGGTTAATTTACGATCTCAAATGTTGCATGTTCGACGACGTCAGCATTAACCATTCACATACAAGACGTGTGGAATATTCAGCAAAACATATTTTTCACAAGGGGATGGTAGAAACACCACCGTCGACCATAAACATCCTTCGAGTAGAACGTGTCCTCGATCATGGACGCGGGGACTGAACGTCTGAGCAAGGAAAAATGACAGAAAAGAGGAAAGTTAAATAATGAATTTTGAATGAATCTTGTAATAAAATAAACCTGGGAGTTACGTCCCCGATTTGTATTTGAACGTAATATTTATGATATAGGCTGTTCACAGTAAAATGAGCACTTTTGAAATCCCTGATTAAGATCTACTTGTGTGCACGTTGTGTGTTATTTCGCCTAATGTAAAATTAACATTGCAATGAGCCTCGTCACTTTATTCATGATTCGGTTAGGTGAAACTGTGAAATTTTTAGAAAAGTAAATATTTCACAAATCTAGTCATCTTTATACTTCGATGCATTAAAGAAAACAGAAAGCTAAATAAATAATTTAAATATCACAAATGGTTACCTAACACATTTTTTCGACGTTAATTAATTGAACTACTATCCATCCATCGTTACAAACTTTACTGAGCGCATGCCACTCAGTGCGCCCGTTAAAATATAAGCAGGCCAAGGCAGTGACAATTTCTAAGGTTGATTTCAAAAGCTCTCACTTTATCCTGAACAGCCTTTAGTAGCGAGAACGAAAGCTGGTGGATCTGAACTCCGTAAGTGGGGGATGGAGTCCTTGCTCATAGCGTGCCTTGGGACGCCGTTGACGTTGACTTCAGGCCTGCGCTTACAGCGCGTAGGGAATATATATAAACGTAGTACAGGATAGTTACATTTTACAATTATACGTAGAACAGTAGAGATAAACAAAGAAATGACAATCCTACATAACTGCCTTTGCTAACTTCATCAGCAAATAATTTGTCAGAGCGATGTGTTACTACCGAGTTATTTCAGTGAATTTTCAAATGATGTCACTGCGCAAGAGAGAAAGATCTGTTCCACCAGCCAACATAAGTCTTATTTTTGTAGGACCAAAAATGTATCTGACTGCCCCAACAACATAAAAAAATTAATAAATAAAAAGTAACAAGATTTAATTTTGTCCATTCAACAAAATACCCGTTTGTATTTTTTTGCGACAATTAGGGTAGTAGCAGGGTTTATCAGTGCATTTTTTTAATGCTTAATAATGGTAAAAACATAATAACAAAACAAGTTCAACAGGAGACTAAGAACTATAGAACTTGAAATATTAATGCACTCACGTTATCTGGTAAAAGCCGTTCACGATAAAGTGCGCACTGTAGAAATTAACCATAGAAAAAAGTCACTGCCCCTACCTGCAAATATTTTTATGGGCGCACTGAGCGACATTCGCGCGGTGAAGTTGGTAACGGAGGATGGAAAGTAGTTCCATATCTTAACGTGGAATAAAAAGTGTTAGGTAACCATTTGTGATAACTTAAATTTAATTTTTCCATTTTCTGTTTTTTTTTTTTTTTTTAATGCATCGAAATGTAAAAAATGAGCAGATTTATAAAGTATTTACTTCCTTAATAATTTTCCAGTTTCATTTGACCGACGAATGGATAAAGTGATGAGGCCCATAGCAATGTTAATTTCACGTAAGGCGGAGGAGAACACAGCGTTTGTACAAGTAGATCTGAAGCAGGGGTTTCAAAAGTCCTCATTTTACTGTGAACAGCCTTTATTTGAAATACGTGTGTATAAAAACATTCCCGAGTTCGTCTATTGTCACTTTGGCTGAGGTTGCTAGGGCATAGTTAAACGAATCTTTAGTCCACCAACCAAATCTAACACCATGTCCGAATTCAGGTATATACTGGTGTACGTGCATCTTTGCTTACATCACTTACCCTTGGCGCCAAACTTGATGAATTCGGACAGGCAGTCTTGTTGGCTTCAGTAACAGTTATTAGCCAGCTAACCACTTTTAATGCGCGTGTATTCCGACTAAGATTTTAATGATTGCCGAACGTTTTAAGGGTTAAATAATGTATTAAATAATATTTCAATTTGATTTAGATAACGTTTATTATCTTTCATTGTTGTATGTGATTGCTTTTTAATCTTAGTTTCTGTAGGTTAGGAAAATAGGCCTAATACGAATTTATTGTTTAGACCTTTTGTAAGGTGAATCTTGCAATAGATCTATTTATTAACTAAGTTTAAAATTCTAGGCTATTCCTACGAAGTAGTAATGCTACCCTGATAAACTTTAAATAAAATAATTATGTCGAAAATCAATTGTAGCCTACAACATGCTTCTCAAATGGCGGCGCATATTCCGCAAGTACGCGAGAAGTATACATCTTCGTTTACTTGTATACTTGCATACTTCACTTGCAATTCGGACAGCACTTACGTAATTTGCTTGGACAGGTACGAACAAGTAAGTACCTCAGGCGAATTCGGACACAGCCTTAGTCTGGGGCAGCCTAATAATAACAACGTAATATTTTGATTGCAACAACAAACTATTTAATTGCCCCTGAACAAACCATTAATTTGATTGCGTCAAACAAGATTTGTTTGAATCAACAAAACTTTTTCTCAGTGTACACAAAATAACTGAACAAACATGACAAAAAATCTGCTCACAAAGTTAGCAAAGACCTTTATACAGGATTGATTATTCTTAGTTTTTCTAAGTTGGCATTCGAAAAACAGGGGCCTTCAGTTGACGCGTTTGCAGTGAAGAGATTTGGGTGGATCTTAACATCGATGTCTTCAGAGCCGATGAGGGTGAAGTGAGATGAGTATGGTGAGAAGGGGCGCGGGGAAACGGGAGATCCCCGAGAAAACCCGCCGACCAGCGGTATCGTCTGGCACGATTCCCACGTGCTAGAATCCGGAAGCGAGCCCGCCAGGAATCGAGCGCGGTTCGCGTAGGTGCGAGGCGAGCAGTCTGACCGCTACACCCCCGCGGCACCTATTGACGCGTTTGGAGTCGATTTATAACCGACGCGCTCTTAATAAAGTGTCCATTCGACTTCGCATCACCCCTTTCTGAGCAGAACCACACAATTTAAATGAACATATAACAAATGTCGTCGTTTTGCGGCTAAGCGTCCCAGTACTTACTATCGCTAGAGGCGCGAACATTTTCGCGAGTTCATTCGACAATGGCTAAACTCGACAGTTTTATACATACCCGAGGCACTGTAATTGGTTCATTAGCTGTTTCCTTTTTGATAAGCACTTAATCCTGTGTACGAGGGTGTATGTGATTCTTTCGGTCTCTTACGGGGGCCGCATAGGTGTAGTGGCTAGACTACGCGCCTCCCACCTAGGCGAACCGGGCTCCATTCCCGGCGGGGTCACTCCCGGATATCCACATGTGGTGGGTTTTCTCAGTGACCTCTCGTTTCCCTGCCACTGCATTCTGGAACTGCTCAACACTCACCTCGCTCCATCCTCATCGGCTCTGAAGACCTCAATGTTAAGAGCCGCCCAAATCTCTTCACTCTAATCGGTCTCTTTCCTAAGGTTGCCAACCGTCCCGTTTTGTACGGGATTTCCCGTATCCACGGGCTGAAAGTAATATCCCGTTCGGACAGAGGACGGGGTTTCGTGTATCCCGTTTCTCAGAGTTCTTCTAAAGTAAACTGAATATAGATCAACAAAGCGTCTGAGATCTATCACTTCCGCGATTGCAGGACAGGTAAATGCGAACTTTACAAACGAGATTTTTTCTATTTCACACGACGGCGAAAGCGACGTGAAACGACACGCACGAACGTTGTCGCATAAAAACACGAGTCAGCAGGCGAACACGAGTGAAATAAATGAGTCAAACAGTATATTCGCCACTCAAGGGTTTATGAGGCAGAATCCAGCTACAGCAAGTTAACCAGCTTTACGTTATCACAATACTAAAGTCCGTATGCCACAATAAAATTTTCCGTGCAAGCTTGGGTAGAACGAAGTTTCCACGAGACCAGCTCTCCAAACTTGCATGCGCGCACACTCAGAAAAAGGAATCGTCTAAACAACCAAATAAATAATTTTGACATTTATTTTTTTGTTTCAAACCAACTATTGTTAAATCCAACATTGTATTATTGAAGTAAATATAGCGATTTTTTTGTTTAATACAAATAATTTTGTTGGGGTATTATTTTCAAATCAAACGAATGTTTTGTTGACTATACCATATTTTTCATCTATGATATGCTTAACTATATCATATATCAATTTTATAATCATATAATCTATATCAATTTTGCAAAAAAAAACATATATATATATATATATATATTGTTTTTAAAATGCCTACACATGCTTGCTTTTACAAAATGATTTATTTAAATCAACCATATATTTGCCAAAATGCCAATATTTGCGTTAAATGGATAGCGCATCGGCTTATCGTGATACAAGTTAATGGTTCGAGCCCACCCTCCGGCAAGTCCCGCGGATTTTAGTGTATTTTTAATATAATTCTATTACCTCAAATTTGTTTAGCGAGTGGTTAAAAGAAGTAACACTAATAATTAAGTCGAATAAATGCATGTCTGGTTTAACTAAATGATTTGGAAAAAATAACAAATCTTTGTAGCCAAGCCCAAGAATTGCACGTTTGTTTTAACACGGGCATACATTTGGTTCGAGAAAATGATTTTGTTAAAAGTAATAGTCTTATTAGTCAAGCCAAACAGCTGCTTGGTTGTTTTAACACAGACATGTTGAAGTTCAACAGAATTATTTGGTTAAAAGAAAATACTGTTGTGGTTCTGTCAAACCTATGAACTGACTTGATTCGGCAGTGTATATCGGTTATTATTACAGCAATATAAAATTGTTGAAAAACTAAATAATATCAAACAAATAATTGTGTTGCGCCAAGCAATAATCTTGATTGCTAGTAGACAAATATATGATTTGGTGGTTTCAAATAAATTCCATTAGAGTCTACCAAATATTTTTCTAAGTGCAGTTATAGAGGATGCTTTGGAATAACCTATCCAACGATAGTTGCTGCCGTACAAGTAAAGATGAGTGCATTTTTTAAAATGATTTTACCACTGAAAATGTGGTTCAGGAACAATATTCACTCACGACTAAGCATTTGTGTTTATGTAAAGAGTTTTGTTGTTATAACTGACCTGTTATGTTAAATAAACACGAATGTTCACCTTAATTTTCACACAATAGATTCAGTAGATATATTCATGTTTTTTCATTTACTATTTATTTGTGTTTAATAGTTTTACTCTCTTTCTCAAGACAAAATAAACAAAATGACTCTACCAACCTCTCTCTGATTGGCTAAAATTTTCAACCTTGTAGGAAACCTTCCATCGAACATTGCACAGGACGAAATACGAAATTCTCCATGAAAACAGCAGTCGGACAAATCTTCCATAGAACCATCCATATGACAGGCCGTGCAGGCTTACATGGGATCGTACAAGGAATCTTCCATCGTGTCATACCCGCTTGAGTATGGCTTTATAGGTATAAAGGCTGTTCACGATAAAGTGAGTACTTTAGAAATTAACCTTAGAAAAATGTATCTGCCCCTGAATGCATATATTTTAATAGGCGCAGTAAGTGACATTTGTTCAGTAAAGTTGGTAACGATGGATGAAAAATAGTTCCATATCTTAACATCAAATAAAAAGTGTTGGGTAACAATTTGTGATACCCAACTTAAATTATTACTTTCGTTCCCTGTTCTTTTTTTTAATAATGCACCGCAGTGTAAGAATGAGTATATTTGTATAATATTTACTTTCCTAATAATTTCAAGTTTCACTTGACTGACGCATAAATAAAGTTATAAGGCCGATGGCAATGCCAATTTTGCATAAGGCGGAAGAATACACAATGCGCATTAAAATAGATCTTAGCAGGGCTTTCAAAAGTGCTCATTTTACCGTGAACAGCATATAGTAGATTTAATTGCAATATAAAAAACAACACGTATTTCATGCACCCTGAAACGTAATTCCAGCGACAGGTAGGCGGCACCTTTAAACATAATGACTCAGATGGAGACCAGGACACAGATGTGCCAGACAGCTGGTGAACAAAGCGGGCGGTAAAGGTGGATTTGCGATCAAAAGACTGAAGAATTAAGAATTTTACTTAATGACTCGATAAGCACACAGGAAACGAACCTGCAGTTTATGATTTAATTAGCAACTGTTATGTTTTAGCCAATCAAAATCGTAGGCGAATAAGCAACTGAAACAACCCTGAAAATTGATAATTTACTTGTTTGATTATTTGTGGTTACTGCTTGTGTAAACGTTTAAAAAAAAAACTTGTGAAATCTTATAGAAGAGAAAGCCGATGCCAACATTGGGCATTTACATCAATACATCTGAAAAGGTGAATTACAACGAATGCAATAACCTCATATAGGAAATAAAACATGACCATGAACTGTCCTTTAAATTATGAGGATACTGCCTCTCGATTAATATAATTATTCGCATACGATTTCACAATACTACATTACCTAAATCCAAGATATAGATATCGTTTCCCACTAACAACAGATGACCCTTGGCTCTGATTGGCTACTTCGTCTTGACTTGTACTTAACATATAAAATATAACGATCTCTTAAATCAAGCCAAAAACGCACACGACCCGTCAAGACCTGCACACGACAGTTATAAACTAATACCCTTGAATACATTGAATCATATCATAAGCACACGGCGAACTTACACTGTTAAGTCAATCGTAAACCAACCTTAAGGACGACAGATAAGTGACAGTTGTCGCAACGCCGTGTTTGGCGAGCGATTGGCCGTCTGTCCCTGTCCCCTGTTCCTCGGCGCTGCCCCTGGCTGGCGGCTGATATGCAACCCGCAGCGACGTGTTTACAGCAAACAATGGGTCGCGGTGCTCGGCGATGACACCGAGTTACGAGGTAGATGGCTGTGTGGAGCGATATCCGCACATTTAACTGAGTTACGAGGTAAATGGTGCAATGGAAATCTACACAGAACCCCAACCACGATTACTTAACTCTGAAATCCCTGTTTAGTAGTTATCTTCATGACGTGTTTCCTTCTTGTCTCTTTGGTGTAATTTTCCAGTCGTGGTTAATCGTTGTTTGCAAGAGACAGAAGGGTATTTTGAAAGTGGAACTTAAGCAGGGTTTCAGAAAAGATCGAAGCAACCGTGAATAAACAATACTTGCAACGTCACAGATTTCGACCTCTTGATGTGATAGTATCTTGTGTATATTTATATCTGTCTAAAACTTACTGTAAAAATTTAATATTAAAATTCGAACATTATTGCACACGGAACTAAGACTGTGTCCTAATTCGCCTGAAGTACATACTTGTACGTACCTGTCCCCGGAAGTGACACAGTAAGCGCTGTCCGAATTGCAAGTGGAGTATGCAGGTATACAAGTAAACGAAGATGTATACTTCTCGCGTACTTGCGGAATATGTGCCGCCATTTTTAGAAGTAATTTATAGGTAACAATTGAGTTTCGTTATTAATTATTTTATTCCAAGTTTAATAGTGCAATATCACTACTTCGAAGGCATAGCATTTTAAACTGAGAAAATAATAACGGCAAGGTTCACCTTAAAAAAAGGCTAAACAATAAATTCGCAGTAAGCCTATGTTCCTAATTTACAGAAGCTAAGATAGAAAAAAAGCAATCGAAATTGCACTCGCATACAATAATGCCAGATAATAAATGTTACGTAAATCAAATTGAAATATTATTTAATACTTGATTTAACTCCTAAAACGTTCGGCAATTATCATACTCTTAGTCGGTATACACCTACATTAAAAGTGGTTAGCTGGCTAATAACTGTAATCGCAGCCATCAAGACTGCCAGTCCAAATTCATCAAGTTTGGTGCCAAAGGTAAGTGAAGTATGCAAGGATTCAAGTACGCCAGTATGTACCTGAATTCGTAAACGGCTCAAGTACGTTATAAAGAATTTCTGAATCGAGAATGGACTTTTCGTCTAAACTTTCAATTAGTTGTTTTTAGAACGATTTTGAAGCCGAAGAAACTTAAAGCAAACGTCGTATCGAGTGAGTGAAGAAATTTGGGCGGCTCTTAACATCGAGGTCTTGAGAGCCGATGAACGTGAGTCGAAGTGGCCCAATCTCATCTCCTTTTATATTCTCATACCCTCAGCAGTGGCTGAGCAGTAGCTTACTGTAATTTCGTGCTGATTAGGACAAACTCTTGATTACTGAACTCCTGCGCGAGAGAAATAATTGCTGCAATAATGAGTAGCGCTGCTCGCGAACAACAGACGAGCGACGTGTAAGTTAATCCCACGTCCGCACGCAGGGCTTCAGCAAGCGATGGCGGTGGAAGGAGGGCGGTAATTGTTTGACCCGGCGGTGGGTACAGACGCTGTTGACCCCTGGTGGCGGTAATGAGATCACACAGCCAGTGACCTCGTGCCCTACACCGCACAGGCAGTCCTGAGCCCAGCCCCTCAGCATGGCTTCGATTCGCAGCAGGCGTTGTGTGCCAAAAATTAAACGCTAAACATTACTATAAGAAAACTGACCTGTCTACAACTGACGTTAAGAAATATAAAAATTAATGGAAGGTAGGTTTATATAAACAAATATTTTAAATTATGTTGGTAGTAAAAAAAATTGATAAAAATAGAAACTACTCCGATTTCATAGTTACGCAAAATTATTTAAAAACGTTTATCGCGTTATTTACTAGCTATGATTCCGTTTTAAAAGAAAAAAGAACAGAATAAAAATGTACGGCGATGTTGGATCCAACTAGTGTCGGACGTCTGTACTGTATGTTTTCACTTGTCTGTGTATTATTGAATTATTATTACTTGAATATTGGGCAACTTTTAACGCATATTTACCGAGATGGGCGTCTACGCGCAAAAAAAAAAAAAAAAAACGATTTCACAGAAAATACTTCAGTACATAGTCCTCTTAAGGCTCGAGTTCGTCCCTTTTGCAGAAAATCTTCGTTTGCGCATCATAATTTCGGATTCGCAGTAATTACTGACAATGTACGATTATAGAGAATTAACATTTTACGAGTTGTTTAATAGTTTTGTGCGTAATTTTAGTTGTGTGTTATCTGATTGTTGATAAATGTCAGTAACACAATTTTATATTACCAATAAGCTCTTGCCTTTTTGCAACCAGGAAATAACACACAGTGCAAATTAGATACCAAAAGTATAGAACTAGTAAACTGTTAATTTTCTATAATCAAAGATTTCCAATAATACCTCTGAAACTGACATGATGACACGAAACGAAGAATAATACGTAAAGCCAAGCCTTAAGAGGTGAACCACAACTTAATAACTTAACTGAAGGCGAAGGCTCGAAGATCGCGTTGTGAATCTGACGAGAGATCGTTCCACCATTAAGACTACTTCTACTACAGGTTGGGGAGAATGTTAAAAGTTTGGCAACCAAAAATTTTCGCCACATGGTAAGCGCTAGTGTCGCATGTGTACCAAATTTTCTCTATTTTCGACGTTAAAAAAACAGGATAATTGCAATATTATTTATTTAACTTAAAATTGTGATTAAAAGTTATCGGTTGTAACAACAGCGCCCCTAGCGGAGAAAATTTTCCCTACACCTAACTCTCCCATAAGAAATCTCGTTTTGTTCTTAACCTGAGTAGAACTATTCTTACAGCCATACACCGTGCTATTCAGTCAAGGTCAGCGCGGCAGTCGAGTTATCGCAGCCGCTGTAAATGCCGACGTATTCAAGGACAGGTCTCGCCCGACGGACGTGTTTGATGTCGGAGCCGGGGACTTGCCGCAACACAACCCTACGTAGCCTTGGCCCTCCGGGAGAAGGGGTGAAGGGCGTGGCCCTCCCTTCTTTCGGAACTTTAATTCGGCGGAATGGCATTACGTAGGGGGAGGGGGGCGGCCTTTCCCGTGACTCGACTCAACAGCGCACCAACTCGCTGCAATAACGAGGATAATAACTGGGGAATGGGCGCGCATTTGCTGAGGAGGGAATTTCGAGCCTGCTCAACTTTTCCCGACCCCTCCCCTCCCCAAACCAGTGTCTCTTTCAAACCAGGGGTTTAAAGCACCAGGGAGACTTACCCCTCTACTACCAGATCCCCGGGGTACGGGTTGGCATCAGTATTCGTGCCCGCTGAGACGATTTCCCTCTAATGACGATACACTCCGCCGCAGCTCACTTCTCGTCGCCGAGTGTGGGGAGGGGGAATTCGCCGTGTATTTCATCCCTTCAGAGAGATAGAGGAAAAAAGGGGCGGGGGTGAAATGAAGGGAGTACCTGGCACGTGGCGAGCTGTTAACATTTCCCCTGCCCCCTCATACTTCGTTCTCGCCATCCGCCGTAACTGACTTCCTCGCCGGGAATAATTCATAAAGTCATCTCGTCGTCGGCGGAACCAATGCGGCTTCGGCAGACGTTCCTTCCCCGACTTCTTCGCCTACTCCACGACGACGGGTTGATGAGGGGGTAGGGGGGTGGGGTTGGTTCATGCGGTTTGCAAGAAGGCGCGAGTGGATGGTGGATCTTATTTCGTCCGACTGCAGAGACCTAAATAATGCGTTAAAACACAGCAATCAGTGCCTAAAAGACAAACCAGGCAAAGAGGTTCTCGCATTTCCACATTCCGAAACAGGTAAAGACTGTTGAAAAGGTAAACTGAGTCACGTCGTGTATTCTCCCGCCATATGCAAAATTAACGTTGACATAGGCCTGAACACTTTATTCATGCGTTGGTCATGTGAAAAATGTAACGTTATTAGAAAAGTTAATGTTTTACAAATTTGCTAGTTCTCCCACTTACATGCAAAAAAAAAAAAGTGTCCAGAAATTTTTTCCCGAGCTTTTTCATTCAGCATTAAGACATGGAACTACTTTCCTTCTGCCGTTACCAACTCCGGTGGGCGAACACCAGTCAGTGTGCCTTTTGAAATATATGCGTGAAGGGGCAGTGATATTTTTCAAAATATGTTTTTGAAAGTGCTCAGTTAGCCGTGATCACACCCTATATAGTTCATTTACGATTAATTCCATCTTTTATGAAGATCTACTTCCAGCATATTCCTTCGCCTCGCGCAAACAAAACTTAACCAAGTCTAGAAAATTACACCAAAGGGACAACACATCGCATCCGTGCACACTCAGTGTAATAATATTTTGCATAAGAACTATTTCTTACTAAGCATTACCAACACATATATTTTCTAGCTGTTTATATTTATATTCATTATAAATGAAATATTTCAATTTATGGATAGAATATATAAAAGTTCAATTTAACTAAAAATAAGATATTTGTGATAAGAGAAATATCAAGGAAACAGCCAAACACATCACACATGGGGTGATTTTTTAAAGCTTTGACTCAAAAAGTGTGAAGAAACCGCGCTTCCTAAAAATGCAAACTAACACACGCGTTTTATACTTCTGTTGACATCAAATTACCTTATTTTTGTTTAAATTGGACATCCATTATGTTTTATATCTGTAAATGACAGTATTTCATTCATAACTAATACGAATACAGACAGAGAGAAAATATCTGTGTTGATACAAGAAACAATTCTTATGCAAAATATCACTACACGAATGAGGCGCGTTGGCCCTGTGGTGTGAATTTCTAAGCTTTGTTTGCACGAGGCGGATGAATATTTTGGAAGTAGGACTTCAGCATGGCTTCACGAAATTCGGAAGTAACCGTGAATGTACTACACAACAGAATCCTGGTTAAATATACGTCGGAACGTTCTCCGGTTGTCGCGGATGAGGTGGAATGTGGTCTGCGACGTACCAAATCTTCGCGTATCGTGACGACCATACAAATTAAGAAATTATTAGGAAAATTACCATACCAGTGTATATGCTTAGTGAGAAAGTGGGAATGGCAATTTTTTCCCCTAGACATTCATAGTAGCGTTCTTGCATTTGCTCAGGAAACAGTCAAATGCGTAGGGAAGTTCCCAAATACAGTAGCGCTGCTAAACATTCCTAAATCCGCAGCTTGAGGTTTAGTATTTTTTACCATACAGCGTATAAGTTAAATACTTCCACTACAGTTTAGGAAGTTTACCAGAAAATTTTTACAGTGTATCTCCGACAGCGCGATGTCCATAAGCTCCTGACCTATCCTCTCAGTGCTGCCAAACATTCATATCCGGCGCCGAAAACAGCTTGGTGATGCGTACTGATTAACACATTGTGCACATCCATGCGAGTTTTGTTCTGAACAACGAAGACATTTTCAAATTAGCTTTGATCGAGCTACACTCGAGCATAATCTACATAGGGTTAATGATGCCCGAGAACAAAAATCCCGTCCGTGGAGAAAAATTTACTAATTTACAACAAGGTTTAGTAAAATAATACACATGTCTGAGTTTGAATTTCTTAACGAGGTTGGAAGGACAGACGTTTCAATCTATTAGGCAGTCACATTCGGGGTTGGGGAGAGCAAAAACGCTGAAGAGAAGACGAGTATCACGATTTCTGTCAGAATATAACGCAGCTGGACACTGATACAAAAATAACTGTTACATTGACAATCAATGCCTGCCAGCTTTCTCGACAAAAACTATGGTGTAATGATTTTGTCAAGTTTTTAATTCACACGTTGTAATTGCATATATCTATCAAAGTAAACCTTTTTGTAGACGTACAAGTATAATATACAGAGCATCACAAGTATATTTACAAATGTCGGTCCTCGACGATTTGTGTTAGACACAAGCAGTTTTCAGTGACGCATATGTAGGTTATGAAAGAAAAAGTTCTGTTTGCCAAATTTTTAATTTTCCACCATCATTAACAAATTTTCAACAGGGATAGTCTGGAATGAACCCGATGAAAGGTATAGACATGCAGGCCTTTTAGCTGGAATTTTATATTTAGTAATTTCTGTACCTTAACGTCGAATTAAAAGTGTTAAAGTAAACAATTGTGAATACTGAAATTGTACAGGCCTATCTTGCTTTTTGTTTTTTTAAGCATAAAAAATAAAGTGATCAAAGTCATGGCAATGTTAATTTTACAAACGGCGGTAGAATACACAATGAGTACACACGTACACTCAAAAATAAAGTGATCAAAGTCATGGCAATGCTAATTTCACAAACGGCGGTAGAATACACAATGAGTACACACGTACACTCTAAAATAAAGTGATCAAAGTCATGGCAATGTTAATTTTACAAACGGCGGTAGAATACACAATGAGTACACACGTACACTCTAAAATAAAGTGATCAAAGTCATGGCAATGCTAATTTCACAAACGGCGGTAGAATACACAATGAGTACACACGTACACTCTAAAATCAGAATCAGTGAGAATTTCACTTTCTAAATCAGTTAGCATCGCCTGACTTATCCAATATTCACTTCAGTCAATTTAAACTGACGAATTAGTGAAAAAAAAGCCAGTGTTCCTTCACTTATAGATTGAGTGACATTTTCCATTGATTCATCAACCGTTTCATTCGATGTTTTTTCAGTGATTTGCTTTTTGACTGAAGGCTCAGTAAAATATGGCAATGAAATAACAATACCTAAATTAATAAAACATATTCAATTTTTTTTTAAATGTAGGTTTCTTCTTTCATAGCAACATTTTACTGACGTAACATAAACATCAGATCTTTCATTTTGTTTTCACGTAATCATAGAATTCAGTTTAGATGTTTAAACTGCATGAAATGTGGTGAAGTGAGTGCATTCATAGGTAATATTTGTATTAACATTCGTAATGTTACCAAATGAACTAAAATATAAAAGAAATTGCGTAACATTTAGAGTTACATATTTTGATGTAATGTGTTTTCCTCAATTTGGCCAGCGCCAGCTTAGTAGTTCAATTGTTAAGGTAACAGCGCCAGCTTAGTAGTTCAATTGTTAAGGTAACAGCCTAGAAGCAGGTTAATGGGGGTACAAATCCTAACTATCGCAGTGTGTTTTTAATTTTTTTTAAATATAGTCCATGTTAAATTACACATCAGCAATAGCGACTATCGGGAATATGTTCATTTATCGTAATTATTTGGCTAACTTTAATAAAAACTATATTCAAATAGCCGCATGTCATTCAATCAGTGAGATTGTTTCACTAACACAACCTGTGGTTTTCCACCGTTTCTAAGTGGAGCCATTTTCACTGATTCGAGTAGGCGCGTTTGAGTGACAATCAGTGATTTTCCAATTAATCGAATTTAAGAAAGAAAGGTAGCTCGTAGCTTGGCAACGCGTTTCCAAATAAGAGTGATTTCTAAATTTCTTCCTTTTCGACGTTTTCGTTTAAAAGAAACGAGGAAACAAGAGGTGACGAGAACATTGAAATAAATTTCAAAGTAGAGCTTTTAATACCATTATGTGGACCTCCGCGCTTAACACGACTGATCTAACGCTTAGTGTATATAACCTAGTTCCCTGGACACATTCCAGTGGAATGTAGCATGATTAATTCTTTTAACAATCTTTTATATATTGTTTTTTGTGAGGCGGCAGAGCTTGCCGTTGTGTGCACACAAGTGCCCGTTGCTGTCCTTTGTGACGGGTCGCTCACGGGCTCAAATGGGATTCTCCCCATACCCCCCCCCCCCCCTCACGCTCACACACCCGCACACACACCGACCATCTCCCTGCACGGTAGCTCTGCCACGGTAATGAGATGAGTGCCCCGGCTCGCGGATTGTGAGAGGGCGCACGACTAACATTGGTCTCTCTCTCTCTCTAATTAGCCGCCGCTGGGGGGGGCGCGCGGCCCCGGGAGACTCCGCTTGTACAGGGCGCTAAGCGAAAACCTCCCGGAAATGTTTGCCCCCGAGAGAGGCGAATCTCGCCAGGGGAAATAAGAAGAGCTTGGTATGGTTACAGGGCGTCGCGACGTCGGACGTAATTCCGCGTGCTCGTGGCCTCGTGACGCGGGGCCATCGAGGTAAGTGGTCAACAAACTGCGGTCCGCGGACCACTGGCTGTCCGTGGCTTGGTCCTACCTAGTCCAAGAATTAAATATTACGATTCATTTTATTATCGTATTTGAACTTTTCTGCAGTTAAATTCTTTAACGTCACATTTTTTTAATGTACACGAAAGCTGAATCAGTGGAAATTTCATCGTTTAAATCAGTTAACAGCACCTGACTTGCTCGACAGTCACTTCAGTCAATTCAACATATGAATTAGTGAAAAAATGCCACTTTTCCTTCACTTATTGATTTAGTCACATTTTCCACTGATTCATCAACCATTTCATTCGCTGTTTTTCAATATACACACACACGTGAGTTTCGTGTTTTATAAAAGCATTTTACAAGGCACCATAAACATTCAGTCCTTCATTTCTTTTAAGTCTTTCAATTCGTTTTCACGTGTTCATCATAGCGCTCCGTTTGAATGTTTAAACTGCGTTAAATGTACCATTTGTGATTCGAATTTAATTGTGATAATGCCAGGTAGTTTTGCGACTTATCTTTTAATGATTACTTAAATCATAAATCCTACGTTTTGCTATTTGAATGAAAGAGGTGCTGACAAAGCTGTGAGCGTTAGGTTGACAGCCTACGTCTTGGCAGTCTACACCCAGTGATCTATGGTAAAGGAAAGTTAGAGAACCACTGATTTTAGAGAATCAGACCCCGTCATATTTGACTTATCAATTTTTGCCGTATGTACCATTTGAGAACCTTTAACGAAATAGCTCGCACGTCACATCATAAATATTAGCTTCTCAAGTATTACGAAATTTGTACGGCTGCACTACTTATATTAATTTCTGAATATTGATTGAAAAAAAAATAGTAATTATTTCTTTCGCAGGCAGTTAACAGGCCCACTGAAATTCCATTTATGAATTTCCTGATTTTTCCTTGTTTTCCATGCAGAATCTTACCATTTCCCTTTGCCTATTTTCAGGACCAAAACCTTCCAATACCATATTTCTCCACCGCTGTCAGAACAAACATGCTATCACTGAAGCAGAATTAAATTACACTGCAACAGACCAAGCAAGCAGGGCCATCATTATATTCCGTATATCAACATTTATTGCGATAAAAGCTAACGACTTCACACAAAAATAGTTTATTGTGTACATATAAGCCTTATGTAGCTTGGCAAAATTGTATTACTGCCAGTTCATAAACATAAATATTGAAATTTCAACTCGCATATCGTTATATTTATATTATCCTGTATTCTCACAACTAACAACTTTTTCAGAGTAGCAAATTATTTACATTTACCCTAACCCAGGAGAAAATTCCCCGACATTTCCCTGAATTTTCCCTGTCACATGAAATTCCCTGACTTTTCCCTGTTTTACCTGTGGGTGGACATCCCATTAAAGAAATGGTACTAAAACAGTAGTCTCGCAATATACGTTTTCAAAACGATAACTCAAAGGAATTATTTGTAAATTTACCATATCAGTGTATACATACAGTGAGAAAGAGCGAAAGGTAAAATATTTTTCCATACATGCATGTTCAAGTTCCTACAGTAGCTCAGGAAAGAGTCAAATGCGTAGGTAAGTCCCCAACTTTGTATAGAAGCGATGTTAAACTTTCCCATATTTTCAGCCTGACACGTAGTACTATTTCCACATACTGTATAGGTTAAAAACTTCCATTACAGTTTAAGAAGTTTAACAGAATTTTTTTTACGATTTATAAAATAAAACACAAAATCTGTATTGTAAGTTGTGGCTGAAGGGTGTGCTAGCTTTGAGCGCTGAGCATATTTGTTTATTGCGCAATAAAATAGTGATGTACTACACGTATCCACACGACTAAAAGTGTTTCGTAATTATTAATTGAGATCTTTTGAAATCCACCTGTAAAAAAAAACACTGCCTGCAACTCATAATGTCGGCAGAGAACTAGGAGAGAAAATAGTTGTTTGTCTTAACGTCGTACTGAAAAAGCAGTGCTTTAATTTGTGGACAGGCGAATTTTCATTTATATTCAATTCATGGTTGCTTCCAACTATTTCTGAAGCCAAGCTAAAGTTCTACTTTAGGAAATTCCTCCGCCTCATGCAACCAAAGCTGGAAAGTCTAGAAAATGACATCAAAGGGATAATGCACTACATTTCTGCGCACTCAATTGAATAATATTTTGCATGAGAACTATTACTTACTAAGCATTACCAATACACCTGTTTGCTCCTGTTTTTTTTATATTAATTATAAACGAAATATACAGGAATATAAAACGCTTGTGACACATGGAATATTGGGAAAACAACCAAACTAATAATAAAGTGGGGGATTTTTTAAAGGCGTGATTCGGAAAGTGTTAAAATACTGCGAATATACTAAATTTAGTTTATTTTTTAACGCAGGACAAAGAAGCGACGTAGATATTAGTAAACTGAGTATGCTCCTGACTGTACCATAACTACACTTAATCACCGCATGAATACAGTGAGAGGGTCCATGGGATTGTTAA
Organism: Dryococelus australis; assembly: GCA_029891345.1. Taxonomy (NCBI): domain Eukaryota; kingdom Metazoa; phylum Arthropoda; class Insecta; order Phasmatodea; family Phasmatidae; genus Dryococelus; species Dryococelus australis. The sequence continues at coordinate 131,274,149 of CM056997.1, forward strand.
ATTTGGTTATAGCGGAAGGATACATAAGGTGAATGAAAGTAGATCCTAAGCGGGGCTTTCAAAAGCGTTTAACCTCTACAGCATGTTTCAACTCGTACACACATAGCAATCGGCTGTTTTGCGTTCGTGATAACATGACGATGACATCATAACCAAATAAATAAATATAAAATACAATTCACAACGTTCGGAAACATTTCAACAAAATTGCTTCATTGGTTAATAAGCTAACACTACAATTTATATTAGTTTTTAGATATTTTTAAGTTGCCAGCTCATATACTGTAAAAAACACTGTTGTTAATTTTACTAACAAGTTCTTTCCATATTTACACAACTTTGTAAAAATTCAGTACCCTGAAACGTTACAAAAGCTGTAACTGTAATACCCGTAGATCTGGAAAACTTTTTATAATGACCATAAACCACTTCAATTTGCAAAGACAAAGTTACTATTACATTTTGCGATAATTATTTCACATAAAACAAGTGAATGTGTTTACAAATAACATGCTACATAATAATTATTATTGAATTGGGAAAAGTGCAGATGTTTTCTTTAGAAATTATTTCGTGTATAAAAAAAACTTTATTCCCGTTTACCCTACATCCCCACGAAAGTCGAAAGATAAACTCATTCGATCACACTGAAATGTGCATTTACCCCACTCAGTTATTTATAAAAATGCCGAACGGCTGCAATGATAATTTGATGGCCGTAATGATAATTTGCTGGCTTGCGATTCCAGCACTTGTGATCCCGACCAAATATCATAAAAAATTTGGTATATAATTATAAAACTCCAACTGTGTGACCGTCTAATCCACCTGCATGAATTTCACTAATTGCCTAAATCACTAACAAGATCGTCCGTATGTTGTGAAGTTATTATATCATTAATATGTAACATGAAGTGGTCGGACGGTAAAGTACTTCCTTCGTAACGTAGAGGACGCGGGTTCAAGTCTCGGCGCAAGTTTGGTTTTATGAATGAAATTTGAAAGATGTGTTCACTTACATCATTCTTACTATAGGTTAATTCCAGAGCTTTATAAAAATAATTCTGCTTCCTCTTCTCGATAATGTACGTTAAAATAAAATACTTAATTTTTATATTAGATAATACACTGCGTTCGTTAGTATTATACATGCACTGTACGACCTTTCAGTTTTAGAATAGCAAACCGTCCGGACATAAAACAAAAACGGAAGAAAAAGAATATCTAAATTAAAAATATGGTTTATCCACATAGAAAACACTCAAACGTGGTAGAGTATAATTCTACCAATAGGGCTAAACTTTAAAGTTTTCTCTAAAAATGCGATATTATGCTTGCTTAGTGAGTTAGGAAACCAACCGCTAAGACATTCAGTATGTCGTGTAAAACGCGTTTAATGTCTGAAAAACGGCCATATCACAATTTTTTCATTGTTTCATGACGTTCTGGGCGGTTAAATATTTCATACTGTAAAACGTGCTGCCGACACTGATAAATCAGGCATATATGTCGAATTACGTTCCTAGTCACATGGAGAGTATCTTACAATAGAGGCTGTTCACGGTAAACTGAGTACTTTTGAAACCCTGCTTGAGATCTACTTGTTTACACGTCGTATATTCTTCTACTTTATATAAAATTAACACTGCCATGAGCCACATCACATTATTCATGTGTCGGTCAAGTGAAACTGAAATTATTTGAAAAGTAAATATTTTAAAAATATGCTCGTTTTTCCACTTTCATGCAATAAAGAAAAGAGAAAGCGAAATAAACAATTATTTATGCCATCACACATGGTCGGGACAGTTCCAAACGTGCGACTTATACGGCATCCACATCAGACAGTCCGGTAACAGCTGATGTCAGGAGTGAGCTACTTGCAGCGGCGAGCAATACGAAACGTGCGAAGGGGGAGACAGAGAGAGAAGAGAGGGAGAGTTGTAAACCAGATAGAGGCGCCGAGACGCGGTCAAACTCGAGAAACTAGCCCTTAGGGCGACTTTGACCAGGCGCTTGCAGCCACGGAGGAACTTTATGGACAGGAGCGGCAAACGAGCAATAGAAGTGGCGGGAGGCGCTGGAGAGGCGTCGTCGAAAAGTTAGCCCGATTTACGAGCAAACGGCGAGGTTGGGCAAGAAAAAAAATAAAAAGAGGGACGCGGGCAGAGGTGGGACACGGGTTTTATTCGCGCGCCTACTTGACGGAACTTCCACCCTTAAAGGCCGGAAGGCGCTCTTCGCTTTTGACTGGTCCCCCCCCCCCGGGGCCCGCAGTTTCTTTCACGGAGTTGTCGGCCCTAATGGGGGACCGCGCTGCCGTCAAAGGGCGCTTTCCGATACGACGTGAACCCCCACCGCAGGGCGCCTTCCGGAACACACGAATGTCGGGAGTCGTCATAAGGAAACGGCGTCTTTCGCGCCGCATTCTGCGCCGGTACTAACCGCACAAGTTGAAGTTCGAATTTTACGTTAGGCTAGTAGCCAGGGAAATACATACATGAAAACTCCGCCTCGTGGCTAGAAATGTCAACTTTGCGAATTTTTTCGGTGGGAGAGTAAACATAAAACAGGCATACTTAGTGTTCCTTTCCATGGTTGTACTGCAGTGATTTTGATACGCCTTATCACCTCTTTAGCCAATAATAAAATATAAGAAAGAGTGGTGATATTTGGGCGGCTCTTAACATCGAGGCCTTGAGAGTCTGAGGGTGAAGCGAGCTGAGTATGGAGCAGCACCGGAGTGCAAGGGCGGTGAAAACTGGAGATCCCCGAAGAAACCCGCTGACCAGTGAAAATCCGGCAGCTACCCCCTCCCCTCAGGAATCGAATAGTCTGGCCACTGCACCACCGCGGTCCCAAGACATAATGTCACCGTATCATGAGAAACCAAGTCAGAAGACATCTTTGCGCCACGACACTGGCCAATGAATACACGATTGTAGGCCGAGTATGCAAATGACAGAAGTGTAGGCTGCTGCCAAGTGTGAACGAGCGAAATTGACGAACCTCTACTCATGGCTATAGCGAATGCAGAGTAGTGTTTGTAAGTCTCGGATGGGAAAAGCCTCGAAATATCATCCGGATAGGCTTCCTCGTAATACGAGCCATCGAGATCAACCACCGACCTTACTTGAACACACGCTCAGGCTTCTGAAAATCACAAGAGTGCCTCGGCAGTAGATCCTCTACCGGAAAACGGGGATATTACTGCTCCGCGCAAACTGGTATGCTGCATGTATGCAATTTGTTCGAGTCGTCTCTGTACCAGACATGGATATCTTGTGCTACACCTTTAATTTTATTTCAAATGAAGACTTTAAAAATTATATACTATGCACTATATTTTTAATAAATAAGATTAGAAGCGATGGATAGTAAATCACAGTCTCCGCCCTACATGATGACCAGCAATAATCCTGCTATAGCTAGCACATTCTTGATAACTTCCAACTTTTCTGAAGTCTTACTGAAGTTCTATCTATTTCCAGGATATTCCTCCGCCTCATGCAAAAAAAGCTTAATCAAATAGATATAGTTACGCCAAAGGAACAACGCACACAGTATTCGTGTGCACTCAGTTTACAAATATTTTGCATAAGAAGTATTTCTTACTAGTCATTACCAACACCTATTTCATCCCTGTTTTATTCATATTAATAATAACTAAAAATTATAATTTATCGATAAGATATAAGTAAAAGTTAGATTTAATACAAAAGAAAAGGTACTTTTATGTTAACGAGTATAAAAACGCTTGCAAAACATGACATATTATATTAACACGTCATATATTGAGTGATTTTAAAAAAGTTTTGATTCAAAAAGTGTGACGAAACCGCGAATATACTACAGATTTAATACCCAGCCTTAAACAAACTACAGTACCAACAACTGACGCGTTGTGCATAGTCATGTTGTAATAATTTAAAGTGGAATAAATGACGTGAGAAAATGTGCACGTTAATTACTCACGTTACCACCTATAAATACGTAACAAAAGCATAATCCTGGTGTTCTGTTTGGAAATATTAACACGGAATGTTCGTTTTGTAATTTTCTGTACACGCCGTGACAAGCTCGTCTAAGAAAAGCTACTGTTTTATTCTGTGTCGTCATCTCTGTGTATTCCAGTATTGTGCGAAATTGTTTCTTCGTCTCACTGTTCGTCTGAGCTGTCTTTTGTGTGTGTGTGTACCTGGACTTTTAACTTTTTTTTTTCAGTTTGGCTGAATCCAACTTTTCAACTGTATCATTGTGTTGTATTTGAGTTTTTCAGTTCTTTTGTTTGATTCTTCGTTCTGTATCTCTTGTTTGTTTTATTATTTATCTGGCAAAATTCCTTTTGAGATTTATTATACGTTTTACCTATATATTTTTCCTACAGCCACGCTTAACTCGTATTTCCTGTTTGTTTCATGTCTCAGACTTGTAACGACAGTGTAGCAATGGGGTATGTTCAAAATATTTCACCCAATCATTAACCCTCATTGCAAGAATCTTTCAAACAAATCATGTCAGTGTTATCAACCAGCAGATACTCAAAACTTAATTAAATTTCAAAGTACAGAGAGTGACAAAAATAACCTTTCACCAAGAGTTGGATGTAACGTCAAAAAAAGTGCTTTACCCATTTATTTTTACTAAAAACTTCAAAAACTTAAATTGCCAACATGGTATATATTGCTAAATAATTTTAGAAAGAACTTGTTTAAAATATTCTGAGGCAAAATAAATAAAAATTCAAACTGTCACAGTTGAACGTGTCAGTGTCAATCACAATAAAACTTCTTCACTAATTTTTTTTATTTTAATGTAAGCGCAACTATACTTCAGTAAGTCATGCCTAAACAATATAAAGAAACAGACGTATGAAATAAATGGGACGTTTTATCGACTACACGCGATGTGCAGTTAATGAGTTAAATCAAAAATGTAATTTACGCGTCAAAAAAAGGATAATGTTTAAGTCTATTTCTGATCAATTGGAGTATTATATAAATAGAATAAGTTCTATGTGAGTTACGATTCGAAAGATTCGATTTGGTAAAACAAGCACGGAATTTACCATAGAATGGATAAAATAACACTTTTGAGGTTTTAATAAATTCTTAAAAATAATATTTACGCATACATTATTAAGAACACAGCGGTTAACACAAACAAAATATTATAACAACCGACTGAAAAAGTAAACACTCCAAGACTAATTGTATGAAACTTCAAAATTAACTTTTCTCAGCTACCATAAACAAAAGATCCCCTGCAATTTTAAACCTTATTAATCTCCGAAAGAAGAGTTGTAAAACGAAAATGGATAATTTTACGATGAAAACACGGCATGTCCTTGAATAATTAAGAAAATATCTTCGAAACAACGAATCCAGATTTCTGGCCACTCTTCTTAATTATATGCCACTATCCTTTGACATAGTTATTTTGTCGTTCATTTTGTCAAATGATCAAGTTAGGTACGGCAAACAAACTTGGCCCTATTGAATATAACTCAGAAAGAATTAAATATAAACAGAATTTCCGGGTCAGAAAAATCATCATTATTAACTTGCATCGTGTTTAGAGTAGAATACTGAACACAAATTTCAATAATGTGTGTTTGTTATACGCTAAACACAACGATCAAGCTGTGTAATGAGAGACCGGCGTTTACACACATCTTTAACACAGTCATCGAACTACATTGCGCACGAGCATACAACTCATTGACATCAAACAAAAAGAAATGTTCAACATATAAATGGGACCTACTGAAACATTCACAAATAAATTACACATAACTCTATAAGAGGGACAAAATTATTAATATTAACAAAATTATTAATATTACTTTTTGTCCTCCACAACATGATTGCAGCACCTATATTTGATATAAGCTACAACGCTAAGAGTATCCTTAGATTCAGATTTTCCACGTATGCAGTTTCACTTATATATATAAATTACTACGAAAAAAAATATATTTGTTAAACAAATTACCTACTGTACATTTCATTTTTATGCAGTTCTTTAAGAAATTGGAGATAGTTCTTGAATTACCTTAACTACTGGTATCATTAAAAAAATATTGATATCAATGTTTTCCTTGTCACAAATGCTAAAAACCAAAATCTGTCAGTATATTTTCGGGGACCAAGTAGAAACTTCAACAAGTATTTATTCTCAACTTCTTAACTTTACTACATTAAATACAAAAAATATATATATATATGCGTATATTCCCAAGAATTTTTGGATTATAGCTGCGAACTTAACGCAAACAAACATGTATTTTTTTTAAATAATGAACAGTTTAATTGTGTCTAATAAGCCCTTATTTTCCTTGCCAACTTAAAGGATTCTGTTTTATTTTCTGCAAAACAGTAAAGTGCTATTCTGAAAATTCTTTTCCCTTCTAAACATGCGAAGCTGTATAAAATAGTACGCGCAATATGAATGAGAGACTTGGCAAGAAAATAATGCTATTTTCCGCTCGGCATGAAATGGCAATACCCCTAGTGGCTTGTACTCCGAGTGGAAAATAAAACAGCGGAAAGGAACAAGAAATTAAGAAAGAAGTAAAGAGGGAAGAACTTTTGGAGAGCGTCGGTGAATTAAACATGCAACTAGGAGCATCAGTAGGAGATGCAAGGGTCGCCATTGTTCCAGACTTGCCTCCACGCGCCGCGGAGATGGCGTCTTCGCGAGCTACAACAGCTGACGTCATCAAGTGAAGGCGGCGGCAGTCGGATACACTCGGCGTTCGGAGCACCGCGACGCTGACGTTCGCAAAGTGTGACACGAAGCCGTGTAATGATGATGGACCCCAGCATCCCTCATCTCCAGCCAGGCTCGTTACATTCCCCCTAACATCTCTCTTTTACCCTCGACACCGGTCCAGCGCAACAATGTCACAAGACGCGACGTGCTGGGGTCCTGTTGTCGAACTTGACCTTCCGTTTGTATTTATGGCAAATAGAACCATTATATGATTTCTCGGGATATGGTGTACTGCGAGACATTATAAACAACTTACAAAAGTTTGGAATATTATGAGATAAGGCAGTTTGGGTTGTATGAGTTATTTATTATTTTCGTGAACAACAGAGAGCGTACTAACGCATTTAATATGCTTGGGACAAGTTGAAAATAGCAGTTTACACTAGTCCACAACCTTCAGAAATACTGCCAGATCTCATAAGAGTCGCCCAGATGTAATGGGCCCTTGTTCCGGAATATGACATCAACATATTGTTTACAAGCATGCCACGGCGTGTTAGGGACCTACACAATGCACATGGAGGCCATACACGGTACTAAGGTGCAGTGGGAAGAAAGAAACCTTCTCTGATCATAGACACCATTAACGTGATCGTGTTGATATTTCCTGATTATTTGTCTGTGATATCGGAAAAACATTTTTTGTTAGAAAGACGAATTTCCCGTTTTGTATCGGTACCGTTTGCTAACGTCTAATGGATATGCTTAATTTACGTATACTCCATACGTTTGTGCATTCTGTATGTCTATTCCAAACTTTTTTTGGAGTGTATATTTACACAAATACGTATGTTTGGCAATGCTGCAGGCTGCGTTCTAAAATAAAAAATCTGCTTGTTGAATTACAATTTCTCCATTATTAAAACGTGTATTATCGCATATTTCTTTTATATAGTAGATTTAAATTATCAACTGAATTTATTTATTAATACGTTTTCCAAAAACAGTTCTAAAATTAATTTTACCCTCTCTATGATGCAAGATTTCAGATGGTTACACTTCTTAAATATGTTTCTGACACCGTTAATTTGTGCGGGAAAATAACAGTATATAATATTTAACCTCTTTGGGTCATTTGAAAACACCCCCCCCTCCCCCCTCCATGGAGTGTGTTTGCCAGAATTAACCTCAGTACGTCAGCCATTTTTTCTACGCTGGCGTTCATAAAGATCTCATCCTAAGTTTTTTTTTTTTTTTTTTTTCCATATAGACAGTCACGAGGCATTCTAAAGGCCGTCAGCGACATTTTGAGTTACAGAATACAATTTCCCCTCGTAAATATGGTTACACGGAAAATGTCTTAATAAAGACAGTAAAAAGTAACAGAGTAGGACTCATGGCGAAATTCTGCCGTGAAACTGTAGAAAGTCGTATTCACTTACGGCTCTGTAATGCGACATGGCAGTTTGTACGATACGTGGTAAGATTAGACTTCTAAGAACACAGAGTTCTGTATTCTCAGAATCAGGAGCAAATGGTATCCCATCTGTGTTTGAGCACGAATATTCTTAGTAAAGATGGACAACATGGACTTACCTTGAGAAAGAAATTATGACATTAGATAACGCTATATGTTACGATAACACTTGAGAAAGAGTAAATAAACATGAACCACTGAGGTAACCAGCTTATCGGAGGACGCCGTAATTTTAATTATAAGTTTGATGACTTTAATCCATATATTTCGCCTTCTCTATAACTGAAAATACAAGTTAACATGTTATAGAGGTCTGCCAAAAGATCACATATGCCCAGGTTCAATTAAAATGACTGCAAAATAAAGGACTTCGTAGCACAAGAGGGGAACGACGAAAATGAAATCTACCCAATATGGAAAAACTTCTATCAGTAGACTCGAAAGAGATCGGAAGAAACGAACAAGTTTTGTTGCTTGAAGAATGCACCGAGAAGATTTGATGCTTCGTAAAACAAAGTTCAGGTAAATTATTACTTGACAGGACTCCATGTAGTAGTAGAGAAAGACGTTTATATTAATTCGAGAACTAACAGAATATCAAGAATGATAGAAAATGTAGGAGAAAGAGGCAAATAGTGAATTGGGACGCTTCAATACAAAAGAGGAGTGACGGAACAGAAAATAGAATAGCAGGGCTTCGAGCTAGAAGACATAGAAGAATTTTTACTGTATAATAAAACATCTTAATAAGGAAATTAACTTTCCCGACATGGGGTCAAAGTCAACTATACAACGTGAATGCTTGGTTATCTCAGCCATTTCAGCATTTGCGTAATATTAATTTTCACATACGGCACAGCCTTACACATTTTACTACGACTCACGCAACACATAATATAAAATGTGTTTAATTAACAAACAGGCGTTAGGTCAGAGTTGAAGTGTATTTTACCACGTGCGCATATCTTTCAGATGATATGCGATACACCGCATGTGCCTGCTTAGCTATCAACGAGGCCGTAAAGTTTATAAGTATCTTTCAAGAAAAAGCTAGACGTTCGTTTTAAGGCTCGGGATTGCTTGCATGAAAGTCGTTCTAAAGTTTTCCAGATAATGAGGATTGGAGTACAGACAACAACATCGTAAAAATGGAACCTCTTACGAGTATGGAAGTACCTCACATATGCATAAATTTCACACGAACTGTTTGGTTTAACATTACACATGAATTTATCCCGCAATGCGCCAGGGCACATTGTAAATACACACGCCTTATGAATAGAAACAGAAATGTACTTTATTTTGTTTGGTTGGGGTTGGCTCAGCGGCTACACTATTCATCTCCAACCAAGGCGAGCCGGGTTCGATTCCTGGCGGGGAAAAGCCCGGATCATGCACGTGGGAATTGTGCCAGACGATGCTTCTGGTCGGCGGAATTTCTCGGTAATCTCCCGTTTCGCGCACCCTTGCATTCCAACGCAGCTCCATACACTCACCTCGCTTCGCCCTCATCGATTATCAATACCCCGTTATTAAGGGGACTATTTAGTTGCGGGTTCAAGGTCAAGAAGCGAGGAAGCGGTTTAGGCGATATTAACACGCACCCCTAGCGCCTCATCGCGCCTACGCACAAGGCGTGCAGTGTTTCTATCAAAATGCTGTATTGTGCAAATTAGATCCATAACAGTGGGACTTTACTAAACGCGATGGTAGCCCACAGATTAAACTACGTTAGTACATTCGTATTTTCCCCTTAACGCATAAGGAAACTACTTAGGCAAACTTTAAATAATGCGATATTTAATCATTTTCACGAATATTTTTCTTAGTTTATAAGAAAAATATTCGTGAAAATGATAAAAGCAAAATTATAGGCTCATAGATGATTGTTTTTTTTTTAAATACCTTTTCTCGAAAAAAGTCGTATTTGTAGAACATTTATTTGCCGAGATACACGTATTCGCGAAAACAATGATTTCACAGAAAATGTTTCCGTACATATTCTTCTTAAGAGACACCCAAATCTCTCCTACTGCTGGTTGGGTATACTAACCAGCCTCTACGGAACTGGCAGGGGAAAGGAGTGGTATGCATCTTACACTAACCTACACGAACATCTTAAAATGCAGTAACGCTTACCGATTGCTAGGAATTCGAACTCACAGCCTCGTGGCCAGAGAAGACTGACGTTCATATGAAATAAGATGCATATAAAGAAAAGTCGCCAAAACGCTTATCATTCGTTTTGCAAACTGCTGGCAGGCAGTGTACTCCCAGCTTGTACACAGACACAAGTAGACTGACAATATTCATGAATACAGCAACCTAGTACATGCTTTGCTGGCCAAGGACGCTTTGTGGTGGTCATATATATATATAATATATATATATATATATATATATATATATATATATATATATATATATATATATATATATAAAATTTTAAGTCTGTCGTATTTTCAGCATCGTATCTCCGCAGTCTCAGACGCAATGTGAGCTGGATTCCAGGGAATCTGACATTCTCTTCTTTCTGTTGATTACGGTTATTATGAGGACGAGAAAAGTTGGAAGTGTGACGATGATAAGCTATTTTTTGTTCAGCTTTATTTGTTGTAAAATGGCTAACCTCGTTCTGTGTTTCTATACCGATGTGAGGCTTCGTGTATAGTTTAGTATAATACTCGTGATGTGTGGGTTGATTCTGCCGGTACCAACGTACTCTGGCCCAGAGAATGTAGTTTACTTCCGCACACTAGTCGGTTTGTGTGTGTGTCTATACACGAAGCCTCACATCGGTATAGAAACACAGAACGATGTTAGCCATTTTACAACAAATAAAGCTGAACAAAAAATAGCTTATCATCATCACACTTCCAACTATTCTCGTCCTCATCATAACCGCAATCAACAGAAAGAAGAGAACGTCAGATTCCCTGGAATCCAGCTCACATTGCTTCTGAGACAGCGGAGATACGATGCTGAAAATACGACAGACTTAAAATGATACGAAGTAATAGACCTTGAGAAGTAATCTAAAATCTTACTTTAGCATCATTTTCATATACAAGAACACTAGTTGCACACTAGTGAGTGAAGAGATTTATGCGGCTCTTAACAGCGAGGCTTTAAGAGCCGATGAGGGTGAAGCGAGGTGAGTATGGAGCAACGCCGAAATGCAATGGCGGCAGAACGGGAGATCCCCTAGAAAACCCGCCGACCAGCGGCATCGCCCGGCACGATTCCCACATGCGAAGATCCGGGGACGACCCCGCTGGTAATCGAACCCGGTTCGCCTAGGTGGGAGGCGAGTAGTCTAACCACTACACCACCATGGCCCCTGCACAAAAAATGGTTTGGTACTTATCTAAATGTTTCACATCGATGCGCAGAATATTTTCGGTATCGGCAGATAACTAACCACCTTTACATTCACTTCCCTACTTATCTGCGCGATGTCTCACTAGAGGCACGCCGAACGCACTCTATCTGTAGCCTGTCGACATACATTCCCTTCAATCCAGAGAGTGAGGACCGTCATTTGCACCAAAAACTGTCCAGCTAAACTGATACGTTACAATAAGTTTTCGCCATGCCCTGCAGGGATCTAATAGGACATTAGACACACTAAGAAGTGGCGCTCCTCTATTTTTATTCTGCCTAAGGTAATGACGAGATAAGAAGTGAAATGGTTATTCGTACAAAATATCGATGTTATCGACAGCCCGCCTGGATTCTAGCAGATTTCCACTAAACAGACTAAAGGTAACAGGAATTAGTGACGTGGGTGACCAAATTTTTTTTACATGCAAAGCTCAATATTGTTACCTAAAATATCTTGTCCTAAGATTTTAAATACATTGATATGAAAATACTAAAGAACACTAAAAAAATTTAAAATAACCACGATTTACTGGGATTACTACACTCATATACAAAAAAAAAACTGATCAGCCTGAAGGTGCTATAACAGAGGCACGTAGTGGTTACAGGCACAAGGCATGGTAGTATGTATACATAAAACATCAAAATATTGTATAGGCTGTTCACGGTAAAATGAGCACTTTTGAAAATCCTGCTTAAGATATACTTGTATGCACGTTGTGTATTATTTCGCATTATGTATAATTAACACTGCCATAGGCCTCATAATTTTATTTATGCTTCAGTCAAGCGAAACTGTGGAATTATTAGAAAACGAAATATTTTGAAATCTGTTAATTTTTACATTTTGATGCTTTTAAAAAAAAAGCAAAAGGAATAATTTAACTTATCACAAATGTTTACCTAACACGTTTTATTCGGTGTTAAGATACGGAACTACTCTTTCCCTCCATCGTTACCAACTTTACCGGGCGCATGTCACTCAGTGCGACCGTCAAAATATATGCAAACAGAGGCAGTGACTTATTTCTAAGGTTGATTTCAGAAGTGCTCACTTTATCGTGAACAGCATTTACCACACCAAACATGTATTGCAATGGATTAACACTCGCAGGATGCACCAACAAGTATAATGTTGAACCACCCGTAGCACGGAGGCAGACGTCGATACGGTCGGCCAAGGAGGCATATCGACGTCGGAAGTTCTCCTGAGGAAGATCCTGCTACAGCTAGCGCAACTGACCCTCAAATATGCCGTAGCTTCCGGTGGCCTAAGTTGCCGTACAATATGGGCCGAAACGTTCTCGATCTGCAACTAGTCTTGGGACCTTGCTGGCCAAGGAATTTTGACATTACGAAGGTAGGCAAAATGTTGACATTACGAAGGTAGGCCAGAGATACCTGTGCTGTGTGAGGCCGAGCATTATCCTGCTGGGAAATGGAGTTGTCAAGATGCACCAGGAAAAGCAGAGCACATGGTCACAAAAAAAAAACTGGACGTATCGCCACTCAATCAGGGTTTCCTTCAATAACCACCATAGGGGTGCGGGAATCGAAGGAAATGGCACCCCATACCATGACACCTCTCGATGGGGTGGTGTGCCACTCTACAACGAAGCATGGATCACGGCGCTGGCCAGGATGTCTCCAGACTCGAATTCGGGGGTCGTATGTATCCAGGCAGAACCATGATTCGTCGCTGAACACCGCTCGTCGCCAGTCTGCAAGCCGCCATTATGACCGTTCCCGGCAAAAAGATGACACGTGTTCGGCAATGCCCAAGTCCTAATGGTAGACGTCGTCGTAAGGGACGCCGCGACGACAGATCCCGATTTGCTAGTCGCTTGGGTATGGCGCTAGTAGACACAGGCGTATCCCCAGCTGCTGTGACATGTCCCTGGATGATACGCAGCGACTTCCGTGGAGTGCTTACAGCCTGTCGCATGATGAATCGATCCTTCCCGCTGGTCGTCCGCCAGGGTCGGCCCAAGTATTCTCGATAGGCGTGTGTACCTTCCTGTCCCTCCTCCGTACAACACCGACTCAATGTAGGCAGAACTGTTCAAGTGGCGAGCAATGCACAGAAACGTCCAACGTACCTCTCATAAGCCGACGATGCGGTCTCTCTCAAACTCATATCCAGCTGGACAAAGGCTTGTCGAATGCGCCGTTGGGGCACGCTGTGCGTTCACTGTACTTGGCTCTGTGGCACACACTGCTGCCATAGCCTTATTCGGTGTCTTTCAAATATGAATAATGGATGGACACGTATGCCCCCTAAGGGCACATCAACGAAAGCAAACCCGCGTTAAACACAAACAGGACACTTGTCGGGCTATGACGACAAAGACTGCTCACAATAAAGTGAGCACTTTAGAAACGAACCTTTAAAAAAAGTCACTGCCCCTGCATGCATATATTTCAATGGGCGCACTCCGTGACCTTCGCCCAGTAAGGTTGGTAACGATGGATTGAAAGTAGTTCTATATCTTAACGTCGAATAAAAACTGTTACGTAACCAGTTGTGATGACTTTAAATTGTTTCTTTCGCTTCCTGTTTTTTTTTTTAATTAATCGAAGTGTAAAAATGAGCAGATTTGTAAAATATTTAACTTCCTAGTAATTTCACAGTTTCATTTGACCGATGCATGAATAAAGTGACAAGGCCCATTGCAAAGTTAATCTTACATAAGGAGGAAGAATACACAACTTATGTACAAGTAGATCTTAAGCAGGACTTTCAAAAGTGCTCATTTTACCGTAAACAGCCTATACTGTTTGATAACCTTCGTTGCACTAGGTAACTTTTTTTTTTTTTTTGCAAATGAGTGTATATCGTACTCTCTAAAGCGTTCAACTTTCTCGTGAGAACATTTGTTTCGATAACATACTAGTGCACCGTATGTTTCAATCTAAGGACTACGTGCCTATACCAAACCGAGCGCTTTTCCTGTTTTTTTTTTTTTTTTTTTTTTTTTTTTATAAATAACTATATCTTTAATGCAGCAACGATACCACGTGTCATTTCCTACTTACATTTTTTTCCCTCGTCACAATGTATCTTTTTCTTCGCCGTAACGGATACAGGCAGCGCGATCAACCAGGGAAATGCGCCGAAGAAAGCAGGTATCGACAAAACCGCCGCATAAATAAATGTCGTAAAGAACTCCGACAAAATAAAGTTTTACAAAATATAAAGGAAAAGTAAAACGAGAAGACAGCACGCGTAAGAAGGGCTCACAGGATATACGCGGCTCCTCCAAAGTGAGCAAAAATATACAATAAACTATACACAGCTTACATGGATTATTTAAAAAATTGATATAGGCTGCCAAAGGTTAATTGAACAGTTTTGAAAGTCATGCTTAGGATCTGCTTTCTTTTCATTTTATGTCATTTCACCCAATGTAAAATAAAGATTGTCAATAACCGTCTCACTTTAGGCGTCATCCATGCGAAACCATGGAATGTCACGTAATTTGCGGGTACGGACTGTACCACATGAATCTGTGATCAAAACTAAGTTGGAAGTACAAGGAAAACGACACGAATGGGCCCTTAAAACAATTGTAGCAAACACGTGGTATTCCAGTTAGGTAAAGGTAAGGTGATGTGGCAATGCTACAGCAGATGTGTTGGTCGTGAGGCATACGGCAAAGGGAACGAGCCGAGCTCAGTAGTGTCAAAGAGGCCATGGAGTCCGCATGCAGCGAGTACTGGAACATGGAAATGGCCATGTGTGCATCCGGTGGCCAAGGTCCGTGTGCATGCTGCATGCATCCAACGTGCGGGGAAGTGCATTGCTATGGGCAGAGAAAACTTTGAACACCTTCTCAGACGTTTCGACGTTTTTGTATGCTGATGCTGTATGGTGTACTTAACGTGAACAAAAGTAATGTTTTTCTCGTAAACTAAGGGCCTTAAGCGTATTACCAAAGTACTTTCTATTTAGTTTCGATCACAGATTTCTGTGATGCAGCCGTATTCGAAAATTACCTGACATCCTGTATTAAGGGAAGTACATGAGTCTACATAATATTTGAATTTATGCTCATATGATTACAAGAAGAGAAACAATAACATAAATAGCCATAAATTTAACGTTACAGTCTCAATGAAACGTCAAGTCTTAGAGCTATTACCGTTAATTTGCTGCGAACTTAAAGGTCCCACCCACCTGCATGCGTCGTTTTTTTAATTTCTTGACCGAGAAGCGCGGGAGCTATAAGGGTCACACTGGCACACGTTACATGAGCGCCATCGCCGCTACGTGCAGGGCTCTGAACTGGCGTGCAGTGTTCTCGTAGTGCTGCGTGTATCTATGGGACTTTCAGTGGCGACTTTATATTTTTATGGATGAAAAGTATGTAGCAAGTGCAATTCATGCTCCTGTAGTAGTTTGACTCGTGTCCGGCTAGTATGTTTTAAGATACGGCATTCTGAAAAAGCCGTATATACATAATATAAAACTAAGTCGCCCGGCCGCGTGTGTCTGTGTATTCGGCTAAGGCTTCTACACTACTTGATGGTTTTAATGCGGTTTACACCATACTTTAGAGAATTTCTTGAGTAAGGTTTAGGTTATAATACATTCCTATTTAACGTAAGGATAGTAGAGAAATATCGACGTTTTCTAATCATGTCGGGAAAAGCCGCTTTTCGGGCGCTTACATGGCTTACGCTGACTAAACCATAAGATATATAGAATTGCAGATCTCAGAAGATCTACAAAAAAATCCGCGACAGCATATGTGTATATTTTAAGGATGACCCACAATAACCAATTTCGTGTTTTAAATTTCACTTAGGAAGACTTTTTGAACAGCACAGTATTAATCCTATGATGGTTAGGTTAAGCATTTAGTGTATATACTTGCTGTAAACGTAAACAACGCCGTATTTGTAAATCGCACCCGAGCGAGGACGGGCCGTGTCACCAGTTTAATATCTTATATATAATTATATT
Source organism: Dryococelus australis (assembly GCA_029891345.1). Classification (NCBI taxonomy): domain Eukaryota; kingdom Metazoa; phylum Arthropoda; class Insecta; order Phasmatodea; family Phasmatidae; genus Dryococelus; species Dryococelus australis. The sequence continues at coordinate 131,290,690 of CM056997.1, forward strand.
TACAGCTTGTGTGGTAACTTTATATTGTCATTCGTTCGTCGTCTGGGGTATGAGGTCTTTTCGTGGGTACGCATACTGGGGGAACGTTTAATAGTTTCGTCGATAAAACCAAGAATACAAACACGCTGCATCGCAGTTCAAGCAGCAGGCTAAGTGGGAGCCGAAGTGCCAGTGTGAACTTCAGCGTATATGCAGTTACAGGAAATGATTTTTTTAAGGTCGATTCCAAAAGTACTCACTTTAGCGTAAACACATTTTACTTAAAATCTTCGTACGCCTAAAATATTTGAAAATGCACGTTAGTATTCAGAAATAATCGAATCACTTGTCTAGCATCAAAACAACCTAACAAGAAAAATCGACTTTATCCACGTATACACCTTTATATATAAAGCATTCAAAAACACTCTTCAATAAGTGCTTAAATTGCTCTTGCGGAAACAATAAAACACTTACTGGTTACTTCCGCACTGCGATTTTTTTTTCGTGGATTAAATAATACTACGGCAATTGAAACCTGTAATTTAACTCATGTTTGTCTTAGCCATAGCAATTTCCGGTTTTATTACATGCTTATCGCACTTGTAAAGGATGAAAGTAACTAACAATGGTAACGTTAATCAAGATCTATAATTATGCCAAATACTGCCACGTGAAAATATCTCGGACTCTGACCAATTTTAAACTTCATCAACTAAAAAGTCTATTATCTTATAATCTTGTGTTGCAATGCAACGATCCATTGCAAGTACAAACGAAGCAATTTGAAACCTAATAATGTACACAACAATTTCCCGAAAGCTATTGCAGCACCATTTATGTACAATCACAAACGACTTAACGTTATTAAATAGTTTAATTTATAACAAAGGTATCTGTCTTGTTTGAATTCAATACCCACTATTTTCAGAAGCATTAACAATCTAACGTCAAATAAAATATCACACCCTACACAAAAAACGAACTGGTAAACAGGCCAGAATCCAGATACGTATTATGGCCTTAACTGTATTACTCCAAAGCGACCCACTTCTGGGCCACATAATTATTTGTTAATAAAAGTCGAAGAGAAACTCAGGAGGTATACTTTTTAGACTCTAGAAGAAAATCTCTTTAAATGTTTACGCTAAAAATAGATATTTTTTTTTATTCGCTTCTGTTATTTCTTAAACTACAAAATTACTGGCATTGTCGGATTTCACAAAACGCATGGGCCTGTACTACCTTTTGCAAGCGCATAAAATTAATAACGTAACCAAAATTTATACAGAGAATATTATAATATCGTTTCTTTAATGTTAAGCGACGAGATATAAGTGTGCAATGAAACGCTCTGCACATTGGAACCTTTGCGATAATATTTCGGTTTGTACGAAACTCTACACATCACAGCTAGAAAAGAAAAATTCGTAAATATCTGCAGATACATTTTTGCTATACGAAAGATGCCTGAGACCTCGCACCGGTTCACAAAGTTGTAAAACCAGGCCATAAACGGGTTTAGCCGAAGCTGGAAAGTTAACAAGTTAGAAAGAAAAGGAACGTTTCCCTGCAGCTTTCCAGGGTAAAACACGGAAAGTTCATAACTGTTTCACTTTACAAACATTCACCAAGCTGAATAAACGAACTAGAGCACATTTTCCTTCCTCGTATGCAATTTTATCACAAAAGAAGGAATCAGAAGGAAATAACAGTAAGCTGAATTTACAAAAGATAAATACTTTACAAATACCATCCTTAACGCTTTCTTTTAACGCAGGTATTTAAAACAATAACTGTCGAAATTTATATTACAAATAGGCTATATGAAACTAGTGTAAATATTCACGTAATTATAACCTTTTTTTGGATACTACCGTAAACACTTAAAATCGAAACACGTTGGTAAATAGAACAGCCGGAAGAAAAATACAATGTTGCATATTCCGACCACACGAGACCTGTTGATTCTGTTTCGCTTTTAACACTGAGGCGCACACTCGTTCGCAGCTTGAGAAAATCTACTTTGAAAACTTTTTGTCCTTGAAAATAAAATCCGCACGGACATAAATTCATCATTCCACTATTGTCTATAGGGTGTTAACGGTAAAATGAAAACTTTTGAAAGCCATGCTTTAGATCTATTTTTATGCGCATTGTGTATTCTTACACCATATGCACAATTAACGTTACCATTGGCCTCATCACTTTATTAGTGCATCGGTCAAGACCAGCAAAATTTTTAGAAAAGTAAACATTTTACAAATGTTTTTATTCCTATACTTATATGCATTAAAAAAAAGTAAAATAAACTTTTTTAGTATTCACAAATGTTTACTTAAACACTTTTAATTTAACGATAACAGATGTAACTAATTTCTCTCCATCGCTGTCAACTCTACTGAGTGCGTGACAGCCAGTGTGTTTCCGTAAAAATATAAGCAGGTAGGGACAGCGACATCTTTCAAAGGTTGTTTCAAAAGTATTATCGTGAACAGCACTTTAACAGGATCTTGCACTACATACACCTCAGCAACATTAATTTTCCTGCATACAAATTGATTAATTTCTTAACAATACGTAAACGACCCGACTGATTGTAAATCCTTTCGCACAATAAAGGCTATTTGATTCGGGCAAGATCAACTTGGCACCACAAGTGGCTGCAAGGCCAGCCAATTACGAATGCTGTACAGCCCAGTAAACGTGTCTGGGGTAACGTGAGCCATTACAGGTGGTGAATGAAAACAGAGGTGATCAATTCACTGTTACCTCACACTTTTCTGAAGCCCTGCTAAGTTTTACTTCCAGGATATTCCTCCGCCTCGTGCAAACATGGCTTAACCGAGTCTATAAAATTATACCAGCGTGACAACGCACCACATTCATGCTTACTCAGTGTAATAATACATTGCATAAGAACTATTTCTTACTAGGCATTACCAAGTGTGTAGAAGTTCTACACACTTGTGATAATTAGCATACTTAGGAAACACCCATGCACGTTATTCATGGGGTGATTTTTACGAAGGTTTTGATTCAAAACGTGTGAGGAAACCGTGAACAAAGTAGACAAAATAGATTTGCTGTTCCTGCAGATTTATGGATTTTCCGACAAAGATTCTATTTCAGAAGATGTATCGAAATTTCCCGCACGGCATATCCTAAATAATAGCTTACCGAACGTTATGAAACTGCCACAGCTTCGCTACATTTATTGATTTTTGGCTGGTAACTATCGAGGCGAAACGCGAGATTATTTCTTGCGAACGATTACAAAAGCGACGATATCAACAGTAATCAAGAAATACTGACCTCAGACAACGAACTAGGCAATGATCTGTGCTCTGTCGTTCCAAAAAATAACACTATACAAAACTGCATTTCCGGAGTATGGCAAAATGTTATAAATCCAAGATGCCGGTGGGAATCTGGTGAGGACTGTAGAGTGCTTTCAAGACGTCACGCACATAAAAAACACAAATAGGATGTACCCCAACGTAGCTAGCTAAAAACGGCTTTATCCAAAGCGCTGTATCTCGGAATATAGCAGTCAGCAGATACGTAAAGACGTATATTTTAACAGATACAACTGGCAAGCGCCCAGTAAAGTTGGTAACAAAGGAAGGAAAGTAGTTCCATGCTTCAACACTGAATTAAAAGTGTTACATAAACATTTGTGAATACTGACATTATTTATTTTGATTTCTATTTTTTAATGTACACAAGTGTAGAGAACTAGAACATAAGTAAAATACTTCCTTTTCGAATAATGCCACAGCGTTACTTTACTTACTTATGTAAAAATTAGGTGACCATGTCTACGGCAATGTTAATTCTACATATTGTTGCGGGCACAAACGAGAGGACAGCTGTCCACGAGATTGACGCCTGCCCGTGGTCGAGGGCGACGCCCCGCAGGAGAGAGAGAGAGAGAGAGAGAGAGAGAGAGAGATGAGATGGTCCAGGGGACAGCGGGGTAGGCGCTGACGATGAGCTGACCGGCAGGCCACGGACGTTAATACGGCCGACACCCCCTCCCCCCTCTCGGGAGATTGGTAACCTAGTGCGTGCTGGAGGATGGTCGTTCAGCGAGGCTGGAGCGATCCCCGATCAGCGAGTCTGCCGAGAGTGAAGCAGTGTCGGGCGGAGCCAGTGCCGAGGTGATTCAGGAGCTGGGTCGAGACCAGGCTTGGGCAAGCCGTCCTTTTTCACCATATCTCCACTACACGAGCCGACGGAGGAGCTCCGGTCGAACCGAGGCTGTCAGTGGTAGGTGATCTTGAGTAGAGTGCAAGGGCGAGCAGGGTGCGATACGAGTCAGGAAGAGCAACTAATGTAAACAAAAGTAATTATTGAACCAGAGGATAATTAATAATTATTGATTTGATTAAGATATAGAAATTTAACGTAATAAATAGTGTCATTATAAAGTAAGATAGTTGAGATCTGAATATAAATTAAAGGTAGAAGGAGTCGAGAACAGTAACATTTAGTGCATCAGTGTAATTCATAATTGTAGTTGAGAACAGAGTTTATATCGTAATAACGAGTGCATTGATAAAGTAATTGGTGGTAGTAATTTATACGAGTAATATAGTTGATCCTGGTATATAGTTGGGGGCCTGAAGCCAGGGTGTGCACAGTGGTTGGACGTACACGTGGCTAGGCACCACGACAATACGGCAGAAGAATACACAATGTGCATACAAGTGTATTATAAGCAGGGCTTTCAAAAAATGCTTACTTTACCGCGCACAGTCCTTTCTTTACAAATCTACTCACGGGCCCTGCGTTGAACCTACCTGGAGACTTTGCAAAAATAAAATAATACGGTCACCGTTGAAAGTCTCATACGTGCATGCAGCGATGGCGAACTTGATACGAGTGTCGACCTTATTGCTCCCGCGCTTCTTAACCTATAACGGATATAGGACGGGAGGGGGGCTCCATGTAAGCGGGAGCCTTAACATCGAGCGCTTAAGAGCCGGCGAGGGTGAAATGAGGTGGGTATGGGGCGGCGCCGGAATGCAAGGGAACGGGAAACGGGAGAACCCCGTGAAAACCCGCCGACTAGCGTCATCGTCCGGCACGATCCGGGAGCGACCCCGCCGGGAATCGAACCCGATTCCGCCTCGGTGGCCGGCGAGCCCATCCTAACCTTGGTGGACAAAGACCGCTCTCACTTCTATCTTGCCTCGCATGCCAGCGAACGTGTGCAGGACTCGATGTTTCAATCTCGGCGAGTAATCGATCTTCGCAGCGGGGTTCGGCGCGCACGGGGGCCCAGCACGCCACAGTAATCGCCAGAAGTTTGCGAATTTCCTCCGCGAGGCCCTCGCAGCGTGGCCCACTCTCGCGAGCAGCGGCGAAAGCTCGAGATCGCACGTGGATGGTTATTACAACGCAGCGAGCACCGCCAGAAGCCAGGTGTGCGGAGGCGAGCAGGTAATTAACCCCTTAATAGGGTAGCATTTATTACACCTACGATTTTTCTTACAAATCTTCGTAATGAATATTTCACACCAGACATAAACGTTAACAAGGAGAATGAGACGTGAAAAAACACAAAGTTTCTTTTGGGTTAACTTTGGAGCACGAATGACCTTGTTCTATGATGAACAGCAAGTTCGGCATTAGTATATACTGTTCCACTACATTATGCAGTTCGATCGTGCTTTTTATTTTGAATGGCCGTGCCCGCCTCTGTGGTAATTAGAAGGGAAACAAGATACAATGCCCAGAATGTTTGCCAGAAGCAATGTCTGTCTGCGGTATGTTATTTAATGTGTCTAAATGCTATGACTTTGCAGTATGTGTGTGTAAGAAGTCAGACACAAAAACTATAAATGCCTAAAGGTCTGTGAGAACCATCTCAATAAAATTCCAGTCAAGAAGCAAAGAAATGAACAGGCGTTTACTGTCAAGTTACTATGCATTATATCTTGTATCTCAGTTTAACTTACGAGTTCCGTATAAATGTCAACACGTTCTGAAGCCGGTTTGTATTTTTATTGAGCACGAATTGAAACTCACGGATGTAGGGCCACACTAGCCAATGGTAACGGTATCATCTCTTACTTCATGCCCAAAAAACCTTTCTACCCCTTATTACAATAAATGTATTTCCAGAATGATAAACGTTAACGCAAACAACTTCAATACGAGGAATGTTCTGTGATAGACGTGTGCAGCAGATGTTTAGGCAAAAGCAGGAGCTACGTATTTACGGCCCATTTAGGCTATAATTGGTTAAAGAATGTTCACAATAAAGTGGGCACTTTTGAAATCAACCTTAGAAAAAATTCACTGCCTCTGTCTGGAAATATTTTAATGGGCGCACCGAGTGACATTCGCCTAGTAAAGTTGGTAACGATGGATGGAAAGTAGTTCCACATCTCAACGACGAATAAAAACTGTTAGATAGTCATTTACGATAGCTAAAATTAATTTCTGTTCCTTTATTTATTTTGAAATGCATCGAAGTGTAAAAATGAACATATTTATAAAACATTAACTTTCTTAATAATTTTACAGTTTTATTTGACCGACTTATGAATAAAGTGATAAGGCCCATAACAATGTTAATTTCACTCTATACGGAAGAAAATACAACGTGCATACAAGTAGATCGTTAGCAGGGCTTTCAAAAGTGCTCATTTTACAGTGGACAGCGTTTACCATTGTTGCATACAATACTGCATTAGATCATTGTTATGATCACAACAGTCTCCTAAACGCAGTGGTATACTCTCGCATACTTGCGTAACCACTATCGCGACACCAGGCCCAGCTAGACAGTTCATATAAGCTACTCTTGAGAATATTCGTAATCGTCACATTTGCTTGCATAATTTGTACAGTTTATGCTTCGCTTTCACGAAATGTTTATGCGCGCAATGTGACGTTTGTTTATATTTGGCAAGTGCTAAATTTGTCAGTTTGAATCACGATAATTCTCTGCCAACTCGTGCAAGTATTCAGTAGGTCTGAGTTTGATACATAATCCCCCCACTTAAAAATTATCATCAGAACAGTTTATTTTGCTCGCTACACGAAACATTGGAATTCCTTAAAAGAAGATATTCAGGCAAATGCATTACTGATATGTTTGATTTGTTTATGCTGTTTACTAAAATTAAATAACGAATATGATGCGAAACTAAGAAATCTGGCGATAATGAAGTTTTATTACAAGCAAAAAACATACGTATAGGATGTTCATGTTAAAGTAAGCACTTTTTAAGGTCCTCCCAACAGGCACTAACTACTAATAAATATATATTATTGCAGTCTCAGGCATTCAATTTTGAGGGTGGTGGAATGTAAACACTGTGTTTATTGTTCACATTGCAATGTTTATATTAAAAAGCAGCAGGAAGATAGAAATTGGTTGAAAGGAAAAATCCTAAAGGGCTTTAAAAAGTGCTCACTTTACCGTGAACAGCCTATACATACACCAAACTGTTCAAAGAACTTTATACCCGACTTAAGGGAAACATTATGTGAAAATACCACAGGCTATATATATATATATATATATATATATATATATATATATATATATATATATATACACACACACACACACACACACACACACACACACACACATGCATTTTAGTTTTCGTGTTAATCATTCTGAATTTACGTCAGATCGCCAAGAACATACGAAAAACTCCTAACTTCATGATCCACAGTATTTAAAGTAATTGGAGCGGTGTTACTCACATCTCTAATAAGTTAGTCTCATAATTGAGCGCATATGCTGGTCCTACTTCTCCAAAAAATTTCTCTGGAGCAAATACAATTTATTCTGAAATGCTGTCTGTTAAGCAATAATTACGCATTCCTATGGAAATCCAGTTTATATAGATTTATTTCATCAAAGAAAGAAAAAATGTATGGTATACTCTAAGGCACAATATTCGGAATGACTGTGAACGGCAAAAATTCGAACGGTTGTGTATATTATAGTCCATAGCAAGGGTTTAAATTCCTTCAAATGTGTGCATTTAGTTGTGGCGTAAGCGTTTTCGTATAGTAAAAGCAATACGTAGTTCATCGCTTGTTCCACTGTCTTACATCTGATGGCAGATTTAGAAGACGAGATGGGCTTTTCGATACTATAGAGTTGCAGTATCGCTAGAATTGTTTATGGAGCATTTCGTATTTAACCATAAAAAGTTATGTTGCATATTTCACGATTCCAACAAGTGTCAGATACAGAGAACAAGCATATAAGGGAATGTCCGTTATCACGATTCTAAAGCCGATATCACACGATACCTGCTGCCTTATTTGGTCTTGCACAAGCTTCTACGGTATGTTTAATAAGTCCCAGGACGCTACAGTAAGTAATACGAAGAAAAAAAGTACACAGACTTACCCAAATATCACAATGCTAACAATAACACAATATAACAATTGTGGAATAATGCATTGTGATTTATTCCTAGATTCGATCATTATGACGTGCACTGTTTTCGCAGCAGACGGTAATTTTACGCCATGTGTGATGCGCAAACCGATGCAACATGCTACGTGTAGTGGTTGCAAATGTGGCCCCAATCCGTTGTCTCAGTTCGCCAACAATTGCCATGAGATGTTCTGCAACCTTGGCTTCGACGTACCCCCACAGAGCATTATCACATGTGGTCACGTCAGGACTGCGGGCTGGCTACACAAGTGTCAGTGAAGATCTCCCGAACCAAGGGTAAGGGAAAAGTTGATCGAGATAAACTGAATCATCTCGTTCACGTAACGCCCTGTGCTCTGAAAATGCAATGTGACTGGCCAGGTGCGAAGGCAGGCATAGAAGCTGCCACGGAACATAGGACAGGTCTTATTACCATGAAATCTGTAGGTCGATTACGCATCTTTCTGCGGGAGACATGTTGCTTAAGACGTGTCGTTTGTATGACATCTTCTAAGACACTGTGCTGAAAAATCGATTACGTTTCTTAGCGACGTCAGTGTCTCGCTTCGCCTAAGGCGTCGTAACTATGGCGGGTGTTCATCATAAAATTTGCGTAAATTGGCACTAGTGATGCAGTAACGAGAAATAAATATTAATTTTTTTTAATATTGCAATATTTTACTGCAAAATGTAGTTTAATCATTTTAATACAATCAGAATGTTGTTAATTTTGACTTCAAAGCACGATCAACATATCCGATGTACAGCACATTAAAAATCGTGGTACTGAAATATAGAATTCAAACAGTATTATAAAGTGTTGTAATACTTATTGTTATTACCGGATTTGCTCTACTTACAGTTTATTGTGGTTCAACTTTTAAATTTTTGGCACATTCAAGAGCGCTTTAGAAGATAATATTTCATGAGTTAACATGTATTTCTGTATACAATGTAAACTTAACCACTGTGTCAGCAATTTTCTTTTTAGCTGAGTGTGCAGTCTTACTGATTTCTGTGAATTTTTAAACTGATCGTGTAGGTTGCCGCCAGCGCCGGCGTGTCATGTTATGCATGTGTTGTAAAATATATATTTTTTAAACTCTAATGCAGACACATCTTAAATAAAAAGCTTTCAAAACTAACACATTAACATTTTTTTAACATGTGATAAATTTGCTGCGCTTATGAATTGGCTAGTTTAGTTCGCCTACGAAAATATAAACTTAAATTGTAGAGTATAATAATTTAGCATACATATCCTCAGAAATGTTTAGCTATTAATTCTTACAAGGAAGCATTAAGGTGTTTGCGAGCGAAGTGTTGGTGATTACATAGAAAACTCCCTCAGTATAAATCTCGTACATGTCTTATGATGCGACGATGTAATGAAGGTGGCAAGATTCGGGCGTCATAAATAAGACGTTGCTGCCATACTTGTGTCGTAAAAGGATCGGTGGTCACATTTTGTCGTCAAACGTCTTACCTACTTCACGTCTTTCTTATGACGCGACGGGGCAAAAATTGTTCCGTATTCGACCCACTGGCAGTACAAAGCGACAAATGTCGTGACGGATGTCACACTAGCTGGTATAATGACATCAATGGCAGACCTCACCAAAACTTTTACGTAATCTGGTACCCTGTAATATGGTCTTAAGGATATCTCGTCCACAAGTCTTGTCATATTCTCTACATTTAGTACCTTAGTTACTTTTTTCTTCCAGCCACTGTTTATCCAGTAACCATATTTTTAACTAAATATTTCCATCTAAGTGATAAACACAGTGTGTATGATTCACCGCACTTGGAAGCTAACGTCTAAGGCTAAAATAAAATATATTTCTTGACTATTATTCCAAATGAGTGGGCTTTCAAAAGTTCTCACTTGAACAACCTATACAGTGTTTGTCTTTTATTGGCACATGGTCAGCTGGGCCACGTGGAGACCTCGTGGAATAAAAACATCCATACTGTGCATGAGAAACTGAGAAATCCCTCACCTTTTTGCCCTCAAAATCCTTGGTTGCCCTATGAAATAACAGTAAGAACAGAAATTTTGAAACTGTGACTCTAGGCTTGGTTACCTTCTGCAGACGACTTTGGTCCTGGAGCAGTTGGTTGGAACGCCAGCACAAAAGCCGAGTAAGGCACAGATTTATGTCCAGTTTTAATAGTTAAATTTAAGATAATTCAGTCTATGAGCCCTCCCCGAGCTCCAGTTAGCTCACCCAACAAGAAACTATTTGCAGTTTTATGTTTTCCTCTTCTTAATAGTAAAAGGCAGTCGGGGAGGAGTCAGCATACGATTAATAGCACAAATTAAAAACATTTTCTTATACGTTCACACACACGCTATCGGAAAATTGAATTTATATTCTCATGAGTCGAAAATTCCTTACGATCTCCGCCACGGAATCAAATCAAGTTTTTTACGAAGTGAATATATTTTCAAAAGAGTAATTGCGAGGAAAACCAGAGGCGGGAAGTCTATACACATAAGTCAGGTGAAGTAGCTGCTGCACCTAAAGGGATGGATGGGCATCTCAACCGAAATAGCTTAGGTGCTGAAGTTATGTTAAACAGTGTTACTAGACTCAATTTAATTATAGGGCTGCATGTAATACTGAGAAAAAATTTTACGGCAGAAGTACGTAGGTTTATGTACTTGATTTACATACACACAACTCCAGCTCCAGAATAAAAGTACATGGTAGGTTGGTTCAACAGCATTCTCGCTGTGCACTGACGAGAACGAACAGTTTACGAATTATCCTAGCGATTTCTAATACACATTCTAAGTAAAAACGCCGTTTGCTTTACACTATGCGCGGAATAACTCCGAGCCTGGCCAACCGTTACAAATGGAAGGTATAGACGATTCACTGTAAAGTGGGCACTTTTGAAAGCCGTCTCATTTGGAGTAATAGTCAATAAACATACTTTATTTTAGCCTCACACGTTAACTTCCCAGTACGATGGAATATACACGCTGTGTTTATTATTTACAGGGAAATATTTATTTAAAAACGTGTTTAAAGGATGAGAAATGGTTGAAAGGGAACAGTAACTCGGGCCTCAAAAGTGATAACTTTGCCGTGAACAGCCTATAATAGTTTGAGCACCGTAGAGGGGAGGCGAAGCAACAGCGCGTACTTGGCCCCAGAACAGCTGCAGCTACAATACAGAGTCGACATGTAGTCCCTATGTCGAGCCCGTAGCAGTCAGTCGTACGTATTTCCATTTACTTGTTTGTATCTTAGGTTTGTGTATGTAGTTAAACACTTATGTTTGTAGTTACGTGTTCTGTAACCCGTAGGAGACAACACAGCGAGGTACTACAGGAGAGTACAACAGTATACACTAAATGCCTCCAGTTTTCTCATAAGTGAGAGACATGAAATCGTACGCACAGGCGCGAGAAATGGTTTACAACGTTCTGCAGTTTATGGAAAACGGAGCGAGATTGAGGGAACCATCCATTCGACTTGAGAAAGCGCAACTGAGAACATCTAAGGCAGTGGGCGTGTCTCGCACTACAGAGCAAACCACTATGAAGGAAGCTAATAAGAAAGAAGCGAGTGAAGGAACGTATTTCTCAACAACCAACAAGGAACGAAAGAAAACCTCTAATTACGACCTTGATACGTTCGACGAAGCTGTGGTACGACGTATTAGAAACTTGAGCTAAAGGATGACAGAAATTACCAAGGAAGTAATTCAACTTTAAGAATAACTTTGAAGAAGCTAGGATTTAGGTGACAAAAAAAAAAACTAATTCGCAGTGCTTGGTTCTAATAGAATATCTCAAGAGTATGATGTGGCTATATTGAAATTATAAACGTACAGTTGCATACGTGGACGAGTCATACATTTTGTCATGGCATGTGAAAAAAAAAGTGGAGTAACATGTCTTCCAATAGTTTGCTAGCGCATGTGATAAAGGGTCGACGGTTAATAATAATTCACGCAGGACGCTAAAATGGTTTTGTCCCTAATGATCTAGCAATATGGAAGTCATACCAGGCAACAAGGATTACCACAAAAAATGAATAAATAAAACTATGAAAAATGAATTAACGAGCAGTTAATACCAATTCTCACACCCGACAGTGTTGTTGTGATAGATAATGGTCCCAAACACAATGTAAAAGTAAACAAAACCCCTACTTTCAGCTCAACTAAGCTGGAAATGCAGCAGTGGTTACGTAAGGAGAATATTTCGTTTACCAGCGACATGCTAAAACCAAATTTTTATGACCTCATGAAACGAAACAAACCTCGACTCGGTAGACAAACTGTTGGTAAATTATGGCCAAGCAGTACTTCGTTTACCACCCTACCATCCCGATTTAAATCCGATAGAAAGCATCTGGCTTACAGTTAAAGGAGAAGTCGCTTCAAGAAATGTCAATTGCAATTTGACAGACGTGAAAAAAACTTTGCAATTAAATATTTAACGAATGGAGCCAGAAGACTGGATACCAATTTACAATCACGTCAAGACACTGGAGAACGATTATTAAGACAAGGATGTGCGTTTTGACATTGAAATTGATAAAGCGATTATAAATTTAGGTGATGCGAACTGGCAGTAGTGGCAGCAGTGACATTTGCACGTCAGACTCGTCGGCTAAAGCTATGAGTGGCACAGAAAAACTGCCGTAGTACTTCATACATCAACAGTAAATGGCCAATGTTTTCTACTTATCTCTACCTGCTGTGAAAGCTTCGTTTTAGTCCTGTTTCTCTCCTCTTTCTTCCGGCTCTTCGTGCATATGCCTCCCATCACTGTAAAAAATTGAGGTAAAATTCCCTTATATGCAAGGGAAGTTAATTACCTCTACCCGTAAACCCGTAATGTACAATTACCTCTTAAATGTAGAGTAGATATATATAACAAGTAATGCACTATTCTCTAATCGTACGGAAAAAGTACCTGATAAAATTGAGGGATAAGCCCTTACAAGTAAGGGACTCTTTACTATATTGTATAATTAAACTATATTACAAAACACCCCGAAGTATAAGTACTGTTAATTTTTTTATTACTCATATCCTCTGACGAATAGTAACCGAAACCTCAACTCTAAAATATTCGACACTTGCTGGTGGAGGGACGCAAACCATGATCCTCTATCACAATAGGCCGATGCGCTATCCATTACACCACGACCACAACGTGACAGCAATAGCGAGTATTGCCGTTTTAAGTGATTGTTTCTTCTGCCCGTCGTCTCACTTAGCTGTTGAGACAATGCTGAAGAGATGCACGCGTCGTAAGGTAATTTCCCCATCCATGTATGGAATTTTCCACTACCATGTACGTCAATTTTACTCCGATTGCGGAAATTATAACTTACCCATAAGGAAAAATTTTCCCATAATTTTTACAATGGTAAAAAGAAGACACGTAGACCCTAATAACCAAGTTTAGTTAATACTTTTTTAATTCATTATAGTAATATATTATAATACTAGTTTTAATATAATCACCTATGATACGATAATTTTAACAGAAGTACGCTTGTAAAATGTACTTGTTTACGGCAAACAAATATGTATTTTAATTAGTCACTACTGCATTTACCATGCATATATGAATACAGACTTTCGAGTTCATGAACTTCGCGTGTCCTCCCTTCTGAAAGACTAGGAAAAGGAGTTCCCCGAGGTCTCGCCATCATTGGGAACTTAACGATCATTAAATTAGTCAGCCTTAATTACTGGTAGACGCTCCTTCATCCAAAAAGGGGGACTCCCCCACTCAAACACTGATATTCCTAGGTGGGCCACAGTAGTCGCGCGTCTAGCTGAAAGTGATACATTCCCAGCTGGGTCACTATCGACTTTCACATGTGCCGTCGACCGGCGGGGTTTTCTCGGGGTACTCCGGTTACCCGGCCACCAGCACAGCTACACCTCACTTTACCCTTATGAGGGTTGACGACCTCGATTTCGCACCCCAGAGACAAGTCAACTAAAAATAACCTCGAAAATATTACTCTTATATAACAATACGACGACTGAAATGTTCCAAACTCAGCGACGTAAGGAAGTTTACGACCGTAATGTAAACAGTTGCACACATTGGAGGTTCGGAGACCGCTCCAACTATAATATATTTTCAGCCTTCTCGTAAAGTCCAAGCTCAAATTCATACATCACGGCACGTTTAGTAGGTTCACCATCAACTGAATTTTTCACATAAACCTGTGGGAAACATATATCCCCTCCCAATTAGTACGCATATTTCTACATAATTATACCGTCAGGACTCATGTTGGCAAAGAATAGAGAACAGTTGCTCTTTAGAGGATCGTATTATCTAACATGATCCCTTGTAATAACATACTTCAGGTGCATCAATAACTAAGTAAGAACTGGCCAGCGTCTAACAATTCCACAGTGTTGTTTCATCGCACGAGTAGCAGTCATTAAGTCGAATGAACTGATAATTCGGAATATGGCGCGGAAACTGTTGGCAAAGAATGGAATGAGCAGGGCTCTCAAAAGTATTCCATTTTAGGGAAATTAAATTTATCTAACAAGTTTATAAACATTACCAAACCAACAGCAGCAACGCCAGCCACAAATCTCGCTTTCTGCTATTTATGTCGCCTCTGAAGTTTATAAACCCGTTTTCAGTCCCGTGGTATACTCAAAAGCAGCAGGAAATGTTACGGCTGTTAAATTACTTGTCTCGGCCTACCGAGGTCATTTCGCGAGGCGGTGCGTATTTTGCGCACTGGAAGGGCGACATCCGCCACAGCTGGGTGAAGAACTGCTGAGGTGGCCACGAGATGAACTCAGGGGGGAAAAAAAAACAGGTTAGGGAGAAGGAGGGGTGCACAATATCGGGCCTGCCCTCTCCGTGTTTGCATTATTGCCTGCGAAGGGGAGGAGCGGGCGAGGCCGCCTGCTCACGTCCTGATTGATTTCCGATGAACCGTCTGAGACTAATGGAACTTGGCACGCTCCAGCCCCTCCCTTCCCAACCTTCGCCCCCCCCCCCCCGTCACTTCTTCGCAAATCGCGCCTCCCTCAACGCTGCTGGCTTCCGGTCGTCGAGATGGCTTCCAGTCGTCCCACAACTCGATAACATTCCCCTTTGTGTCGCGTCGTCGGCGCCTGCCCGCCAATTTGTCCCACCGAAAACCTGAGCGCCTCTCGGCGAAACCAACCCCCTTCACCCCTTCACTCCCAGGGCGCTCTCTTTTCAACATCCCCCTCCCTCATCCTTACCATCACCAGCACCCCCTTCAAGCATTCAGCAACTCCCTTCTCTTCTAGTCGCACCCTTCCCATCTTCAGATACGACCAGTTCATTACTCTGGATCAATCGCTCCCCCTCTATTAGACTTTTCAATTGCGAAACCCCTACACTCGTTTTAAGCACTCGCTGAAGCCAAGACTATCTTCGCATTTGTATATTTTGTTGGGAAATTGATTACGCGAACTGATTTCGTATTAATATTTCGAGATTTTGCATTAAGTAATTTTCACCTGGTTTAAAGGCAGTGAGAATTTGGTATAGAGAAATGCATATCAATGAAATTCCAGGCATATTTTTTAGCATAAAAATAAGCGCTTCTTTGCTATCGAAGCATTTTGTAACATTAATGTCTAACCTGTTTCCTGGGAAAATCATGATACTTAATAACTAAATACAAAAATTACTGCAAAACGAATTGTTACTGTTACGAATAGAGTTCAAATTTGTTTCCCCATAGCGAATTCTCACTTCTTTCAAACCAAGCAACAGCCTTAAGACACGCGGAAAGCATCCGCGTTTTAACACCAAGTCAAAACAAGTAATTGCAAATTGCATAATAACTGAAAAAAATTATCAAATCACCAATTACCAGCTGAGGTGTCGCAGTGGTGAACCTTCCGTCTCGGATTCTGAAGAGCCTGGGTTAGAATCCTGGGCCTGCCTGCCATCCTCATTTCAATTTTCCACGGCTTCCCCGAAAACACTCCAAGCGAATGCTGGGATGGTTCCTTACTAGAGACCTCGGCAGATCACTTCCCAACTCGCTCCGTCTGCCTCAAGCGCACGGCGTGTAATATTACACTACATCGGAATTCAACCCTGGACCTCGACGAACACCAGTATGACTGCTTTGCATAACCTGCATACATTTAAGAGTTTAAAACTCAACCCGAGTAACGTTGCTATAGGCTGTTCACGGCAAAATTAACACTTTTTAAGGCCCTACTTACGATTTACTTGTATGCACATTGTATATTGTTCCGCCTTATGCAAAATTAACATTGACATGGGCATCGTCACTTTATTCATGCGTCGGTCAAGTGAAACTATGAAATTATTACACAAGAAAATGTTTTACAAATTTGCTCATTTTTACACTTCGATGAATTTAAAAAAAATATTTAAAAAAACTCAAAGAAGTCATTTACGTTCTAACAAATGGTTACTTAACACTTTTTATTCGACGTTAAGATACGGAACTACTTTCCATCCACCGTTACCAACTTTACTGGGCGCATGTCACTCAGGGCGCCCGTTGAAATAGCAGCCAGGGGCAGTGACTTTTTTCCAAGGTTGATTTCAAAAGGGCTCACTTTATCGTGAACAGCCTTTAACTGCGAAAATACAGAACTACGGCTGGGCCCGAAAACACCACCAATGAGCACTTACGAATGCTGGTAACCAAAAAATTAATTATTATTTTATATAGTATGAAATGCTGTTCAACTTGACGTTACATACAAGCACTATTACTTCGCCGAAAAATAATTAGATGTCTTTTTTTTAGAAAATGGCCAGTCAAAATCACAACTGTAGTGTTCTCGGGACGCACACATAATAAAATGTAACTCACCGAAATGAGATATTCCACACTGAAATAAGAAACCATGAATTACTCCACGGAAGCTTTAAAATCACGCTATGAAATGTTTTCACCATTTTTTTTTATTGCTTAATATAAGGAAACTCTTGCTTAACTTTTATTTGTAGGAAATATGAATCTATATTTTTTTTATAAATTTATTTTTGCTAAACATATTTCAAAATGAATCGAGATGTGACCTTCCAGTTACCCATATTAAATTTTCTGCAAAAGATGTCGTTAATTTTATTAGCGCGTTCCAGAAACCCTAAAATTGTGATGTTGACATGCCATAGTGCAAAAACTAAGGGATCTACAGAATTTCTCATGCTTGCAATGTGTACTTACTTATAGGCAATGTGTACTAGTTGAGCGATGTATCGTACAAGTACAAAATAACGAATTTTCTGGTTACCAACAGCCGTAACGAATGGAGAGAGATGGGAGCTGATTGAGAGGTTTAGATCAGCGTTATCTCGAGGACCGGTTTGGAGGAAATAAGACAAGGAGGGAGTGGCGGCGGAATGCGAGAGCGGAGGGAAATGGGAGTGCCCCGATAAAGCCCGCTGTACAACGGCAACGTCCACCCTGTTTGCCACATGCGAAAATCCAGGCGATATAGGGAATCGAACCCGGATCGCTGAGGTGGGAGGCGAGTAGTCTGACCACTACACCACCCCCTAATGATTGGAAACGTTCAGCCTTGTCTGACAAATCGCGTTTCCAACTGACTCGCGCATATGAAATGGTCAGCTTGCGGAGAAAACTACAAGAATATGTACACGCAATGCAAATAAATTTGAGGTAACATTCCCTTACACGTAAGGGAAGTTAATTACCTCTACATTTAAGGTAAAATTTCCTCTTAAATGTAGAGTCAATTTACATTACAAGTAAAGTACTATTCCTTCATTGTACGGAAAAAGTACATGACAAAAGTGTGGGGGGGGGGGGGGATCCCATACAAGTAAGGGAAAATTAACTATATTGTATAATAAAATTATATTAAAAAACACCCCGGAGTATTAGTACTGCTAATTTTTTTATTACCTATATCCCCTGACGAATAGTAACCAAAACCTAAACTCTAAAATATTCGAAACTCGCTGGTGGAAGGGCGTGAGCCATGGTCCTCTATCACGATAGGCCGATGCGCCATCCATTACACCACGACGACAGCTACACCACGACGACAGCGCGACATCAGTGAATATTAGCGTGTTAAAGGATTGTTTGTCCCACTCGTCCTCCCACTTGGCTGTTGAGGCAATACTGAAGAGATGCACGCGACGTAAGGCAATTTCCCCATCCATATATTAGACTTTACACTACCATGTACGTGAGTTTCACTCCAGAGAGCGGTAATTTTACCTTATCCGTAAGGAAAACTATGTTTCCCCCACAAGTATGTGAATATTACCTTACACTTGCTAGGTAATTTTCTCATTATTCTTTATAGTGTGGAATTCGCGTGAAAACAAGGTACTGTATTGGCTAGCGGTGACTACGTATGGTAGATCTAAGGGATGCGTCAACTGCGGTGGATTAAAACCCCTTGTACATCTTAAAAAGTCTATGGCTTGTGTACGTCTTATTCCCATTCACGTCCTGCGTTCATCCTGGTGGACTTCGCATCGCTTCTTCCGAAAGGCCGAACCATAGCCGGAAAAACACTTATTCAAGTTTCAGCGGTCATGCCATGGCCTTCTCGTTCACCTGACTTGAACGTAACCAAACATACACGGGATGCCATCCAAGAAGACGTTTAAACCATCTCAGAATGAGACGGAACTGTGCACCGATTTTTAGTAGGTATGGAGCCAAGCATCTATATGGTATTACACGGCTATTTTAGTTTTTCTAGCTCTTCAGTGTACTCCCGCATAATGAAGATCTGATATTCTTTCAATGACGTCGCTTTTTTTTTTTTTTTGGGGAAAGCCAACGCCGCAAAATTTCCATACGTACGCAACTTTTACGGGCGCCCCTCGCCCTCTAAAACTGCTCCAAATCGGCGAATTTGACGGCAGGTCTGTTGAATCTGTTCAACTTCAATCAATAAAGTTCTACGAATCAATTTAGTTGCTGGTAATAACTGATTAAAAAATTGATTTCTACAGATTCCTAGTGAACACGCACTGGCCTGGCAGTAAAAACTCAGTGCATTCCACTGATTCGCCGCTAGATAACAGCTCATTAACTGGATCTTTAGTTAAACAATTGTATTATTAAAATCACTTATTCATATTATTTAGATTCAGAGTGTATTCGAATGCACAGAACTGGTTGTAAAATATTCGAATGTAACGGAACTCCTCACAAATTCAAGACTGTTTATTTTCTATTTGTTAAATCAGGATGCCCCCTCAAATTCTATTACGGAATTCCCTGATTTCTCCCTGTTTTCCAGACAGAAAGTTTACCATTTTTCCTGACCTATATTTAGGACAGAACCCTTCCAATACTATATTTTTCCACTATTAACACAACAAACATGCTATCAGTGAAGTTAATATAAATTACACTGCAACAGACCAAGCAAACAAGGCCAACATTTTATTCAGCCCATTGATATTTCTCACGATATACGCTATTGACTCCACACGAGTGCCCGTTGCATATAAATATTTTATTTTGTACATACAGGCCATAAGTGACTTGGCAAATATGTATTATTGCCATTCACATACTTAACATTTAAATTTTAAAATGTGTACGATTATAATTACATTGATCTGTATTCACACAGCTAATGAAATCTGCAAAGTAGCAATTATTTACATTTTCCCTGACCCAGGTGAAAACTCCCTGACAGTTCCATTGCTTTTCCTTGTCACATGAAATTCTCTGACTTTTCCCTGTTTTCGATGTTTTACCTGTAGGTGGACGTCCTGTAAATGGTGTTAACGGTAGTAAATAATTTTCATAAACTTATCTCCGTTAACGCATCGGCTGACTTGTTGGGATTCACTATTAGGCCTTATTAATTAAACATTTCGCATATAGTAATTTGTGGCGCGCACTGACTCTTTCGCTTTTATAATTCCAAATGTGTTAAGCTGTATGGTAAAATCAGCGTGAATGTTGCTCTTGTCCTGAGAAACGCCGCATTCAGCTTGGAACGCCGAAGAATGATTCTTGTTGCCTTGGCAACGTTCGCCCGCGAGACCTGAATTTACAAGAGACACGGAGAGCAATCCAGTGTTTCCTAATTAGAGAGAGCATACCCGTACATTAACGACGCGTTCCTTGCAAGAATTTCCAGGCAGAGACTGCGTTGTGCTCACCACACACACACGCTGTACTGCACTTTACTTGCTAAATAGCTTCTTGCGCGTAGCCACAGCTCCAGGGCACACTCCAACAAAGTTTAACTATCAACAAAGGACCCTTTTATCTCCGACGGCTAGACATTCCATTAAAACTGCTTTCCCTTTGACATGTCTTCTTCCCGTGGGCGTAGGTTAACTCGAAAATGTTGCATATAAAACGGTCCATCAAGTGTCGAACATTGGTAGCAACTTGGCCGCCACAGCATCCGTCCGTAGCCCTACGCGCGGCTGGTTTTCTGATAATATTGAGACAATTTTCTTGAGTATTCTACTCCATTACCACCACCGACATATTAAGGGAAATTTGGGCATATGACTAGCAGTCTTGTGTTCCTAAAAGACATAAAATGATTTCGCTCGCTTAAAAGTTTTCAGGATATAAATTACGATATAGCATTTTAATTAGTTCAGACCAGAGCATGCAGATGCACGATTGGACATGCCAAATTACATCTGTAACAATATATCACATTCTTAGTGCATTCGAGTAACGTATAACATCTTTTCCATTTCACGCTATCAAGTTGTTTTTTTTTTTTTTTTTTTTTTTTTTCCCGGCAAACGTTATGGCTGCTGGAGCACATACACCATTTAGAGACTTTCAACAATGTTCTGAAGAGAAAAATTCGCGAGATTGGTACATATAAACAAGCATTTACATCTGAAGCCGTCCATATGTAGCTTTTAGTTAGCTACAAGATAAAGCCATGTGTGAGAGTAAGATACAATATTACAAATTCGTATTTTTCAAGAATCCATTTTGCCAAAATTTCCTACAATTTTGTAATAATGATACATTCGTTTGCTGAATATATCCCAAGAATTAAAAGCTGTTATTTTGGCAACTCACAAACTAAATTGCAGACGTATTTAAACCATTACCTGCGAAATCTTGGTACGCCACGCCGTGCTCTCAGTACATTGTGTCTTAAATAAATATGTACGAACAGGTACCTTCCTAAGGGTCCCCGCATTCTTATAGCATATTTGTATGTTCTAAGTCCTGTACGGAAATACGAGAGCACTAAGTACGACACCAGCACGACCTCAAACATCGACGAGTATATCGGCTCTACACTCTAACTAAATCCGAACTGGTGAAAAATCACCGATTTTCAGTGCAATCTGAGTAACTGAATTGGTCAGAAACGCACAACTGGGAAAAAGAATCAGCTGTGGAAAATAATAACTGATGCTATCGGAAGACATAGCTGACGAATCAGTGAAATTATTTTCATTGTTTAATTTATCAGTAGTCAATGTGAAAAATCAATTATTATTTACCATTGATCAGTGCAATATATTCACTGAGGTATCAGTGTTATTTGTCAAATTTATCAGTGGCAATACTGCAAAAAGGTGATAATAACATTTTCAGAAACATTTAAAAATTAATAATGAACAACATTTGCCAGTAAATATTTACCACCTTTAAAATTTGACATGTTATGAAATCATTTTCATAGTTTAAATTTTGGCCATGAAAAATAAACTTTCTAGAGAGAAAATAAAATTTCGTCCTTCGTATCCACCATGTTGGTAATCTATCAACAGTATAGATGGAATGTACTTTTTAGCAGCGGTGCTGCTGTCTGCTGGCTGGAAGTGACAACACCGCCGAATTTTCTTGCAGAAATCATCAAGTTGTCCGCTATTGGTTTCTATGTATTTGGTACTATATTTAGTACGTCTTAGAATAGGCAATTTTAGTTAGCTAAAAGGTCACGTTTCCAGAATTAGTAGACAAAAATGATGACGTATTTGGTACTTGAGTATTAAGGTTTTAGTATATAATGAAATTTAACTAAAATATGAAATTACTAAATAGCAACCATCATTGAATAAGTGACTATTGGCGGCGTCCAAATTGAACGCTACTAAATTCTAAAACACTAATAAACTAAATGGTCAGTTCGAACACGGCGTTATGACCTTGTCACGCTGTGAATTTTTCGCCTTCACATATATTTGGCAATCAAATTTGAAGAATAAATATTTCCTTCAAACAGTTTTTTATCACATAATCCTGAATGTGTCTGAAAGTGTCTGTCAAATATTTTTTACTGGAAGTATACAATCTTTATTTTTATTTTAAAATTATTTTCAGAGTGAGACACTGCTGTTGTATTTCCACGCAGTCCATTACATGAAGAAATGTAAGGAATGCTGTGGTTAATCTTCAGTTCTTTAACAAATTCAAATTTTATTCATCGTATATGCTTACTGCACAGTGAAATTTGAATACTACGTGCAATATTCTTTAAAAATAGCATTTATGCTCAGTCAGCTTCTACAGAAAATAAATATCCTCATAACCTAATTCGTTTCCAACAAGTGTTTGGTAATTTATAGTTTCGTGACGTACGTTTTTGGTCATGCACGATCTGATTCGCGAAGCCCGTCAAATATATATAATTATATATATATATATATATATATATATATATATATATATATATATTATATATATATAACCTGTTCAATTTTCAAATTTTTGATGGAAACTGAAGCCATCCAACTTTTTCAGACATATATATGGCGGCGTTTATGACGTTTCGATGACGTCACCACTACCCTACTTTATCTGACCACACTTATTGGAAGCAGTCAGACGGAAAAAATGGACGGTGTGATAGGGGCTTTAGACACAATGCACTCGCTCGTGGAATGGGCTACAGTATATCTGGCGCGCAGTGTAGGCTTTCCTGTGGCCTCACGTGAAGAGCAGAGGTCGAGGAGCTGGTCGCCCTGCAGCCTTGGAGCACGTGCTCCCTCTAATTCCACGGTGCTTCTAATTTACTTACATTCAATTAATTAACTTGTTTACCGAAGGAACGAAGGAATGTGCGAAAGGCGGAGTCAACACCGGGTGGTGGGGGGGGGGGGGGGGCGCTCTCCAGCCAATTAATTTGATCGCGCGGGACGGCAGGAGGAGAAGGCGAAAGAAGATGTAGAAGGAGGGCGGGGTGAAACTTGCGCAACTTTCTCGGGGGCAAGCCAGGTAGGGGAGGAGGTGGGGGAGGCCTCCGGCACAGTCCGCCATGTTACCAACGACTCGCGAGTGCTTACTCGTGAGGGGAGTGAGTGACAGGATCTGTACGGCTCTTAAGGAGGTTGGACCCCCAATATATAATAATTTAATTTTTGTACCACACGCTACGCTAATAAGTCAACATTTTATCATATGTAAATAGTCGCAGGAGTCACTACGTCTGTACGCTGTAAGCAGTGTCATTTTTCATTTACTAGCACGTCTTGTTGGGCCACCCTCAATCACACGAACCACATACCAGTAATAATGATGATCCCTGCAATTGATAATTCGCCAGACCGAAGGTGACCAACGTAGGAAGTGGCTCTAGTTGTGCTTGCGCATGTGTTTGTGAACAAAGTTAAACACTAGGCCGAGTCTGAAAATCATCCTTAACAATTTAAGGACTACGTTCGAGTGTAGCTCCAGTAAAAATATTTTGAAACATTCCTTTGTCATTGAAAAGAAAACTAGCATTTTTATGCAGTCGTTGTACAGCCTGTGTTTAACAGCAGCTTACAAGAACTCTACAGCTCAGTAATAATAACTTACCTGACTACAAAAATATTTCTTTCACATCCCCGCAAAAGGACACAATCAACTCAGTGTCTTAGTAACTTATGACCAACCAATAATGAACGTTGCATAGCACAGTACGCGTGTCCATTGTCATGTTGGCCACTAGGACGGTAGTGAGTGGGAACACAGAGACCAATAGAACCTGTGTTCCTGCAGTGGTGGATATATGTAACTCACTTCTAACTTGTCTTGGTCGTCTTGTAAATGTATGCCGACATAAAAGTGTTAAAAGGTAAACTGTTAACCACCAGCCATCATAAAAAACAACTAAAACAATGTGCACAACAGTAATATCCACACAAAATTTTATAAATATTTTTTTTAACGGCTACAAAACTATTAGTTTGTTGGGTTAAGGATACCCAATTATTATGGGCACCTGTTTTTCGTCAAAAGATTATAGGACAAGTTGTGTTCCAGAACACTTTAGTTCAGAACCACTTTCGTGATTAGTGTGTTTGAATTGTTACGCGTCTTATCTGTTATATGTCTGTCCGCGAATCAAGGACGGTCAGTATCGGAGAAACTTACTTCTGATTGGCTCAATCATGTAACACACTCTCTTCGCACAAAGACAAGCGGACAACAATTAAATGAAGATTGCAAGTGTGTATATACAATATTGAAGTCTAGCCTCCGCGTAAATATTTTCGCGAAAAACAGGTGACCCTACCAATTATTAAGAAAATAAATTACATGATTCTTATAATAACTGTAAGACAAAAATTTTGTTGAGAGTTCTTTGTAGTCTTGATGAGAAAATAAAATTTTGGAACAGGCGGGCTTTCCCGTTTAACTAGGTGCTTCCGCGAGCGAGATCTACTGTCATTAGATTGGAGTAAGAACAGTTACATGGCAAATTTGTAACACGCGGACTCTGTTCGTGAAGTCAGCTAATACATTCATGGCTGGAAAGTAGCTCAACGAATTGGACCTCACTGAATATAAAATATAACCAACAGGTTATAACTTTCCAACAAAAAAAAATCACGGGCATGGGCGGGTAAATAAAGATTTACATTAAACTTACCCACGGCTGTACTAGATGTTTTGTCACCACATAATTAATTAATTATCAGCAGAGTCAACTACATGGCGAGAATGTCGTGAAGGGAATACGGTCACGTCAGCACCATAGAGCACGCACATGAAATGATAAATCCACAGAGTAGTGGTTCGACAGAGGAACCGTTAATCGTGGTCACAGAAACAAGTAGATTGACCAGTAATATTTGACTTTTACGCAAGGTTTTTCACAAATTATTGGTTCATTATTTTTTTAGAGACCTAACAGTAGATAGTAATTACGTTAATGAAATTAAATAATGTATTATACCACAAATGCTGCTATCTTAAAAGACTGGCCAAAACACACAACATAAGAAATTAAACACACATTTTGAAAACATAACTGCAAATTGACAATACAAAATTATTTTGTACTAGAAGAAACCCATAGTGAACCATTTTTATAAAACAATAAATTACATAAATAAACACATTACCATTTAAGAATGTACACAAGTTATTACAAAATAAATGTTTAGTAACCTTTCTTTATACAAATTTCAAGTTTAAGTTTGAGCATAAAATAAATAGTTTGCCAGCAGATAACTAACAGCAGAAAATCACGGACGAAAAGACTTTGCCAAACAAAAAGCGAACTTTACCCGAATAAGGGTTAAAGATTAAAAAAAAAACATAAGAGAAACACTAATGGTGCCACAGAATGGCACAGTCTGCCCACTACATAATATTTGTTTGCATTTATAAATTTAATTTCCTTGAAACGTTTTCAGTTTGAATAACTATAACATAAATATGAATGATCATGAAAACCCGGCTTAAATGCGAAAGTGTACAGCCCAAGTCTTAAAAAATTTCTCAGTCACGCAGTTTATAAATTAATTGAAATAAAAGTCAAGGCTCACAAGTGTCTATTTTTGAACAAAACGGCATTTTACTGACATTAATTCAACCAGAAAATTCTCAGATTTGGTACACGATAAAAAAAAATTCTAAATTTAAACACGACATCTGAAACAACTTTACAAACGTATCGAAGATAATTGCAAATAGGTAAGCACGAGCCACTATATTATGATAACATTTAAAAACATACGGATTATTTGGCAACAAAAGTATTCTGATGCTGTGATATATGTAGGTCATTACATAAACAATTCATTCAAATCATACTGCACCAGAAGTCATGAAGAATATGTTAACCTACCACAAAACAAACTCGCTCCATCCAAGACTCGTTCCAGCCGACTGACTCCTACAGACTGACTCCCGCATGTGATATCTCAGTGCCTACATGCAATTGGTCAGCTGCAATCACGTGACAGCTCGGTCATTGGCTGGTCGGTGTTCGAACAATGTATTAATGATGTAATACGTTTGGTTTAAAGTTAATATGACGTCATAGGACTCGCATACTCGTATATTATAAGCAGTAGGAAGGTCAGCTGAGAGGCTTAGTTTGACAACGGCTGCCGTGAAAGGTACATCGTCTCGGGTAGCTTCTACGCTAGGTAATAAATGGCTAGTTGTGCTAAAGTGAAGAGGCTAATGCCTGCCAATGGTTTCTCTCTATCGATTTCTTCTTCGAGTGAGATATCTCCTATTTTGCCACCGCCAATCGACTTCTTCAGCTATTACGCCTACATCACTAGCAGCATCCACTTCCACCAGTGCAGTACCATAGTTTCATATTGATATGGTGCCATCGACTTTTTCAGCTGTTACGCCTAAAAAATCTTCGACGCAGCCATCGAACTTTTCGGCTGAGGGACCTAGAACAACATTAGGGGTGTTACCTGCTTCTTCAGCTACAGCACCTACATCTCCAACAGGTCCGTCCGAATCTTCGCCCGAACCACTACGCCGTCATCAGTGTCGCTTCTGTGGAAATATCTTCCGCAAAAGCTGCTATGCTCGGCGTCATGAAAGAACGGCCTGTACGGAGTCCTTTTTCACGCGATGAAGCATTACGGCAATGACCACATGCGGTCTAAGCAAGGTGATACAATGAAGGAACACAACGAGATCTGCAAGGGTTCGTCAACCGGGAGCCAGCAAGTGATGTCGCAAATACCTCCTGCTACATCGATGGATCGTGTTTCCGCAAACGAGCAGGACGAGACAGTTCATGCTAATGAAGGAATGATTGAGTCTTTACGTGTGGAATGTGCACTTGCAAGGTATGCGCGTGAAGTCGACGAACTTCAAGATAAACGATCGTCGGCCCTAAATACTGACGACGACCGTGTACCCTACAAAGAAAAGTAAACTTGGTATTGAGGTTGAAACAGGAGGTGAAGACAGTCAAGAAGACAGCGTAGATGAAAATGGCTATAGTGATTCCCTCGACGTTCCCACACATTTCTCCAGCGAGTTTCGTTCGACAAGTGATGTGAATAAGGCGGAAGACGCTGAGAATGCTTACTACATGTTTACCAAAGACCCGAATGAACTTGTTGATGGACTCGAATATTTTACTGACCCTCACAAACGTGGGTATGACTTGCGCATTACTGAGATGCATTCAATCATTAGTAAACTGACGGAAGGAGGCTACATCGCATGATGTGATAAACTGCTTTCTTCTGAAATTGTAATTACAAAATAATAATAAATTATTATAAAGTAATTATTTTTTGCTGATTATGTATATTTATTACATGTACAATAATGTTTTTGCAAAAAAATATGTTGCATTTTATTTATCCTATAAAAACCCTCCGCTTTATATGAAAATTATTTTTAATGAAAACACTCGCATTTAAGAATAAAATAAAATACTTAAATATGACAGTTTATGTACTTTGCAGGAATGGTCAATGTCATTAGTCGGTACAGGCCGATAGAAGGCGGCATAATTGAGAAATTAATGCTACGTATGTGTTGAAAATATAATCCAGAATTTGGGGGGGGGGGGTTGCCCACAGCGCAGCCTATATTTTATTATAAGCATAAAAAATACGATTGCCGCCTTGTGGGTGAATTAATACACTAGCGCCACATAGGTGTTGAGAATATACGAACATCAAGATGGCAGTCGAAAGAGTGTGACACAAACGCCAGTAATGTACTAATAGATTACAAACGAAAAAAAAAGAAAAAAGAAAAAAACAGCATCCTCCATCAATGTATAAACAAATAACGAATAAAAACAAGATGGCCATATAGCCAGTAATGTAAAACGCTTACTGACTTTTATTAATTTTTTTCGAGTATTTGTTTTCAATGTAATTCAAAGTTTCTGGGTTCAGGTCAGGGTCACCTGCATCCAATATGGCGGTAGTAGTCAGTAATGTAATATGCTTGCTGACTATGAATTATTTCACGAGTTTTTGTTTTCAAGGTCATTCAGTGTCACGGGGTCAAGGTAAGATCACCTGCATTCAATATGGCGGTAGTACTCAGTAACATACTATGCTTGTTGACTTTTAAGATTTCTTCTAGAAGGTTATCTAAAGTTACGGGGTCAAGATAACCTGCACCCAATATGGCGGTTTTAATCAGTAATGTAATATGCTTCCTGATTTTTATGAATTTTTCTCGAGCTTTCGTTTTCAAAGTCATGGGGTCAAGGTCACCTTTACCAGCATCCAATATAGCGGAATTAGTCAGTAACGTAATATGCTTGCTGACCTTTATGAAATTTTTTCTAGATTTTTGTTTTTAAGGTCATTGAAAGTCAAGGAGTCAAGCTCAAGGTCACCTGCACTTTATATAGTGCTAGTAGTCAGTAACATAATATGCTCGTTGACCTTTGTGCATTTATTGTGATTTTTTGGAATTTTTTATGAAAAAAGGAAAATTGTAATAGAAATAAGAGAAATTTTAAGGGGAATGAGTTAGTGAAAATTGCCGCCAGGCGACTGGAATTTTTAAATAATTAAAAAAAAAAAATTGCATATTAAAAATTACATTTGAATTTTTAATATTTGTTTTTATTTTTGGGGTCAAAGATCAAAGGTTAATTGTCGAGTCAATGGTCAACTGTCACTGACTTCCAAGTTGGCCGCCATGCGACCGGAATGACAGCAGGAACAGCTACGGCGCTCCGAGCCTGTTACCGATGTTTCAAAGTTTCCATAATCCTTCTATTATTAAAGATTCTATATAGTTAATTTTAACATTGATGTATAATATTATAACATTTTAGTGTAGAGTAGGTATACGCCTAACGGTGAATACAAAAGAAAATGTAAAATATTTGGAAGTGAATTGTTTGTCTACTGACACATGTTCCGCACCTTATTATTTTTGGAAAGGAGTCGACAAAGGCTTTACACAACACAGAGTAATTTTGGGTAACGTAAAATAACTTGAGAAAAAAACTCTAAGGACTGATCCGAATAATGAATATTCGTGTAGGTACCTAACGAATGGGCAAACGGAATTCTCATATCAGAGTAACACGAACAGAACGAATAGGAAGCACAACATTAAAGAAAAATTACTATACAATATCAAGCAGTAAGTCTCTGTGCGAATGGACAATACTTACTGCATGCGCAACGGGGGAATATTATAAATTTTAAGAAATTGGACTGATGCAGCTTTCTGATTTGCAGACCCCAACCTTTAACACGACTCACAGTAACGCCTCTAGAACTTCCTGGACACTGCAACCACAAATGTACCTACCCAAATACCCCAACCATAACAGGATATTCACTGAAGTCAGTGTCTTTTTTAAAATCCAATATATGAGGGGAGAAATTTTGCTAGCTTTTCACTCCGATCAATGGTTTCCGGGGTATTTCAAGTTTCTATAAATTAGAGAGGGTAGCGCTGCTTCTTTTCGTAAAAAAAATCAGCTATAATCAATTATTGCGGAGATGTCTCATATTATTATTAATAAATTCTCGACTTTTTTTACAACAAGCAGATAATACAAAATTAAAATCACGCACAAAAAAAAATTAAACAACTTGAAAAATTGAGATTTTCTATGATCGTACATTGTCAGTAATTACTGTGAATCCGAAATCATGACGCGAAAATAAATTATTTCTGCAAAAGAGGCTAAACCGAGCCTTAAGAGCAGCCTAAACTACCCCATTTGACTCTATTGACCTCGAAGTTGACGAGACGTTAAGCCCTTTCTATCTAATGTAAGAGGTAACATGAGGTCACATGGGGGAGAAAGTGAGAGCTGGGAGCGTAACGCCTTGATGAAACAGACAAGTGATGTTACGCTGGAGAGAAATTGGATACGCAGATGGCAAGGTGCTTTACCGCGCGTGAAATTTCCACTGTCCAACTCTGTTGTACACAGTAGCGGCGGAGGAGTGAGGGAGGGGGATGTTCCTGGACAAAAACATTACGGTTGCAACGATCAGGGGAGTTGCATGCTACGGCGCGAACAGGCTTACAGTACACGAGAGCAGAGAGAGAAAAAAACCTAGAACACAGCACGCTAGAGAAAACAAGTAGAATTTAATATGAGGTTTCCTGATGAAAAAAATATCCTAGGAACAAACACACTCAAAAGCAAAAACCTAGAAACTTCACACGGGATGAAAATCCAAACTATTTTGTGAGCTCATGGTGGATTGGGGCCAACAACAAAGGGTAACAACCACAAAATCGTAGTACGCAGACTAAAAAAAAAAGTTTGGAAATAGAAAATATGAATTTTGGAAATGAAGAATAAGAAACCGGAAAATACAAAACGACACGTCACATAGCTAATTTTTTTACAACCTGTTCTGCAAGATATTTTTTTGTTTATAGGCTGTTCACGGTTAAGTGAGCACTTTTGAGGCCTTAGTTACTTTTTCCAATTAGCCATTTTGTATCCTTCCGCTACTTCTTAGAATAAAAATTCATAAACACATTGTACATATTTAACCGCACTAGGAAGGTAACGTATAAAGCTAAAATAAAATATACTTATTGACTATTGTTACAAAAGAGAGAGCTTTCAAAAGTGCTCACTTTACCGTGAATAGCCTCTATATGCATGCCCTTAGCATACTTAGTGGCTGTGTTGCTGTATTACCCAAGTATTTCTAAGAGGCATGGGTGACAAATTAGTCCATCTTCTCAAGCGTCTATGACACCGTTATTTTCATTTTGGTGGAAAGAACTAAGCTGCAAAGGAAGAACTACTCCTTAGTGTGTTACCGGCGCTTTTTCAAGTGCACTTACCAACGGACGGGTGATACCATACAAGCTCTATATTACTACGCCTAGAAACTACACACGACTAAGTGTTCAAAAACGGCGAAGAGTGCACAAGTGCTCCGATCTAAGACTGACATACTACCAGGCCAAAGTGGGCCAAAACGCAATGGCTGACGGGATAATAACGTGAAAGGCAAAGTAACAAGAAGTGCGGGAAAGAATACACTGGCATGGCGAGCTACGCAAGTGTTACAACGGTGGAAACTTGAAAAAGGAAAGTATCGTGGTAAAAATGTTCATGTGCAAGAATGAAGAGGACTCGTTCAAATTAATAGATGGTTTATTATTAGGTGCTCGGAAATTTCGGGAGTTTGTTTGACGCACGGTTAAACTAGAAATTACTGTATACACTTCAGACGCTGCCAGTTTGTTCACTAACTGGTGTCCTCACAATGAGCACATCCTGTGCATAGTCCATTCTAGGATACTTCTTAGCACTGCAGAAGCCCTAATTCCAGGATATTCCTCAGACTAATTTTAAAAAAGCTTAACTAAGTCTAGGAAACTACAGTAAAAGGATAACGCACCAAACACCCATATTGATGACCTTCCAAAACAAGAGGAGGATGGTTAGTAGCTGAGGTATTTAATGCTGATGGGGGTGAATCAAGCTGGAGATTGAGCAGCAAAGGAATGCAAGGATGCAATGATAGGATAAACGGGATTGCCTCGAGATAAACCTTCAACCAACGACAATCCCAATGCAGATATAGGCTGTTCACGGTAAAATAAGTACTTTTGAAAGACCTGCTTAAGATCTAATTCTATGCCCGTTGTGTAGTATTTCACCTTATGTAACATTAACATTGCCGTGGGCCTCATCACTTTATTTGTGTGTCGGTCAAGCGAAAGTGTGAAATTATTATAAAAGTAAACCTTTTATTAATCTGCCAATTTTTACACGCTGATGCATTAAAAATACAGAAAGCTAAATAAATAGTTTAAATTGTCAAAAATGGTTACCTATCACTTTTTATTCAATGATAAAATATGGAAATACTTTCCATCTATTACTTTACCGGGGGCATGTCGCTAAGTGCGCTCGTTGAAGTATATGCAGGCATGCCAGTGACTTTTTTTTAAGGTTGATCTCAAAAGTGCTCACTTTATCGTGAACAGTCTTTAGCCGGGATTGGCGCCAAAGCGAAAGAGACCAGTTTGGCCATCTAAGGAGTCGGATGGTAATTCACACTACATCATTGCGGACTTTGTTTTGTACCGTTTACCCCTTCTCGGGAGAGGGAAGAGAAAAAGAAGGGGGGGGGGGGGTGTTTCACACGGAATTGGCAGTTCCCAGTCTTCAGTAACCTATTCACTTGAATAAAAACAGTAAATAAACTTAATTTACTGCAAGCGAAAAATAGACGAGGTTAACGGGTTGCCGCTACTAAACAGTCCTCATCAACGCTACTTGTATGCTTATAGACTAACTCAAGACGGAAAATAGAGGTTCTGGGATTAGAGGATCGAGGATTCGGAGTCGAATATGCTCACCCACATACTCTGCCATTCCAGTTGAGCGGCCGGAATTTTGGATTCGTGTAGTTCATGCTCTGTCGTTTCAGTTCGGCAGCATCCATATTGGAGCTAGGCATGACGTTATGTCATCGATGTTTACTACGTGGCGATGATGACCGACTGCCATCTATGTTTCGAAGTCATCTGGTAGAGTGCTCTGGTGTCGCTAGGCAAACATGCTTGTATCTGTCGTTGATTAGCAGGTGACACTCATACACGTAAGGCCAAATGTAGTGCTTACGACATTCGCATGTATCGACATATTAATTTTAATATGTTGGGTAACACATTAATTTCTGGGCTGAAGTGTTGCAAACACGTAAATTTTTATTTAGCGCTGTATTTGTGTTTAGTATTTTTTACTAAAATCAGTGAACAACTTTATGCGTCCTTGATGATATTTGCATTAACTATCCACGTCAAGAGGCGCAAAGAATTCCACAAATCAGATTAGACACAAGGGAAACTGATCTTTGATGCTTTGCTGTGTACACTACTGTTAATAAGTATAACATACGTGTAACGTGTCCACGACCGTAGAAATGGTGACTGAAAAGGTTAGTGAAACGTAAAAAATTAACTGTAAAAAAACCTTTTAAAACCAAACTTTCATTTATAAATGATCTTAAAAGATAAAAATAATTATAGGAGTATGTACATAATTTGTAAAACTTGCAAGACGTGGTCGAACAGCCGTAATAAACTTTACTACAAATAAATATTTTTGTATCAATTTATATTTAGTATATAAAAGCTTGGCGCAATATAGAACGTGTACCTCATTTGCGTAAGAGTGGCAAGCACATATCTTGTGTAAGGCTCTTAACTATTCGCAATATTGAAAGTATACCTCATTTTTCTAAGTGTAATAAACACATATCTTGCGTAAGTCTCGTAACACATTAATAGCTCTTAAAAAACAATCATCTAGCGATAGTAATAAGCATTTTTACGCGAACCTTAGCATCGTAAGTAGTCAAGGTTGTGTCGACTTAGTAACATTACAATTGTCTTCAAAACCAATTAACGATGCACGTTTAATTGATGTGAAAATTATGTACTCGGCGTTGACAGTTTCTTCACTTTAGCACCGGCCATTAGTTGAGTTAGAATTTGGGCGGCTCTTAACGAGGTCTTAAGAACCGCTGAGGTTGAAATGAGGTGATAATGGAGCAGCGCTGGAAAGCGGGGGGGGGGGGGGGGGGGGGAGATTTCGAAGAAAAAAAACGGCGACCAACGGCATCATCTAGCACGATTCCCACTTGCGAAAATCCGGGTATTGAACCGTTTCGCCTTGGTGGGAGGCGAGCTGTCTAACCGCTTGGCCACCGCGGCCCCACCTGTCATTAGGGAATGTCAGTTTTCGAAGTGCGTGGGTGTGCAAGAGGGGAAGGTGCGTACAGGGTAGAAAGAGTGGGTAAAGTCTGTTCGCGATAAAGTGAGCACTTTTGAAATCAACCTTAGAAAAAAGTCACTGCTCCTACCTGCATATGTTTTGACGGGGGCATTGAGTGACATGTGCCAAATTAAGTTGGTAACTATGGAGGGAAAGTAGTGCCATATATTAACGTCGAATAAGAAGTGTTTGGTAACCATTTGTGACAACTTAAATTATTTCATTCGCTTCCTGTTTTTTTTTAAATGCAGCAATGTGTAAAAATTAGCAGATTTGTAACATATTTAGTTTTCTAATAATTCCACAGTTTCACTAGACTGACGCATAAATAAAGTGATGAGACCCATGGTAAAGTTAATTTTACATACGACGGAAGAATACACAACGTGCATACAAGTAGATCCTAAGCAGGGCTTTCTAAAATTTCTCAGTTTACCGTGAACAGCCTATAGTTGGTAAAGGGGGATGGAGAGGGATACAGGGGAGAGGAGGTAGTAGGGAATATTCCCACAGGAGATCTGCTCCCGTCCCGGCTGTCGCCAAGTCGCGGAGGTACTCAGACCCGCTAATTGGGATTACCAGCTACCGAGCCGCCCCATTATCATATTAAAATACATTCATCGCGCCTGGCGAGCCATTCACCACGACGATTACGACTGCGGATAAAGCTCTCGCCCTGGTGCGCTCGACGACGCCCCTAATTATTATAAAACTCCCCTCGGAAATACAGGGGGGCAAACAAAAAGAAATTATAACCAGCTGCTTGGAGGTTTAATGAGAGGAGAATCTGTTCACAGTATTTCTGCACTCTGGGTAATTGCGCAGAACCGTTCAACGGTTAGACTTCTTTTCAAAACATTCGAGAGACGTTTTAATGACTTGGCTTTTGTTAACCATTTTTTTTTTAAATTAGGGATTTTTAATGGTGTATAAAATCACCTCTTCTGTGTGTGAGTGCTCATGGAAACGCAAATTTTAATTTTCATATATTTGATTATTCCCGGGATTTAGATGTTTTATTATGTAAATATGCTACCTTAATTCGACGGTTACAAATTATTAAAATTCCGCGGGTATTAGTCAAATGCAAATCGCAAATCTCCAACTTGAGTATAATTTTACAATTTTTCATGCATGCTTTTCGATGTGAAGAAAACAGGTTCCGCAGTATTATGCAGAGAACTGAACTAGTTTATACAGGTTGACATTACCAAATGAGATGGATTTCTTTGATAATATTCAGCGTTTTCGACAATGTGCGTATTGCACATATGAAAACGTTATTTTATTTTTCGAAAAGTGTAAATATGGCCCTGTTGTTGGGAACAGGTAATAAAGGACTATGGTACTATACTGTACACTCTTACTTCGATTAATATGTGCTTTCAGCGATCATGTACCTGCATGAGTTTTAAAATTACCTTTTGAAAAATGTCATTGCCCGTATCTGCACATATAATAACGAGCAAGTTGACTGACATACGCCCAGTAAAATTGGTAACAATAAAACGAAAGTAGTTACATATCTTAACATTGAATTAGTGTTAAGTAAACATCTGCGAAAAATAACATTATTTATTTTGCTTTCTATGCTATTTTTAATGCATATGAAGGTGTTAATAAGCAAATTTGTGAAACATTTAAGTTTATAGTGATTTTACAGTTTTACTTGACCTACGCATGAATAAACTGATAAGACCTTATATATAGTATGTTAATACTACAAGGTGGAAGAGTGAGTACACAATATGCGTATAAGTAGATCTTAAGTTCTCTTGGACTTCGTAAGTAGCCTAACCAATGGCGTGTGGTGAAGTGTCGCAAGGTAAGCTGGTGCTTGCTCAGTGCTGTACATTCTCGGTGCACGCAGCAGGAGCCAGTAATCACCGTGCAGCCTAGGGAAACTGAATGTATTCCGACCATTCACAAGCGAGCAGGCAAGGGACCCATTACACACGTCCTGTGGCGTCAGCTGTCGAGCTACGTTTTAGTGGTGCAAGTGAAAACTAGCAAGTAACATGGTACAGCATACAGCTAACGCCAGCTTACCTTGCAACAGTTCAAAATACGCCACTGAGACTAACCACTGTACTTCGCACTGACTTTTATTTCGCTCGTATTCCTTGCATTATAATTATGATTTTTGTAGCAGACGTGACGACATTTCGGTTTAAGCGGAAACATCTAATTTGTCAGGGATCTGGCACCTACACCTATTAAGGGATTCCCAGCAAAGTTCTGAAACGCCTTGAGGTCTCGCTGGTTATAAGGAAGCATGCGAGCGGCCATACCAGGACTGTGTCATGCGTACAGTCCCGGAGATTTCACGAATTCATTTTTAGGAAAAGTTAGACTTCAAACATATACACATTTCACTTTCGTTTGAACACATTTTACTTCCATCTTAATTGGATTGCAATGTGTAAGTCACGCCATGCCAGGGCGCATTTGAACCAATAAGTAACACGCAAGGAAAAGAGTGCGCAATTCCGTGCCACATGGTCTTGGGTAAAAGTGAAGCAAAGGCCAATAAACAACTATAGTCTATTCGCGGTTTCTTCACTTTCTTCATTAAAGCTTTGAAAAACCACCCAATGTGTTACGTATTTAGTTATTTTCTAAATATGCCATGTATCGCAAGCGTTTTGTACCTCCGTTAAAATAAAAGTATCTTATTTTTCGTTAAATTGAAGTTTTGCCTGTATTTTATTTATAAATAATAATATTTCACCTATAAAAATGTCAATGAGAACAGTTAGAGAACACGTGCGTTGGTAGCACCTAGTAAGAAATAGTTTTCATGCAAAATAACTGAGTGCACACGAATTCGGTGCGTCATCCCTTGGTGTAATTTCCTATACTTAGCTAAGCTTAGTTTGCACGAGGCGGAGGACTATCCTGGAAGTAGAACTTTAGTAGAGCTTCAGAAAAGTGTGAAATAACCGTGAATGGATTATAACTGAGATTCCAGTACACAAAGTAGAGTCCAATTCGTTACCAAATGAATCTGCCAAATTTCCAGGCCTCTAGACTTAATGCATTTGCGAGAAGCTCAATTTCTCACAAATTTGATATGTAAGAGTCGGTCATCATTACACGCTATGTAAGCAAATCTATTCAACTACAGAAGTCGCTTTGAAGTTCCCTTCTTTCCCTTAGGTGGAATCAGGCCCCGCCATTATATATTTTTTATTTTCGTCTACTACCCGCAAATATGGATTTTGGATGGATTTTTTTTTTCGGACGACATGACATAAGATATACTTTAGTTTGTTTTCTGAAATCTGTTCTGTTCAACTGCCGTAGCTCTTATGACGTCTGTGGTCGCTACCACCAAATAATACATTACATTACCTCGGCAGTTACATGTTAAAAAATTTCAAGTGCAGGGAAGCTATAAAAATTCAAGAACTACAAGAAGGTATTAATTATCCTAGCGTTGTCGTGCCAAAAATTATAATGCACCTCGAGAAATCGAATTTTGTGGCGGAAAATCTATCAAAATAATTCTACAGGGCTGACACCCCTTAAAGAAACTGAGCAGGAGAACCCTAAATATACCTTTTTTGTTTACAATTTTTGGATGTATTTAATAGAATATAAGTAAATATGCGGCAAATGCAAATAATAGTTTTTTTTTCCTTTCCTGGGAAATGCCGTATTCGCATAACATTTACTTACTGAGATATGCGTGTACGAGCAAACTCTGATTTTGCAAACAATATTTTACTAAGACATACACGTAACAAGCAAGTTTACAGTACAGATTTACTGTACAGAGAGTCAAGCGGTTATTAAATATAAGGCCAGTAGCAGAGGCAAGTAAAGTAACATTTCGCACTCTGAATACAAGACAATCGTAACTCATAACATTCAGTTTTTACAGTTTTCGTGTCGGAGGATAATATTTATTATTTGGTAGTGGGTGAGTGTGGCAACATTCTATTTACATTTGCTGGACGTAGCTACGGCAGATAAATTGACGCTGCGCTTCCGTACACATATTTAATACGCAAATATTGAATTTTCATATTTACACGCATACTGTTATAGATATAGGCTGTTTACGGTAAAGTGAGCACTTTTGACGACTTGGTTACTTTTCCCTTGGAATGCAACAGTAGGAGGTTCTTTTGTTACTTGTCCAACTATAACACTGCATTTTCATGAGATGTGTCCTTCAGTTAGCCCATCATTTAGATGTGTCGCTGTGCATTCCGAACAAGCGACTGCCGACAGCGTCCGAAATGAAACAAATTCAATCGGAAATTACTAACAACGCAATGGTCAATTCTAACACGCTCGCAGTAAAATCCTTATCCAAACGTTCCCAGCTTGGCGGGGCGCGGCATCGAACTAGGAACAATCAGCGGCGGAAGACAAATTGGGAACCGCAGAGTAAATATTGGACAGCCGAGGGAAACGTTATTTAATTGCAACAACCGTTTCCGCTGGGATATACGAAAGTTTCTACACATTGAAAATAAATATATAAACGAATGTTATATGCCGACACATCCCTTGCCGTTACGCTACTGGGATTCTGATGTATAAATCTAAGGTGAAATAAAATGCCCTGGTCCATATGCATGTAACACTACTGAACATTAAAAAAAAAAACTGCATAACATATTTTAACAAGTTTTTTTTAATGAAAATCACTGGAATTATACGACTAAACTGATTTTGAGGCAATAAATAAATAAATTCGGCAGCATCAGAGTACTTCCACAGCGATTACTGGAATGGGTGTTTCCAAAGGCACTCACAGCTTCGTCTGACGAGCAAACGAGATGACCTCTTTCCTTCGCTCTGAAGCGTGCGATGTTGGGAGGAGGGAAGATGGGGAGATGCTGTTAGAGGCAGCTCTCATTACCGCCAGGAGCTGGTCTGTCATTACACAGTCGTTACGCGCCTGAAACCCTAGCCGTGCCGTGCTGATTACCGCTCAGCTCGGCACGGACCGGCCACGCGCCATATTTAAAACGCAGCTCGCCATGGCGCTCTTGGGGGGGAGGGGGGGAGATGGGACTTCCAACCCCAGCACACGATATTGTGCGCCTCTCGCGGTCACATCACGCCATAAGGAAGCATTGCGACGGCGATGGAAAAATATCATAAACAAGCTTAAAGCATGTTCTGTCTGTTTCCACCGGATTTCAAGCGGTGGATACATGGTTTTAATACGGCAATGTGTTCACAACATATACATCATTGTTCGCTAGTGTTAAAAACCCTGTTTTACAGAAGAAAAAATATCGTAAACAGAGAGCTACTTACAGACTTTGTAACATTCTAATGATCACATGTATGTTTCAATAACCACATTTACAAATCGCAAATAAAATAACGACTTTCGTTTCCGTCCCGGAAAAATTGCATAGAATTATTTCGTAGTTATTTTAAAAATTATAATAGATACAAATTGTTACAAATTGAATTGTATGACGATTATGATGAGGGACACACATTAGCTCCAAATACATCAACTGGAATCCATAGGGTTTTATATGCCAGTGTAGGAAAACAAGGAAAGGGCCTAACTAGTTAATGGCTTTTGTCAACATCGAGAACAACTATTTGCACATACTGGTGAATTTATTTTGCAATATATCTTGCGCTGCAACAGCATATAAATATTTTCGTCGTCAGATATATTTCGTCAGAGAAACCTTTTTGTTCACAATGTTAATAAAAACAGTTTTTAATATTGCCCTATCTTGGATTGGTAATACTGGCTTCTGCGGTTTTCAACGTAAGTTTGATATGAGATTTTAGTGGCTTTAAGGGGCCTATTCGGATGCCCTCCCTTAGTTGCTTACGTAATATTGGTTACAAGCACGTCATTGCAGAGTTTATTCAATTTACTTATTTGAATTTCAGGAGGCTTATTGGGCTAAAACGGGACTCCTCCGTGTAGTAATAATACACGTAACAATTATGAATGGTTTGTTACTTCGCATTCAGGTGGAAGAGACGTTACATCTTATGTTTGCTCAAGCTGTAACCAATTGTAAACACGTATCTGAGTGTGGTAACCGAAAGGTAAAATTGAACCTGACATGTCTAGTAAGCAAACGTATTATGGTCATGTGCCTGGTAAAGGATTTGAATGTACCTTTCTTGTATCGAGCACGCAACATTTAAGTGTGGTTACTAAAACGAAATCGAACATGAGGATTTCAGTAAACGAGCTTATCATGCTTTTATGTTGTTAAGTATGTTATTCATATTTGTAGGTCATTAATTGTGTAACCTGAAGCACCCACATTGCATCTGAATGCGGTAATTAAAATTAATTGATTCTGAAGTTTCAATTAAAAGTAACTTTGGGTGAGCAACACTTATGGCCATGTGTGTTAAAGGAATTTTTTATAAGTTCTAGTCAATTGAAGTATTACGTATAGTGAAACTATATTTTCATTGTGATTTCGGTAACTGAATTTATTCACCGTGTTAATACAGAATTACGCATATCTAATCAATTTTTAATGGGTTTTAGATTTTTGTAATTTTGTTTTACCTGAATCTGTAAAAGCGCAAACGCTCTGAATATTTCAATTCACCTAGAATGTGTAAGAGTCTTACAATTTGTCCTTGTAAATGAACGCATAGTCATATAGTT
Source organism: Dryococelus australis (assembly GCA_029891345.1). Classification (NCBI taxonomy): domain Eukaryota; kingdom Metazoa; phylum Arthropoda; class Insecta; order Phasmatodea; family Phasmatidae; genus Dryococelus; species Dryococelus australis. Next base: position 131,331,633 of record CM056997.1, read on the forward strand.
GCGCTGGTTAAAACCAATTCACGTATTTTGGAACTTCTAATGTTTTTATGAAGGGTGTTGCTATTGTAATGCTATTTTTGAAGTATATAAAGTCAGTGATGCAGAACTTTATGTTTAAAATTATGTGTGGCATTTGTCACAATATGTCTGTATTGTTAGTAACACGTGCGCTTTCTGTACTTGACCGGACAGGTAAGAGACGCGTGAATTTAGTAAATTCTTTTTGGGGCAGGAAAAAAATGCCTGTACTAGTTACAAACAATAATCTCTGGAAACTAGTTGCCGAATATTTTACTGTAGTTTTTCAGCTGCAATATCTTACATTTAGATAAATGCTTGTTATAAAGTTGAAGTCTGCAACACTTGCTTGTTAAAACTCAACACCAGTTGCACACATTACATGCTAAGGTTTTGTGAGATTTACTCTATTTGTTTGCAGTGTTACAAAAATTTCTTTCGCAACAACGTTTTAAAAGAATTCCTTATAGAAGTACAAAAATATTTAGTTTACACACTAGGGCGTTGCTTTTGTAACTAGATCACAGTTGTTTGACGCTGTTGCTGCGACGCAGTAATAACAAAGATGAAATAACGCAACCGTATCACGCTCTAACACGTTGATTATCAAAAGACAATCGCCATAGTAGCAGCTAATGAATAAACCGTTGTCCCGAGTATGCAAAGAGCTGAGAATCGATGTTTCCTGCCAAATCAAGACGCAAAATTCACGCATCTCCACTAATAGGGAGACGCCTTGCACGTTAAACTAATACATAACTTACCTTAACACAACAAAAAACTAAAACGAAGTATCGACGCCTTACCCGGGGCTCCAACACAAAATTTACCGCACCGTAAGCTCGGCCATGCCACGGAAGTTGGCATTTATTAAAATTAAAATATAGAGTAACAAAATAAAGTTACGCTACACGGCATAGCGTTAAACCCGATTTTGTCAATTAAAAATGACGGTCGCTTACTTGTACAAGGCAGACACAATATGCTTCAGCATATTTCTATATGCATCCTACAAAAACTGATGCCTTCGTTTATAAAGGGTAGTCCGCCTAACGTAGACACCCTCAAAGTTTCCGGAATGATTGCAGATCACGAAATGCGGTTTTCGCTCAATGAAATGACGTACGGGGGCAAATAATTTGCCGCAGAGTGACTATTCGTAACATGTGTATGGACAGAAATAATTACACCACATACGAATTTTCCCCTGGAAACATACGTTTATTTCAATGGCATCTGAAAGTACGCGCAAAGAAAAATGAAGTGATATAGCATATGCGATGGAAAGTAACATAGAAACGCCAAGAAATAATGTGCAAATATAATGAAGTGAAGTGGGCTGGTATAATGGGGCAGTGGACCTGTACTCACAGCTGTCAGCAAACAACACACGCCGTGACTCATCCTGACAGGACAGCTTCCTTATAGCAGCGTAGCGCTTACATTACTGTGGCAAGGGGCACGGAATGTGATATTGGATAAAGGAGGGCACCGCAGCGGAGGGCAGACGGACAATGTGAGTGCACATCTGATATCAATACTCTACAATTTATTCAGATACCAAAGTAATTCAGTAGATGTTTCCTAGTCATTAACTGTACTGAGTAACGAGAGCGTACAGAAGCACTACAAAATAAAACAAACCAACACAAGGAGAAATGCGATCGCACCCGCATGCATAGTACGAAAATACACAGTTATGATTGAAACACTTCACATTAGGTCTTTTCACAGCATGTGCTCCATGTGTTTACCATCGACAGCAATATACATATGCAAACGCACATGTAGCGAGCGACGAGCGGCCTAAAGTGTTTCCTACGTAATGCCTCTACAAGCTACCACAATGCGTTCCTGCATGTCTTCTGGCATCGTAGGAACCGTGCAGTACACCCTATCTGTCATTGTTCCCCACAGGGAAAAGTCAAGAGGTGTGAGGTCTGGGGAGCGAGCTGGTCATCTTCCAACACCACCACACCCTAACCACCGGTTTGGAAATGTTTCATTAAGCACTTGCCTCGCCACCAAAGCAAAATGCGCAGGAAAAACCATCATGCTGAAACCACATATCACGACGTATGTGGAGCGGTATGTCTTCCATAAGTGCCGGTAAGGTCTCTCTGAGGAAATGGGCTTATGTACAGCCGGTCATTATCCCGTCAATTAAGTATGGCTTTAATGACGTGGTCGCCAACGATTCCACACCCCACGTTCACTTTCCACTGTCGCTGGTGCTCCACGTGCTGGAACCCAACATGGATTCTCCGTCGTCCAATAGTGCGTATTTCGTAAATCTACGCTCCCATGATTTGTGAAGGTTGCTTCATCGGTAAATTGTATGTTCTTCAGAAATTACTGTCATCCCTTACAGACATCAGAACAAACCTACAAAACTGAACACGCTGCTTGAGAAAAAATATCACCTTCATGTAATGCCTAATGAAGAGCCGTGATATGGATGGCATTTCCCTTGGCGCAGTATCCGTAACACACTTGTTTTACTTATTTCTGCGAACTTGGAAAGTTCTTGCGTACCCATCATGACTAGTGTCAACACATGGTGTTGATGCGTCTCGCTCGTAGCAGTCTTTCGTCGCACTCGTGTTCTGGAATTCCAATCACCTCGTGACAAGAGACGTGTCCAAATTCTTATTATCGTTTGCCGTGAGATAGGCGTCCGTTTAGAAAACTTTTCACCATACATTGGACGGCATGCTTGGCATTTCCGCCACACTCGCCGTAAATAAGTAGAATGGCCAGTTTTCCCTCATTCGTGAAATTCATTGCGTACGTACAGCCACACACTGCAATACCACTTACCATATCAGAATACGGGGACTGGTGATGCGCTGCTATAAGGAAGCGGTCCCACCAGGATGAGTCACGGCACAGTGTTGCTTGCTTACAGCTGAGTACAAGTCCACTGCCCCCCTGCTACCAGCCCACTTAAATTAAATCATATGTGCACATTATTTCTTGGCGTTTCTGTGTTACTTACCACTGCATATGCAACACTGAATTTATATTTGCGCGTACTTTCAGATGCCGTTGAAATAACTGTATGTTTCTAAGGGAAAATTATAAGTGTATTAATTCTTTCTGTCCATACACGTGTTACGAATAGTCACTTCGCGGCAAATTATTTACCCCCGTACATACTCTCATTTAGCGAAAACCGCATTTTGTGATCTGCAATCATTCTGCAAATTTTAGCGGTGTCCACATTAGGCGGACCGTCCCGTATACAGAATGCTCGGAAATTCCCCTTACAAACTTCTAGGACTTTTAGAGGGGACGGAGTAGATGATCTCTTGAAAAGGAACCCATGTCCGTACAGGTAGCGTTTCCGTGCTACGGCCATTTCAAATCAAAGGGGCATGTCGGTGCAGCGGTGTAGGAATCACGTGTAGAAGTTAACACGTGGTGCAAAAGCGGATGGATGCAAAGACTGTGCCCTTTGGAGGTGGTAAGGACGTAGTTGTTGCTCATGCAGAACCACCCAGACGATGCTGGGAGCAACACCCATTGCACGCGTAACTGATCGCGTACTCGTTGACGGACTCTGTTCAACGTAATGCAGTATAGTCTCTTCCAATTCGGGAGTGCGGCGTCTCTTTGGAGCACCATTGTCGTTCCTGTCGGCGGTGAAGGTACCTCGTTCTCGGAGCCGTTGCGTAATTGAGGCGAAAAGGGTAAGCGATAGCGTCGCACTTTGTGAATAATGCTCTTGATACAGTCGACCAGCTGCTCTTCCATTACCTTCAGCTGAGCCATACACGAAGATCATGTCTGTGTATTCCGCAAAAGTGTACTCAATCGTGTTAGTCGGAAACGCTAAGGCGCGTGAATGGGGCTCGAGGCAGGATACCGGGGCAGGGTACACGTCACGTGCCATCAGGTGATCGTCTGACGTAATGTACTGCCTACCCAGTTGCATACCAACACAGGAAAATCCGCTATACTGCTCTTTCCCTCAGTGGAGGCGGACGAGTGATACACCTGATTTGAAATGGCTGTAGCATGGTAATGGTACGTTTCCCGACATGGGTTCCTATTCAGAAGATCGTCTACTCAGTCCTCTCTACACGTCTTAGAAGTTTGTAAGGGGAATTTCCGAGCACTCTGTATATAATGCTGCTCTCTTCAAGAACGCACATAACAAATACTTCCGAATTAACATTTTCTCCTCGACATATTGGAACTTTGAGTGCTATGGATAGCCTTCACTGGTGGTGAGAATTAACAAGTACTTTACTTATTGTTTTATACATTGTTTTTATAATTACCCAAGTTGGTTTGTGACAGGTATTTATATTCATTTTTTGTAAAGTAGTATTTTGTATGATTTTATATTCTGATTGCAGTGTTTTTAGTTTATTTGTATGTACAGGCCTATTTTTTAGGTTAAAAAATGTACGTGCTTTTGTTAATATTTGTGGTTTGCCATTTTCAAATTGCATAACAATCCTTCAAGAACCCTGGTATTCCAATTCTGATTATTGGAAAGTCGTGAACAGGTAACAAAAGACATGAGACGTTCATCAACACACTGGAGTGACGAGCAACGAATCTACCACCAAAAAAAACCGTCTAGGGTAGACACAGAAGCCCAACTTTTCGCTACTCTATGCACGTAGCTGACGATGGGTTCGTTACCGCTACCTGTCACCGATCCAGTTGACAATCGAATCAGCTTCAATTTGCGTGCCCACACTTGCGGCGTAGTCGATAACGGTCGCAGACTGCGGTCTGCCGTCTGACACTCTTTGGTCGAGTTGTCGTCGCCGAGCTGCATTCACATGTTCATCGCTGAGGCACTTCCGTATTCCCGGAAACATCTACTTTGCAATATCACAGGATCACGTTTCAGGGAATGGTTGCCAAAGCAGGGTTAAAATTATTGAGGCTAGACTTCACCTTTCCAATGTAAATTCTTCGTTTTCGGATCATAACTTCAGTTTCAGACGTATATTATTGGAAATGTTTGAGCATAGAAAATTTACAATTTACTGGTGGTTTAATATTTTTGTATCTAATTTTTACTGTATTCTATTTCCTGCTTGCAAAAAGACAGAAGCTTATTCATAAAATATAAATATGTTCCTGACGTTATGCAACTAGCATATAACACACAATAAAAATTACACAAAAATGTTAAACAATTCATAAGATGTAAATTTTATATAATCGTACACTGTCAGTAATTACTGTGAATCCGAAGTTATGACACGTAAATGAAGAATTTCAGCAAAAGAGGTGAAACTAAGCCTGTAAGACTGTTCGCTGTAATCTGAGCTCTATTAAAGTCAACTTTTGAAAAATGTCACTGCCCCGATTTGACTGTATTTTAACAGGCACACTGGCGGGCATGCGCCCAGAAAAGTTCGTAATGACGGAGACAAAGTAGTTCCATATCTAAACGTTAAATTAAATGTGTTTGATAAACATTCCTCAATGCCGAATTATTTATCCTGCTTTTTGTCTTGTTAACGCATATAAGTGCAATAATAAGTCAATTTGTAAAATATGTCATTTCTAATAATATTACAGTTCCACATGTCCGACGCATGAATAAAGTGACCATGCCCGTCGCAATGTCAAATTTACAAACGGTGGAGGAATATTCACTGCGCATACAAGTAGATCTTACGCAGGGCTTTCAAACGTGCTCAGTTTACTGTGAGCCTCGTAAAAAGGACGACTAGGCTGCAATTGGCATGCAGAGGCAGACTAGAGGGTTATGAGTCACCGTTGGAAACATTGGTGTATCCAGACTTGAGTTCTTTTAGTGTGAAAAAAAAATGGTGGATGCTGCCGGGAGAACTGGAGGTATTGAATACTCCGGGAATTATTTTTCCGAATTTAAACGTCAATACCAGATTTTTAGGTTAAACCAGATGGACTTTTGGAAATAAGATATTAAGTTAGCGTTTAAAATTGGGCCAATTTGACATTTCTTCCTCATTACCTTTCTTTGCATCTTTATTTGCCGACACCACGATTCTTAAGTTCGTCCCTAAGGGATATCTCAGAACTAACTTTTCCTGTTAAATATCTCCTTTCTTTCTTCTTCTTTTCGAGCAGCCCTAAGGACACTTTAATTGTGAGCGCCTCGGTGGTATTTCCAAACTCCCAACCTTAGCCTCTCCACTTGTTAAATTTATCAACATCTGAAAAACCCAGAGGACAAAAAACGAAACATTTTGTCCGAGTTTCTCTCGGAAAACTAATGACCAGTCGCCATCTACCGAAAACACTGATCTTCTTTGCTTGAGTCAGACTTGCCAACTGTTGCAGCACATAATTTTAAGGATGAAGTCTCATAGTACTATTTACAAGATAAAGAACACTGTTTACAATATAAGCATCCCCCCCACCCGACAAAAATGAAGTTTTCTTTACTGGATACTCTTAGATGTTAAGTTTGCCAATATTTGTTGGTGATATGCATTAAAAGCTACAAAACTGTACATCACTCCCAGTGCTGTCTTAGCCCCAACAAAATTTGTGCCTTGGTCTGAATACGTATGAGCGCAGATTCCCCAATGGCCTGTCATTATCTCGAGTGCTGCTAGGCAGTGCCCTGTGGACAGTCCTGTTACAAGTTCCAAGTGCATTTCCTTTGTACTCATGCACACAAAAAGACAGAGGTATACCTTGTAAGATTTTTCACCTCTCAATCTCCGCATGGTGACCATAAATGGGCCAGCATACTCAACAGCAACATGCAAGAAGGCTCGAGCTTGTTGCATTCAACAGCTAGACAAGTCACCCACTGAAGGAGCACATGGTTGTAAGAATGGTGGAAGAATTGATTCCACTGTTTCAGCCTGTGTCTAATGGTGTGACGAGCATCCAGTATCCAATAATTCTGTCGGAGCAATGAATACACGAACAGAGGGCCTGCATGAAGATATTATTTATGTGCAGAATGGATGAGCAATAAACTGAAATGATGCTTGGCAGGAAGTAACAATGGATGCTTTTGTTGGTAACTTTGGGAAGAATGCTGAGGGTAGCCTCTCACTCGCAAAAATCCTCCTCCATCCACAAATGGATTTAGGCCACACAGCTGGTTGATGAGTTGTTTCCTTGTCTGCAAATTCTCAATTTCCTTGCTGAAGCTTGTTTCCAGCACAATTTTGACCAAAGCAAGAAGAGCATGCTGTATCTCAACAGAGGTGAGCGGCCCTCCCTCAGCTGGGTTGACTTGAACGACAAATATAAAACAACATGCGATAATCCTTTGTAACCGAGTTAGAGAAGAGTAGTTGGTGAAAGGGAGAGAAGCAATTTATATTACTGTAACTGCAAATACATGTTGCTGTCACTTTGATTCCACCTCTTCTTGATTTACTAGAGGTTCTCTGGATTCACTACCTTTAGTGGGAGGGGAGCTTCGAAATAGCCAGGGAGGTTCTTTCCACCAAAGGGGGTGGTTGAGAAGATGAGAGGGCAACAAGCCCCTGGAGGCACAATCCGCTGGGTTTTCCTCTGATCGAACATGCTCCCAATACATTGTTGGTACAAGAAATTGTATCTCACCAACTCCATTACGTACAAATGTCTTCTATTCCTTGCTTTCTGATTCAATCCAACTAAGGCAGCCATGGAATCTGACCAAGCATACAGCTACAGTCCTGGCAGAATGGCGTAGACTACAGCGACTACTTTCATCAGTTTGGCAAGTAACTACGGAGCATGAAGTTCGAGTCTTGGTAAGGTAAGGGCCTTTAATTTTGATTTGGCACAGACCAGAGACACTAGAACCGTATCAGTCGTTTCTAATCGAAGATACATTATAGCAGTATATCCTCATACTGAAGCATCTGCAAATCCATGCAGCTCAAACCTTTTAGGTCCCAATGGGACTACACAGCATGGGCGTGTCACCTTTGAAATATCATCCAGCTCTTTCTGAAAAAGACTCCATTTCTTCAACAAGATCTCTGGAGGCAGATCATCCCAACCTAATTGCAGGGACCAGAGTTGTTGGATAAGCTGTTTAGCAAACAAATCTACTGGTGTTATCAGATCCAAGGGGTCAACGAGCTTAGCAACCACTGACAAAACTGACAGTTTAGTACATTTGATACCTTCAGTACGCTAAGACAAAACTATGAGAAACATTCAAATTTAGAATTTCACAACAAACGAAGAACCTTCATAGAATCATTTTCAAGGCGTGAGAATGAATGAGAACTAGAAGAATTATCTGGTGGGAAAACCTGACTCATTACCACTGAATCATTAGAAGCCCACTTGTGAAGAATAAAATCACCTGATTCAAAGATGCCTGTAAGCTCATGCTGGGGACTAATGGTTTCCTCAGTGGAGTTTGTGCCAGTCAGGATATCATCCATGTAAACATCTTGCATGATTTTTTGAGCTGCAGTGGAAAGATTATCCTTTTTATCCCGAGCCAACTTGTGAGTGACCTTTATCACTTGGTAAGGTGATGACAAAAGACGAAATGTCACTGTGTTGAGCTGGTATTTAAACAATGGTTCATATGACGATAATCTCCAAACTATTTTCTGATAGGTACGATCATTAGGATGTAGTAGAATTTGACGATACGTCTGTCATGCGTTTGCTGTAAGTGACACCAAATGAAGCCGGAAATGGAGCAAAACAGTACAATATCAGGCGATAGCTTCCGTCCAACAACAAAATGATCATTGAGAGATTCCCCATTACTGGGACAGGCTGATGCATCAAACACCACTCTGAGTTTAGTACTTAAGACTACCTGGGCGAGTTATAGTGGTGAGGGATGAAGTAATAATTGACACTTGTCGGTGAAAGGTCCCCAAACAATTCCATATGGCTTTGGTCGAGATAATCCTGCAGAAACATATGATACTCCACCTTCAACCTTTGATATTCCGCAAACTTGCATTCCAAAAACAGAAATTGACGGGATGCCACTGTCTTGGAATCTTCCAAGGCAGGGAGTTCATTCATGAAAGGCTAAGCTATAACTATCTTCCATTTGGGTCACGAGAACATGTTTCTTGAAAGAAAAGTTCTACTTGTCTATCTTCTTTAGTTCGGATGGTATGATGGGTTCCCATTTCTTCTACTTCCCAAAACATTTTAATTAAGTTATCTACCAGTTCAATAGAGGATACAAAAAATTTTGGAGTAATGTTTCCGAATGTGAATCTTGATTAATCTTCCCCATTAGCAGCCATCCCAAATTTGTATTTATGGCAACTGACTCACCTAACGATCCATGAATTTGACCTTCAAGAATAATTTCGGGGAATACTTCTGCATCAAGCAATATATCAATCTGTTGAGGTTTATGAAAATTGGTAAGTGCCTGAGGAATGGAAGATGCGATTTGCGAGAGCACAGCAGCTTCAATAACTATTTCCTCAGCCTTACCCACACGTGACATTATCTTACAGCTTGTTACTCCATTTGCAGCAGCAAGAGGTGTTTGGCCTCGTGGAGCAAATTGTGAACTGTGACGATCATAAGTAAGACGCAATCCCTGGAGGCATTCCTCAGTAATTAAAGAAGCTTATGAACCAGGGTCTGTACTACTGCTGTGTATAGAAGCACTGTGGGCGACTCAATCTGGGTTCCTGTGCAATATACTGAGTTTGTGGTACTGTCGTCACTATTGGGTAAGTTATGATTTACTGTTGTCACTACTAGGTAAATCTGAATTTTCACTATCATTCCTACAGTGAATGATTTTTGTGAAGAGAAATGCAAGTGTGTGTGTGATGACTTTTCCTGCATGTCCAACATTTGAAATAAAAAAAATAAAAAAATATTATGACGTGCCCAGTCTTCAAACAGTTTATATAAATGTGTTCAATTCCTTCAGACGATGTAGCCATTGTGCACTCGAAATTTGAAGAAAGGATTCACATTTGAGAATGCAGTGCTCACCTTTGCAGTGTACACAGTTTTGCGAATCTGGTTTCAAGATACACAAGACAAATTCCGAGTTTCCAGCAGCCTTAGTAGATGTCCTACTCTCCCATGACCTTCCACTACTATTTACACTCTGAGATACTTGCAACTTTCTTTCCAAAAATTACATACATTTTTTATACAAAGGCATTTCATTTTGCGGCATAGAGAGTTACCAATGTTTCCTTAGTTTGGAATCAAGTTTACACACTAATAAATGCAGGAGTATTTCATCCCAGTGATTAGTATAGAGTTCTAAGACCTTCATGGCACTCATATTTTTCATAACTATATTCAGCAAAGTTCTAATAAATTGTACAGAATCTGCACTTACCAAGGGTACATCGAAGTTGGCATCTAAATGGTGTGATGCTATCACACTTGGCTGATTATACCTTTACACCAGGAGATTCTATGTAACTTCGTAATTTGCATTCGTCACTGGCAAGGTGCATACCAAGGCACTGGCTTCCTCTTGCAGCGATTACTTCAGGTACAAGAATTTTTCCCCTGCATGTAACTAGTCATTGTTATGCAAAAAAAAGTGTACGGAATAAGTCATAAAAGGATTGCCACTATGTCACATCCCCATTAAATATTAGCAGTTGTAAAGTTGGCATTTTTAGGGCTGATGCCCTATCTTTATCTGCCCTTTCAGCACTAATCCTAGGATTCAAATTGATTTCCAGCTTATCTTTTATAGAGTCAATTTCGAAATAAACTGCGTCAAATTTATCCCACAATGACATAGATTCTACTGTTTTGGGAAGTTCATAACCACAACAAATTATCTCCAAGCCTGAGATATCGGCTTCAAATTTGTCTGTAATTTTTTCGATTTCCTTGCACAGCGACAGAAAGAAAGCACAGTTTTCACCGTCTTTAGGATTTGCTAATGCTTTTCTTTCTCCTTCCAAGATTAAGTTCATCCTTCGTTGGTGCGACTGCAGTTTTGTTTTTAAGACATATACTTCTGACATTATGGACTATGTGTTTCTATAATGGTGTCTTGGCGGGGTGTAAAAAGTATTTGACAAGAATTCACTGTCAAAATTTTAGACGGAAGATTCTTTGTGTACACATTTACTTAACTCCACTTTCCAATTATTTACTAATCAAGAATAAAATTTTGCTAGATGATGTGCTAAAAATTTACACATAGCAACACCATAAACTCAAGGATAAAATAACTGGCGTGGCCGACATGATCTGACATACGAATACTGCAACAGCGTGCATGCTCGCCTTTCACGAGTGTACTTCACCATTTGTCACTTAAATACATACAACGAAATGAAAAATTGGCTGCAGTTCGCTTAATCCGGCCCGGCATCGGCCATGATTTTACTGACATCTGAAGAACCCGGAGGACCATTAAACGAAACATTTTGCTCGAATTTCTCCTGGAAAACTAATGACCGACCGCCATCTTGCGAGAAAAAAAACTGATCTTCTTTTCTTGTATCAGACTTGCCAACTGTTGCAGCACATAATTTTAGCAATGAAGTCACATAGTACTATTTACAACATAAACAACACTGTTTACAACACAAACCCCGCTCCCAGGTCGTCGGTGTTCATGGAGTCCGTTTCTTAGCCTTCGGATGTGTCCACCAAGGTTAACTAAAACCCCTCAGTGGTACGAACAAGTATAACCCCACAGTCAAGATTTCAAATGGTACGGCTGTACTACCCTAGTAAAATGCAGTATGGGTAGTCATATATTTGCATAGTCTGTCACAAAATTAGGTATCTCTATTTTCCTTGCCAATTTTTGTACCAAAATTTAGAAACCAAATAAAGTTGCCTTGTTTTAAAATATATGATTTGAAACTTTTAATGTTTTATATGAATTTAATTTTTCTGTTTGCATTGTATTGTTTTCAGAGACGCGTAGAAATTAGTTCATGGATATTGTGAAATGTGTATTTGTGTATGCTTTTGTAATTTATATGCATGTAATGTATTACATTTTTGCAATGTGTTATTTTAAGAGTGTTGTATAAATTAATTCATACTTATATTACAGCATTAACTAATGTGTTGTCAATTTTTAATTTTTTTTAAATATCGCCAAATAATGTACTGCTTTCACCAAAATAGATCCTTTACCACCAAATTAAGTAGCAATGACAAGTGTTTTGTATTTACATCATTCTCTGATATATATATATATATATACTGTTGATAAAATGTTTTAGTTAACATTTAAGAAAAAACATCACAATACAAACATTTGGGAACAGTATTTCTGAATATGGAGAATTTGATGAAAGGTGCCGATTATCACGAAATTTGGTGACTTCACCCTTATCACAAGCAGTTTACAGTGCTGTTAACATTAAGTATATTATTTCTGGCTAAATTAAATTTTTGCTTGTATTTGATTTATAAATGTCATTGTTTCATTTATAATTAATATGAATAAAAACAGGGAGAAAATGATGTGTTGGTAATGACTAGTAAGAAATAGTTCTCATGCAAAATATTATTTAACTGACTGTTATCAAATATGGTGCATTGTATATCTGTTGCAGTTTTCTAGACATGGGTAAGGTTTATTTTCATGAGGTGGAGAAATAACCTGAAAGTATAACTATAGTAAGGGTTCAGAAATATTGGAAGTAACCATGAATACACTATACACTTGGTTTTCATGGCTTAAATATACAGATCTTGACTATATGTTTAGTTCGGTACCAAATCAGCACACTAGTACACTAGAGTCACAAGATATACTGTTCCTGAAATTTTCGTCCACAACCAAAACTGCATGTGCGGTGCCAACTAAAAGTCATGCTCCCATCCTAGCCACATATATTTTAGAACGATACCACACTAATTTCAGTCGTAATGTTAGTCAAGATGTTGTATAGTCTAAATAGAACACCCGCAAACATTACATCACTGATTACGTTATGGTGACCCATGTGTCTGTTTGATTTTGGTTAGTTATCTTCATGGCCAATACGCAAACGAACGCGATCCTAGATCCTGGATACCGTTGCCGCACCGGAAGCCGCATCACTGACAATACGATCCATCGAATGGTTGCTTCCACATGTCCAGGTGAATATGTCCGAACCCGTGAAATTTTTGAAATATGTGGAGAAAGGCAGGAATGTTGATATCACTTACCATATATGGAGTTTAGAAACATGCCTGAGTGTACCACACTCCGTGAGCATAAATTGGAATCTCAAAACAATTTGACAAGCAAGAAACAATGCTATGCAATAGTTGCATTTCAGACACACAAATAAAATGTCCTCAGTGCGTCCACTTTAGGATTGAAATTGGCGCTGCAGAGAATTTCCAGGCCAATACTCCGGCAAACAACTTAATAATTCATGATATACTGGTTATGTAAATGTGTGTGACAGAGTAGTTAAAATACTAAAGTTATTAGCACCTATAGTCCATTCACCATTCAACCATAAAATGTTCACGATCGTTCGCGACTGCATGTCGCCAGGCGGTTTCATTATTAAGCACATCTTCAAAGTGTATGTAGACGGTAGCAAAGCAACATGTTCATTTCTACCTCCATTTCCATGGAGGATGCTCGACAGAAAAAGTAAGGTAACAAAAATGTGGCTGGAGATACACTATCACTGTCTCAATTGTGATGATCGCGATGTAGAACATATTATAATATGTCATGTACTCACTGATTTGTTGGCCGTGAGGAAGACGGTGTGCTCTTTGTGGCCGGTCCAGAGCAGAAGAGATAGTTTAGCATTTATTGCAGAGTGGACGTAAAACTATGCAATCTGCAGACGGAACATGACTGCCCATCGTTAAGAACATTGAAGGCTCGGTACACGAAAACCAAAAACAACTGTAAAGCATGCAGACTAGACTGGTCCTGTCCATGCTTGTACGCACTGCTGCTACGGATGTGGAATATGGAGTGCGAATATGATACATACCACTATGGTGGCGGTGGGGGGCAATAGTAGTTGAACTTTTTTTAACAACAGACATCATGAATACAGATACACTGCTGAGGTTAAACCATAGTAATATTACTAGCTGATACGCTTGCATGCTTGCTCTCCCTTGCTTTCGATACCATCATGGATGGATTTATAGCTAAGCTGAACGGTAATACGTAGTGTAGGTTTTTGTCAGACTTGGTGATTGGGAAGCGGTACACTGCATCGAATTTCCAGCTGGTAAATATATCTTACGGCAATTGCATGACATACGTGTTAAATGCAGGGTTCCGGATATGCTTACCTTTACACTACAACCGATCTCAGAGACAGACATGAAACTGCTTAATGATACTACTGTGCACATAGCATATGGTGACATCAAGCCTATCACTAACAGCAAGGAAATGCACATGCTTTAATTCTCATAATGTGTGTGTGTACATAGGACGAAACAGCAACTCGCCTCAGCAGAACTCTAGCTAACCACACATGTACACATAAAATATGGCATTACATCCCACCCGCAGTCAGCAGCATCATAGCTTCAGTAGATAACCACCACCGTTACGAACAATACGTTCAACACACACAACTGTGTACAGTTAAGACTAGAAAATGTGAACATGTACGATCAGTACTTTGTTGGTTATAGGTGAGCGATATTTAAACCAGAGTTTGGACACGAGTAAGTGCAGGTATATGATGGTGAACATCATTTGTGAGGATATCATGATGCATGGGATAATTTCCACAGCGAGATTCTGCCATGCTACAAGTACAATAGGTGTGCCATCGCCAATCTCAGACCAAACAGCCAGTTAACTGCAGGTGAACACATTCTCGCAGTGCGCACAGAATTTGAAGATATTACGAAACTTCATAATGAGAACAAGAAAGTGGACTTTGTCCTTCGCGACGTAGACAGTGGGGCAATCTACCAGTGGACTGAAGAATGTACAGGACACATACATACAACTGCACTTGAAGACTGTGGAAGGAAATGGATGCTACCCTGCATGACCAAGGTCTGCTATGTAAATAAGTGAATAGATTAAGGAAATTACATGTACTGACAGTATATCTTGCGGCTATATTCTATAGGTTTATTGTGCGTATACTGCATTCCTGCATAATGACCACAAGGATCTGCCCTTTTTCCTCTTGAACCAGTGTCTGCCAGGCTCGAAGCAAAAGATATTGATTACAACGCTCGAGGATAAGGAACATTACATAATATATTACAGATCTCCGAAGCAAGCATTATCGCACAGCCTCCAGGTGACATAGGGACATCGTATCCTCGCATTCAAGCAGTCACCATGGTTGAAAGTCTACATCGATCTGAATATGGAAAAAGAAGAAAGCTGCCAGCAACGGTTTCGTCAAGCTTACCAACAACCCTGTGTTTGGCATGCTGATGGAAAACAAAAGGAAGCGACAAAGGATGGAACTGGTATGCAGTGAGATGAGGCTAAGGAAACTAGTGGTTAAACCAGTATACAAGAACATAACCATTTACCACGAGAAGCTTGTCCCGATACAACTGGAAAAGGAAATTATTTTATTCTATAAACCTATGAATGCTGGGTTCTCTGCTTTCGACCTCTCCAAAACAGTAATGTATCGCTTCCACTACGATGTGGTGAGAAACGGTATGACGATAGATGCGAATTGGTATATACAGATACTGATAGCTTCATTTATTCTTTCTACACTGAGGATTTTTAATGGGACCCGGCTACTGATCCTGTGTTCAGTGCTGAATTCGACATGTCCTACTACCATGTTGATTTTCCCTGCTACTCCATAACCAATGCCAAAGTATTCGGGAAGTTTAAGGATGAGTACGCAGGAGCCATTATGACTGAATTTGTTAGGCTTCGGGCTAATTTGTAAAGCGACAAGTGTAAGGGCAAAATAGTGAAGAAGGGCAATGAAGTGCAAAAATGCATTGTTAAAAACAGATTCTCATTGATGATTATAAGCATGTCTTGCACCAGCAGTGTACAATGCGAGTCTCACCAACATGTTCTGTACAGCGAATATATGAATAAGTTGGCTCGGCTATAGAAGGATGATAAGAGATGTATACTGGATGATGGAATACATACTGTACCATATGGAAATATTGACTGAATTATGAGTATTTATTAAGATGTCATTACTTACACTACCACCCTTGTCCCTTAATGGTTATTATTGATGATGTTCTATACATGCACCTCTGGGACACGCATTACCATCATATGTGTCTGTCCTCAGGAGAGCAACAGGGGTAGGGATGCTTAGTATAAGGCAGTTCCTCGCCCTGGGATGTTCGAAGTTGAAGCACATCCATTCCCCTCTCCAACTGATACGCATGTGACGATTTGTTTCATTTATGTGTTATTTCCAGCAACATACTATAGCTCATGCAAGAGCTGTATTCATCTTGCCACGTATCGCATCATACTTGCATTTGCTCATTTTTACAGTGCCCCCCACCCCCATACCCTTTTCCATTCATCTACATCTACTGTATTCTTATTCTGTTGCTGTCATCTATGTGTACGTTCTTTTGTCAGCTCTGAATTTCTTTTGTGGGTCTTTTTTTTCTGTTCGCAGCTTCATAAGCCGCCAATGCAATACACTTGCAACGCCACTGGTGGTTTTATATGCATACATGTACATGACTTGTTTGCGTTTAAATAAAATTCCCGGTGGTGTTCTTGCTGGTGTAGTGTACTGCCTTGGTCCCAAGCCCGGGAGCCGTCCGCATGGTCATGCCATGCGGACAGTAAAATGTGAGGGCGATGCTGCAAACTTCATCATCATTATCCTTGCAAGAGCGGCGAGAGAGCGAAAATGCTGCTGCTGACGCTGTCGTGTAAGAGTAGTTGGTGTTTTTATCCTACTACTAGTAGTTACAGAGCAATTAGAAAGAAATGTTTCCCACGTACGAGTGCCGGCTACATCCCGTACTGCGTACGCAGACAAGTTTAAGGTACAGCAAGTCATGCATGCTCTCGAATGCCCAGACAAGTTGGAGAGACAGACATGTGCACGTGATCGAGACACATGTATGTTGCTTCGCAATTGGCTCTTTATGGATTCATAACACTTTTATGTAGAGATGCGACTTGCACAAATATTTTTATGTATATATAAAATTACATTTTTTCTGAATGTTACAATGATGGTATCTTTTTTTCGTACTATTAATTTTTACTATTTCTTTTACGCATATAAGAAGCATGTATGTGCGAACATGCGTATGCTACGCCTGCAGTCTTTTATGAGATGATGAGTTTATTGTCTGGAGATTGCATAGGCCGATGCGAGTATTTAGTGTATTTCTTCTTATAACCATGCAATGGCTCCACAGATAGCAACCAGGTGCGCACTAGAACCTACATAGTGCATATTGCAATACATGTATTTACTTTACATCATCTCCTAACACTTACCACACACCTCCTGCATTTTTCGAGTCCACAAACAACTAAATAAATGCCCAGTGCTCCTGGGAACTATACCCCCGATGCTAGCGCTCCCCTGCAGGTGACGAGTGAACCAACACACATGCACAAAATGGCCGCATCGATACCAGCATTCTTAGTTGCAAACTGTAGGAATTTAAACATTCTGGTGGCGGGCACGAGAACCAAAGATGGCCGCCTCCAGCAGCCGACTGACGGCAGGCACGGGGATTAAAGATGGTTTAGCACACTCTGATGGTGGATGCGGGAATCAAAGATGGCCGCCAACAGCAGACGATGGTGATGACATCCAAGGTGGAGGATACGAAAAGCAATAGAGAGAGAGGAAAGAACAAGAGAGAAAATAAACGACGAAATGGGAGGAATGTGAGAAAAAACCCCAAAGGATAGAACGGCAAGAGAGTGAGGTAGGAAGGAATGGCAGAACGTGAGAAAACTGATCGGAATGCAAGAGCGTGAAGAGCTGAGGCGGAACGATAGAGCAGAAGGGAAAAACGTAAATTACAAAGGGAAAAAAGGAAAATCCAAGATGGCCACTGATGATGGGAAAGGACACCAGGATGTTTCGGCGTGACATCATCCAAGATGGTCATCGTGGCACCCTGACACTACAGCACCCCTGACCCAGTTATCATCATTTCATTCTACTCAAGAGATTAATATTTCATTCTGGCTGTGTAACAAGCACTTCCGCTTCAGCTACACTTTCAATGGTAATGTGGGGGCCGCGGTGTTTTAGTGGTTAGAGTACTCGCCTTCCTCTGTGCGAAACGGTATCGATTCCCGACTGAGTCGTTCCCGGATTTTCGCATGTTGGAATCGTGCTGGACGATGCCGCTGGTCGGCGGATTTTCTCGGGGATCTTCCGTTTCCCCCGCCCCCACATTCCGGCGCTACTCCATACCTCTCTTCACCCTCATCGACTCCAAGATCTCGATGTTTAGAGCCACCCAAATCTCTCCATTCCATTCAAGAGTTATTACACCCTTCCGGAACAGGCGTAGGTTGTAAATCGTATATATTACTTCTAACAATCTTTGACGAGGAATCAACAGTCAAAGATTGTCGATAGAGTTCAGTTGCCCCTGAACATAAATTTCCTTCACTTATTTATTTCCCGCGCTGTATCTTCTTTTCCTTCTCTGCCCCAAGTCACCATGACACGAACCGCACCCAGTTAAGTTAATACAGCCGAGTTGAAACCAATAACGTATTCACGTTTCGAAAATCGACTCTACAGTTGAAGTATGCTCCTTTCGACATTGTTCGTACAAATTGAGTTTATGCTAGTGCTGCCCTCCTTTTGTAATATAATTCCATCATGCCCATATTTTCACGCTTTTCTAGTACAAGAAATCCAATTTTCTTGCCTCCTCGTGTCATATTCGTGTTGGTTTGAAAAGCAATTCAACAGTGATATAATGGAAACAAACTACGGGGGAAAAAATGAATCAAAAGTTAGTTTTTCTCTATTTTCTTACAAATATTTTTTTAATCGATCAGGCGAACTTAAAACGTTTGAACGTGTAGATAAAAGAGAAACAATCAAATAATTATCCATCATCAGTATCGCTTGTGTTCAAGTAAATTTACCTACATTATGGATTTAAAAATAATCTAACCTAAGATGAGGCAACATTTTAAGGAAACAGTTTCTATGACAAAAGATGTATTGGTGAAACTAACAAAATATTTGAAACCACAAGAGACGAAATCTGATACATGCAACCTTTATTTGATCCCATACATATTTTTCAATGGTAATACTCCCTAAGAAAACCAAATCTCAGAATTTTTCTCCCCATTACCTTAGATTTAAAGACCCCTGTTTTTAAGTCGGCAGGCTAACTGGAGGACTACTTGCAAACTAAACGTATCTGAACTTACATATAAAAAGGCATACACAAATAAAACATAGTCGGGATTCGAACTCTGGAATCATAGTACGAGGCAGTATACCCGATCAGATTACAGAAGTCGCTTTGAGAAAAAACTGTATCTGCTCTATCAAATATCGCATTACACTAAAGCCCTTTAGCGCTGAAAATTGTTTCATATAACGCCCATAAAAACTATCTGTTAATCGATTTGATTCTAAATATTCATATTAAAAATACGAAAATGATAAACTGTTTATTTATCGATTAATATTCTGTGAATACATGGGAACAATACAGTTCTGAGTTTAATTTCCTATCGGAATAGGTTGTTCACGATAAAATAGGTACCTTTGAGAGCTAAGCTTAAGATATAAATGTATGCAAGTTGTGTATTTTTCCACCTTATGTAAAATTAACATTTCCATTGGTCTCATCACTTTATTCATGCGTCGGTCAAGTGAAACTGTGAAATAATTAGGAAAGTAAATATTTTACAAACCTGTTCATTTACACTTCTACGCATTAAAATAAACAGAAAGCGAAAGAAATAATTTCAGCTATCCCAAATGGTTACTTAACACTTTAACAGTTTGTTACTGATATTTTCAATGGCTGCATCACTCAGTGATGTTTGTTTATCAACTACAACCACAGGCACCATAAATTATTATTTTTTTCCGACATTCAGTGGACAATTTAAAGGAAATGCTAGCAATAGGACAGAAACGCCACAGACATCCATCCACCACACCAGCCGAGACTTTGCAATACGACGCAGTCCGGTCAACATGACGGACAAAATTTCAAACACGCCGCCTTTAACAGTGCTGCCAAAGTATAACCTCGCCAGGACGCCGAAAGGTCCATCAAGGGAATATGTATAGGCTGTTCACGGTAAATTGAGAACTTTTAAAAGCCCTGCTTAAGATCTGCTTCAATGCGCATTGTATATTCTTCCGCCATACGACAAATTAACATTGCCATGGTCCTGCTCACCTTATTCATGCGTCGGTCAAGTAAGACCACGAAATTATTGGAAAAGTAAATATTTCAAACATTTTCTCATTCTTACAGTTACGTACCTACATGTAAAATACAGTAAACAAAATAAATAATTTCAGTATTAATCAATGTTTACCCGACTTTAGTTCAACGCAAAGCACGGAACTACGTTTTCTCTGTCTTTACCAACTTCACTGGGCGCATACCACTTAGCGCGCCAGTTAAAATAGTTGTTGGCAATGGACAGTGACATTTTTTTAAAGGTTGATTTCAAAAGTGCTCACTTTAACATGAAAAACCTATACGACATCTGTAGTCAACGAACTGGCAAGCGGAAACACCACGAAGTGACACAAGTAGCTATGTAAGGGGGCAGAAGGTAGGAATGTTGGAAAAATATCGATTTATCGAAATTACGACATTTTTGACAATATATCGATATAAGTTGTCGACATATTTCAATGATTTTTTTTTTCGAAATCAATATATTTTTCCAGGTATTGGAAATTAATATTTTTAAAATGCTCTTTAAATAAAATCTGTTTTGCAAATAAAAATTGAATTTAAAATTTACTATATTTACTCTGGCAACATGCACAAAAAACCGGCGCCACATCTTTCTGCTATGGTTCGTGTCCACAATATGTAATATTCCAAACAATTTTACACCTGTCAAGTCCTTTAATACATAAAATATTAAATTTCGATGTACTGAAAATCAATATTTTTCTTTCGATATATAGTTTGGTAAAACGACATTCTTATAAATAATCAATAAAAATATTATGGATTTTTTTTTTCGAGATCAACATCTCTAGGAGAAGCGAGGTGACTTACCTGCCGCCGACGAGCAGCGAGCCGCCGTCCCGCAGCATGAGCCGGAAGTAGTCGACGTGCGTCTCGTTGCCGACAAACCGGAACACGTCCTCCGCCCCTGAAACACACACAACCCTCAACGTTATATAGCGCGTTGTCCGCTCACCAGCCAGCTCTGTATGAACACTGTCAACATTAGTTTCAGCCAATAAAACACTCGCCGAGACCAAAACGGCGGCCCCTCTTCACCTTCCCCCACATAAAGTTTTCAACCAGCAGGAGCCACGCCCCCCCCCCCCCCGGGTTAACCCATTCATGGCCGTTGTAGAAAATTGTATAGGCTGTTCACGATTACGTGAGCATTTTTTAGGCCCTCCCCACAGGCATTAACTGCTAATAAATATATCTTATTGCAGCTTCAGACATTAAATTTTGGTGGTGGCGAGATGTATCAACTGTGTTTATTGGTCACATTGCAATGTTTATATTAAAGAATAGCAGTAAGATGGAAATTGGATGAAAGGAAACATTTGTAAGGGCCTTAAAAAGTGCTCACTTTAACGTGAACAGCCTATGTTGTAGATTACACGTGCCACAGGGTGGGGCCGCGGTGGAGTACTGGTCAGACCACTCATCTCCCACAAAGGCGAACCGGGTTTAGATTCCACGGGTTTTCGCATGTGGGAATCTTTCCATGCGATTCCGCTGGTCAGCGGGTTTTTCTCGGGGATCTCCCGTTTCTCCCGCCCCTTCATTCCGGCGCTCCTATACACTAACCTCACTTCACCTACATCGGCTCTCAAGACCTCCGTGTTAAGAGCCACCCAAATATATCCACTCTCCACACTCAGTGCACAGTGAGGTTTGGACATCTTAACTTAGATGATAAAGTATCAGTTAAGAATATGCCTAATTTTAAAAGGTAATAAGGGCTAAACGTCTCGTAGACAACGACTTAATTTGAAACGGAGACATTTGCTCTGACAATACGGAATGGTGAAGGAATTGACCATCGCCAGTAGCCAGTAATCAGCTCTGTATTCTCCCGGAGTGATCTCGGAAAACCACCGAAAACCGATATCAGGGGAACTCGACTAATCTAACCTTCGTCCTCCCAAATGCGAATACCAGTGGTTTACCCCTTCGTTACCTCACTTGGTTGCCAGTTAAAAGATAAGTTACTGCACTGTTATGTTAATTAGGTAATCTGATTTCTAGTGGAACTAAAGTAATCATACTTATGGCGGTAACCTTCCTTTTTAGAAATCTCCATTATTCATTTGCATCATGCTGTGCACAAACACACATAAGTATTTAGTGGACACCAA
The DNA here is from genome assembly GCA_029891345.1 of Dryococelus australis. Lineage (NCBI taxonomy): Eukaryota > Metazoa > Arthropoda > Insecta > Phasmatodea > Phasmatidae > Dryococelus > Dryococelus australis. Next base: position 131,354,030 of record CM056997.1, read on the forward strand.
CACTATTGCAGAAATTACTGAAATTGCGAATGCGTGTCGAGGAAAATATTAATTCCTCCGGAAAATAGCGTAACGATTACCAATAAATTTAAAGTGTTCTGTCATTAATCGCAAAGAGTTAACACAAAAGTATCTTATTTTTAGCTAAATTACACTTTTTACTTATATTATATCAATAAATTATAACAGTCAATTTATAATTAATATGCACAAAACAGGGGGAAAATAGGTGTGTCGTAAATACCAAAAAAGAAATAGTTCTAAAAGAAAACATTATTACACATTACGCGCACGAACGCGGTGAGTTGTCCCTTTGGTATAATTTTCTAGACTCGGTTAAGCTTTGTTTGCACGAGGCGGAGGAATATCCTGGCAGGAGCACTTCAGCAGTGCTTCAGAAAATTTGGTAGTAACCATGAGTAGGCAATAGCTGTTACGTCTGCAGCAACTTACAGATTCACCCCAACACATCTGCTGAGCAGCCGAAGTCGAGAAACTCAGATAGGGTCGTTGACGGACTGTTAGATTACAAACCATTACCCTGTTCATCCGCCAACCACCCCTGGGACATACAGTACGTCCTTTCAGTCTTACTCCAACGTGCGAAGTTCCTACCACATCCCCTTGCGAGTCCCAACTTCAAATGACCTGTCAAGGGACCTAGGGTGTCATGAAGGACGAGCGGGAAGAACTAACTTGGTCGAAGTCCAGCAGAGGTGACGAAGAGACCAACGCTGAGTTCGTCTGGAGGCAAGGGACCGCAAGTCCTGCGACGATTCCACCCAATACTATGCCTGCTGGAAGGTTCTGATAAGGTTAATTATACTCAGATTGGGAATAAAACGTGATATCTTATGGGACATTTTGGAATAGGGAAAATTTACGCAGCATGGTGCGCAGTGTTCCAAAAGATAACTTTAAATTAATATTTTAACCTACGTGAATAATACAAGAGAAAGATCTTTCCGTAGTAACGGAGTTAAAAGAAAATAGAGAAAATCTGGTACATTGCAGACACTAGCACTTACCTAGTGGCGAAAATTTTTAGTTGCCAAACCTTTAACACTGATCTTCCCAACATATAGTAGAAGAAATCTTAGCTCAGCACAGCTGCTTGCGGTGTTGCTAACCTGAACACCAGCAAGTAATCTTCACGCATTAAGGAATTCGGTTACAAACAACAAAACTGAGCCACGTTCCAAACCTGAAGAATTCGCACACTAATATTCACCACTCAATAAAAACTTTATTTTTTTTTTTTTTTTTTTTGTTGTGTAAAACGAAAAGTCATGAATGTTCCAGAATGCATTTATAGACTAATGTTTATGCATTTTTCAAGCGTTTTTGTTCGAATGTATGTGTCCCACTTGACTGTAGTTCACTTTTGGTGCGCTGTCTCTGTGACAAACAAATGTCAGTTTGTTTTCATTGTGGTGACTGTTACTGAGAGCTTGACTGCAGAAGTGATCGGATCACACCACGGCACGCAATAACATAGTTAAAATGCGCTAGGATCGTTTCTCTCGTACAAAGTGGTGTTGTACAACGTACGATTGCTGAAACTGCGGGTGTGTCACGAAGTGATGTATCTGGAGCCGATATACAAAGATTGTTCATGTTAATGATCGACCACGATATGGTCACCCGAGGGTCACAATACCTGCTCAAGACCGCTATGCAAGAATTAATGCATCCAGCAACAATGTATCAGCAGCAAGGGAGATACGAGATCGTCTCCGAGTAGCCTCGGGTGTACAAAACTCTGAACAAACAGTGCGCAATCGCACAATCGTCTTCGAGAGAGAGGCCTCCGTGCTAGGACACACATGAGACGCCCTTATCGCAACAGACAACATCAGCAGAACCACTTGCAATAGGCACCGGTTTATCAAGAGTAGACAGCTGAAGAATGGTTCATATGTTCTGTTCACTGATGAGAAGAGGACCGATTTATGTCAGATTCCAGACGGCTGAGTGCAGACACGACGAGGTGCACAGGCAAAGCGCCGTGCTGTGCAAGAATTACATTCATACCGAGCTGGAGGAATCCTGATCTGGGCAGGAATCATGCTTGGACGTCAAACGCCTTTAGTATGAATTGAGGGCACTAAGACATCTCGGCGGTACATCACAGATGTCCTTCAGACTGTTGTGCACCCTCACCAACAGCCATTTGGTGAAATGGTTCTACTGGCGGATGATAATGCCCGCGCACATCATGCAAGAGTCTTTGATCAATACTAGCAACAAGCCGGTATTCAAAGAATGTATTGGTCAGTAGTAATTCCAGACATGAACTGCGTAGAGCACGCCTGAGACTTTCTGAGAACTATCATTCAAGCACGCCATCAACAACCCAACATTCTACAGGAGCTGATATTAGCCGTGCAGACAGAATGAGACAACTTGCCACAAGAGAGACAGGATACCCACATTCTCAGTTGGCATCGGCGCGTCAGGGATCTTGTGAGTTCTCGAGGAGGTCACATATGGTATTGATCCATGTTGAGATCGTGAGTCTCATGTAAAGCGGAATATTACCAACTACGCCCCCAACCTGACTGCGAGCGGCGCTACAACCAATGTTCCGTGTGCTAGCTTTACCGCTTGCTTGCCGTACCTACACTGCACGGCGCAATATTCCAGCGAAGTTTGTTTTTACTAGAGTTGGAAACACGCAAATGACTTGTGTGCTACTCTGCGACGTAATAAAAATAAATAACTTTTACCTTAACTGGAACTGTGATGTGCACGATGAACAATATACATTTTCGTGTTGTTTATCAGAGCCCGAGCCGCGGCAGACCATCATGCAATATGTATGTTATTAATCTAAGCGGCCCGGAAAATTGGTTCATTAACTTGCCACCTTGGGCGCTAGTGTAGCAGAATGGGTGCGCACTAGCGTGTAATGCGTGTTATAGAGGACACCACCAGGACTTTAATTCTTGGAAATGTACTCCTTCTGGAAGGTACTGATGCTTTCCATTGGCTAAATAAAAAAATTACTGTTTGTCCTTAATGTAGTGGGGTGTTTTCCCTTTCCAACTTGCACTATAAATTAACCGAGCAGCCGACTGTTCCACAGAGACTCGGCTGCTCGTTTCCAAACACGTCATAAGTTAAGTATTCATCATGTTGTACAGCCCATATAGGCCAGGTTAAAAGTAGAAAACTGAACTTCTTACCTGTCCATGTAGCTGGTGGAAATTATCCTAGTAGGCCTAGGCAAATAATTGGAGATGGCTATTCAATTTATCAAAAATTAGTAACAAAAGGCTGTTAATTTTAAGAATGGTTTTGCTTCAGCCTTAATTTTTGTAACCAAAGTTAGTTTAAGAAAATGCTGTTTCAGCCTTGGTGTAGGTTGGTAACCTAAGTCATGCATTGAAATATTTCTAAAAAAAAATTAGTCTTTTCTAGTTTTGCTTTCCCCTGAAAGGAAGTAACTTTGAAAAATATTTTATGTTTAGGAAGTATATGGAATACTTAGCGCCTAACTTAAAAGGAGAATCATCTCTTACACGATTGTAATAAATACTAGTGAGAAAGAAAACAAATGTACCTGAATAAGAATTTTAAACCATTTAAAAAAATATTTTTGGGAAGTAGCCATACACGTGAATTAATGGAAAAGTTAAATTAGCATGCTGTGTCATGAGGGACTTAAAAGAGTTCATGTATTTTGCACAAAACCAAAGTTGTGATTTTCAGCCTTATGCAAAGTTGAAATCTTCATTGTGTGCCATGATGTCTAAAGGGCTGTTTTAACATTGCCTTTTTCTAGCCTTGATTTACAATCTATAAAAGTAGGTATACTGAATAGTCAAAAATGTACTCAGTTTTAATGAACAAGGAATGCATGGAGTTGGATATATAAATGATTTTTGTAGTAGTATGTATATTTTGTGGAAGTGGTATTGGTCCTTTGCATGGTTTTGTATGGTGTTTTTTTTTTTTTTATAGTCTCAAATACAAAAGCTCTTACCATTCAGCGAGAGTGTTTTTAATTTACAGAGATAATGTGTAACTGCTTTCAAAGTTCTGTTTGCTGGTTTCATAAGACTGGTGGTTTTCTTGGTTACGTGGTGTTTCTCGTGTCGTCCTGGTCTGCAGGACGTAGCCAGCCCCACAATTTGGAGAGTGACAATAAAAGAGAAAAGAACAATGGTTTTTCCAAAACACACAGATACAAATTTTTTTTTTTTTTTTTTTTTTTTTTTTTTTTTTTTTTTTTTTGCAATATTCGTGCTGTTTTGTGAAACATGAATTTGCAAAATGTTTGCATACATGGGGAAAAGTTATGTTATGGTATTTGTGGTACAATAAATCTCTGTTGCAAATCTCTGTTTGAGCAGTTTACAATATGTATAATAATACTTATGAAGAATGGGAAAACTTATAACTCGTTTAGAAGTAGCTTCGTCATTCATTGGCAGTGAGACACTTCAAAGAAGAAATTCAAGTCTTACTCAAAACACTGCAACCAATTGTGTTACCATACTGTGAGAATCTTTTTCCTAAGACGTGTACAGAGTGATGATATGAATATCAAGCTGAAGGGCCGGAGTGCTAGTTGTGTCTTTTACTAGCAAAAGATAAAATAAATGCAATATACGTGTAGGCGTACACATGTTATGGAAAAAATATGGCTAAACAAAACCTCAGTTTGAATACATTTTGACATTCTTGCTACACTCATTCTGCTACAAGCTATACGACCAAAATTTTGGCTACGAGTGGCTAAATTCGGCTACAGTTGGCAACACTGGAGCGCGAGGCAAGAGGTCTTCGCATTGGTCGACCTGAGCCCGTGGGGCTCGCCAGATGTGGCACCATATGGCTAAGCAGTCTCCGCCCACAATTACGTTGACCCGAACAGGTTTCTCACATCCCGTAGAACCCGCCCGGTTCGCTACGATCAAACGCGACGTAAATTTCCTGGTACGGGATAACAGTTGGCCTTCGGTAGGCGTCATCGCTAAGGCTTCGCTCGAAGGTTCATTCTGGTCAGGTTAGGAACAAAACGAAATTTCTTATGGGGGAGTTTGGCATGAAGGGGAATTTCTGCAGCAAGGCACACTGCTGTTCCAAAGTGGTAGCTTCTAAGGCGGATTTCCACCTGCCATCTTGAATTTATCGATTTTGCACCAAAGCTTCTATTACAGAAGGTGTATTGAAATTTCCCGCACGACGTATCCTAAATAACAGCTTCGCGAACTTCATCGATCTGTCACAGCTTCGCTACATTTATTCATTCTTAGCTGGTAATTGTCGAGGCGAAACGCACAATTATTCCTTGCGGACGATTACAAAAGCGACGATATCAACAGTAATCAAGAAATATTGACCGGAGACAAAGCACTAGGCAATACTCTGTGCTCTGTCGTTCCAAAAAAAAAAAACATGATACAAAACTGTATTTCCAGAGTATGGCAAAAATTCCATACATCCAAGATGGCGGTCGGGAATCTGCCTTAAGCTGGAGGTAAATGGAGAAGATCTGTTTATTTGGGCATAAGCTCGTGTTTGACTCCAATAGTGATATATACTTGCCCCAGCCAAAAATGTTAAGTCTTAACGTTTTTCGTAACTATTATTACCCACGCCCTCCAATGGTGTTTACAACAGCAAACAATAGAAATACGACCATGTTTGTCAACTATCGTTCATAAGCAAGCATATTTCGATGGAGAAACGTTATGAATATCATTGCGAAACGAATACAGATGTCATAAAAAGTAATTTGATACGTTTTCTCCTTTCCCCTAAGTAAACTGCGCGTGAAACCCCTAAAAATTATATTTTTAACCATTTACACTATTTATTGACGTGGTAAAGTATTTAAATTTGCGACCGTAGTGTGAGGCAATCTACAAAATTTGATGAGAACAAAGTCGGGGGATACAGTTAGGTATTGCAGCTCTGAATCTATCGTCTACATTCAAAATTCAATTACACCACTTGATTGCCAAAGGATCAAAGAATATGTTACGTTGACTGAGGACTTCGTAGCATCGCACGTAAGGGGGGGGGGGGGGGGGGCACAATTTTGAGTTCGTTTCGCCACGCCTCATAACTTCCACGTCGTATAACTTGTGACTAGGCGAAGCTATGACGCTCATTCAAGTTTCAATCGACAGCTCTCGTCAAGATCAATCGATTGCGTTTACAAAAACACTTGCGTCGCGTGGTTATGGTGAAACTGTATGAATTATCTGTAAAAAATTAAGAGAACTCAACACAATTTCGGCCTACGTTCTTCAAAAAGCCAAGTCGAAATTCAGAAATCGTATACGGTTAGAAAGAGCATCTCAAAATAAATCCAGTGATGCCCATAAAACCCCCATATGATCGAGTGAAGCGGTGCCGGGAACGTGAAATAAACATCAAGGCGTTCGAGCGCGTCAACGTAGACGTATTCACGTAAAACAAACAGCCGTGTCGCCAATAGAGCCACATCCCATTTTTTAATCAGTTGTTATATGTATATTAAGAAATTACTAAGCCCAACTTTTGCTAGCTAAGTTGTACGACACAATGTTAAAAAAAAGATGTGGATATGGTTCGTTGTTACATTTACACTCCAGTGCGCTGGACAAAGTTTAATACATTAGTAGGTTCTAAAAGGTTACAAATAGGAAAATGTTACACAGTTATATTTATTTTATGAATATTTCAATTAGCTATCTCATTTACTTTTACATACAAGACGGAAAAAATCCAGCACACACACAACACTAGTGCAACCTGGCGGAGATAAGTTTTGTTTGCTAAACTGAAAGCACTGAGCTTCCCAACTGACATGTCTCTGACGCAGCGAGTAGGCCAATCCTCTGATGGGCCGGACCAAACAACCCCCGTACCACAGACGTTCAGTACCGTGAAACCCGATTCCGATTGGCACATTCAAACACTACGGCGTCCTCTCACAAAGTGCAAGCACCTAGTGAGCAAAGGAAAAACTGCAGGTCACCACGTACGATATTTAGGTATAGTTGGAATGGAACTGATTTCGTCAAATATAATTTATATTCGTGAACAGCGAGTTAAGGGTCCCACGAACTTCCCGCACGTTCGTCCACGTCAGCATCAACCATTCGCAAATGAGATGTGCAGAAAATTCAGGAAATCATATTTTTTCACAAGGAAGGTGGCCAAAATATTGGGCACTGGTTCCTTATTACGTACAGCACCAACCATAAACATATTTCACATGCAACATGTTCTCGATCATGGACACTGCTTAAAGTTTCTACTGCATGATTTGTAATGTTGGATGTGAATATTTTTTAATGAATCCTAAAATGTATTCCGTACCTAAAAATAATAAAAATAACAAATGCAAGAGTGGGCAACAACACAGATTCTTTTCTCATGCGCATTATCCAGTCCTTTGCGTGCATGTATCACTTCCAACAGCTCTGCACGTAGTGGACATCTCACTTACAATAGCACTGCACATAATTCCGTGAACATCGAAATGTATACGCATTTCTCAAACCATCATTGTTCTCCATCTACTGACTGTGACCTTCTTGCAAACGAGTATTTATTCGCTGTAACCGCTAGCACGAGCGCTGCAACGCAGCGGTTCAGCGGAATGGCAGGCACACCGAGAGAAAATCGAACAAAATATTTGTTTGTATGGCGACCAAATATATATTTAGTTGCCCTAACAAAGTATATTGTTGAGCAAACAAAATTCGAAAAGAAACAAAATCACTTTTGTTCGTCTAAGAAAATATATGTTTGAATAAACAAAACCTCTGTGTTGGGGCAGCAAAAATTAGACTGTCAACTAAATATTTTGTTGAATCAATTGTTACGCCACTCATGTTACTGCCTTCGTTCGAAAATACAGCACGAGAGTTCGCTTGTATTTTTGTGACAATTAGGATAGTAACCGTGTTTGTTAGTACATCTATTGATGCTTAACAATCGTATAAACACATTAACAAAACTATGCAACAAGAAACTGACAAGTAAAGCTATAAAACCTGAAATATTTGTTTGCGCACGTTGCCCAATATTTGCAGTATATCCAATTAAAAGATTTCCGGCGTCATTAGTTGTCACATTAGCTGAGATTACTAAGGCACGTGTGTTCGGACGCACGTGATCTAGGTTCGAAACTCGGTCGAACTTGTAAAATGTCTTTATCTTGGCCCAAACTACTTAATGTACGTGCATCCAAACAAATTTTTAGTTGCACGAACCAAATCTTACAATTTGGGGTAACCAAATGAGAACAACAAAATAATTTGGTTTTAAGCAGCAAAATATTTAATTGCTCCTATACAAACAAATAATTTAGTTGCACCAAACAAATCTTGTTTGATTCAACAAAACCTTTTTCTCAGTGCAGCGCTAAGCGGCACGACTACACTTTGCTCGCTGAATACGCTTTATCAAGAAACGCAGTGGGTCCTTACTGTTTTAATGCGCACTCAATGATCTACCTGCTAGAATGATGTGTTAAATGATCCAAAGACGCCGTGGCATCTGTATGTCCCAACCAGCTTGAGGTGAAGAGCACAGCGGGAACAGGAAATAATCCTAACGTATACTCACGCAGTAGTCTATTCAAGCGTACCCTCTCTTATACAGATAAGGCACTTATTAATAAGAGAACGAGAGAGAATACGATATCACCTCGAAAGGCTCTGTATTTATGCGTATACAATAATACACGTTTGTGCACGTCACATTTACTAGAATTTACTGACTGAGCGAAAACCACCGGGTAAGTCACGAACGCATAATGCTAATGCAAAAAAAAATCCTTCAAATAGGCCTACTATGGTTAAACGAAATGTTAAGACGCACGTGTATGGAATTGTGACAACAGGTAGAATGTAATCAGGTAAACATTCGACTGTAATGAGGAAGACATACTGGAAAACAAGGCGTGTGCGTACGTCTGTACTTTAGCCAATATCAACAACATACGAAATTAAATGTTTAATTATCATTCGAGTTCAATTTCAAATCTATAAACTGTCATTCGACTTCAGGCCTAACCAATATCTTACAAAATATCAGATATAATGTGAAATTAATCTGGTACTGAATTTTTTACCATTATACTTAAAATTGTATATAATGCTGGTGTAATGTTTCGTCGAAGCCAATAAGCCTGCGCTACAATACCTCGGTATCCCCATATTTCATTTCGTAGTAAACGTTTGCGGCACACATACAAATATCGGAACATAAACACTGTATTTTTCGATTACGTTACATTACAATGAGACTTACATTGCTCGTTACGATACATCTGTGCGCAAGCAGTTCCCGGACATTCTTAGACGATATTACTCCGAGGTGGTTAACGAGGGTAGTAATTAGTAATTACTTTTTAACAGAAGGTGGCAGCCAACCGCTATCAAGTTACGCAAGGCGGTAATATAAGGGTCGTGCAGCAAGTTCACGGAACAGTTAACTTGGATTTGTTGTGTTTAAAACTGCAACGTTACCAACACCTGGGACGTGCCAAGGGTGTAATATCGGTAAGTTACAATGTGTGTTAACGAGAAAATGTCTCTGCAAGGACGGTCACATCCAGATGGCGTTTGTGTCAAACTTGGCCATCTTCAAGTTTAGTAGGGATCTCTAATAGTGGCGTCGCGTGCTGTGGAAATAATGAGACCCAGAAACTGAATTTATAGCTTACGATCGAGTTACAGTCACGTCCAGAGCGTATAGGCTATTCACGGTGAAATAAGCACTTTTGAAAGCCCTGCTTAAGATCTACTTGTATGCACGTTGTGTATTCTTCCACCTTATGTAAGATTAACATTGTAATGGGCTTCATCACTTTATTCATGCGTCGGTCAAGTGAAACTCTGAAATTATTAGAAAAGCAAATATTTTACAAATCTACTTATTTCTACACTTCGATGGATAAACAAAAAAAAGAAGAGAAAGCGAAATAAATAATTTCAGTTATAGTAAATGGTTATCTAACACTTTTAATTCGACTTTAAGATACGAAACTATTTCCCATCCGTCGTTACCAACTTTACTGGGTGCATGTCGCTCAGGGCACCTATTAAAATATATGCAGGTAGGGGCAGTGACTTTTTTCTAAGGTTGATTTCGAAAGTGCTAACTTTATCATGAACAGCCTTTAACAGAAATCTTTTGCACGTTATAGACTTACAAACAAGCTCTTGGAAATTACAGTTTACAAAAAATTCTTGTAGATGTTTTTAACCTATACAGTGTATGGAAAATATAGGAATGTTTAGCAACGCTGAACTATAAATTCGATTCAGTGGAAAACCACTGATTCGTAGTGAGATTCAATCACTCGAAGAAGTGGAAATAGCTCCACCTAGTATCAGTAGTAAACCACTGGTTGTTTCAAATGAAACAATTTCACAGATTGAATAATTGACGGTAAAGTACGTGTGGCGAATGAAATGTTTTTGTTGGATTTAGCGAAACAATTACGAGAAATGAACATATTTCCGATGTTAATCGTTTATATCGTTCAATTTAAGGTAATTTAACAACAGTGTGAAAGTTTCGAGATGTTCATGTTTTTAACCCATGAACACGATACTTTTATACCGTTACCCTACCAACCAAGCTACCAAACCGACGCTGACTACATTATCAGAAATATGTAGCTTTACATTTTATGTCCTTTCAAATTCAGAATTGACGAAACTGCTCTGAGTCGGCGAATTTCACCGCAGATCTTTTGAAACTGACCACTTTAATCAGTAAATGTTTACTGCTTGTTTTAATTGCTCGTATTCACTGGCAATATTTTTTACTGATTCCTTGTGGTACACTAACTAGGCACTAAAGCCTAACTGCATTCCACTTATTCACCAGCAGGTAAAAGTTCAGCCTCAGTAAGAATAATTCCACTAATTGATATCACTGTTACAGATTCCTAATGTACACATAAATTTAATTTAGTTGGCAACATTAGGACTGTTACAACAAACAGTAGGTATTATGAACGCACTCAGTTCACTACATTTAATGCAGTTTAGTCCTAAACATTTAAACCGAGCGCTATGATGATTACGTAAAAACGAAATGAAAGACGTAAAAAAGAAAGGAAAGACTAAACGTTAATTTTGCTTCATACAAAGGTACTATAAAAAACGGAACTTGCATAAAAAATATGGGTTTTATTAGTTTATGTATTATTTCATTTAATACACTTTGTTTTATCTGATATTTCTTTACATTTTATTTATAAATTATAATATTTAATTATCATTTAATAAGAATAAAATAATGAGAAAATAGGTGTGTTGGTAATGCTTAGTAAGAAATAGTTTTTATGAAATATATTATTACACTGAGTGCATGTGCACGAATACGGTGCGTTGTCCATTTGGTGTAATTTTCTAGACTTGGTTAAGCTTTGTTTGCATGTGGTGGAGGAATATCCAGGAAGTAGAACTTTAACAGGGCTTCAGAAAAGTTAGAAGTGAATAGCCTATATTACTTACAATATACTGAGGCCCCGGGTAATCGCCCAGGACACCTCAAGGACACAAAATTCAAAACAATACTATAGGCCAGAAACCCTCTCATTCGGAATAACAGTAAATAAATATATTTTATTTTGTCCTTAGATGGTAACTTCAGAGTGCGGTGGAATACACACACTGTATTTATTACGTACATGGCAGTATTTATTTAAAAAAAGGTAGTTAAAGGATAAAAAAAATGGCTGAAATGAAAAAGTAATTAGGGCCTCAAAAGTGTTCACTTTACCGTGAACAGCCTATATCAACCAGTATTTGTTTTAGCATAAGAAAGATAAGGAGAAACCAACAGAAACAAAATATTGTAGTCATTTATAACAGGCACAGTGAAAATCACCTGAAAATAAACAAGGTTAGCACTACTCTACACAGATGAAAGACCAACTTTAAATAATTGCATTTTATTCAATAATGTTTGTCTTTTCTCATATCACACAAGTTACACAACGTTAATATTGTATATAGAAAATCTTAAATTTATGTGGCACCACAAAATGTACTCAAAGCCTTAACTCTGAATTTTCATAAAGTCTTAAATGCACGTGGCAATTATTCATGACATCACAAAATCTACTCAATGCTTTAACTTTGAATTTACAAAAAATCTTAAAATACACGTGGCAAACATACGTGGCATCACAAGATTTACTCAGTGCTTTAACTATCAAGCCACTTTACCCATTTACATAATTTAATGACCACGTGGCTATCTAAATTTAATCATATCTTGGTGTCTGCCATCGGGCACCAACTCTAATACCCGTTTATGAAAAACTTATTCCAAGTGGCGCCATAAATTTACTCCTTTATAGTATATTCGCATCTCCTCAAGTTAGTTTACCTTTAAAGACAATATCGGATTACACTTAAACATCATACACAGTGTTGAGCCATTTGTGCATATACAAACATTTCTAAAATTTTTCATGCACAAATCCAAATTTTTCTGCACCTCCATAAAAATGCAGATTTAAATTACCATGATTTTACCACCAATAAAATATCTGCCAATCGTTGACACCATTACTTCAATTACACAAATTAAAAGTTCGTAATAAAAAAACTCATTGTCACCGACATAGGGTTTTCCTCCTGGCCAATTCAGGTGATTGTGGCCACTACAGCAGGTCTGTAATATTGTTAGGTTAACTTTAGTGAGATTATTTGTCACTCGCACCTACAAATCCATATATTATTGCAAAGAAAATTAATAGGAAATGTTTGAACTGGCCGAAGTCACATTAATTGTTTTAACATTCCTACCAAAATGATGGGCTTAACAAAACCATTACTGCCTCTATCCAATCTACCAAAAATGGCAGAGAACTAACACAAGCAAAAGTTACAGTTAAAGTTAGAAAATTAACATTATATTTCAAGTAAGAAGTTGGTTCCAAGCCTTTCACCAAACACTAACTTTGTCTAAGAAAAATGAAGCTTGATTCCAATAAGTTCGAGTAGGAATCATTAAATTGCTCTATTTCAAAATTATCCTGACTGCAAAATGAATTACTAAAAACGTCAAAGTGACGTTCCTGCATTCTGAAAGGTATTACATTATGAAATAACAAACAACCAAGCTACCTAACCTGTTTCTCCATGGGGGAACCCTCTCTCGATTCCAAGCGTCTGACAAATTTCCTGGATTTACAGCCGTATAAATACAAAAACGAGCATTGACTGGCTAGAGGGGTCACACAAATCATCCCCCAATAGCGAGCCAAGGCGTGATGACATTAGTCCGTAGAGGGGGTACAACTCCCACATATTATGGAACAATCTGGTAGCACGAAAATACATTGGTCTATATGGAAAAAAACAAATACCCCCTCAGAGGGGTCAGAACAACACACAACTTACGACGTCAAGTCCGACTATTTGAACCAACCAATCATATTGAAGTTTTATTTCTGGTACACTTGAAGAGGGAACACGCCTGCCCTCTATCGGGCACGCGCTAAAGCTCCACCCACTCTGCGCCAGTACGACCGTCCCTACACAGTGTTCTATGAGCTGGGGGAAAAAATACACCGCTGCTCGTCGTCGTTCCTGAATGTTTAAATGTTATGCCCGTGTTAAATGTTATGTATGTGTTAAATGTAAGATGTAAGTACCATCATAAATTGAGATAGATTTTAAGTTTTTTTCCGTGTTGTGCAACACCGAGTAAAATGTCTTCCGTTTACATAAATGCTGGTTGCAAGATCCGTGTTGCAGGTAGACCAGGTGGTAACGCCGGTACAATGGGGGCTTACGGGGAAAATATAAGAGACCACGCACGTATTTTTAGACGTGCGTGTCGCAGTGCATAGCAGTAAACAATGTCCATTGAGGCAGGTAAGTCCCTCACGATGTGGAGTCATCATTCGTTGTATGAGTGCAGTCCCGAACTAAACTTGGTTCGTTGGTACGCCGAAATACACGCATATATATTGGTGATTGAAAGTGTTAAGAGCAGTATGTACTGAAAAATTTTATGTGGAGGAGTCGTTGGCGCGAAATAAATAAATCGGTAAAAAAATGTTCTCGAAATACGACTTTTTGCCAGAAAAGGTAAAAAAAAATCAATTATCTGAGCCCTTATATTATTTTAACTTTATCATATATGGTGTTTCCACGGATAATAAAAACCTGAAAATAGTTAAATATGACATTTTTTTTCGTATGCATTTTCCTTTAGCAGTACAAGAAAAGTATGATTATACGCATGTAGTTTAATCTGTGTTTCATCGCGTGTAATGAAGTCCCACTGTTACACATCTAATTTGCACAGTACAGCACCGCAACGGAAACACTACACGCCTTGCGTAGGAGCGATGAGGCGCTAGAAATGCACGTTAGTGTCGCCCGTATCGCTCCCTCGCTTCTTCGATTTAAACTGAGACGTTAAATTGGTATTATATTTTGTAACATGTTATCCTACCCAGCCAGCGTTACGATGATGAAAGCATGAAATTTTCAACATGCAAGGCCGTGCGTAGCTTGTAAAACACGCAGCCCTCATGGCGAAAGCCTGAGTGTTTAGCACACTGCGAGCGATTATTGAGGACAAACCGTTTGCATGCCAATTAATTCCCCCCTCCCCTACCACACCAACTCCTTTTTAACCCCATTTTCTCCCCCACCAATAACGTTTGCAAACGTTTCGGGTGAAAATTAGGTTTAAAACCTGCGGAATTTTTAAACGATGTTTGTAGCACGCCAACAGCGTCACAAGTCCCACAGTAATACAGATTCATCTCTCTCTCTCTCTCTCTCTCTCTCTCTCTTTCTCTCTCTCTCTGCCTCTCTCGTGATTCCAACTTGTCAATATATTTATATTACAGATTCCTCAACACGCAGCTATCACTGCCACCACCAACACCAATGGTCGCCGTGTTATCACGTGCATTATAAGCATTTGTTTGTTTGTTGCGTTTCGCGTGTATGTGCTCTGCTTTAGCCCCCGTACCTTGGCGCCGGGCAGGATCAAATCAGAGTTTATCCAAGAGAGGACGTAGTTAACTTAATCGTGTCTCCTGACTGAGACAAACTTTAGAGTACTAACATCAGAGTTGTAATATCCGAGTTGACTTTTTTCTCTAGCTACATTACCTCGTCCTTTAGAATACATATTCTTTTTTAAGCGTCTTTTCATTTTATCACTTTCAAAGTGATAAAATGTGAACTTCGTAACCCAGTTTCTGATGCTTGTATGTGCCATGCCAGTGGGAATTCGTTAAACTATGATTCTCCCTAGCCGTAATATCCAGAATATTTCGTTCTCCCATTTTTTCCCAAATGCCTCGACTTCTCATAAAACAATTTAACACACGACAAACGTAGTTTTCCTGAACCCGTTAGCCATAACTCGCATTTCCCAACAGTCGCTTCCCCTAAATTATTTTGTCCTAAAGAATATATTTCAAAGTCGTCTCTCTTAGTTCTGTTTGTTCTAAATTTTCGATTTAGAATGGTTTGTTCTAAAATGTTTTATCATAAAAAGTGTTTTGAAGTCACGTGTCTTAAACACGCTGTCCTAGAATATATTGACGTGTACGCAAATATACATTAACAGAATCGCAACGCTGAATCTATATTCCATAAGAACAAAAACTAACAAATCCTGCAATTTATTATTATTGTCATTATTATTCATAAGAAGAACTGTTCGTGATGGACGTTCTCGTCTAAGTATTAACCATTAACTATGTTACAAAACTAACGACATTATTAGTTTTTATTTAATCTAGCCATTAACTTTACGTTAATCAGTTGTCTACACACTTCCAAACTGTTCATGTTGAAACGAATAATCCGCCATAAAATAATAAATTCCGAAGTGTCATATTTAAGGAAATTGTCTCAACAGCTTCAAAATTCTGGTGAAAAGCAAACGTTTTAAATGCCCGTCGGCGAGTTGGTTAACCAACGGAATTAACATTTTTTCAAACTAGAAAAGAGCCTAAATGTATTATTATTGTAGTACCCTCACGTCTGTGTGGCTGTACTTGAAACTCAAAAACACACATTGCACACATGTTTTGCTTATACTGAGACCACACTTCACAGGCAACCTAACAGGCATTCCCTTGCACAACCGCTTAATAATAGACATACAATGATACGTATGGCAAAACTCAAAGACAATTACATCATACGAATTGTTTAAGTCACCAAATGCAAATTTACCACAATCCGGATGGAAAACTGTAGCATCGGCCAAAATTAACTTACACGCAGAAGACTTGGCAACGGACGAAGGTCCATACAAATACAATTGCTTCCGTCTATCTCGCCACCCTTCTTTAACCCAAGAGTTATGCCACTCAAACCAGCCAAAATAAGAGAGACTACCACGGGAAATGCCCGGAGTCGTCGTCTTCTTCTTTCGCTCAAACTCATTCAAACAATCCCTAATGTCATTTCGACAATGGTAATTACGTACAACGAAAGGATCCAAATTACTAAACCGCCCAGCCGTCTTCAGCCAATCAAACAACTGCACATTAAAATGTAAATCTTTAACACTTAAATTTGTTATAGGCGAACGGTCTTCCTTCGTAATATACCTCAAGCAAACACGTTTTTTACTAACACGCTGCACATCCACAGGACTGAAATACGAACGCAAAATTTCTCCAACCTCACTCAACGGCAGCCGTTCAACGAGCGGATGAAACCGTAAATACTTCACTATCATAAATGCCTATTCCGCGTTTCGATCGTTATTACACCTTAACGGGCGTTCAAGGTTCAACAATTTTACTGTACGTTTTCACCATATAATATGTTCTTTGTACTATAAAATAATCGAATTAACTACTGAATCCACCCAAGACTAACTCCACCCAAGACTAGCTCCTGACGAGACCAGTTCCTACAAAACAGGATACACCAATCGACAAGACCACCTGCACACCTATACAAAAAACGATGATGGATAATCTCGAAAAAAGTCTCCTAATAAGAGTCTCGTAGCTAACCTCTTCGCAGAATTTTCGCGAATCATTTCTGCTAGAACTTACCATAATAAAGGGTTATACTAACTTACCAGACCAACTGACCAGGCCAACCAACTAAATCGAACTATAGCCCTCCTACTACATGCACTCACACAAATTATATATTAATTGTTTACACTACTGCCTTAATAAGTTTTCAGAGAAGCAAAAGGGACTGTATAAAAAATTAAACACATATTACTATGTGCATACATTTTAGTTATTTACTTACTATATACATTCTATCTCTCTAATTATTCTGAACATTACATCTTTGCATTTCTCAGATGTTTGCAGATCATGGAGAGTAGCCAACAGTCTCATCTGATATAACCCTGATTCTTCAGTTCATATATGACCGTTAACCGTATGTATGAATATTTTATTTTTCTGCTGTTTCTTTTCATGTTTGGTTTATTCGGTTATGCTATTATTATATTACTATTTTCATATATTATACGTGAGGATTTATTATTCACTCTGATAAACGGTTCTGAAGCCTTAGCTGACACGTAAACCTATATTTTAAAGTCGAGATGACCATTAGAATATCCGCCATTTTAACGGCCAGGGCTTCTCAACTCGAGCGCTCATTTCGTATGCGAGCTATAGCTAGCGCAGCACACAGGTTTCCGGGAAACAGAATACGTATATAAGAATGACCATTCGAATTTGTTCGAATTCGAGCGCTTGAGCTGTATTCTCGAGCATGGGCCCCCAGAACCTTGCACGTAGATGCGCCGGGGCTATAGGTACGCATGTCGGTGTCGCCCTTATTGCTCCATCCCTTCCGTGCCTCGAATAGCCGAAACAGCTCTGGGCACATACGATCCTTTTAAGGTGGCCGCCTGGTTGAAAGAAGTTTGCACGTCTGAGGCCTAAAAGCGTGGGGGTGCTAGCGGCGACCGAGACATGTGCATCAACTCTCTCATCGCCTCTACGCGCAAAGCACTGAAATGGCGTGCAGTCTAGCCGTCGATAACGCGCCTCTATGGGACTTTCAGCGGAGACCCTGCCATTTTATTACGTATTAATTAAAATAAAGGTTTGATGCACGCCCCTATTCCTTTTTTAATGTTTCTTACCGCAATGTTCATACATAAAAATGCCCGTGAAAACGCTCGTTTCAGCCATTTTCACTATCACAAGAACATACTTTAGAGAGAAATGGAGGAACTGAAAAACGTGTAGAGACGCGTGACGTTTCTTAAATGATATTCGTAAACAGACCTCGCTCAGACACGTTGGACAGTTTTTTAATCAAATGTTTTCTGCTGGAGCTCTGCACACCGTTCGGCGGCCTGCCCACCAGGCGGCTACCTTAAGTGCTCTGCCTACCAAGACTGCAGCGACGTAGTTTAAATGGTGAATCAATGTTGAATAAATACCTTCCCAGTGCATCAATTTCGATGATAACCGTTTCAAACAAAAATTATTCTACGTGGTATTTCTTAGGGAATACTGGCACCTTAGAAAATCTTGCCAATTATTTCGATTAATATTAATTTTCTAAAATTTGACTTTAAAATAAAATATAAACTTTACATAAAATGAATGACATTTTTTCTTTTTTTATTTCTTAACGTGCCGGTATTCTCTGAGAAAATTGTGTTGATAAGTTTTTCTTTTTTGTTTTAACCAGTTATTTTTAACATCGATGCGTTAATTTATTGCTCCTGGTGTTACAAATAAGAAACGTTATGATGCATACTGTACATATAAGAAGACAAAGAACCTGTTTCCTTACGACTACCAATAAGCTGTAGGCTTCGTGCTCCGCGATAGTGATATGAACCAATCATAACGCAGAGTAGTAGAGTGGTTTATGAATCAGTTACCCCGAGGAAATATCATTGGACACTGAGACTCACAGAGTATATATAGTATTGGTCAAATATAACCTTCCTGTGCAACAAGTTGATAATTGTCTACAATGGGTATGAAAGGGTTTGAGTCCATTCACGGTATCGAAGATTACACTAGGGAGACATCGCACCGCCTTCGTGCGCTCTCAGCGTAATAATATTTTGCATAACAACTATTTCTTACTAGGCATTACCAACACACCTATTTTCTATCTAGATTTATTCATACCAATTATAAATAAAATATTACAATTTATAGATAGAATATAAATGAAAGTTCAATTTAGTCAAAAATAAGGCACTTTTATATAAAAACAAATATAAAACGCTTGTAATGCGTTACATATTTAGAAAACAACTGAACACTTCACACCTGAGGATAATTTTTCAAAGAGTATGATTGAAAAAAGTGTGAAGAAACCCCCAAACAGACTATGACATTGATTCCTCATTTAAAATGCGTGTTATAGGCTAGCTAGGCTCGGGCCGCGACGAAGCGCAACTTCCGTGTTCCGCCACGCTTTAAAGAAAAGAGCAGGGGAGCCTAGCGATTCTCCCCCTATCCACCCCCCACCGACCCCCTTCATCCCCGCGAGCAAACAACATACCTGGCGCCGTTCCCGCGGAAATGGGTTGTTAGAAATTTGCATGGCTCGGAAATTACAGTCGGCGCAGCGTAGCATATCGAGAAGTGGTAGGAAGGAAGAAGGGGTCCGGATGAGGAGGCGAGGAGGCGAGGAGGCGAAGGAGAGCTGGAGAAAGAGGGTGGGAGAAGGAGGGTTGTTCTCCAAAGTTTCAAGTCGTCTGCGTCTCGTCTTCTCCTCCTGCTCTCCACACCCGGGGGGCCCTTTAATCCAGTTGAGCGGATAAAGAAACTGCAGGCTTGGCAGAAGTACGAAGGGGGTCGACGAGGGAGGGGGGACGCCAGGAAATTCGCCGCCAGTCGCAAGTGACGCCGTAATGCAATTCGGCGCTCGCGGGCCGCCCCGTCGCGGAAGAGAAAAAAAAATGGCGACGGCGGCGCCTCTCGCACGAGTTCCAGCATGGAGAACGGTACAGTCGGTCCCACGTGCGTCGCCTGGAATTCCCACGCGCTCTGAGCGCTCCCGTTTCAAGTTCATTTCAATCCGTCGCTTCTCCATCTTCACCTGTCTTGGGCCCAAGATCTCAGCTGCTAATCTCCGCCGAAATATCTATCGCATGTATGTATCACCTGTTCGACTGTCCTCTAAAATTTTTCATTTCTCCCAAGAGTGTTTTTTATCGTATGGGCAATTCAAGGTAAAGTCAGCACTTTTGAAATACCTCTCATTTGGAGTAATCCTTACTACTATGTACTGCAAAAGTGTATTTGTTTGTTTGTACTTCTTTCACGTCAAAATGGAGCAACGGATCGACGTGATTTTTTGAACAGAGATAATTGGAGGTCCAGAGAGTGACATAGGCTACTTTTTATCGCGGGAAAATATCTCAAACAGTTCCAAAAAATGATGATTAGGGATGTACATAGGTACTGGATTAAACTTTTCTTATGATTACTGTATAAAGAAACATTGTTAAAATAACCCGCCATTCCTCCTTTCTTTTTGTCTATGGGCTGTCTTACATTCCTTCCCAAGAGCCGCAGTAACTCAGTGGGTAGAGAACCCAATAGTGGGGCTGCAGAAACTCAGTCGGTAGAGAATCAATTAATGAGCTCGCATTAGCTCAGTGGGTAGAGAACACAATAGAGGGGTTGTAGTAGCTCAGTAGGTACAGAACACAATAATGGGGCCGCAGTAGTTCAGTGAGTAGAGAACACAATAGTGGGGCCGCAGTAGCTCAGTGGTTAGAGAACCCAATAGTGGGGCCGCAGAAACTTAGTGGGTATAGAACCAATTAATGGGGCCGCAGTAGCTCAGTGGTTAGAGCACCAAATAGTGGCGCCGCAGTAGCTCAGTGGATAGAGAATCTAATAGTGAGGCCGCAGTAGATCAGAGGGCAGAGGATTCATCAAGGGGGCCACAGTAGCACAGATGCTAGAGAACCCATTAAGGGAGCCGCAGTAGCTAAGTGGATAGAGAACACAATAGAGAGGCCGTAGTAGCTCAGTGGGTAGAGAACCAAATAGTGGGGCCGCAGAAACTTAGTGGGTATAGAACCAATTAATGGGGCCGCAGTAGCTCAGTGGTTAGAGCACCAAATAGTGGGGCCGCAGTAGCTCAATGGGTAGAGAATCTAATAGTGAGGCCGCAGTAGATTAGAGGGTAGAGAATCCATTAAGGGGGCCACAGTAGCCCAGAGGCTAGAGAACCCAATAGTGGGACCACGCGCGAAGCAGCAGGTAAACGTTAGTAGTCAGTAAATTTATTTTATTTTAGCCTTGGGCATTAACTTAATATACAAACTGTGATTATTACTTAAATGGTGATATTTATTGAAAAAGGTGATTAAGGGATAAAAAATGGCTGAGAGTAAAACATAACTAGGGCCTCAAAAGAGCTCACTTTACCGTGAACAGCCTATACAATTATAGAAACGTAAAATGTTATGGGATGTCATTACAGTGAGCTTCGGACCACCTCATTATACAAAGTCTGATTCACACTGAAATTAACACAGGGGTCGTTTTCTTATCTTTTCGTTAATTCTATGCCAAAAGTTTTGTAATATCGTATACACTTTCACATTGGAGTTAACAACAAAATTTCTCTAATAATGTGTGATGGAGTGCTACCTAATATGCTGTTATCTGCGATCCTTAAAAGTTCGTGTATATGCATGTAGGCCTATATGTACCTTAATACATATGCACTTCATACAAATAAATACGAAATCTTACTCCATTACAACTGAAACTTTTGCATGCGTGCGCTCTTAATATTCTTATATTTCACTAAAACTGACGCCTAAATGCGTTCATATTATATTTCTGTATGTTTGAAAATTTTTCGAATATTTAATATACGTGTCATTATGGTTGTATGCATCAACATCATATGCGCACACACACACACACATACAGACACACACACATGAAACTAAAACGTCAAATTCCATTGCAATGTCACGGAAGTTCTCAATTAATGCCATAAACCAATATTCAGTCCAAACAGAAGTTGGTAGGAATGAAAATAAATACAGAGACGTAAATACGAGAAATCTCTGCTAGAATGTGATTGACTAACACTGCGTTAACGTTATGTAAACTTCATTGTGACTGGTCCTAGCGTGATGCATTAGTAATCGCCGCCACACCACTAACGCGCAGAAGGGAAAATGTTTTAAATGAGTGTCTTCAGGATTATATTTGTAAGTGCCTTTTTCTTTAATTCTACCGTAGAAGCACATGTTTGTTTTTGTATGCGGGGCCTTAAACTGAAGCTATTTCGAACCAGATTCGTTAAGGGATGCAAGTCTTAATTAAATAAAAGAGTTGATTATAATTTCCTAATCTTACTTACAACAACTACCAACAAAATTTTCTCGGCACAAATTCTCAAATTAAATATATATCACTTGCTGTTTTCAATTATGAATTCAATAAATACAATTGAATTGTCTCACAGAAATTAATGTAATTAATTTGATTAAAAAATAGTCCCAATAGACAATGTATCAAAACGTATTCATTTATTTTCATAAAGTATATGGCCATGTTTGACAGTTCTAATATACATAATAAAATCCGTATCATGTGTTCTTTCATTTCCTCCTTCTATTGGTCCATGTCCCACCAGTCCGCACTGTTCTAGAGTTCTCCAAGCGCCCTCGTGGAGAGTTGCCTTCACTCGTCGGGTATCACGCCCTCTCGTCCATCCACTCCACAAACACCTCGTCCGCCGTCGTCTCGCAATCTCCCGTAGTCCTCCGTCCTACACACGTCGCTCGATTACCGCACTCAGCTAACTCCATACATTGTCTTTGTATAATCCATTCACGGTTACTCCAGCCTTTTATGAAGCCCTGCTAATGTTCTAATTCCAGGATATCCATCCACCTCGTGCAAACAAGGCTTAACAAGGATATAAAATTACACCAGAAGGACAACGCACAAATTTCGTGCGCACTCAGTTGTAATGATATTTTGTATAAGAACTGTTTCTCACTAGACGATACCAACATACCTATTATCTCCCTGTTTTTTATATTATTATTTATCAATGAAGCATTATAATAAGATATTAATAACATTTAAATTAACAGGAAAAAGAGTAACTTTTCTGAACACACGGATAAAACGCTTGTGATACAGGACGTATTTAGGAAATAACTAAACATGTCACACATGGGGAAATTTCTCAAAGGTTTGATCCAAAAAGGCCGAAGAAACCGTGAATGGACTATAAATCGTTATTCTTCGACTACAATGAGAAAACCAATGCATGCACATGTGTCACAAAGGTGCCGACGGATAGCATTTCTTGGAAGAGAAAGGTCATAAATAACTAACTTTGGCGAGACACAGTGTAACTGTACTGCGATAGTACGACGATGGTCTCGGGTGACACTGGGAAGACGGAAGAACACCCAGTCAAATACAAACTGCCTCGAAAAGTTAACATAATGGATGAAGGGTGGAAACAACGTATCACTGCAGTAAATCGCCTACAAAAAGATTCCTTTTTTTATTCTTTTCATCTTTCTGTCTAACTTCCTCCCCTTCATTTTTTTTTTTTTTGTTTCGTGTCCTCTGTTTTTCTTACTCTCGATATCCTCTCTATTCTCATCCTCATTCACTTTCTCTTTGTCGCACAAAAAACTCGCCACTGAAAGACAAACCTCCCCCTTCCAACCTTTCAAATCTGCAGCAAGCGGCGTTCGAAGTTGTCCTGTAGCGGAAGTAAGTTCGCTAGCTCCTCATCGGGATGTCTTCTGCTCTGTTGGAGCTCAACTCGTTGGAAAAAAGGCCGAGATTCACACACGTCGACACATTCTTCCCGAAAGTTACGTTTCCGTATTTCGCAAACAATACGAGAAAACCCAGCGCAATTGTAGTATACCTGCTGCCTACAGACCATACGGGCAAGGAGTTTTTCTCGGTGCAATTACTTCACTCACTAATCATCGTCAAATATTGCTCGGTTCCTCTCTTCTCTCTCTCTCTCTCTCTCTCTCTCTCTCTCTCTCTCTATATATATATATATATATATATATATATATATATATATATATAATCAGCGTGATAATCCACCAATTTCTCATATAAATGATCTCGGATCTCCTTTCTCCTAATCAATTTTTACAAAACGCGCGTATTGTTGATTGCACCTCATACGCACGCTTTTAAAACATTTCCGTGGACACATTTACAGCTTTACTTGCATGGTGAGTTCATATACGCGGACAAGCAGGCAGAAATAACTAAAAATGGACCCTTCTCCATATTTGCAATACAGTGAACTTTCCACGTCCCTGTACTTTCCGGTACGTGGCTGTGCAGAATTCTGTTGCCCATCATAAGGGACCAGTTTGTAGCTGAGCGACAAGAGAACGGCCCAGCAGCATATTCGCCGCCCAACAAACATCCGGTCTTCAGTCTTTTGGTAGCAGCTGTCGGAACGCACCACCTGATGACTGTAATACAGCTGTGATAGCAGCATCGCAAACGCATTTCTCCCCCTTTCCATGTTACCCGCTTCCTTCTTACGAGAGCTGCAGCCCAGATACCTGCCGGCTACAGTACTACACCCAAGCACACTCTAAATCCGAATCAGTGGGAAACCACTGATTCGCAGAGAAATTCAACTAGTACTCAAATCAGTGAAAATGGCTTCACTTAGAATCAATGGAAAACCACTGATGGTTTTGGTGAAAAAATTTCACTAATTGAATCAATGACGTGAAACAATATTTCACTGATCGAATAAGTGACGACCAACTGCAGCGGCGAATTAAATATAGCTTTTATTGAATGTAGGCAAATAATTACGCGAAATAAACATTTTCACGATAGTTTACTATTTGTATTGTGTAAATTTTTAAACGATGTTCGACGGCCATTTTTACAGGCAATTTCAGTGCTACATCAGTCAAAAATAAACCACTGAGTAAACAGTGGAAAAAATGACTGACGAATCAGTGGGAAATGTCACTGATCAGTCAGTGAAGGAAATATGGGATATTTTCACTGGTTCATCATTTAAATTCACTGCGGTGACGATTTAGCTGTCAGATACGTTTGACTGATTGAAACAGTGAAATTCTCACTGATTCGCATTTAGAGTGCAGGTTTTGCAATTCATTAATTTTGTATTAAGAATTATGCAGTAATCGCAGTTCTCACGCGCACGGAATTGCGTCTTCTTGATTTACGATTCACAATTCATAAGATAGTTCTTAAAAGTTCAGTCAATGAAATCGTGCGATCATCCTGTTCTATTTACTTTTGGTTGATGATTATTACTGATCTACCCTCGCATGACACCATCATATATAAGCAGATAATTTCTTTCAAAGCAGAAATATTTTTGCAGTAGAGCTTATTATTGTCAATTTAATTCACAAATATATCTAATGTAGATACACATGCCTTTTTAATGTTTTTGATGTTCACATTATTGTAAAAAATTAGATATTTTCGCCAACACAACCGACTGCTCTGTTACGATTGGTCACCGCCACGGAATGAGAGAATGGGTGAAGGTATTTGGATGGCTCTTAACATTGGGGTCTTGAGAGCCGATAAGGGTGAAGCGAAGTGAGTATGGAGCAACGACGGAATGCAAGGGCGGGGGAAATGGGAGACCCTCGAAAAAATACCGCCGGCCAGCAGCATCGTTCCGTGAGCGACCCCGCCGGAAATCGAACCCAGTTCGCCAAGGTGGGAGGCGAGTAGTCTAACCACTGCACCACCACTGCCCTACAGACACAAAAATTTTACTTATGATATAAAATATGATTTTTTTTTTAATTCTTACGTGAAGCTGAACCACTCACATGACCTGTTAATTTCTATTGTGAACCAATGCGCCAAATTACACACACGCAGCGCTCTTCCGTATAAGTCATGATTCTAACAAGAGAGCTTAATTATTCAATTGTGAAACGAACTTCACGAATCTGGGGCAACCTTTCACAAATAGCGGGGCATTCCAAGGACATCCGAAGATGACGCAGTGCCTCCCAAAGCCACGTGCTGCCAAAGGGTCAGCAACGAGTGCAGACCCGCTCGTCCACGAAGTGAAGGGAATTTCTGCTCAGTTGGCGACAAGCTGCCCCCCCCCCCCCCGGCACCGCAGCAGACGTCTATGGGGAGAGAGCAGAGGGAGAGAAATACTGGTCTCCTAGCAGCTCCCCCCCCCCCCACACACACACACAAGGATTCTGGCACATGCGAACACGGGAAATCGCATCACGGCGGAAGCACTGGGGCGGATGAGGCAACCACATTGTCGTCTCCTAGTTTCCCTTCTTCAGCAGCGTCGTCGACAACTCAGCCTCCGCGAACACGATTCAACTACGTAGCAACATATTTTATTACAATCCCCCTCCCCCACCCTCCTCGCAGACGGGATCATCGAAATATACTGCGACAGAGTGATACGCGTGTAGCTGTAAACCATTTCCCTTATAGAAACGACGCTACAACCACCTTTCGCAGCGTTCCACTCAGTCCTCGGGAAATACTTCCCTATATTCTAAGTATAAATTAAATAGATATTAAAGCCGTTGGCCACGGAAATAATTATCATTTTAAATTCGTATCATATATTGTTCAACTTGTAGACATCACCTGCGACAACCTTTTAATCGAAATAACATTTTTCAGATCGCATGGTTTCTGCGAAGTGGCATGTCAAAATAAAAATTTTACTGTTTTTATATTGTACAAATATGAGGCAACTGAAAGATCTCGTCTTAATTCATTTTAAGGCACGTTTGGCAAAATTTTTCTTCTGAACATTTCAGAACCACCACAAAAAATTATGCAAATGATTTCCTCATATTTTAACAATTCTTTTTTAACATTTCGTTTTACATTTTTATAGACATCTTGAAGTAGCTCTTTCCATATAATTTCAGTGTGAATTATCTAATTTCTGTCTGTAAGACGGTTTTCATGATTTGTACAGTTTTCTAAGAATTGATTATATGTGGCGCAAATATAAAATAACTTATTTATTTCGTGGCCAACGCTCTTAACGCCGAATATCTGAAAAGCCATCTCTACTGATCAGATTTCAACTGGCATTCAGATAATAAACTAACGTGCCCACGATGCTGGTCAAATACAATGTCCGGATCACTCACAAGAAATGCAGAGTCCGATTTAAAAAAAATTCCATCAATAGCTTTTCCCGATACCATAATTAGCTTGATTCAAGCTTGACTCACACGTGTCATGGCAAGGCCCGTAATGTTGCAGTTAGTTTCGTGTGAAAGCCACGAAACTTGAATCAAGCATGAAACCAACCTAACTAGTTTCCACGTACCAAGATTGCAGCTGGTTTGATTAGTTACGCTTCTGCAAGCTCACTTTGGCAAGCTGCAAATATAATCCATGCCGTCTGCAAGCTTCATATTAGCAAGCAGGTGACAGTCGAGAGAAATGTGGCTTCGTTCGAGCTTGAATCACACATGTAATGACAAGCTTGTCCAGCAAGGCACATGCAAGTCAAATGGCAAGCTTGACGCAAGCTTATATCCTATCTGGGGAAGTATTCGTAAATTAGAAACTTCAGAACTATCTTCAATGATAAAACGAAAGGTATAGTACGATATAGTATGTACGGCTGTGTTGTGTCCATCATATGTTTTTCTCAGCTCTTTATTTTTATGCCTTGTCTTTTACCTACTTTTTTTACTACTTTTTGGCACCAATAATATTCAGGTCACAGGTACTACTAAAGTTGTATGTGTCATATTAAAAACCCCATTTTAATATAATGCCTTGCCTTATTTCTTTCAACTGCAAAGTAGACAGCGCGGATAGACGGGACTAAATTACAATACTGTCCGCAAAAATCCTTACAATGAAGGATTAAAAAAAAAAAAAATTAAATGTTAAAAAAATTCACTCCCTTCTCTGTCCGATAAAATATAAAACGAATATTAGCTAAGACGAAAATTCAACTCCGGGCCACTGGAGAAGTCGATGACACACCGTTTTAACATCAAAGACCCATTATTCGCCATGAACTTTGTTGCAGAAAAAATGCTTGGAATTTCAATTCATTACGATAAGGAAATATTCTTTGGTGCAAAAAAAAAAAGATAATATGATGAAAAAATGCAACGTACAAAAAAATTCATTTCGGGGAAAAATAAGTAGAAAATTATGGCAAGACGCTTTACTAAACAAAGGAGGCGCAATTACAGCGAGCTAAAAACAAAAAATCGCCAAATATGGTTCATGAGTTCATCGTCGAAAGCTATTCACGTACGAGCGAAATTGGATGTTTATTCATATATAATAAAAAGTACAGTGCAATAATGCACTGAGTAATATAAATGCATTTATTTGTATAAAGTGACTGTACGAAGTACACTGGTGTTTTAAATATCTATAGTAAGTAGAGTTATCGATCGACAAACTTTAAAAAATTAAATACATAGCTGTAATACGTCCGCACGGTGTCTTGTGTTAATGTTATGAGAAGTAACTGTAATGGATTACACCACAAAGTATTTGTCAGCTTCATACTGCACATGGGTGATAAAACACTATGGTTAGTAAAGTTTTTATGCATATTAGCACTGCTTTCAAAATTCCTTTTCTCTCAAATCGGTTTGTTAGAATACTTGATGATTGGTTGTAAAGGAATGTTTGGGAAGTAATGTATTTAAGTGGGTGTTAATTGTGTGATTTAAAACTGGATCTGAAAATGTAATGAACTATTGCAGTGTGTGTGTGAGGGAGTATTTGACAGACGCCGGCGCCTTTCTTCTTGCAATCTGAAATATTTCTCGTGCGTGCAACGCTTTGGAGAATACCCACATAGGATGAACACTTACCAAATTTAAAATTGACTACTTTTACCCCTCAAAATATAGATAAAACATAGGTAGCACAGGAAAAAGATATACCCTTGATAATTTAAGACAGAAGATACACTCAGAAATGACACAAGACGTAAGAGATTTCATACCCTTTGTATGAAAGCAACCAATAAAATCTGCTAACTACTCACAACACCACATTAATGTAACATATTTAAACTAGCGAAATAATATAACTATATATATATATATATATATATATATATATATATATATAGTTATATAATTTCGCTAGAAAGAATATTGAAATTACTGTGAAACTTAAAAAATAAAAATCAATCCGAAGTTAGAGAAACTGAACTGGAACTTGAGTAAGGCAAATTAAGACTTTTAAATAAATTTACCTATCACCTCTCTTTTATGAGTCATATTAAATTTCACATTACGTGACAAAATAATTGATACTGGAGCTTCTGGTTTGAATAACATATTTATGAGAGTCTCAGACCAATATGCAGGAAATCATTACACCTAGGCTAGCGTGCATGATATAATTACAAGTTCTCACGCCTCTGGAAAATTATAGGGAGGTAAAAACGATAAAACTTCGAAATAAAATTATTAGTAATAAGTTCCAGAAAATACTTGACTCTTGATAAGAAAACCAGAAAATTCATTGATGGATGATGACACGATAGTAACGTAAGCCTTTGGAAATACCCAGCCTTCCGAAGTGGAGGCGGCAGCGTCGGTTTAATATAAACCACACAAAATCTGAAAATCGCGCGTTTCAGGACTCATGCTTGTCCACGCACGTTTACAGAACTTTGAGGCGCCTTCTACACCTCTCCTAAGCTTACGATGGGCAATCGTGGCGAAATTTAACAGAAAAACCGCCGGACTAAAATTACGATGGACTACATCCCATCATGCCTGATTTGAGAGTCCCAGGGTTCACAAATAAAGCCAATGACCCGGAAACGAATCTAAGATAACGTAATTTACTGTTATTACTAACTTAGGACACAAATAGCAAAGGCTCATTTCTCTGAGGTGCGAATATAAAATTTAATACATACGTTTTTAATAGGCTGCTGCAAAGAGAAAATAAAATGAAAATAACTTCTATCGCTGTATATAAACTGCACAGCGTAGCAAAATTACCATACTTAAGAAAATAAAATTATGAAGTAATTTAACCGTGGTTGTCCTAAAGATACAATTCTAACCAAAACTAAACTAAAAATAATTAAACAAAACACATCCGGTAAAATAAAAATATACTAACTCAGTTCAGATAAAAATAAATAAACATATGGGATGTTTCTGTCTCACCATATCCATTGTTCAACTTTACATACTTATAACTTATTCCACATAAGTTTCTTTTCCGTTCGGGACCCATACCATAACAATAAGACTTCGCCCTGATAATGTGCCAAGAATCCTGATAGGTTTAAGCCAACGTGGTGATAAATTAAATGTTTTTTACTCGAAAATTGTTAATAACTCTTATAATTGATTAAAATAAACTGAAAAAATAGAGTACTCAAGTCTAGATTCTTACCGTATATAAATTTCACTACTCGCGATTCTTCAGTATCAACAACTGACCGCATTTCGTACAGTTGTATTATATTCCCTACCTTTTGTTGAACATTTTCCTTCACTATCTACAGATAAAGGCTGTTCACAATGAAGTGAGCACTTTTGAAATCAACGTTAAAAAAAAGTGTTCCTACCTACATTTATATCAATAGGCGCAACGAAAGACATGCGCCCAGTAAAGTTGGTAACGATGGAGGGAAAGTAGTTCCATATCTTAACGTCGAATAAAAAGTGTTAGGTAACCATTTGTGACGATTTAGATTATTTATTTAGCTTTCTGTTTTTTTAATGCATCGGAATGCAAAAGTGAGCAGATTTGTAAAATATTTGCTTTTATAAGTTTTAGGTCTCAATTGATCAACGCACGAATAAAGTGACGAGGTCCACGGTAATGTTAATTTTACATAAGGCGGAAGAATACAAAATGTACATACAAGTAGCTCTCAAGCAGGGCTTTCAAAAGTGCTCATTTTACCGTGAACAGCCTATATCAAGATGTCCGCACTTGTTAGTAATATGCAGTGTTTAGCAAGTTTGCTTGCTTTGTTTTATCATCAAAATCGATCCTTGGAAAAGGAGGACCTAAATTATTCTGGCAAATAAGCCGGTCCACCTCACAGTGGCGTTAAAAATTACAGTATCCTTTGGCCACCCATTTCCAAGGTGTTTCACCCAATGAAATACAATCACACACACTCATTTTCCACCAGGGCGAACCGGGATTAATCCCCGGTCGCTTCACTCCTGAATTTTTGCAAGTGAGAATCATGCCGAACGGTGCCGCTGGTCAGCGAGTTTTCTCGGGGATCTCCCGTTTCTCTCCCGCCCTGGTGTTCCGGCGCTGCTCCATTTTCACCTCATTTAACCTTCATCGGCTGTCAAGACCTCGTTGTTAAGAGCCGCTCATATCTCTTAACTCGACTCAAATCAATTCATTTTATTATTCTCGACTGTAACAACAAATCACACGCAAAATATCAAAGAGATCACACAAGCAGAGCATTCCCAAACGACATGCTGTAAAAGTTTTCTTGCCCACTGTGGGAATGGATGCCAATATAAAAGCAATAAAAGTTTTACGCTTCCCTTTATCACTGTTACTTTAAACTGCACGGGTCCATCAACTTTATTTACGGCTTCGTACGTAGAATCTCACATGGATTGACTCAAGTAAGAACACACAGCTATACAACATTCTTATCGCGTACAATACAATTAATTGTAGTATTAATGTTAGTTCTGCCGTAGCGCATCAAAATGTGTTATTTATTTTATTTATTTATTTTTGGCAAAATAAATGAAGTGTTGTTACACAGCGAAATGAATCAGTTTTCCTAGAAACCACGACAAACCTTTCATTGCTGCGTGTCCTAATTTCGGACGTCATTAAACAGAGTGAGCCCTCTTGCACGCGCCACAAATCTGGCAACTCTGCCAGTGCATGGTATCGAAATTCGCGGCCAGGAAAAGAGCTTAGTTTGTACGGCAGCCAGGTTCATTAACAGACAGTCAGCTGAACCGCGGGATAGGCGCTAATTGGAACCATATCCGGAGATAGTGCAGCTGGCAGATCACACAGCGGCACCCTCGCCCCACGACCCCGATGCTCAGACACGTACATACGCGCGCTACCCTCGATCAAGCAAGACATTAAGGGCGAAGTATCCTTGCCATCTTGGATTTACGTATTTCGCTTCATTACTTAGTTTTCGGAGTCAATATTTAAAAACCAAGCTAGCCAAGGCATAGGGAACGTCTTAACATACACTTCGAAATCCATCTTATTGTTCTTATATGATTAGATTCACATCTGTAACCTTAACAAAATATTGCCTAATTATTTCATAATGTTAATACCACATGGGAACATGCAATTATAATCGTAATGGTAAAATTTAAAAAAAATCGTTAAATAGTTTTCTGTGTCATGTCTGGCTTTGATGATTTATGTCTGGCCATAAAGTTTCATTACAAAGATTTGCAAAGAAAAATCGAAGATGGTAGGGATACTGCCCTCTTAAGGCTGCCGCCTAGTAAGGGGTGTGCGAGGTAAAACGATGAAGCGCTACGGGAGATGCCGGCAGGCTCATGTAGAGCGGTATCAACTCTACGCACAAAGTCGTGAACTCGCGCTCAGTGTACCCGTCGTACCGCGCTGGAACTGCAAAACAATGACACTAAAATTTTATTGGACGCAACACTTTAGCAAAGTCCACTGCACTCCTCTAGCGTAGTTTCGCACGAATCCGGTTAAAAATATGTTTTCAGCCACGTGGGCCTTAAAATAATATTTACAACGTATGTGATGTCTTGAAAACACCATACGCTACTGGTCTGAAGTCTATTTGGTTTTCATAGATAAGCATTTAGGACGCTAATCTACTCGTTTACATTTAAAAAAAAAGGGATTTTAACTGTATTTCAAGCGTGATGTAGGAGGTCGCTTTCATATGTACCTCGGCATCAACACTATGTGAAGAGAAACCACTTATGGGACCCACTCCGTAAAAAACAATCACTGAACTGATTTATTTTTTCATGCTCTATGCTGAAAGGAAGTGAGGCTTGGACAAGAAGTAATGTTCAGAAACCTATATTATAATGCTTTGATCGTAAATCGCCTAAATCTTTACATAGTGAAAACTACATAAAAAATTGTGGTAAGCTCTTCAGCTGCTATAAAATCCCATTACACGCCTTTTTCATATACAAGTTTGGCATTTTTTCACTTTAATTTACAATAAAGGAAAGACTGAACCAGACTGAACCTCTGAATGCATATATTTTGATCCTTAAAAACGATAGTAACAGGTTTTTAGTTTTTAGTAAACTTAATCTCGGTAATATATATTTTCACAACTTAACACCGATCTGTGTATTTGCGATTGTCAGTGCGTTTTCTGTGCGTGTCCTCTGTGCATATCTAACAATTCAGATCTCATCAAAGTTTAATAACGTTTTATCGCTTACGTCCTAAATCACATTCACTCATAATAGCTCACAGAAAATATTTATGTAAAATTAATGAATACTACAGACGGTTTATGCCCTTTTTTTTAAGTTACTTGTTTAAAAACTAATTATTAACATGTGGCTCATAAAACGTGATGCTTATAAACATTACCAGCTACTAATTACTTCAAGAAAGATTGTCGCACGTAGCAGGTGAGTGAAATACGTCGAGAGCCTGTATTATGTGATTCATTGCCTTCAATACTGCACCACGTATGCCCTGTAATGGGTTTTGATATCGCTCCTCTATGCAAGTGTATATAATAAAGGAGACGGGATGATGTTGATACTCGAATAAGGGATCAAACCGTGATCTGTGTGGAGGATATAACTTGGAACATCTCAGTCGCAGTATCCTCTGGGTAACGCTCTCCGAGAATCCTGGGGGCTGCGGTGGTCGCGTGGCTAATGCATCGAACTCCCATCATGGTTACCCGGGTTCTATTCCCAGCTGGGTCACGTCCACGGCCGTAGAAGACTTGCTTGAAAAGTTGACGCCCTTATTGACCCATTTAGTTCATTTACCCAGCTGCAGAGCGCTAATACCGAAGTAATACTGTTGACGTGGCTAGCATAGGGAGGGGAATTGCAATTTTTTTCTTAAAATGGGAAAACGACGTTCATATCTCTATAGTGTGATCCCTATACCAGCAATACTAACAACACTAGTTTGCTTGCAGCGCTATGCAGCTACTGCACGAACTAAATCAGTCAATAAGGGGGTAATTTCGTTATCATTGTTAGATAGGCGCGTGTCCAGACCTGTCTTCTAGGGCCGTGGTCACATCTGTATATGCATATAGGGAAAATGTGGCAGACGTTTGTCCTACCGCTTCATTCCGTCGTCGCTTTGTTTAAGTCCTCATTCGACGTCACCCATCACGGATGATAGGCACATACAGGTACCATCAGAAAAGTCTGTCTCTCAATCACTTCACCCTTGGCTGCGTTGTCACCATTGTTATCATCGCAATCGTCATCACCGCCATCATCGTCGTCATAGCCATCATTATCAACATTATTATTACCATTGTCATCGTCACGATCGTCATACACATCATCATCGTCGCCATCATTACCATCGTAATCAGCATTGTTATTAGAAACATCATTGTCACTGTTAGCATCGTTATCACCATCTTTATCGCCACAATCGTCATCATTATCCTTTTATCACTACCAGCGCCAATGTTTTCAACATCTTTATCGCCACCATCGTCATCACTATCCTTTTATCACTGCCATCGCCAATGTTTTCAACATCGTTATCACTGACAAAATCACCATACTTATTATCTTCGCCATAGTCGTCGTCGTCATTGTCATAGTTATCACCATCATCATAATAACTGACATTACTGCAATCACAATACTCGCGACCATCATCGTTATCGTAGAGAATCCCCACCGAAGATGATTCTGGGTAAACTGAAGCAAAGCAGTAAAATATAGACTTCTGTCACGAAAAGCGCTTGTATTCATAGCCCATATTATTTTTACAGCTGTGCGTGTTTGGCACGACGTCTCTGAAGAGCTGCAGCCACCCAGACTACTCCACGCGACGCGTCAAGAAGCATCGAGCTGCTTAAAGCAGCACAAAGAGCACATCGCGTGTCTACTCCACTTGGACCGCTGTTTCGCAGAACAATGGCCGCGTCGCATAAAGGATGGTTTCCACTTGAGACGCTCTTTCAACTTGATGACGCTACGTACATCACAACACCTTCCTTCCCTTAACTTACGTAAGAGTCGTGAAGGGGGAGAACGGCCTGTCGTTGATCTCGGCGGATAAAGGTGCCTGGACAGCAACCATGGCAGCGCGACTTCGATCCACTGCCACGATAAGCATTTTAACTTCCAGGGGAAATATAAAGTTTACTGTATTTTCAATTCAGGCCACTAAGGTTTCCGCTCAGCTATTACATGAACTCCATTGCCGCTTTTTAAAAACATTGTGCAGGCAAATTATACAACAGAAAAAAGAAACCCATTTTCGTCGTTACAGCATAGTTATTCAACACAATAAAACTCTTGATAGGTGAGATGTAAAAGTCTTTCAAATGTACTTTTTTTTTTTTAGTTCTTCGCGAATATCTCAAAAACAATGAGGTTTAGCAAACAATCTTTATTCGCTAAAATAAACTAAATATATAAAATTCCCTACAAGAATGATTGTGTAATTTTTTTTTCAAGTCAATACTTAAAAGCTAGAAGTCAAGTTTCAGCGATTTCTCAAAATTAGGAATTATATAGCTTATTTATGGAAGAAAAACTTTCTGGTTAACTTACAACTTTTTCACTTATATGTTATTATTGAAATTTATGATCCTGTAGATTATAAATATATTTACTGGCACTGATGGCAATCTGTATTACCGAGACGAACATCGACTTCAAACAAAGCGATAATTCAAATATGAAGAAATGATGTGCACGGCAAACATTATTTTGGGTTCTCTCAAGACAACAGAGCACGGTCACTCAGACTTTCACACTGCAATCTGTAGAGGAAGAGAAATTCACTACTGAATTCACACTAAAAAATAATTTGTTACCAGTGAAAGAGGCAAAAACACACAAAAATGGGTTTTAGCTTAGCCGTGGGCATAGTCGTGGGTTTTACGTGAATACGTCTTGTTAAAATTGCAATGCCAGCCACTCGGTGCGCTGAGGCGAAAGGCAATCAGCGGCAGCTTACTCAGGAGACTGAGTCAGCACGAGCAGCACTGCGCAAGCATAATCATCGGCAAAAAAACCTGTAGGTTGGGTCGAATTAATTAGATCTGTCTGACACCGAAGGATGGCCATCGGCTGACTACACTGAGAAAAAGGTTATGTTAAAACAAACAAGATTTGTTTGGTGCAACCAAATTATTTGTTTGTATAGGCGCAATGAAATATTTTGTTGCTGAAACCAGATTATTTTGTTGTCGTCATTTGGTTGGCCCAAACTGTAAGATTTGGTTGGTGCAACTAAATATTTGTTTGGCTACACGTACATTAAACAGTTTGGGCCGATATAAAAAACTTCACAAGTTCGACCGAATTTCGAACCTAGATCGTCTGAGTTCGAGCGCTACACCTTAGTAATCTTAGCTAACGTGACAAGTAATGACACTGGGAATCTTTTATATTGATACAACTATTGGGCAACGTGTGCAAAAACACATTTAAAGGTTTACAGCTTTACTTGTTGCATTGTTTAATTAATGTGTTTATACAATTTTTAAGCATCAATAGATGCACTAACAAACACGGTTACTATCCTAATTGTTTAGGAAAACGCCCAAACACCCATATTACGAAAGGCTCCAGCCGGCGTGAAAACCTAACCTCCGCAGACTCGCCGCTGGCGACAAACAAGCATCTGATTAAAATTGCCAGCATTCCCGGAGCGCAGCGCCTGGAGAAAGAGGGTGGGAACGGAAGGAATTGCGATCGCGCATTCCGAACCCACCACGTCCACTCGCCGTGTGATCCCTGCTCGCAACGCGCCTCAAGCACAGCAACAGCAAGTATATAGCATGTTCACAGCTAAACGAGCACGTTTGAAAATTCTTCTAAGGATCTCCTTGTATGCACACACGGTATCCTTCCGTCATATACAAAATAAGCATTTCCACGCGCCTAAGCACTATATTCACGCGTCGGTCTGGTGAAATTGCGAAAATATCAGAACAGTTAATATTTAACTAATCTAATAATTCTTACACTTACAGGCAGTTTAAAAATAACAGAAATGACAAGAAATAATTTGAGTATTCACAAACATCTACTATGCAACGGTAAAACATAGGACTACTTCCCATTCGTTGTTACCAACGATACTGGACGCATGCCAGTTAAAGTGTATGCAGGGTAGGGGCAGTGGCATTTATCAAAAGTTGATTTCAAAAGTACTCACTTTACCGTAAACAGCCTTTAGAAACTGGGAACCGGAAAGTGCCTCGACGTGCTACTTATGGACGGCAAATTAAAAAAAAAAAAAGTGTAAAGGTATGTGGACGAAAGTCGTCGCTCGAGAGCTTGTCGCCAAAGCGACGATGCGACGGTCGCTTTTCGACTTATCTGGCACCGCAACAAGCAGAGCCGACGTTCCAGTAGGAAATGAAACGCTGGAATCTCTCCAGTTCCAGAGTCATTAAGAGCCAGCCTCTGTCTGAATGCTTTCGTGGCAGTAAATGCTCGCGCTACGGTCGAGCTTCAAGCGTGTTTGAAAGGGGACCCTGTCTTTACAGGCGCCACGTGTAGTCAGCATGTACGCGGAAATGCAATACTATTTGTTTGTGATAATTTATATTTTAATAATTATATATGTTAATATAAAAAATTCAGTACGTTCGTGGTAAGAGAAGGTTATTTTCAAGAATAATAGTAACCGTAGACGAACATGACACAATCACAGCGATTAAAGCTACATTATTATCGTTAGGTAATTCATTAATATACATAGGCCGAAGAAAATTTATAGAAAAAAAACTATGAAATAAGTTGATTTCAAATACAGACGATAAAATATATAACTGATTCGGGTGAATAGACCTACGACCGTTCTGCAGTATGATTTCGAACAATTTCGGACATGACTTCAATAACTGCGAAATAAGATTTTACGTAATAATTCGGTGGTCTTCTATAATGTGGTTTGAATCAACTGAGAGGTTATTGAGATTAAGTTTAAATTTCAGTTGACAGCTTGCAACATGACACTGTACCGAAGCCGTCGTTTCCTGCATTTAACGTAGACAATGGCAACCAGCATGCCACGTTCGGTTCAGTACGGTTTGAGGAGCCGCATTGGCTAAGCATATAGACAGCTCTCCTCACACCAAGGCGAACCGGGTTCGATCCCCTGCTGGGTAACTCCCGGATTTCCACAAGTGGGAATCAAGCCGGACGATGCCGCTGGTCGGGCGGATTTTCGCGGGGGATCTCCCGTTTCATCACCCTTCCATTACGGCACTGCTCTATTCTCACCTCATTTCATCCTCATCGGCTCTTAAGACCTCGTTAAGAGCATCCCAAATCTCTCAACTCAGTACAGTTTGTTACGTGGATATAATACACGCCGCGTAAATAGCAACTAAACAGTCATTTATTAAATTATAAGTTATCCAATTTAAATTACTTAACTAATGCTGTATCTCACCGCCAGATGAAATAAGTCGCAGAGAGCAGCATCACCTGGACATATAGTGCCTTACGGAAGGCGGCATTCAGCAGGCACAATCATGCAAGGTAATGAGCATACTTCCCTGCATGGTGGGCGAGTGACCTGTCTGACGTAATGGCAGGGACCACAAGCACAGGGCGGTTATATCCTGAGAGACTCTCGAGGTATCGTGGTCACCGGAGAACTGCTTAAAGTGTCGCCAGCGTCACTTGGCAACTGTACGCGCTCTCCACACACACTACGCGATCCAGTCACCAGGATGCTGCAGGGGGGAAGCGGGGTCATCACAGATACCGTCGTCATTAACTAGTAAACACATGTGCAATATGTATAGCACGTTCAACATGACCACGCCCGTATACCATACGGCCAAATGTATATAAAAACTGCCCCAGGTCTTCTCAATTACATTATTTAGCATGGAAAGAGAGAAATACGAAATAAAAAAAATCCCATTAAAAAAATAATATTGTTCGGCCGAAAAGACCTCGCAACTGTAAATTACATTACCGAGATTGGCAACCTTAAATATACTAACAGCGGTAAGGTTGTGGTCTTGGGCCGGTTTTTATACCACGGTATTCCTTGGATGGTCCATAATGATAAATATTTTAATAATACTAAAACCAATCTAATATACAAAATTATTGAAATTAAACTGTGACAAGTAGGATTTTTTTTTACACTTTCACGAGTAATTTTAAATTTTTAAATAATATTTTAAATATTTCATTTAGGAAAATTTAGTAGTTAAATATTTTGGGGTATTTTTATTCTAAAAAATGTTAGTTACACATATTTAACCACTTTACGAACTATTAAAATATTTATCATTATAGCGACCATTCAAGGAATACTATAAATTAAAGCCCACAATGAATATGGTTGATAATGTTAGTGAACAGCCAAATTTGAGGAATTATTTAACTAAACGTCATGGGATAAAAACCGGCCGAGGACCACAACCTACCTTATTACTGTTATCCACAGTGTGACTAGTGCTATAGGTGCACGCTAAGCTGTCCACGCCCTCCAACACAGCGGACCAATCACACACATTCGTCTGTACAGCTGATGAGTTCTGAGTGTGCAAGAAAACGAATACACAACGTACGCACAGTGCAGCAGCCAATGGCAAGTCTGCTTGGAGTGAAGATACCAAACATGAATTCGCCCATTGTCGAATGTTCCTGCTGTAGATTACTTGTGTGACAGTTGTTAAGCCCCTGTCACACTGTTCAAATTTTCCCTTCCAACTAATTTTATCAAGTATTCTTGAATGTGTTTGAAAATGTGTCACACTGTCAAATTTTTTTACTAGTAGAATCTAATTTGAATTATTACTTAGTAAGATGCTGCTTTTGTTTTTCCATGCAGTCAATTACAGAAAGGAATGTACGGAATGTTGTAATTTATTTTCGCTTCTATATTAAATTCAAATTTTATTTATCAGAGATGTTTCCTGCAGAATTAAATTTAATGCCTCTGAGTTCTTAATATTCTGTGCAATTTTGACTTGAAAATGCATTCATTGCCACACAGATTCTACATAAATTAATTATCTTCATAACCTACTTCATTCCCAGCAATAATTGTTTGTTATTGAAGTTTTTTTTGTCGTACAGGATTCTGATTGGCTGAGACCGTCAAACATCTAAGAAATTCTAGAACCAGTGCAATATTTAAAATGTTTCATGGAAATTTAATCCATCAAACTTTTTCAGACACATGTGGCGGTGTTTATGACGTTTCCATGACGTGTTAGCTATCCAGCTTTATTTGACCATACTTATTGGAAGCATTTTGACAGAAAAATTTGACAGTGAGACAGGAGCTTTACAAAGGAATTTTTTTAAATCGAATTCTGCATTTGTACTGTTTGGCTAACAGAGGGAAAACATGCGGCACTGTACTTACTTTTAAAATTAACTACTGTAAGGAAATGTACGTTGCACCGAGTATACGCAACATATGGGAACCAAGAGCGTTGTGTGAGCGTCTCTTCGCAGCGCAGCGGCGGGCAAGCCAGGCTGCCGGTGTAACTGGCGAATCTTACCCCCAGGAAAAGAACGTACTACGTACATCATAATACCATTGGTGAGGTGTCGGCACAGTGGGGTGCCGTACGGAAAGAAAAGGGTAGATGTTCAGAATAGGGGCTTTTTAGAAAAATATTTCTTCTTCTTTTTTTTTTCGCGGAAAGTGGTATAATTCTGCTCTACTAATTACGCAGGACACGAATTTACTAGGCTTGAAAATCATTTCTGGAAAACTCCAAGCTTCGCTGATGCGTGACTACATACAGAAACAACCGGCACACCATGGATAACTGTTTTGGATATTAACTCCCCTGCTGGCGCTGAAGACTCTGGCTCGGTCGTAATGTTTGGCTACGCTTGAACAGTAATCTTATTTGCGAGGAAGCTACTTTTGTACCTTAAATTGTTATTCTACCAAGGGAGACATTGTGGCGAGAAAGTGAAGAGGGTAAAGCTCTCCGGGACAAGTGTCAACCTAATGTGTTGTGGTCAACCGAGGGTTGTAAACAGTGTTATACTGTTGTCGCGGGAATCAGCGGACCGCCAAGCGGCTTTAACACTTGCAGCTACTCAGGTATTCAGGGGGCAATAATGGCCTGGGTAAATTTCGCCTGCTACACCTGCCCGGGCGAGCCAGTAAGCAAGCAGGCAGTGTTGAGAGGGAAATGGGCAGCCTGGGCGAGTGCGTTATGTCTGTGCCCGCCTGCTGACGCGTGTACACGGTGTTGCCAACTGTAGCATAACTATGCCACATTCAGCACATTTTTGGGTCGCTGTGGAATGTAGCATACAAACGCAGTTATGCTAAGCAAAAGATTAGGATCTACTTTTACGCACGTTGTGTATTCTTCAGCCTTATGAAAATTAACATTGCCATGGGCCTCATCACTTTATTCATGCGTCGGTCAAGCGAAACTGAGAAATTATAAGAAAAGTAAATAATGCACAAATTTTGTCATTTTTACACTTGATGCACTAAACAAACACAAAGCGAAATAAATAATTGAAGTTATCCCAAATGTTTACCAGAAACATTTTATTGGACGTAAAGATATGGAACTGCTTTCCCTCCATAGTTACCAGCTTAACTGGGCACATGTCTCTCAGTGCGCCTGTTGAAATATTGTTGCAAAATTCTCTCTCTAGAAATGAAGTGGGCTATACCAAGTTCGTTAAGGGATGGAGGTGTTAATCAAATAAAATAATTAATTATAATTTCCTAATTTAATTTACAATAACTACAGCAAAATTTTCTGAACTCAAAATCTCACAATAAATTGATATCACTTACTGTTCACAAATAATTACTCCAATTTATTACAATTTATAATTACCATAAATAAATCAATAAAGATAATAATTCAAGATCAGTCCCAACAGACAGTGTATCAACCTATTCAGATATTCTGTAAAATGTGTGTCCAAATTGACAGTTCGAATATTTACAATGAAATCAGTATTACACGTCCATTCAATCCCACCTCAGTTCAGTCCATGTCCCGCCAGTCGCAATATTCTAGAGTCCTTCAAGCACCCTCACACACAATAGGCTTCACTCGTCGATTTCACACCATCTCGTCCATTCACGCCACGAACACCTCGTTCGCCGTCGTCCCGCAATCTCCAGTCGTCGTCCACAGCTAACTTCGCTCGCGCACACTCGGCCAGGCGGTCTCCGTCAAAGGCTGCCGGCTGCTGGGTTGCGGCAGTATATATAGTGTCTTAGGCCGCCACCTAAAATCTTCCCCAACTCGCTTAATGCGTCACGGAGGGCCGAGGTGCCAGCCAGTCTCGCCAGAACATTCTTGCATCGTCGCCAGAACAGTCGTAACCTCCAGCAGGGAAGAGGGGCTGTGACGCATGCAAGGCGCCGAGCAGCGCGACAGCCCGAAGGTCGGGGATTCCCAGAAAGGGGGGTCAGGTGGCAACCACGAGGGGTGAGGGGTGAGGAGGGTCCGCCGCCACAGCGACGGGCAGCAGCAAGTAACAATATATACAGGCAGGAGCAGTGATTTTTCAAGGTTTTTTTTTTCTTCAAAAGTGCTCGCTTTATCGTGAACAGCCTTTAGCATAATTTTTGTATGTACT
The DNA here is from genome assembly GCA_029891345.1 of Dryococelus australis. Lineage (NCBI taxonomy): Eukaryota > Metazoa > Arthropoda > Insecta > Phasmatodea > Phasmatidae > Dryococelus > Dryococelus australis. The sequence goes on from CM056997.1 coordinate 131,396,738, forward strand.
GCAACTACGTCATCAGTTCCACAATTAATTGCACACTTGTACCAAGGCATGCAAAGAAGTCTGAATACTTTACAGGCTTCATTCCAAGCAAATCTATGATAGCTTACGTGGTGACAAAGGCGTCATTGTATCCCAGTAGCCCTACTTTCAAATCAGGTTCTATTTTTGCTGACAAGAGGGATACAGAGGATGAAGCTTTTCCAATGTATTTCATTTTTTCCGTTCGAAAATAAAGCTCTAGAGTTAGTTTTTTTTTTTTTTTGTGACAATTATAATAAAGGCTGTTCACAATAAAGTGAGCACTTTTTAAATTAACCCTAGAAAAAAGTCACTATCCACACCTGCATATATTTTTACGGACGAACTGAGTAATATGGGCCCAGTAAAGTTGATAACGAAGAGTGGAAAGTAATTCAATGTATTAACGTCAAATAAAAAGTGTCAGGTAACCATTTGTGATATCTTAAATTATTTATTCCACTTTTTGATTCTTTTTTTTATGCATCGAAGTGTAAAAATGAGCAGATTTGCAAAACATTTTCTTTAAAAATAATTTCACAGTTGTACTTGACCGACGCATGAATAAAGTGACGAGGCCCACAGCAATGTTCATTTTCAATAAGGCGGAAGAGTACACTATGTGCATACAAGTAGATCTTAAGTAGGGCTTTCAAAAGAGCTAATTTTTACAGTGAACAGCCTATAGTAACAGTGTTTGTTAGTACATCCATTGACGCTTAATAATGGCACAAACATCCTAATAAAATAGGTTCAACAGTAAACTAAAAAGTAAAGATATAATAACTTGGCATATTAATTTCCGCACGTTGTTTAGTATTCGAAATGTATGCATTAAAAAATATTTCCACCTCACATGTAGGAACTTTAGCCTTGGCAGCAAACTAGTTATGTTGCAGTTTCGGTCGGCCTTCAGATTTTTTATTAATTGGAGTTGTTTAATGTAAATTACGTAGAAGCAAACAAATATTTATTTACACCAACGAACTATTTCTTTGGGCCAACGAAATAAGAACAGAAAATAATTTGGTTTCAGCAATAAACTATTTTATTGTTCCTATACAAACAATTAATTTGGTTGCACCAAATAAAGTTTATTTTATTCAACAAAACTTTTTTTTCCAGTGCAGTACCGGCCACAAATACCTTTCCAGTATATTATGCACACACAGTTGGGTTCAGTCGATCTAACTGGGTTAAGTCGACACATGAAAAAATTAACATTTTCAGTACCTTATATATGTATTTTTTTCTATAAAATGCTACAACTATGTAAAGTATACGCCAACAGTCACACTGCACAGTGGCGGCATCTACACGCAGATGCGGAAACTACGTGCAAGTTCGCACACGTGTGTTTCACCCAGATTGGCTGCAGGGTACGGGCGAACGCAAGTCACAAGGACAGAAGAGTGTCAACTCTAGAGGTGAACGCCACCAACTGCCACGCACGCCCGGAGCTACAGCAGAGTTTGGGGCGAAGCACCGGCGAATTTCGTACCACGAGGAGGAGGTGGGTGAGTGGCTTGTGTTTGTGCGGCCGAGGCCATTGTGAACCCGCAGGAGAGGGTGTGAGGTATTAGCCGAGCATGGCGGTACAGTTGGTGCGTTCAACATGCAGCCAGCGCTAGGTGGCGAAGCCGCGTACACCAGGCCATGTTTTCACATGGGAACCTTTACAATGCCGTCATTTAACGTTGGAAAAGGAGGTTTCATCTTCAATTATTTTGTATTTGTTGGCTCCACGCTCACTTGTCTTGGGATATGAGTAGATGTGAAGTGAAGAGATTTGGACGGCTCTTAACATCGAGGTCTTGAGAGCCGACGAGAGTGATTGATATGAGTATGGAGCAGCACCGGAATGAAGGGGTGGGGGAAACAGGAGATCCTCGAGAAAACCCACCGACCATCGGCATCGTCCGGCACGATTCCCAAATGCGAAAATCCGGGAGCGACCCCGCCGGGAATCGAACATGGTTCGTCTAGGTGGAACGCTAGTAGTCTAACCACTACACCACCGCGGCCCCCAGGAAACAAGTAGTCAGATCACAAAGGATGTGTCCGAAACCACTCATCGAGGGCCCTCCCTTACCTGGCATTGCGCCCTAAAAAAGTACGTCGGTGCTAAGACGTCACATCGTCGCAGTCCGAATTACCGGCAAGGTCACGCACGGATGCGCCCTTGAAAATCCAATTCAACTAAGGCGAGAGCTAAGGGCAAGAGCGAGGTCCTCTCCACGCGACCTTCACTGTAAGTATTGTTTTTCAATTAAGTGCAACAGTTTTGCAGTTTCTTCCTGCGAACTGCTGTACACTGCTCTTCGTACACAAACAAAGGCAGCGCAAGAAATTGTGTTAAAATAAAGCGATTTTCATAGTATAAGCGTTACAATTTACGAAACGAAGACGGGTGATTGTAATTATACTTGCCTCGCCACGAAGGGATCAAGGGAATGTGGAGAATCGTGGGTACTGAAGGGATCAAGAGTAAGTGAACGAGGGTATGTTACACAGTGAATTCGAACACAGCCAAAAGTTTATTAGGCTTGTCACGGTTAATTGTGGCTTTTGGAAATCAACCTATGAAACATGTCACTGTCTCTAACTGCAAATATATGTATGTGTGTGTGTATATATATATATAATTTAAAAGTGCTGTGTTGGCATTTGTGAATACTGAAATAATTTAATTTGCTATATACATTTTTTAATACATACGGGAGTAATAATTCGCAAGTTTGTAAAATATTTACTGTTATAATATTTACACAGTTTCACTTGACCGACGCATGAATAAAGTAACGAGGCCCACGGCAAAGTTAATTTTACCTGTGGTATAAGAATACACAACGCACGTACAAGTAGATCTTAAACAGGGCTTGTATCACTTTCGGAACCAATGTAATTTACTGTTCCAGGTGTTGCAAACAGAAGATTTTATGTTGCGTGCTGTACACAAGTCAACAGAACACTTGTTTCGTTGCCACAGCCAACGAACTGTAGGCTGTATATTAGGCTACAGTTAAATGAACTAAATATGACCTAAACCACTAATAGAGTTTACGAATCATTTACCCACAGGTAAGATCATTGGTCATTGAGATTTGCACTGTGCAGTACAGACCAATAATTATATATATATGTTGTTCACGGTAAAATGAACACTTTTAAAAGCCCTTCTTAAGATCTGCTTGTATGCACGTTGTGTATTCTTACGCCTTATTTAAAATTAACATCGCCATGAGCCTCATCATTTTACTCATGCATCGATCAAGCGACACTGTGAAATTATTATAAAAGTAAATATTTTACAAATCTGCTAATTTTTTACACATCTGATGCATTAAAAAATACAGAAAGCGAAATAAATAAATTAAATAATCCCAAATGGTTACCTAACACTTTTTATTTGACGTTAAGATATTGAACTATTTTACATCCGTAGTTACCAACTCTACTGGGCGCATGTCATGTCACTTCGGTGAGACCGTTAAAATATACGTAGGCAGGGGAAGTGACATTTTCTAATGTTGATTTCAAAAGAGCTCACTTTATCGTGTACAATATTTACACGTGTGTAATGTACACAATTGTGTATACTGGGTCTGAATGGGTGAACTGTGCTCAGTTCACCACGAACAGCCTTTAACAAGAAAATTCGAGTGTTTAGAAAGTCGATCCTGGCACCGCGTGAACTCTCTGAATGTCTGAGTCTCTGCATATGAATCAATACTTTTGCAATCATTCGAACGGGCAACACCGTTGAAATGCATTTATTTCAGTGTAAATATGTCAAATTATGACAGTGTGATTAAATATATGTCAGCAAATTCAATTTCATAAATGCGTGACTAAATGTGAATTAAATACCCAAACATTAAAATTATCACACACGGTGATACAAAAAAAAAAGCCTTGACAGTGAGATATTCTTATAGTCATTTTGGAAGTACTTGCATATTAGTGCACATCACATCGATAACAGAAAGTACATATTTCGGTCCTGCCGAAAATTATAGGAACTGTTCCCATACGGCTGGCACTAATTTTTCGCTATACAATAGTACAGCACCACCGTAAATTTTTTGTCCGCCATTTTTACTTATAACCATACATTTAAATTATTTTTGGAACTATAATACACAATAAAAATTTTAAAATCCTTCACAAATTCATACATACAAGAAGCTATACTACTGCACCGAAATCACTAACTGAAACGTGAATAATATTAGTTATTAGAAATCATTACAATAGCTATTCAGAAAAAAAAAATCAATTTTGTCAGATATACATTTTTCTACAGCTTAGTTAGTCCTCCAAATTTTCTATTTAGTATAAAAATATAATTAGTATAAAAATCGACACGTTTACATCAACCACGAAGAGTTAGTTAAAAACACATAACTATTGTATGTATAATTGTTTTAATAATGAAGAAGGTTAATCGGAGGGGCGCTTACATATCTATCGCGACGGCCGAATTTAGTACCTGGACTGATGAGCCCATTCTCTAATAAAATCTTAGCAAGGAGGTTAGCTCCTACTTGCGATAACAGATGGAAGCCAGTGACATCAATTACAATTTTCCTTAAAAGAATGTTGGTCTCGGGGTAAACAGCATTCAATCCTGGGTATAAATTCCCTTAGTTTTCCACCCAAATTTTACCCTGCTGAAATTCATTCCCGCTGAAAAGCATTTTTAACCTCCAGGAAAAACTTGCAAATTTACGACGCCAAAAAGGAGCACGTTCACATGCAATACTGCAGAAGTTTATTCTTTCTAAATTACAAAGTTTGAGGCTACATATCATTATAAAAAGAATACTTTTATTATAGCAAGTACCGCGTTTTTCGACGTGCTCCACCGGTTATCTATGTCTCCGACAAGATAATCCGGCCTTAAACAGTACGTAACAAGCCCTGTCACCTTTATTTTTAGGGGCCACCATGGCTGAGAGGTTAGCCTGCTCGCCTCCCACCAAGGCGAACCGGGGCAATCCCCAGCCGGATCATCGGATTTTCGCATGTGAAAATCGTGCCGGAAGATGCCGTTGGTCGGCGAGTTTTCTCGGGGATCTCCCGTTTCCTCCACCCTTTCATTCCGGCGCCGCTCCATACTCACCTCGATCACTCTCTCAAGACCTCGCTGTTACGAGCCGCCCAAATCTATTCACTAACTCCTCTCTGCTCACCGAAGTTCGATAGTTCGCAGTTTCATCGCACTGGTCAAATCGCTCAGCATGTGAACAGAGCTGCAGCGGTTCACGCTAGGTCGTTCGGTCAATCAGCTTGGCGTATCTATTTAGAACGCCAGTTTACTACTTGAATAGTTCTTGGTTCGAACACCGTTCAAAGCGCACACACACACGGGTTTTATTTTCAGGTGCAAGTTTTAAGTTAAGTTTAGTTTGTAAGTCCTCCACCTCGGGGACTTAAATGTCACTATTAAAAAAGTTTGATCACGTTATTGTTAACTAAGTAACTATGTTATAGGCTGTTCAACTGAGCATTTTTGAAATCGCTGCTGAAGATCTGCTTGTATGCATATTGCGTATTCTTTCACCAACCGTAAATCTATCATTACTATGGGTCCCATTACGTAATTCATGAGTCGGTCAAGTGAAACTGTAAAATAATTATAAAATAAAGGTTTGACAAACAAATTTGTTAATTATAAAATTTATAGGTATATATTAAAAACAGAAAGCAAAATACAAAATTTCTGTATTCACAAATGTCAATATAACACATTTCAGTCAACATAAAGACATCGAACTGATTTCTCATCGTCGCTACCATAATTGAACTAGGCGCATGCCAGTCAGTGAGCCCGTTAAAAAATGTGCAAGTGACCTTTTTTTAAGGTTGATTTTAAAAGTTCTCAATTAACGGTGAACAGCCGATAATATACTTTAATGTTGTTTTTCGTGCACATGAAAGCTATACATGGAAAGAGTAACATAAAAACTGTAGGGCTACAAATACAGCATGTACAGTAGATTAGGCAGTATGCAGTAAACGACGTTCCAGCTATATAAAGTTCGTCTGTTGAGTATGACGTGCTGTAAACGAATATGTAAAGATGAGTAACTGAATAAAAGACACGCAACAATTTTGAAAAAGAGCTTATAAACCCATCCATTAAAATCAACATTTACTAAACATTAACAACAGAAGCAACACCATGGGATTTAATGCGAAGCCACAAAATAAGTAAGGAGCGTACTTAATGCAATGCATATTTTCGTTAGCTTGAACACGGCTAACTACTCTGCAAATATCTCCACTAAAGTGGAGCTCGGTTGTAAAATATTCATACTTATTTTACTGACATGTATAGCAGTTATTTTTCTGCGCCATAGAACGAAGTGAAATGCGAGGCACGTGCTTTCAGCAGCTGTGTTGGAAAGATACATTCGCGACGCACTTCTTCTCAGAACTGTCAAAACAGTGTCAAGATACATTGACGAGAGTAAACACGACGACCGCGAAGCTGGCAAGAGATGTCGTTCTGGGAAGAGTAACTTCAACAAATGGGAGATTTACGCAACGCTGCGCGCTTAAGCAAACAGGTGTATAATAACTAGAGACTCGGAAATTTCGCGGATTCATCTGAAGGACAAGTTAAACTGCATTCGCGTGTACGCATGTGTTTGTGCTTCCATTGGTTTATAGTTTGTTAGCCACGCCCCGGAAGACTTTCGACAAGTAACGAACCTGCAAGGAAAACAAGAACCGAATCCCGTGCGACCTGGTCTGGGGTTCAACTGGAGTAACAGCCAATGAGCAACTAACTGATGCTAGAATGCATAAAGCATTGTAGGGTCTATAGCTTGTTGCCGAATGAATCCGCTAGATTCCTGGGTCTCTAATAATAACACTGCTCGCAAAAGAACCAAATTGCTCTGCGAGATGGTTCTCTAGGGCCGCCCGTGCAACACGAACACAATATCACTGTCTAGTATTAATTTTAGGACAAGTTAAAATTCAAACACATGAACCTTTATTTTATGTTTACAATTGGGTCACAGTTTATTAGACACGGCCAGGTGAACTCTGAGCCAATAACAAACTTGTAAGGAAACAAACACCGAATCCTGTACCACACTGGCTGAGGTAAAACTGGCCGCACACTGGCGATGCCGACAATTACAAGCTGTTCACGGCAAAATGAGCACTTTTGAAAGCCCTGCTTAAGATCTACTTGTATACACGTTGTGTTCTTCCACCTTAAGTAAATTTAACATTGCCATGGGTCTCATCACGCGTCGGTCAAGTGGAACAGTGAAATTATTAGAAAAGTAAATATTGTGTAAATCCGCTCATTTTCACACTTCCACACATTACAAAATACAGAAAGCAAAATAAATAATTTAAGTTATCATAAATGGTCGCATAACAGTTTTTGTTTGACGTTAATATACGGAACTACTTTCCCCTCCATCGTGACCAACTTTACTGAACTCATGTCACCCAGTGCGCCCGTTTAAATTTATGCAGGTAGAGGCAGTGATATTTTCTAAGCTTGATTTCAAAAGTGCTTTTATCGTGAACAGCCTTTAACAGACTGTTGTGACTAGAATATTCATAGGAGAGTGGAGTCTAGCCTACAGGTGGTTTAAAACGAGAAATTTTCCTGCCCCTACAGTTATACCAAGCTCGCCTGCTATAGTCTATTCATGTGTCCTTCCAACTTTTCTGAAGCTCTGCTCAAGTTCCATTTTCAGGATATTCTTCCGCCACATGCGAACAAAGCTAAACTAAGCTGAGATTTATTCTACTCAAGTTAAGAACGAAACGAGATTTATTATGGGAGCGTTCGGCATAGGGTAAATTTACATCGCTAGGTGCAATACTGTCCCAAAGAGGTCACTTTTGAACTGGCGATAAATTTAGAAATATATTTGTTCGCGTGCAAAATTTCGTGGTTAGCAACCAAAAAGTACTAACTTTATTTCGTAACTATTATGTTTTGACCTCCAATGAAGTTCACAAGAGCAAAATGAACCAATGTAACTGTGTTTGGCATTGAGCGTTCATAGGCAAGCTTGTTTCAATTGGAAAATACTACGAATTTCAGTGCGAAATATATACAGCCGTCATTAAAAGGGACTGAGTGCTTTTCTCCTTTACTTTCAGGAAGTTGCGCATGAATGCCTCCAAAACAATATTTTTACACATTCCACTATTTTTTTGTATTTTTGCTAGCGGTTATGTTTAAGTAAAGTTATCGTGTAAGTCAAAGTTATGCTAAATTTAGTTTACCACATAAAATTTAACAATATGCAAACATATTGTGTTTATTTCCATTAGTGCGAAAAAAACCACGTTTATTATTTACTTAGGTTAGCAAAACTTCAATTATCCCCTTCTCAACCTAACAAAGTCTAAAAAATTACATCAAAAGGACAATGCACCGTATTTGTGGTCACTCAATTTAATAAAATGTTGTATGAGAACTGTTTCTTACTAGGAATTTCCAACACAGCTATTTTCTTCCTGTTTTAATTTATATTAATTACAAAATAAATCTTATAATTTATATATAATATATAAGTACAATTAAACCGAGAATAAAATATTCTTATGTTAACAGAAGTATACAATGCTTGTGTAAAACTAATTGTTTCAATGGAAAAATTACGCTGATTCTAAGTGGAACCATCTTCATTTCGAATCAGTGGTTTTCCACTGGTTCGAATTTAGAGTGCACTATCACCGCCTGAATATTTTTCAACATGAATCTAGCTCCATGTCTGGCAACAGAAAGCGAATTGCGTTGAACTCAAAAGACTTTAATATCTTCTTTCCAGCTGTATGCATTAGGAGTGTGCCAAAAAATCTACGGAAACGTAATAAATAAACTTTTAAAATTTGATTAGAAGATAAACTTTAGATATAATTATATCTTTGAAAATAAAGTTTACATAGATTGTACCTATACAAGAATATAAGTCACTAATTAAAACACTGAACAATGACATAAACGATCATAGTCGATCTTTAGCAAAGGAAAAATGAAAAAAACCTGGAGTTAACTATTTTTGGTAGGTAGGCAGGTACTATATAGTCCTAAATATTGCTTAGCACCAACTACTGGATGGCTATTAACATCGAGGTCTTGAGAGCCGATGAGGGTGAAGTGAGGTGAGTGTGGAACAGCACCGGAATGCAAAGTCGGGGGAAACGGAAGATCCCCGAGGAAACCCGCCGAACAGCGGCATCGTCCGGCACAATTCCCACGGTAAAAATAACATTCTGCCACGCTCGCCAGATGAATTCTAAACTGATTCAGTAACAATGTATCTTTTCTTTAGCCTGCGAAGAACGTCTGACGGGCCAAGAAGTTACTTTCAATCACGTCATTTGGAAATTCAATGGAAATTTTTCTCCTTCTCTTATTCAATACGTGACACTTTCTACTGGCGAGAGTACCGATAGTGCTTTGTTAGCGATCGTGCGAAATACGCTTGAAAGTAAATATTTTCGTAAGCAGATAAAAACGTAAATAATACATAAACTAATGTTTCAAATTTGTGTGCTTCGTCTTTAATAAAACCATTTTACGAGTTAACATGAATATTCGGCATTTCATTTCGTTTTCACGTAATCATAACGCTCCGTTTGGAAGCTTAAACTACATGAAATGTGGAAAAATTAGTGCATTCATGCGTAATATTTGTATTAATATGCCAATGTTACCAACTGAACTAAAAACGATCAATAATTGCATACGATTTAACGCGACATGTTTTAGTTTAAAAAATAAACGCACCCATTTTCATTGTTGAAATCAACGTCAGCTTGCCAGATCAGTCAGTAGGGCGACAGTCTGGAAGTAGAATACTGTGGGTTCAAATCCTATGCAAGGAAATTTATTGTTTTAAATCATGTCAAATTGCAAATAAACAGTGATTTTTTTTCTCGTTATGATTTCGCTAAAGGCAATAAAAACAATATTTAATTCGTAGAATGCAGTTGGCTGTGACACTCAATCAGTGAAATCGTTTCCCTAAAACAATCAGTGGTTTTCCACCGATTAAAAGTGAGGCCTTTTTCATTGATTCGAGTATTTACTGTACATTCGACAGCAAATCAGTGATTTTTCCGCTGACTCCAATTCAGAATTTTAAAGTAGAAAAAAAGGACCTTATCTTACCAGCTGTAAATCCTTAGCTGATGCATGCGATAAAAATACGAAGCTGGGTTGTTTGCAGGACACCGACCGTGTTCACTCGTGCCGTAGGGCATCCAACTCATATATTGGAGGTCGTGGGTTCGAGTCCAAATATCTGCCTGCATCTGTAATGATTTTTCCAGGTGGCGCTTTCGTCCTTGGTTTCAGATGTAAGGCAGATTTCAAATTCACATCCGTGCATCATCTGATGATTACTACTAAAGTTGTTTGTATGGAATCTAAATGTTCTCCTGTTTGTAATTGCAAACTAGTTTTGAGGAAAAAAACTTTTGTTCTCGTCGCCTAATACTCACGAAATTGACAAAACATTCACATTGAACAACTGAAGGCGGACCGCAGAATGTTTGTGCACAATCAGGGGAAGGGGGACGAAGCGTGAAAAAACCGACTTAAGTACTTAGCCATCCAGGTACTCAGAAAAAACGTTCACCGGTAACACGGCAGAGGTAAGGTAAAGACAAATAATGGTTGTGCTAGTCGAAAGTTAATATTTAAAGGTGGGCTGCGGGGACCACAGGAGAAAGAAAGGGAAGGTAGTCAGTCCATGGTCCTCAGTATCGGATAAATTTACGTAAAAAGCGGAAACGCTTTATCAATCGATCAATCTCTCGCTCGAGGTACAGCACAAACAAATGCTGAGACAGACGGCCGGAAATGGGGGAAAAAAAAATATATTGAAGCGGGAGGCAGATTATGTACAACCGGACGAAAATAAAAAGGGACCTCTTGCCTCTAACGAGGGTAAGGGGAAAAATATAAATAATAAAAAAAGGTAACAAAATTTCACCGTAAAGCAAATTATGTAAACAGCAAGCGTTATTCATTAATAGTTCTTCATAACGATGCGCTACCGTGTCTGGTACACTTCAACTTTCGACATACCAACACAATTGGGAAAATAAACAGACTGTTCGTCAAATGTCAGCGGTTTACGATAAACCTTAGGGTCACGGGGTTGTACACAGAGAGACATTCATGTCCAAGACTAAACTTGAACCAGCTTCAGCCAAGAGAACAGAGAATGTCACGAGTTCATTTGGCGACTGCTGAATTCGACAGTTCTGTATATTACAGTATTTTTGTATTATCTGAATGCTCTTTGAATAAAACCATTGAAATATCACCCCGTGTATGACGAGTTTAGTTGTTTCCTAAATACATAACGTATCACAAGCATTTTACACTCCTGTTTACATAAAAGTAACTTTATTTATTTAATTGACCTTTGCAAATATTTAATTTATAAACTATAACATTTCATTTATAATTAATGTGAACAAAACAGAGAGAAAATAAGTGTGTTGCCAATTCACAGTAAGAAATAGTTTTCATACGAAATGTAATTTCATTGAGTGCACAATAATGTAGTGTGTATTCCATTTGGTGTAATTTTCTAGACTTAGTTAAGTTTTTTTTCTTGTGGTGGCAGAATAGCCTGATAATAGAACTTCAGCTTCATTTATTATTTGGCTAGTGTCAGTATCCTCTGTGTATGTGGCTCGCCCAGTCTCTTTACACGTGTTGTTATTAAGTTATCAGGCTTTAGCTGAACTATCAAGATGTCACCTATAGATGTTAAAGACAACAGGTTATTGTAAATTGTATGTAATAATTCTAAAGTAATCGACGAGAGGAAATAGAAGTTTAAAATTGGCGACAATGTGCGTATCTCCAAAGTCAAAGGTGTATTTGAGAATATTGCGAATTGGGCGTATGAAATATTTAAAGTTATTTCGTTAGACAATTGTTCCCTAGAGTATATTATTTGGAAAACTATAATGACGAACTAATAAAAGGTGGATTTTATAAATTTGAGTTGCAAAAGGTTAATTCCCCAAATGAATATTTAATTGACAAGTTATTAGAAGCGAAAATGATAGGTCACTGGTTCATTTGAAAGGATTTACATTCATGGGTTTTGAAAAAAGACCTCAAAAAAGTGTAACATTTTCTATCTACAAGACAATGTATATATTGAAAAATATTTTTAATAGTTGTAAAGTATTAGAATTTCTCTTCCTCTCTCTCTCTCTCTCTCTCTCTCTATATATATATATATATATAATGAAATTAAATGAAACAACTTGGATGTGTTTATATTTCATAAAACCACAAATACTCAGTGCATTTTTAAAATTTAAATAACAGTATGTTACATATATACATACAATGTTCTTGTTACATTATATCAATTTATTTTTACAACATGAATACAAAACACATTCTTTTTACAAGTTAGAGCAAGACATTTTACAACACTTACATCAAATCATAGTATTTATTACAATTAATATTTCGGTTCACTTTACAAACAATACATATAATCTCGTAAAGCTTCGCCTTTACATTGTGAACAAAACAATGGTTTTGAACATTGGTGTACATTTTACTGCTTTACTAATACATTGAAGATTGAACATTCATAGTACCTTCTGACATTTACAACATCTGAAGTAGTAAAAACTTAATCATTTTCTTTTAAACTTTGCCTAAGATATGAATGGGATAGTCTGCAACAATTACATCATTATGGTATTTGATTCTATCTTCATATGGTACGAGGCCAGAATTCCACTTTAAATCATGGACTTCGTATGTTTACAAATAAAACAAACTTTGAATTTCTGGTGATAAGTTTGACCACGGATGAGGTGGTTTGAAACTTAAGACTTTGGTGACATTATCATCATTGGAATAAGATATTGCAACTTCTTTTATGATAAATGAGTTGTTATAATGGTTTTCAAATCCTTGCACACAACATAACTTGGCTAATACACTGCAATGCAGGTGAGAAGAGTTTTAAAATAGAGTGACTGCACACAGAATTTATAATTAGAGTGAATGCATAGCCTTTGAATACACAAAACTATTTACATTATACTTTGATTAAACACTTAATGAATATACAGATACAAAGGTTTGTAGAAGAATAATATGTACAGTTTTTTTCCACCAGGAATTTCTTGCACTTAGAATTTACACACACACACAGTTCTTGAGACTCACAATACAACTGTTCAGGTATCGGAATGAACCGAAACATCGTTGTCGTAACCTGATTCCGATAAGTTGTCGGGAGCATTATGGTTGTGAACATTGTGGATGCTCTGCATTTTCCTAACCATGCAGTCCCTCCTAATGTGGAGCTGTACAGTAAAAATGTTCACTAAAGCAGGAGCACCATGCAGGCAGTCTTCCCATATTAAGTAGGAGATTATGTCCTCATCTCCCCTTAAAAGTTCGGGTAAAAATGGATAGACAAATTCGATTTCCTGTGGGGTATAGTAAATGATGCAGTATTTAGGCTGGTAGGTTAATTCATTATGAACGTCTAATAACATTAAAGACTTTGTCTTGCCATAGGCAATGATTGCATTATATACACACGAATACTTGTAATTACAATTTGCACAACAGTACCCACGATTCATTATACCTAGCAAAAAGCGATGTTTTTTAGTGTGCTCGGAGGTGGAAAGCTGCTGCTGAGTCGCTCTTGGATTTGGAAAGTTGAGCTGTTTCTTGCTGAAGCACACAGTCTAACAATAACTTTCGAAATATAATAATACTAATGTGAAGTGATATGTGCCTTGTGGTCACTGGCTGAAAACACACCCACAAACTCCATGCCTGCCAAACTTGTGATGGGATTTTATTAAAATTATTTCCCCTTTATATAGTAACATGATCCAATATGCCTGATACCCCTGTTGAATTTTCCCTATTTCAGTCACTTCGCAAGCCCTGAGCTGAATTTCCCCTGTATTAGCCAGATTGCAACCCTCTGAGATAAAATCATATGATGGGACGTACAATGACAAACAGGGACTATAAGGAGGAACATGCTAAACACTACAGTTAATATTTAAAAATAATAAGAGGTGACATAAAATTACCTTACACAACTGTAGGCCTAAAATGATACTTTACTGAAATGGTGGGAAACAGCGCTCACATGAAAGAATACTTCATTTAGTAAAATATTATTTAAAATACTTGTAAAGTCACAGCAGGTTATTTGAGCGGCGGAGTGCATGGCCTGAGGGGTTTATAATTAATGACAAATACAATATCAGATCAGTCTACAGTGGGGAGTGGTAGTGAGCACACATGCAATTAGCTTTTGTAATTAGCAATTGGTAATTGTAATTACACTCTTAGTACTTACTGTGTAATTAGTGTTGCTACTTATTACAATTGGTAATTGTAATTAGTATTGGTACTTGTAATTGTACAATTCATAATTACTCTAATTGGTAATTGTACAATTACTCCCTCATTACATGTACTTCATTTGTAATTATACAATTACTCAATGGCTAATTACCTGCCCCTCACACCCTCACCAACCTAGCCCACCTCAGTCGCTCGCCCACCTCTGAAAGGTGAAGAATTCAGTCGCTCGTCGACCTCCGAAGGGACAACACCTCTTCCCCTACCCTTCCTCTCCCCCATCACCCTCCGCCATCATTCCATCGCCAGAGCACATCGCTCACCAGACACCGAAGAGACAAATCTCAATCCTCCCAAAATGTCCCTTGTGACGTTCTTGCTGCCACTGCAAATCAAAGCACACATCACGGGGAAGGAGGGGTAACCACGCCCTCACCCATCTGCAGGGAGGGGTAGCCCCACCCTCAACTAACAGCCAATCACAGCACACCTCCTGGTGAGAGCAATGGAGAGGGGGTGACCAATCAGAGTACTTGAGAGGGTAGGGGAAGGGTGGAGGGGTACACCAGGGGTGTCGTCATAAATTTTGCAGTCCTGGAACGCTCTAATATATATATATATATATATCTATCCGACAGCAAGATAAGGATAATGATATCTTGCATACGGGATAAGGAGGACGGACGGGGGTAGGCTTAGGTTTAGGCGCTCTTTCAGTGATAGATGGGTTTGGGGAGGGGGGATTTGTGTGAGAATAAGACCTAGCGGGTGCCATTATTTAACAGACATTTGAGTTGATTATGTGAGAAGCCGATTGACATTTTAAATTTCCGACTTTACGAGGAGCCCAAATAATAATACCCGAGTGTTGTGAAATGACAACATTACACAAGTAATAGTTAAGATTTTACAAAGCACATGTAATATAAGAATGGACAAAATTACACTTATTCTTAAAATACCCTCAGCTCTGAAGAAATAAACTCAGGCTTAAAAAAACACTCAGCTAAAAAAAAAATTAGCTTTACAAAAATACGCTTAGCCTTTAAAAAACTCACGTGGTTTTAAAACAAATACGCTCAGAATTTTTCAATTTATACTAAGCCTCAAATAATATTCTTAGCCGTAAAACTGTACTCAAAATTTGCAAGGTCATACGTGGCAAGCACTTCACAAACGTTCATTTCTCAAATTATAGATGAAAGGCAGTAGCGACAGCTTTAATAGCTAAATACATTTTACTGCTGTCACTTGGAGAAACAGAAAATGTGAGGGAAGACAGTTCCCGTTTTTTTATTTTTTATTTTTTATGTTTTTGGAAATAGAGGAAAATTTCCAAAATCTTACAAAGCAGTACCGGAACGCCATTCCGGTGCGTTCCGGCTCCCCTACACCCCTGGGGTACACATACACCAGGGAAGAAGAGGGGGGGGGGGGACACGACATAACCTCAAATTGATGAAATGGCAGTTGCGCCAATCTTGCAACCGTAGGCCAAAACCATTCAGATCCTACTACTGAAGGGGCTGTGACACCAGCCAGGTCTCGCCACTGTCAATCATTCCCGGTGTTCCCCAGGAGAGATGGGAGCTACAACGAGGCGGCAAGCGTTTCAGCTGGAGGAGGGGAGGATCGAGGTAGGGTCACCCCGGACCGCGCATAACGGGAGCTCGCCGCCTGTGCCAGCTACAGCCCATAACAATACTTTTATGTTATAGGCTGTTCACGGTTGTTTGAGCAGTTTCGAAATCAACGTTTGAAAAATGTCACTGCTCATAGTCCTGCATATATTTTGATAGGCATACTGATTGGTAAGCACCTAGTTAACTTGGTTAGGATGGAGGGAAAGTAATTCAGTTTTTAAACGTTGAATTAAAAGTGTTAGGTAAACATACGTACATACAGAAATTATTTAGTTAATTTTCTGTTTTTTTTTATAATGAGCAACTTTGTAAAATATTTACTTGATGTTTAATTTCATAATATTACTTGATTGACGCATGAATAAAGTGGTCTGGCCCATAGTAACGTTAATTTTACAAATGGGGGAAGAAAACAAAAATGCATACAAGTAGATCTTAGGCAGGGCTTTCAGAAATTCTCAGTTTATTGTGAAATAAAATATGTGTAAAACACTTAGTGATCTATGACATACTTAGAAAAACAACCAAACACGTCAGACATGAGGTGATACTTCAAATGTTTGATTTAAAAAGTGTGAATATACAGTTGCTAGACTATACCTTCTGTGTTGAGTGACGTAAGGCGTCTCTGAGGAAACGACAGCTGGTCGGGATTGGTGCGTGCGCAAGGGAGTAGGAATGTAGAAGGGCGCTCCCTTCTCATGTGTGCCCTCCGGCCATCGGGAGGCGAAAAGCTCTGGATTACTGCGGTCCAGCTGTGTCGTCTGAAAATCTCTCATGAGGCTCTCAGCTGCTACATCTCGTCCCCACTGGGAAATACAGCGCAGAGCCACCCCTAGACCTTCAGGCCGTGCTCGAATTCTTCCGAAGGGTTCGAAAACACTTGCTCGGTATGACATTTTGCGTGGGAGTACAGCCATACCCGGTGACCTTAGATCTAACACATGCACACAGGCCTTGCCACGCACGCATAGCATACATAACGATACGTCACAGAGCAGATAAGTACACAGGCATGAAATGGGGAGGCTGTTCCTTTGATAGGAGCGTATAGTCCATCCACAGTTACCTCAAACTTTTCTGAAGCCCTGCTTAAGTTCCATTTTCAGGCTATTCCCCCGCTTCATGCAAACAGAGCTTGAAAAAGTCTAGAAAATAATAACCAAAAGGACAACGCGCCGCGTTCGTGCGCACTCATTGTGATAATATTTTTACGAGAACTATTTCTTACTGGGCATTATCAACACACACATTTTCTCCCCATTTTAATTCGTATTAATCATAAATTGAATATTATATAATATGTAAATATATTATAATTATAAGATACAACTACAAAAAAAAAAGACACTGTTATGTAAACATATGAACGAAACCCTTATTGTGCATGGAATATTTAGAAAACAAATTGAACACGTTATACGTGGGGTGATTTTTCAAACGTTTGATTAAAAAAGTGTGTAGATAACGTTACTAGACTATACTCATCGTCTGCCTGGCTTAAAGAGACTTTGGCAGTCGGCATGGTCTCTTATTGGCAGAAGTTTCCGCGTTGGCTGTGTGCCGCCGCTTCGTAAGTCAGTTACCCCGCACTGATTTATGTACGGCGTCTCAAAATGTTGGTGGCAAGTGACGTCATTTTCTGGGGGAATGAATACAGCCGAAAACAATGTCTATTCTACAAACGTAATAAACATCGAGTCAATTAAATAAAACCAGCATTTCAGCAGGTTTTCATTTTATAATAACATAAATGGCAATCTTTAATTAGTATGAGATACATATAAAGGCTATTTATTTAAATGAATGTCTTTCTCACTGTAGCATAAAGTGCTGCCCTCTAATAAAACATACACATTCATACATATCCATGTTTTTTAGAAACAAATGAGAAGAACTGTACGTATCTTGGGAATGTTTTGCTTTGAGAATTATAAAAAGTGTTATTTATTCTTGATCTTTCCTGGTTTTCCGAATTGGCTTACTAATACACTTTAAACCTGAATCGGTGAAAATTCAATTTTGTAAAATGCGGATTAAATAACTTATTTGCATGAATTCCTTAAAGCCACTGTCTCTCAAATTTACTGAATTATCAGTGATGTAAACTGGTTTTCTGATAATGCTACTATTTTTGGAACCAATTCCTCCAGTAAATTTAACTGATTTTGATAGAAAACGTAAAGCAATCAAGTAACTTTATTTTACGTAACCAACATTTCACAGATTTAAGCCACTGTCTCAGTTTTATTGATGTAACGCTCACCAAAACGAGTTACTTTTAAGTCTTCACTCTATAAGATGATCGGAACAAACTTGGAACTATTCAAAGATAATGCTATCAGTGGACAGATGAAGAGTTCCTAAACGCACGATTTCATTGCAGGACCATACACATTACTCGTGACAACAGGATACGTTCAAAGACATGCACAACCAAATGATTTTAACCTGTCTTTACTTGCGTAGATTCATGCTGAATGGTGTACCACAAATGCTCACCCCTAGCGTGGAAATAAAACAAATGAGTCATGGGCCTAAAAATGAAAGAGAAAGTGAGTGTAATTGCGTGACAGAGAGGGAGAGAAAGCGGAAGCCAGCACTTGAAGAGCCAACGTATAGATGATTGTGGATTGCACGCTAAGGGTGCGTTTATAGTGGAGCAGCGAGCAGAGCGGCGCGGTGAGCAAAGAGTGTAACGGAATCAGACCAATTATACATCTCTTTCCTCGCCGCTCCCCTTTCCACACCGCTATACGCGTATTCAGTACTTTACATTGGTTTGATTCCACCATGCTTCACCTCTTTGCTCACCGCTTCACTATAAACGCAACCTATGGCTGGGCGCAACTAGAGACACAAGTGACGAAGGGCTGGAATCTGTACATCACTATCAACAACTGTACTGTGCACAATGCGACGCAGGTACGTACTAATCAGAAACGTTCCCGTGTTTGCCTGCGCGGCATTGTGGCTGAGATACAGCTTTAGCGACACAGCTCAGCAGGAAAGTGGTCAAATGTTGGGACAACTCACTAAATTCGTCTGTCAGGAACCAGTATTGTATAATACCACCCACCATGACTATTCGAATAAGTCATTCAAGGATGCCTTATGGCAGAATATTGCCAAGTAGCTGTATTACAAAAATGATAAGCCTTTTTGTAAGGTTATTTCCATAGTATTTTAAAAACAATTTGTCAATTTGACGATTAAACCAAAACATTTCGTACAGCGTACATTTTACTTTCATTCCGCAACGAGTTTTTGTAATACCAGTCCTAATATCAATGTTTACGTCTAAATGAATAGATTCGCGAGTCCAACGACCAGGTGTCAAATGCCGTGTGGACCAATGGCTGAAGTTATATATATATATATACACACACACACACTCACGCACGCGTTTTGAACTCTAGCTTGTCCCAAAATGAATCCGCGAATTCCTCAGGTCTCTAGAAATGACTCTTTATCTCAGGGGCGTCCAAGGCTACTTTTAACCTAATGCATTGTTAAGATATAAAAAAATAATATTCTGAATGTTACTCTTTTGCGCATTGTATGCGAGAATGATACTCTGTCCTCTAAGTGAGGCCTTGTCAACGTAGCTAGTTTTATGTAGATGCCATTTCCAAATTGGGTTTCGTGTAATAAAATAGCAGTTATATTGTAATCCACTGAGGTTTTATACGTACAAATAGGCCTACAGGGACTGTTCAAAAGTTACCTACAAAAAACTGAATACAATAGTTTGTTTCTTTCTTGCATCCTTGATTTACAATTTAAAAAAAGTTAAAAATTTCCGTGTTTTAGCCGTGATACTGTTCCTAAAATTTTCCTTTTCGGACACAATCTTCTTGCCATTCAACAGCTCCCGTAGTGTTGAAATCCTTTTTGAAATTGTCTCGAATTTTTAAGGGATACGATGAAGACCTTGTACTATTATGACTCAGTGGAAGAAGCTGGTTGTCAGACAAATTGTCCACTGCTTCGAAGCAATCATTTCCCGTTATCGAAATGTGGCCTCTTCTCAGTTATGAAGTACACATGCTGCTGTAACTACTCTGTCAACACTTTCGATTTTTATTTCAAAAGGCTTTCGAAAAACACGGAAACGATTCGCCGAAATACCGAAACTTAATTCAACTGCTTGGGGTGCTCTTGACAGTCTATAATTGAAGATCTTTTTATCGAAAGTGTCTGAAGAGTCAGACTGCATAACGTTTTTGAGTGGTAAACGCGAGGGTTGTGGAATTGTTTCATTCTTAATTTTTTCCCTAGAACACTGCTCCAAAAGTCATTACCATCACCAAATCTTCCCATGGAGCCAACATCGATAGTGGTGAACTTGTAATTGGCATCACACGTGACAAGTATAACAATCGAACTTTTTTTTTTGTAGTTAAAGTACACTGAAGAACTTAACCTGAATTTCACGATCGTAACATGATTCCTGTCGATGTTTCCTAAACAATGTGGAAAATGCCACTTCGATTTAAACTCAGCAGCAATCCCTCTCCACGTGTCTTCTATAGGTTCTGGAAGATAGATAGGCTGTATGCATTTCCAAATGGCACTTGTAACTTCATTAACGATGTTGAAAACAGTTGGGCCATTGATTCTGTAGCTATATCCTAGGCTTTTGTAGGAGTTTCCTGAAGCAATGTACCTAAAGTACAGATAAAAATATGTTTAGATATGTGGAATAAAAACTACGTTTTTAAGGAGACAAGATTCAGAGAAAATAAAAAGTGAAACAATGTATTTTTAAAAACATAACAAAATTTGTTTCCAGGTGAAGCTGCAAATAACGAGAGGCAAAAACTAAACAACTGCCATAGAGATGCTCTGCATAGGCTGGTCATGAATAGTGCTTCTACCTCTACAAAAGTAAAACCGTGGAAGTAAGAGAAGCAGATGAAATTATTAAAGCAGTACAAGGCAAATAGGCCTAGGTCTGGCGATATAGACCATAACTCTCAAGTACACAACTCAGATCAGCCCAAAGTCCACAAGCAGAAAATCTGGATAAAAATACTGAAGGATATGACTTTGAGAAGGAGATTGAAGACAAACAAAACAGAGAAGAAGAACTACCTTAAGATGAACAAGTGTTGTTAAATGTTTCAAAACATGAAATTTCAAGTGAAAGACGAAAACTAACAAATGTGAAGAAGAAGGTTGATGTAAATGAAATTGCAATTAGAGCTATTCCAAACCACGAAGAGAGGGCAAAGCTGACATTCTAATAAAAGTCTACATGAGTCAATTCAACCGAAGAAAACGGCGAATTATTGCATTTTTTCATATCCGTTTATAAAAATGTAAAGGAAATGCCACGCTTAAAACAGTTAACGATTAAAAGAAATTTTTTTTTGACATTGTTTCACAGGAGGAAGAAACATTAGTAACATCTCCTAACCAAGGAAACATTCCAAAGTTATCAGTGGTTGGCGTCAGCTCTTCTGCACCTTCAACTTATCCGTATGGTTCAAGTAGTTGCTACAGCTAAGAGAACAACACAGATTACGCTTCAAGTATATCTTTTGAGAGCGGGTGCAATATGTTGCCAGCCAGTTCGATACTGGGATCATCGAGCGAAAATTGTGATCCAAATCAGGGCAAGCAACATATTCGATCCGGAATGCCATCACTCTCAGTACGATTGTATATCACGCCTCACAGGGAATTTGGGACAAGAACTCTTGAGTACGAGCTTTATACGAACTACCGTTTCTGTATCCGTTTTTTCATTGATACTATATGTAAAGACGAGTAACTTTTTTGTATGAATTTTTACATATTAATATTGTTGTATGTATTTTCACTTTAAAAAATTACACAAATATATAACCTACCTCTTTGTTATCTATCAATTGGTTTCCGATAGTTGCATCCAGCTGAAAAAATTTCATCTTTCACTAAACTGTGTATCTCAGAAAACGGGCCCCTTGACATTCTGAAATAATTCTTGAACGCTGCATCAGAAAACTCTTGAGTTAGAGCGAATTTCCCCATGCGTCTGACGCTTTTTTATGTAATCACTTTACCAGTACTTTCGGCGGCGTTTTGGAACACTGTACAATACCATAAGTTCGTTGAATTTGAAGTACAATTTGGATTCATATGAAGACATTGTGTCTCACTGCTCAAAACTGGTACCAGCAGCCAGAGATGTGACCTACGTCACCTGTGTCGTGTATGTTTACTCCTCGGCTGAACTGCCCTGCCTCTCCTGTACTGGTCTCTGCCCCAGTGTACGCCTAACCTAAGTTTCGATACAGACTACATGACCAACCTACACACTATGTAAACAATAAATGCTGTCGTTTATAAAATACTGTATCAGCTGATGAGTTTCTTCGGGATGCATGTTGTTAAGCTGGCGATTTTGATGATGGCTTTGAAAGAAAGTAGTACTCAGAACTAAAAGTTGAAAATTAAAAATGTTAATTATACTTACAACATTTATGGTTTAAATTATGTTTTTTTAAAATGCACTTTAAAGACATGTTTAGCAACTGTCGACACATACGAACAGTAAACGTTTCCAGCCAATGGCTAACCATGTTTATGTTTCCAATTTCCAGCCTGCCCGGTGAACGCCGTTATGCGTGTGCCTTTTTCTCATCCATGTCTATACGAGTATCTTGTTGGTGTTGTTGGAATATTTTTTTCGGCCGTTAGTTATTTTTTATTTGTTTTATTTAAGCGAAGTTGCTGGTAGGTACCATTGTAGTGCGTTTTCTTGAGTGAAATGTAATATTAATAGACACGGGTTTACCACTTCGTAAAACTGCTCGTTCTGTAATTTTGCTTAACCACGGTCCAGAAATGAAAATACACAAACATAATATACGTTTCTAAGTTAAAGTTTGTTGGTTTTAGAAAACGTGCGCAGTGTTGATTTTTGTGAATGATTCTGCAAATAAATTACTTAATGCTAGTAATGAACAAACATGATTTTAGTAAAGTAAACTTGCAAGGATTACCATAGAAAAATACGCCTTCAAGAGGTAGCGAATTTTACAAACAGTAAGTTTGCGTATTTTGTAAATAATGTATTTGTAAACCGTTGCTATACTCATTGAAATGCACGTGGCCTGAAAAAGCCGCACTTTCAATACTTTTGTAGTGTGTGAATAATATTTATTTACTTGTGCATATCGTAAATTCGACGAGTGCAAGGTTAACTTCGGTCATTTTGTGTGTGTGTGTGTATTGCTACATCTGTACGAATACGTACAGCGATGTATGTATCGATTTTTGTTTTTTATTGAAGTTAAAATTTTCGAAGATACAATAATTTAAATGCTATTTCCATACGAGCAAAATTTTCCACTGTTCCATCAAAACAATATGCAACTCGAAATGACACACACTCGTAAGAACATTAAAACAATGCCGTCTCACGAAAGACGTTAAACTAAAGCACCCAACCCATCACTCTCTCCTTTTTCCTCCCTCAAAATAAAATAAACACGTCCCCAACAAAGTTAACTTGGCAATTACAAAAATCAGGTTGGGATGGAAAACTAGCTATAATAATCTACATTAATTACTGGACGGAAGTTATCTAACGTCAGTGTTTCAGTACCCGACATGCCAGGACACACGAGGAAAGAGGAAAATGCAAGTATACATTGGACTCAAACATTTGTGTACGAACGTCTGTTTCTTCACCGACAAAACAGCTGTGGTGGAAGGATACATTGTGGCTTGCTACTTTTCTAGAACTGTCAAAATTTACCCCACTTACATGAAATGGACTATACCGATATTTAAATGTGAAACAGAACTTTCGTTGCTTAATTTCTTGCATCGTTTATCAAGTAGAGAACATCCAGATGACTTCAGTATTTAGATTACCTTTTGTTCCGCGATCTCCAATAAAGCAGGTTTCTTTTCATTAAAATAAACTGCGACATTTTATTTCATCGGTGCCTGCTGAAAATCACGTGCTCTCTACCCAAAAGCGAATGTGCCCGTATTTTATTGGGAATCCGGTAAAAACTGAGTTCCAAACGAGATTAAATCAATTTCCGGGAATAAAAAAGGGGGAGGAAGAAAGAGAGCGCAATAAATATCTGATTCCAAGACACTCTTGACGTGCCATCGTAGCTGCCTGGTACGCGAACACAGACAATCTGCGAAATGCCCCGAGGGCGGAATGTGTGTTCGTACTGCTCTCGGATGCGCTGTTGAGTGAATTGCAACGTCGGGTTTGCAGCACGAGAAATTACGCTTGCGCGCGCAGTTTATCGCTGAGAAGAGCTGAGTACCACACAACCTACATACCTCGTCTTCCGATACTCGCAGATTTCGCTAGTCATTAATTTTAGTGACGCCAGCTACAGTCTGCTCAATGTATCTTCACACTTTGCGAATCAAAACCTATGAAATATCACCCAATGTAAAACAGGTTTGGTTGTTCCCTAAGTAAGTGATATAACCAACGTTTTTATAATTCCGTTAACTGTAAACCACGCGTTTTTTATCAAATGAAACTTTCTAATATATTTTATTTATAAAATATACTGTTTATAGCATAACAACAATTCATTACAACATATAGAAAACAAGTATGTTGGTAATATATATTAAAGGCCGTTTACGGTCAATTGATCGCTTTCGAAAACCTTGCTTAAGATCTTTATGGATGCGCATAGTGTATTCTTTCACAAAATGTTAAATTAACATTACTAAGGGTCTAATTACTTTATTCATGCGCCGGTCCAGTGAAACTGTGGAAATGTTAGAAAAATGTATATTTTATAAATTTGCTAATTCCCGCATTTATAATGCATTAAAACAGAAAGCAAAGGAAATAATTTCAGTATTAATAAATGTTTAATTCAACATCAAGACATGGAACTACTTCCCCTTCGTCGTCGCCAACTAAACTGGGCGCACGCCGCAGTCAGTGCACTATTTAAAACATAATGCAGGACAGGACAGTGATAATTATCTAAGATTGATTCCAAAAGTGTTCAGTTAAACGTGAACAGGCTATAACAAGCGGTCCAATAGCGTCCTGAGCGAGGCTAGATCAACTACAACTGAGAACACTGAATTTACCGGAGCTGGCAGAGGTCTTGCAGCGCCAGAAAAACACACATTGTCCGGTGATTCAAGACACAAGTTCCCGTACAGATATTACAGATATTAAGAGCGTAGCGTATTTAAATATACGAAATAATTATCGCGCCATTTTCACGAGAGAAAATAAAATATTCTTAAAACTGAATTTATGCTGTGATGAAAATATGTAAGAATATCACCTTGCAGTTATGTGGGTAGCATAACAAGAAATAATCTTGCATTTAAAAATGAAATTTATTTTTAATTCATATTTCTTTCACATTAACCTTTTCTGGTCTACTATAATTTACGGTTGTAGGAGATGAAAATATACAGCGAAAAATATTTTGTTGAACCAAACAAAGCTTGTTTGGCACAAATTAATTGTTTGTATAGGCACGATGAAATATTTTGTTGCTGAAACCAAATTATTTTGTTGTTCTTATTTGTTTGCTCCATATAAAGATTTGGTTGGTGAAAATAAAGATTTGTTTGGCTCCACGTACATTTAAAATATTCGGTTGATAACCGATATTGTAACATAACTCGTATGCTTAAGAGATTTCACAACCTCAGCCAAAATGCCTACAGATGAGGAGGAAATGTTTTTAAATACATACACTTCTAATACTAAACAACGGGCGCAAATAAATATTTCACGATTTACACCCCTACTTTTTAGTTTCCTGTTGAACTTGTTTTATAAAGATGTTCATGCCATAACGGAGCATC
Organism: Dryococelus australis; assembly: GCA_029891345.1. Taxonomy (NCBI): domain Eukaryota; kingdom Metazoa; phylum Arthropoda; class Insecta; order Phasmatodea; family Phasmatidae; genus Dryococelus; species Dryococelus australis. Next base: position 131,422,589 of record CM056997.1, read on the forward strand.
AACAAATGCACTAACAAACACTGTTAATATCCTAAGTGCCACAAACGTATAAATAAATTCTTGAGCTGCATTTTCGAAAGTTAGGCAACCAAAAGAGTGGCCAAACAAATACACGCAGTTGATTAAACTAATTTTTTTTTTGGCCCAACACAAGAGGTTTTGTTTATTCAAGCGTATACTTTGTTAGATGATCAAAATCAATTTGGTTTCATTTCAAGTTTTGTTTCTTCAACAAAATATTTTGTTGAGGCAACTAAATATATTTTTGGCGTTACACAAACAAATTTTTTTTTTTCGGGCTGGAACAACCCTTTCTCTCAGTGAAACACTTGTTCAGTACTTAAACCGACACAGCACCTTGTGTTCAGCTATATTAATTTAAGATCAACACTAATCAGTTACCCGCCGGGGGCATTATTGGACATTGATATTCGCAGTGTAGGCCTACAGTAATAACCTAAAATAACCTTCCTGTAGGTTAAATAGACAACTGTTCATGTGCGTACAAGACGTACCATGTAAATATCTGTAAGAAGAGGGGGAGTAGGGAGTTAGCACTTTTTTTCTGAAAATTTTAGTTAATTTCGGGAATCCCGAGTGGGAAAAAATTATTATTTAAGGGCGGAACGGGGATTTTTGAAGGAAAACCTACGAATTATGAGGGGCAAAAAAAAAAAATTTTAAACTATTCTTGATTTTAAAAAACTTAAAAAATTTTAAATACAATCTCAGTGCCACTAGTTAGGATTCGTGGATATGAATATGACAGCTGAATGTCGTCTCACTGAGATGTGTGGGAATATTTAGTGGTTACTGACAATCGTCCTCTTAAGCTGGATTTACAATTAAACTATTATGCGATGATAATTATGCAGTGAGCGCTGATTTGGCATACGGAAACACGTCTTCTGTATTTGCAGTTTCCAATTAATGTATTAATTCTTAATTCAAGCCAATGGAAACAGTCGAGAAGCCTGCCATGTTTACTTTTGTTCCTAACCTAACCTCGTAAAACATAACCATATTTAAGCAGAGCATATTTAAAAGACGACATTTTATACCAGATAAGTTTTTTTTGTGGACACGTGTAATCGTATACATGTTCACACAAGCCTTTTTAATATTTGTAATAATTACGTTACAAGTAGATCTTAAGCAGGGCTTTCAAACAATAGTGCTCAGTTTACAGTGAGCAGTCGCTACTTCTTTTAACGCTTAAGGAAATCCTAACAACGCACACGACCTGCTAAGTTGAATTGGAAACAAATACTTAAGCTAGCACACTTTCGTTTCTTCTGCACAAGTCTTAACGCATAATTCAACGCTTAATTTTACTATTGTAAACGCAGATTTACGGCTGGCGAACAAATGATGAACCAGCAGTGATGGAAGATGGCCAATGCCCGGTTGCACCACCGTGGTTTCGAAACTCGATCCGAGATCGGATCTAAGACCGACACAGAAAACTGTTGTACCATTCGAGTTCAGAGCTGGACTGCTGATCGAGATGCCAATTTCGGCGGTTCGAAATCTCGATCCGAGATCAGCAGCCATCGTTCACAAATGTAGTTTGAAAATACACCAACAGTTAGAACTACGTTCGAATGTTTTCTTGGGAAATTAAAACAACATTACACTCACTTAAATACTATTCAGTAAAATTCGTACAACAATAACCAACTTAAAACAGATAAAACATCGCACATCTAGTTATAATTATAGTGAAAAATACGCCTACTTCCATGACGTCTATTACGAACCAATAGGCAACTTTGTCTCATACATAATCTCGATCTCTCACCTTGGAACCAAGATCGACAAATCGGAGATGCAGAATCATGGCATTTTGTCGGTGCGACACTTTTACATTGGAACCAAGATCAAACTGGTTCCTGGTTCGGAACTACGATCATTCGATCTTGGATCGGGGAAGATGTTGGTGCGACCGGGCGCAAATCGACCGTACGTACACTGCACGTCGCTGTACGTGCCACTAGTGTGCGTTGGCAGCGACTGTACTCTGAGCGCGGCGCATGACACGGCAGTAAATTAGAAGACAAGTGGACCGCGTTTCCATCAGCCCCGCCCACACGCACGCACGTGGCGAATATGACCAGTAGGCTTTGGAGAGGGGGTAGGACGAGAGTCTGTGGGGTTAGCAGGACTGCCGCGGCGCTTGCGTGCTGCCTAATGACCTCCTGGCACAAGCACCGCGACGGAAAAGTTGTTACCAACGTTACGGGACGCAAAGTCCCGCACCTCGAGCAAGTCACGCATTGTGCCACACAAACATGTGCTATGGCTCGGCTTCTTCACAGTTGTTGGAACACTTTTTGATACTAACCTCCAAGGAAAAAAATTCATAAAACGCCCGTTCAAAAGTCAACATTTTTCCCGATATTTTGAGAATATTTTACGGTTTCGTAAATTAAAAATTAAAAAACCAAATACCGAGGGGAAAAAAAAAAAAAAAACAATTTTTATGGATTATATTATAATCTTAAACTAAAATATGTATTGGTAAAAATTTCATAAAATTTGATTTTACACGAAGTTCGGTTTAAGGAAAAGTGTTCCTTGAAGTCCTTAAAATTTTATGTTGAAAATGATTTGAAATTCTACAAGAATTGTTGTTATAATTTCTTTTAAATTAATATTTTTGTTCAGTTGCGGTAAGGATTAAACTTCTGACTATTTTGACTTTAATATTTTAACTTAGAAGTTAAGATAACAATATTTATTTAAGTTATTTAAGTTAGTAGGCAACACCTAAAAAGAGTTCTTAGATATAATCTGACAATAGTGAACAAACTATATTACTATATTCCTAATGAAGGCGGCTAACCACATAATATTTTAACACAATTTCAGAACAACGATCTCGGGCCCGACAAGAGCAGTTTCCAAACAAACTACCAAGCTCATTGGTGCAGTGGTAAACCTTCGCACTCGCACTCGGTGTGAGAGGGGGAGGGGGGTCGGGTTTGGTTCCCGGTCCGGACCATAGACTAAAAATTAGGTATACCGACTCGCTGGCTGCGCACAACCATTCTCCGTGTCCCAACATTGAACTGCTTTTCTACCAACAATCCTTGTCATTTAAATATTAATATATAAACAAACACGTTAATCACTGTTGACCATGCGACTTTGACAGTTGTGTTCCTTTGGAGTAGTTCAATGACGGGTAGATGCGCAGAAGACGAATAAGCGGTCTACCTCATCTCTAGTCTATGGACCGGCCATCCTGATCTCGATTTTCCGTGGTTCCTCGAAATCATTCCAGTCGAATGCGGAGATGGGACCTTCAAACAGGCCGTGGCCGATTCCTCCCCAGTTCCTGCTTCTCCGAGCAACTTTCTCCGTCTGTAATGACCTCAAGTGGGATGGACCCCGGCGTCCATGGTCAAGAAGCGAGGAGGCGATACGGACGACACTAACACACACTTCTGACGCCTCGTCGCTCCTACGCGCAAGGCGTGCAGCTTTTCCGTCGAGACGCTGTGCTGTGCAAATTAGATCTGTAACAATGGGGTTTCATTATATGCAATGAAAGCCCACAGATTACACCACGCCAGTACGTTTGTACTTTTCTCTTGCCGCTTAAGGAAACTGCATAGGCAAGCTTTGAGAATTCGATATGTGACCATTTTCGCGAATTCTTTTCTCCAAGAATACACTTAATATGACAAAAGAAAAAAAATAGAGGCATAGAAAATTGTTTCTTATCTTTTCTGACAAAAAGTCGTATTTGAAGAACATTTATTTACCGAGATACGCGTATTCGCACAAACAACTATTTCACTATAGTCCAGCGACATACTGGGCGCGTGGCGTGGTCTATCTCATCAAGCCATCGCCAAGAGGACACAGATGGGTTGTCCCGCCGTAGGTAACCGCCTACCAGAAACAGCCTCCGACATCATTGCTACTGCGCTACAGTGTTCTTGTGAGGTCATGTTAAACACTAGCAGAACAAAGACTGCACATCAATTAGAGTTTTGTTCTGAACAACACAGAAATTTTCAAATTAGCTTTGGTCGAGAGCTACACCCGAGCATAGTCTACGAAGGGTTAAGGACACAGGAACGAAACGGCCGCTTTTATTGCGAACCCCAGCGGCACACGCAAGCAAGACAGTGCCACTTGCTAGCAACAACATGTCGAAACGCCGTTCGTCAATCAGCGTCTGTTAAACTTACATGCCTTCCGGAAGACCAGCCAATAGGGGATATTCTGCAGCGTGCAGTGGCTAATCAGACACAAGGTACACCCACATCAAAGCAACCGATACGCCTTTCTGTCTGTGCTTACCCACTTCTGTGCGTCAGCACCTAATGAGCCCTAGCATGCAAGGAGCTGAGAATCCTAGCTTACAGACGAAATAATTAGCGGAATCAACGTGCCTCTAACGCCGGTATTCCAGAACGTTTTCATAAGGGTTTTGGTACAGCTCAAGTCATACCCAGGCCTTATCAGTATTCCAGAACGTTATAATGTCAGTTAAGGGCCTAGATAAGCCACAGCCGAAGCCTTAATCCTAGGGCACCGATATCGCTGATTTATCCCTGGCGCAAACGAAAGCTACGGATGCGCAGAACGCATATAATTTTGCCGGAGCCGGTAGCATGACGAACGTTCATAAACGATATGATGCCTCCAGACCATTATACGCTTTGATGTAATTATTTATTTATCTAAAAATAAGGCAACCTACACGTTGAAATTATTTAGCAAATAAAAGGTCAAGTCGGCAAGAATACTGTGTAATATGTACGACATGTTTTAAAAACCTCCACCATAAACCATTAGAAACAACGCAAAACACGTAATCAGTGAAACGTATATATATATATATATAATTTATTGAGCACGACTAGGTGTTTGTCGTGTATCCGACCACCAAATGGAAATTCCGAATTCGAATCTCAAACGGTGCAAACTTCTTTAAGTTTTTAAAATGAACTACAAAACTCATATTTGCACAGGTATTATGTTGAATAGAGTTTATTTATTTTAATAACTGCGGTAAGTATTGCAATAATTTACGATTGATTATTAACAGTACAATGTACTTGCGATTATTTGACAATGCAGCTTTTTTTATTGATATGATAATAATTACATCTCGCAGAACTTATTCAACAAACGCCACTAGTCACGTTCGAAAGGCATTTGCGTGTCTCTATTTTTAATTGAAGTCCCTACAAGGCAAATGAAAATAGTATAACGTGTGTGCAAATTTTCTGTGAGCTACGCCTCAGTGGCGGGACGAATTAGGACGTTACGTTGGCACGACTGACGACATGGCTGTAAGGAGTACCTTATACCCTGTGTGAAACTAAAAATTATCTCACAGATATAGTATACGTTGTGTTTTAAACTATTTGCACGAGTTACAATGCTGTGTTTCTAATGTTCTGACGTTTCAGTGTAGCTTAGTTCAGCGAGTGTCGTGACGATTGCGAAAGTGATGTGCGGGCGTACGTAATGGCGTTGACCCGTGGAGTAGCCTTTGGTTTCATACGTGATCGCGAAAACTGCAGTAACAACGTTTACATCCATGAATAGCTGTTTCGACTGTAGTAATTTTTGAAAGGTCACGTATGTATGTGTATATCACAATTTTGTAACATTTCCGTGCAGGTTTGAAACACAATCAATAATTTGCCCTGTCTTACCTGTGATTTGAACATTTGCCACGGCTCAACAATTTACAAAAATGCTGAATTCTAGTCAGCGAAACTCATTTAATAAAACTGACGTATGCAGTACAAAGTGTTTGAAATGTGTATTTCTGGGGATATTTGATACTGCATATATATCAGTAGATACATTTTTGTGAATCACATGGGCGGGTAACAAATTTGTATTACCAGGACCTAAAATAAAGTTACGTTTTCAGTTCCCATGCTACATACAGCACAAATGAAAGACGGCATTATAGTTCAATATTTTCAAATTGGTGTTATGGGCTTCATCGACGTGCAATTTTATCCCTTTACTCCTGCTTCACCAATACAGTTGAATACAATACAGCTCTGAATTTCAGGACCGTAAAATATCGTAGAGTTATTTATTTACCTAAACAGGCAACTGTAAAGTTACAATTGTGCTGTTAAAATGCATGTCCACTATTTAAAATATAGTCTACGTATATAATTTTTTCATCGTAAACACGAAACATTAGCCTACCATGTAATGTTGCATAAGTTGTACGCAATAAAGAACGAAATAAATATATCATGTCCGACGATAATAATAATTATTAGTTTTTATTACTCTATGCAATGTTATTTCAAGTCTGTAATAACTGCCAGCACTACAGATGACATAATAAATAAACCGCGCAGGTATTTACTTTCGCAAAAGCTGCTGTAAATAAACAGCACACTCTTGTGTCGCTTTCATTTATTTATAGCCTCGCACGAGACGGCGAATAATAAACCGCGGCACATCCGTTACCATCTCAGGACATTCAGAAATACGTTCTACGAGGTAAGGATTAGTCATGGCTTATCTATCGCCTGTGATGGTAGCACATATGTAATGCCAAACTGAACGTTCTGGAATACCGGCTTAAGTGTGTCACTACTTCCGACTCGATCACGCCTTACCCCGCCACGACTCACTTGCAGGGCCGCAGTGGTCTAGTGGTCAGATTACCCGCCTCTCGCCTGGGCGAACAGGGTTAACTTCCCGGCGGGGTCGTTCCGGATTTCCGCATATGGGAATCGTGCCGGACGATGTCACCGGCCTGCGGGGTTTTATCGGGGGTATCCCGTTTCCTCTGCCCTTTCAATCCGCCGCTTCTCCGCGCTCGGCTCGCTTCACCCTCATCGGCGCTCTAGACCTCGAAGTTTGAAGAGCCGCCCATCTCACGAGTCACTTGCAGGCTTCGCCCAAACTAAACTTGTTACGGGCGGTGTACCGCGCGCGTCCCTCTCCCAGGCGCAAATTGCGCCCCCCTCCCCCTGGTGCAGCCGCTAATACAACATAATCTCGCGGCGGGGCTATAAACACCATATTGATCATCAATAATAAGCCGGCAAAACGTGCGGCTAAGTGGGACGTCGCCGTGCTCCAGGAAGATCGCAGGCGTCCAGGGACCCGGGTGGGCTTGTTTCCAGCGCTGGTCGCTGCATCGTGTAGAAAGGGCGTGTGTGGCATATCCATACGTCAGTCATAGTCACTTCACCCACAAAGTCCCCCCAAGTAAAATTAATCGTCAGTATTAAGGGCCTAATATGAACCAGTTCCGTTATGTAAGTAATTAGTGTATAATTGTCTAAGTGCATGCTATTCACGGAAAAGTAACAACTTCTTAAGGTCCTCCCAGCAGGCGTAATAACAAAAAGTATACATTTCATTGTGGTATTGGACGTTCGCATTTGATAGTCATAAAATAAATAACTACACTGTGTTTATTAGTGACAAGGAAATATTTATATTATCATTTGACGAACGGATACAAATAAGCTGAAATGATCTCTAAATGTCTCACATTACCACGAACAACCTATAGCTTGCATTCTCCCATTTATTAAATAATACAGTATTGAGTGGGTAGAGCTGTGCCATGGTGACAGTAGTTTACATTAACTATAAGATATAGTTTATATTTTCAAATTTCTAGTAAATATTGCAGACGCCTTTATTTGTGTTTACGAATAAAGTAAAATACATAATATTTCCGAGACAAGTGACAGCTTTTTCATTTATTGCACTATAACCATTAACTAAGTCAACAAACAATGGAACAAAAAAAACCGCCAAAAACCAACCGGCACATCATGTTATATGAACCGGTACACTAACGTTTACAACACATATAACTGAATTTGTGTTTGATCAACAAGCTGGACCGATGCTTTGAAGCAAGTAGCCATGTCCCCAAAAGATTAAACGAGCCGATATTGAAGAATTACTGCCCGTAATGAAGAGGCAAGTGTGCAAGATTAACGAGAGTCTCTTCATCATGAAGAGAAATTGTATACCTAACGTGAATATGGTACTGATAGAAATGGACAAGGTCATAATTTTATAGATTGCATCGAATGGACGTTGGTGATTTGTAATCTTCGATCTACAGAAATGAACATTTATGACTGAGGTATCCTTAAAATATGCAATATAGCGAAATATTTGTCAAACCACATTTCGGTACTTCTAACATAACGAAAAAAAAATTTGCGTTTTACGTCACAAGATTATACACTGTAGGGATAAAGGTACTAGGACTACGTTATTACAGATTTGGCGCTCATGCGAGTTTTGCAGTAAAAACGTAGACTCTCGAAATGACATTCTGGCAGTCATTCGTGGCGGGAAAGTGGCCCCATAAAATGAATACAGACGTCTTTCGTTACTTAAAGGTCGCCAAACGTAATATATTCAGCATGGTTATTCCCTACAACTCAAGGAAGAACAGAGAAATACAGAATTACTATACATACAAAATAAGTATGAAATGCGTATTAAACATCTACAAAATCATTAGCTTTTACACGCAAAGGAATAAAAATCAGGCATTTCTTCATGCAATTTTCTCGAAATAATGAGAACATTGACAAAAATTATAATAGTAAATAAATAAATATGACTTAAATAACAGCACTGAAGTCCTAAAAACTACCGAGAAATCACTTTTTTTTTAAAGTGGACGCAAAAGTTTATAATAAAATGTTATGCTTACAAAATGAATGAGAAATTACATGCACTTTTCTACTCTCATCCACGCATAATTTTATCTTGTCAAGGCAGTGAAGAACGAAGTAGTGCCTCTTTACCCGTAACACGTAGAGTAAATGTACAACTACATGCCTTCAAACAATTCATTACTTTGTTTGTTAAATATCTTACAAAAAAAAATGACGCTTTAAAATTCATAAACTCAAAAATGAGGCGCGACGTGTGATGTACTGCCTCTTCACAAAACAGTTATCTCATGTGTGTAAAACAGAAATAAAAATTAAAGACCAGCATGTTGAGTTGATTGGTACCCTTCATACTAGCACATTATAGGTAGAATGATTTTTCTGGTAGTCTTAATTTACTACGTTATCTCATTTGGTCGTACCAACTTCGCTCTTCATTTGCGGGCAATCGTCCGTTCCAAAAAAAAAATTGTTATCATGGTTTGGCGCTCTACACTCAGTCTTGTAACCACTGCACTATGCCTCCAGAACGACTACTTAGGTTTGTAAGCAACTGTTCCTAACTCACGTGTTTCGAAGCCGCAAACGCTCGGCGTCATCAACCTTTCTATAGGCTATTCACAGTAAAATCAACGCTTTTGAAAGCACTCTCATTTCGAGGAAAAGTCAATAAATATATTTTATTGTAGCCTTAGACATTAACTTCGCAGAGCGGTGGGATATACATAGGCCTAATGGGCACTATTAGTTACATGGCAATATTTATTTTAAAAGATGGGATAAAAATAGGCTGAAATAAGAAAGTACCTAGGGCCTCAAAAGTCCTCATTTAACCGTGAACAGCCTATATGCATAAGTGCAACGTTTAAAACGAAAACTTCAAGCTGTACGTTTTTTTAATCTGCTTTTGTCTTGGCTGCGAAATGGTGGAAAGGATACACAATACCCCTGCCAACATGCCTGCGTACACAACAAACACAACTTGTACGATGAACGGGTTGCCGCCACCATACTGGCAGGCGTAGTTCCATTTAGTCGCTCGTTTACCAACTATAATGCACGTAAGCAAAGTGACGATTAGCCACTACTCTACGAATAAACTACAATGCAGACTGGAGTAGTTCTGATAAGTCTTTCGATTATTAATAAACTACAAATACAGTTACGGCAATGTTAATTAGAAACCGACACACATTTCACAGTGAGAATTAAATTTATTTTATGAATTACTTTTAATCATTATACAATAATCGAACTACATAAATTATAAATTAATATCTGTGGTTGAGGGTGGTAGACGTAAAATTCCGAAAATAAGTAATACAAAAACATTATAGGACGAAACGTAAACTTCCACCGTATACCTATAATTGAAAAACGCGAATGGCAAAGTTTTTCCCAACATAAACATGGTAACATTCTTACAGTAGTTCAGGAAATAATGAAATGCGTAGTAGAGAGTGGAGAGAATTGGGCGGCTCTTAACAACGAAGTCTTGAGAGCCGATGACGGTGAAGCGATGAGTGTGGAGTAGCGCCGGAATGCAAGGGCGGAGGAAACGGGAGATCCCCGTGTAAATCCGCCGTCCAGCGGCATCGTCCGGCACGATTACCGCATGCGCAAATCTGGGAGCTACCCCGCTGGGAATCGAACCCAGTTCATCTAGATGGGAGGCGAGTAGTCTGACCACTAAACCACCGCAGCCCCTTCAAATGCGTAAGGAAGGTCCCGAGTTTGTACAGTAGCGACTTTCAAGATTCCAATATCTGCAGCTTGATATAGGACGTTCACAGTACAATGAGCACTTTTTAAGGCCCTTTCAAAATTTTCTTTTAAGCCAGTTTTTATGTTTAAGCCATATTTTAATATCAACATTGTCACGTGACTAATAAATACGATGTACACTTTCACCACTCTCAAAAGTTAATGCTGAGACTGCAATAAAACATAGTTATTAGTGGTTAATGCCTGTTGGAAGGGCCTTAAGAAGTGCTCACTTTATCGTGAACAGCCTATATGTGGTTTCATTTCCATACTACGTATAAGTTAATAATTATCAGTACTGTTTAGGAAGTTAACTAGAAATATTTTTGCAGGACGTGTTACCACCAGTCCACCTGATCATTAAAGTTGAAAATAAGTATAGGCCGTTCAAGGTAATATGAGCAATTTTTAAAATCCTACTTAAGACCTACTTACATGCACGTTGTGTAGTCTTCCACTTTATGTAAAATTAACATTGCCACGGACCTCATCGCTTTATTCATACGTTGACCAAGTGAAACTGTAAAATTATTATAAAAGTAAATATTTTACAAATCTGCTCATTTTTACACTCCAATGCATAAACAAAAACAAAAAGCAAAAGAAAAAATTTAAGCAGTCACACTTGGATAACTACTACTTTTTATTCGACGTTTAAGATATGGAATTACTTTCCCTCCATCATTACCAACATTACGAGACGCATGTTACTCAGTGAGCCCGTTAAAATATTATGCAGGTAGGAGCAGTGATTCTATCCTAACGTTGATATCAAAAGTGCTCACTTTATCGCGAACAACCTTTAATGAACATTCGTTTGTTAATCAGACAACATGAACCCAGTGTGTAAACTGTGGAAGATTCGAACCACTGACTCGTCTATGGATAACCAGTGCGATTGCCCTCACATGGTGAGAAAACCAAACCGCGCGCGCAGCTTGCTCGGCTTCGCTGGATAGAGCACAGAGCACGGCGGAGAGCTTTAACGAAACACACGCACGCAGGCAAAAGAAGCCGGCAAACAGACAGAGCCGTGTTTCTACGGCGATAATGAAGCGACGCGTGGGTGGTTATGAGTGGGCCGGCGAAGCAGTTCGGGCAAGCAAAGTACATTAGGGCGGGCCCAAACCGGCTTTGTATCGCAGCTCGGCGGGCGAGGCGTAATACGAAGCAAGAGGCGGGGTGGTCGGGGAGAGAAAGAGAGATAAAGAGAGGAGAAGGCTTGGGCTGCCGCAATGCGACTCGCACGTGGCCATGAGGAGGGGGTGTGTAGGGAAGGAGAATTAAAGATGACGAAGTATGATCTAGCTAAAGTGGCGAAATATTTCGGGAGATAACGGGAATTTAAATGGAGTCCGGATGAGGCAATTATCATCGCGGGGGAAAGAAGGAGGGAGGGTAGGAGCGAAAGAGAGAGAGAGAGAGGTGGTGGAGGGAGACGGTTAGAAATATTAACCAACTGGAGAGCAGAGCAATTAACGGCCGGCGCATCCTCCATTCCGCCTCCATGGCGGGCACAATTAAACACCTCACCCCACCACGCGGAGCCTTTGGGAGTTATCCGCCGGCGGACGGATATCCCGGGAATGAAAAACCGCGGCCATTCCAGCGGCGCCGCGGCATCACTACTCCATGTCACGTGGCTCCCTCTCTCGACTGTGGAAGAGCGGCCCGGCCAAACATTAGCCCGGCCGCCAGCCGAGCCCACCAATCAAGTGCACCGCGCCTGAAAGGGGGCGGCCCATCAATACGAGCACCACTTCCAGGGAATTTTCAATGAACCCGAAAACAGGCTCGACGTCCCTCACATCGCAGTGAATGTCTCCCCTCCCCCCAGGCGTTCCGGCCCTTCCCGCGTGTTACATCCCCCCCCCCCCCCCCCCAACGGGGTGATTCAAACGCTGCGACAACTGGAATGTCACTTCCTCGTGTATTATGCAGTATGCACGTACTTGTAACTGCAGCCGACGTTAAAAAAAAATTCCTTCGTTTTAGGGAAAAGTGCCGGGAAAAAAATGTACTCAGAGGTGTCCATAAACTCTCCGTAAAATTACGTTGCACGCTGATAAAAAATAACGGACTTTCCGTACATTTTGCAAAAAATTTCCGTGAATTCACGGAAACTCTCCGTTAATTTCTTGTTAGTTTCCTGCAATTCCAGTTTAAAATAAACGGAGACAAAAAATATTTATTTTCGTTATGTGGATATTCTACTGTGCATAAAGTTGAAAGTCCATCACTCTAACCACTATCTACAACTCTTTCATAACGTGTATTGTAAAACTTTGGTATTTGTAATGCAGTCACATGAGAAAATTCTCATCTATTTTAGTCACTGTATTTTAAGCGTTGCTAAATGTTAGAGGCGCCTAATGATACTTTCTAATGTTTGAAACAATAGGTTTAAGTGACGTGGGTAACCTAACTGCCGCAGAAACGATAATTGTCTGCTTACAACGACGAAGAAAGCTTTGTATGGACTCGCCCATTGTTCGTCCTCGAAGCCTGAAGCTATATGAAATACAGAGATTATCCGTATTTTGTATTTACGGCTTAACTCCGCTTTTCCTGATAACGGATTCCATTTCCTTATATTTCCTGTACATTTTCGTAAAAATCTTCGTAAATACGCGTAGTGCATTAGTGTGCATTAGAATTGTCCCTTTAGCTCCTGCATATAGCCTAAGCTATAAGAGCGGGTTTAACTAGAAAAATTAAATAGAAAAGTCCCATTTTTGTTATGTCTGAAGGATATAAAACAGCGTTTCCATTAAGCCTGATGTCTTCAAACCTCCATTATCAAGCAGTTTGTAGTGTATGTCAGTGTTAAATTTATATTTTTCGTATAGGTGGATTTTGAATATGCTGCAGTGTAGTCAAGCGTTAGGTAGACCAGCAATCGAAAGATACATAAACAAGCTTATATTACTCAATTTTTAAAAACATAGACTATTTTAGAAGCATTGCATATTATTAATTTCTGCCACGCAGTAGCACCTGCATTGCTAGATTTTTAACGGCACGAGAAATATCAGCTAAACAATATCACAGGGACGTTTCCGAGGCAACAAATGCATGTATAACATTGAAAACTTAATACACAATAAATTTTACTTAAAAAACTTAAACTCTTATCCAGATGAATTACAAGAGGTGAAAATTGGCATAGAGCACGAATAAGGGAAATAAAAGAATTGATTCAAGTCTGGATGTGACTGACTACATAGGCCAGCAACAAACACTCAGGAGCACTAACATCGCTGCAATCCTGGTGAAATTGAAACGGTCGTAGGACGAAGATATGTGTATCAGTGAGCGTTTGAAAAACGAACGTCAGCGAGTAGCTAGCATGATTCTGCGACGCATTCGAGACAGAGACGACGATGGACTCGTAGACCAAGAAAAGGTATAGGCTTACCGATAATCGTCTTCTGCACGTGTACTCAACACTGACCTACCCCACGCCTATACAAAAGTCAAAATCACATGGTCAACACTGATGAACGTATTTATAACTAAAATTTCAAAACACAAGCCCTTTGATATGAGTAAAATAATGCTACCAATTAGAATTCTATCGAATTGCAATACAGAATAGTATGGGGAGTAAACAAAAATCTTAAATCATTTTTTTACATCGCCATATGGTTAAAAATGTAGGCGTGTTTATGGAAATTTTTACAGCAATGTACAGTAAATAAACGACAACGGAATCTGTATTGACGAAAAACAGAGTTAAGTACATAAATACAAAATACGGAAAATCTTGCACATTTTTTACTCCAGTTCAAATATTGCTCGAGTATGAAATACATTAACTTTTCTTAATATCTTTTTTATACACAGTAGAACACCCACATATCGAAAATTAAAATTAATTGGGTGTGGCTGTGTTGGGAACACGGCCGTTTGTTTTGCGTATGTCTACGTTGACGCGCTCGGACGCCTTGTTTATTTTACATTCCTAGTACCGCTTCATTTGGTAATATTGGGTTTTGTGGGTATCACTGGATTGCTTTTGAGATGCTCTTTCCAATCGTAAACGATTTCTGTATTTCGACTTGGCTTTTTGACGAGTATAGGCCGAAATTGTGTTCAGTTTTCTTAATTTTTTACATTAAGCGCATACAATTCCACCATAACAACGCCATAACAAGGTTTTTATACACGCAATTGATTTTTCCTGAAGAGAGTTGCCGATTGAAACTTAAACGAGCGTCGTAACTTTTCCTAGTCAAGAGTTATACTACGCGGAAGTTATGAGACGTGGCGAAATTAACTCAAAGCATCGCCCCCCCCCCCCCGGGGGGGGGGATGCTTCGAAGTCCTGACTCAACGTAACATATTATTTGATTCTTTGGCAATCGAGTCGAGTGGTGTAATTGAGTTTTGAATGTAGACGATAGATTCGGAGCTGCAATGCCAAACTGTATTCCCGATTTTGTTACAATCGGATTTTATGGATTGCCTCCCACTATGGTTGCAAATTGAAAGACGTATTCACGTCAAAAGAAGAAGGCAGGGAGAGTGCAGTGCATCAGGGAGTTATGCGGCAGTGTGATCGGTTGTGTGGTTGTAGCAGAGGCGCCGCGCCGGTTTGGCGCAATTCAAGTTGGGCGGCTGCGGGAGAAGCGGCCGCAATCCAATACAGGCGCGCCCACAGTTACGTCTTGTTACATTCCCACGCGGCGCTAACTATGGCAACTATGCCGCATTCCAGTCGGCACAGCAGCCCCACCTCCCTGCCGACCAACTACAAGCAGGCCTGCTCGCTGCCTCGCAGGTACGCTCCGTACATCAGAGCTATTCAATGACCGGCCCACCACACTCGTCACACTGGGCTGATAATATATTTTATCAGCAATTATTTTTCCAAAATGTATACTGTTTGAAAAAAATTATGTGATTTAACATCAACCATAATTATTACCAGGGTAAAACTTGTAATAAAATCATATTTATTATTTTATTTATTACACGATAGGTTTATTCATTTCATTGAAACTTAAATCAATTTCTCATAAAAACTTTTGACTTGTACTAATTAATAGCAGGACACCAAACAGAAATAAAATCATTAACATAAAATAAAGACAAAATGAAAATAAGCTAATATACTATCCTTACGCATAGTAGAAGTGCCACAGTATAATCTAAGGTAAAATATCCTCGCATGATAAAATAAATTAAAAATGAGAAGAATATTATAATAAATACAAATTATATGAAATGACATATGTCACATGTGTAAGGAGAACAATATTTGCACAGTGAGAAAACATATTGAATGTAGAATAAAAATGACAAATATTAACATGAAATAAGTTGATCATCTGTGTAATACAACGTACATTTTACATGTGATACTCAAGTTTGAGCTTGAATCAAGTTTTCATCAAGCAAACTAGCCTAGCCAGGTTGATTGGTTGCACTTGTACTACAAGTATAATTAAACCCCCCTGGAAACCCTTCATCAACGAGTGGATGCCATTCGTGAGAAATGTGGCTTGGATCAAGCTTGAACTAATATGGTTACGGCAAGCTTGCTCGGCTAGGCAAATCCAAGTCGGATGGCAAGCTCGTATGCTATCTGCTTTGCATCAGCACTTAGATATGCTGACCTGACTTTGTATAAGTGAACCGTTACTTTGTAATCAGTACGTGTGGCCCGTCAAGCGTTGTAAGTATTTGTAAGTGACCCGATGTGAAAATTTATTGAATGGCCTTGCCATAGAGGAACATTAGGGTAGAGTGATAATTCTAAACACGCAGCAGCCCCTCGCCGTACTACAACACTGGACTGGTTTTCTGCTAATAGTACAAGCTATTTACGTTGTTCACGGTAAAATTAGCACTTTTGAAAGCCCTGCTTAAGATCTACTTCTGAGCAAATTGTGTATCATTCCGCCATACGGAAAGTCAACATTGCCGTGGACCTGACCACTTCATTTATACGACAGTAAAGGGGAACTGAAAAATAATTGTAGAAGTAGATATTTTACATATTTTCTAATCTATACACTTGTATGCATTAAAAAAATCAGAAAGAAAAATAAATCACTGTAGCATTGACAAATGTTTACCGAACACTTTTAATTCAACGTTAAGACATGGAACTTCTTTCCTTTCGTCGTTACCAACTTTACTGGGCGCATACCACTACGTGCGCTCATTATAAATACGCGCAGGTAGGGAGATTGACGTTTTTCAAGGGCTGATTTCAAAAGTGCTCACTTTATCGTGAACAGCCTTTAAAAATCATCGTTAATACGATATGACGTTATAACGCAGTTTATGAAAGCAAGAGCTTTAAGATGACGTTCTCTAACCTAGTTTTAATGCAATTAGAATATAGCGAATTTAGTCAGAAGCATTTTATTCGTATAAAATGGTTCGTCTGTTGAAAATTCAAATGCATACAAACTCGTCCATCACTGTCGACGACGTGACTTCGACAGTCGAACTGGCAAAGAGCGAGTGAGAGTTGCGGACATGCACAAGCTACGACACTCGGTCTACCACACCTTTAGTCTATCTGACATACGGGCAGCAAGCCTCGCAACATCGCCGCGGCAGTTTTTGTAACCAACCTTTGGAAACAACATTCCCAGTCTATTACTGTAGCGATTTGAGAGTATAGGCTATTCGCGGTAAAGTGAGCACTTTTGAAAACTCTCCCCTTAGGAATAATAGTAAATAAATATATTTAATTTATCTTCAGACGTTAACTTCTAAGTGCGTTGGAATATACCCACTGTGCTTATTTCTTTCATGGTAATATTTATTTTAATAAGGTGGTTAAAGGCTAAAAATGGCTAAAAGGAAAAGTAACTAGGGCCTCAAATGTGCTCAATTGACCGTGAACAGCATATACGTCCATAGACGACGTGAGTTTACTTTAAAAAAATACTTTCGGGATTTTGAATGTATTATAACTGCATTACAACTTGGTCATGATGAGATATATAACCATTACTTCAAGCCACATACTATTAACAACTATGCTAACGAAATTAAGCACCATAAACGAGCCTTGTTTCCCTGACACCCTCTGAGGCACAAAGTATAGTCTGTTCCACGAACACGTGCACTTATTTTACAGTTGTTAAAGTAGTCTTGTGTAGTTATTTCCATGTAAAAATATCTTCTGTCTACATAACGTGCAGGTTCATAGTCAGCTGAGTGTGTTTATGTAAACAACATCTGCAGCAAGAGGAAACACTACTCTATCCGAATAAATAGTTGTAAACAGAGCTGCCTTCAGAACTGTCAAAAAATGCACTCGTTCGTGAGACGGATTGTATGGCCCTCTCAGTAACCTTGGAAGCTAATTAATAATGTGCCCCGACAGCAAGAAAAAAAGGAAGGAAAACAACTCGCAGAGGTTTTTACTTTTTTTTTTTCACAACAGTGGCACATTACTATGTATAATATTTTCATAGTGCCCATGGACTAAGCGAGTCCATGGAAATGCTCATTTTTCATGTGATTAGTGGATACATATATCAGGATAATTAACATAACTGCTCAAGACATAACTATACCAAACAGGGCCCTACTAAAGCGCTCACGAAAAATTCATTTGGCACAGACAACGAAATATTGTTTACTGACAATACAAAATTCAAGCACCCCCAACCCTCATCTTACTTAATTTCAAGCTTACAAAATAGTTTTAAAATGCGCGTCATAGTTTCTAATGCCATGTTGTTGAGATTTTTGACGTTGACTGAAAGCACAAATGTAACTATAAATTGAAATGATCACGCTCGTAAAATAATAGGTAAAAAATAAAAAGTTAACCCAGGTAGAAATAACAATGAAAATTTCTTATAATATATGTTTCATGTATAACATTTATTTCAAGTAAGAATCTAGGGTGACAGGTTGTCAAGTGATGTACAAGATAGAATAACGCATGTATAAAATATAATAGCACAAAATAGCCATCAATTCAATAACACCCACGCGGACTTCAAAACTTCAAAGTTAGTTACGTTCAGGTATGCAAAATGGAAACTACCATTCTTATTGAAAGGAAAATTTCAAATCATTCTCGTAAAACACAACTTACTAAAAGACCATCACCAGTCAGAAGCATTATTCATCCACCATATTTATTGACTGCTTTTGCTTGAACAACATTTATCGTGTTTGAAAACCACACATTCCCACATTCATAAATACTATTATCTATGAAAATAACACACGCACGAATTATACATGTTACTTTCAAGCCATTGTATATATTTGAAACACTATTTTTGTCTTTCTAATTCCTAAGCACGTCTTGTATGTTGCTCAGACGCATAACACTTTTCGTGAATATCCTAAATATGAAATCATTAAATGAATTTGAACTATTTAATACATTTTGATGGGGGTTTGTTTTACCGACTATGTATATGAATTATCAAAACTATCACATACTTACAGCAAACTGATACAATGCTCAATCCTCAAAAAAAAAATTGCTGACTCTTTTTGGAATAATCACTTATAAAAATCACAAAATCAGTACAAACACAAATTATTAGTATTAAATTTAAAAAATATATATTATGTAGGACTTTATTATAACAAACTTAAAAAATATCATTCTTAAGTTTAACCGAGTTTCAATTACTTGAAAGCCCATGTAAAAACATCTCGTTTACAAGCGTCTGTTTTCTTTATGTAAATTTCAGTATTACAGATTTGTAGACAAAATTCTTTAGCTAATTTTTAGGTAAATATTTG
Source organism: Dryococelus australis (assembly GCA_029891345.1). Taxonomy (NCBI): domain Eukaryota; kingdom Metazoa; phylum Arthropoda; class Insecta; order Phasmatodea; family Phasmatidae; genus Dryococelus; species Dryococelus australis. The sequence continues at coordinate 131,441,749 of CM056997.1, forward strand.
GCATGTTAATTGAAGCTTTAATTTATATTCTTAGTTTTTCGCAAAAAGTTGGTGATTTTGTAATCGAAAACTGTAAACTCTATTTAATAATGACGTAGATGATAGTTACCAGCAGTCAAATACTCTCACAAGAAATATAACACCATCAAAAATATTTACTACTTCAAATACCGTTCTTGATTTCATACTCCGGGAATTCGCACACCACGGGCCTTTTCCTTAATACCAGAAAGCTATAAGGCATAATACTTACTTACCAATATAAAAAATAACACCCATCCGAAAATTTGGGGACTAAACCACCGACATTCTGGTTCGTACGGCACGATCCAGTATTTCCGCACTGGTTTCTAACGTAACGTCCTATCGCGAATAGTACAAAACTTTATACGCCGGGGTTAACATTGAAGATTCGTCTTCGGAGAACATGGTGTGGGTACTTTCGTTGCAAAACTTGGGGGAGAGAGAGGGGGGAGGGAGGGAGGGAGGGAGGGAGGGAGGGAGGGAGGGAGAGAGAGAGAGAGCGAGACATGGACAAAAAAGAAAAGTTACCACGTGCATGAAGAAAGGGGAGAAATTAGTCACAGAAGCTGTATTTGGATGGTACAAAAACGATGGCGCGCCTCAACGAGTTTTTGTGCCTGGTGGTGTCTTCTTTTTTTCTGGAAACTGCTGCGTTACTTATACTACAAAAATGTACATACTGACTTCGGTAAAGAAAACGATGTCGCCTCTTTATATCCGTCAGCGGTCGTGGATCTGAAAAGAACAGGCCAGGCGCGCTGCGGCTCTAGGTCTCATCAACTACGAATACACAAAAGAGGAATGGAAAAAGTTACCTCGTTCCTATTGGAAATTCGTAGACGGAGATAGTGCTCGTACTAAAAATTATCTTCTGTAATTAACTCACCTTAGTTTAGAAACGTGTTGAACATTTCCGTGTTTGATTAAATTTTGTGCTTAAAGTGCTCTGCCATAACAGTACATTAGTACACTGGCACTCAATTCCTGAAATGTTATTACTATCTTCTCTTCAATACTATGCTGCTATTCTGTTACACAGGATGTCAGAACCAGTACCAATATAATAATATACAACCTCAGTACTGAGATTCCAATTAAATTAACCGCGTTGTCTGACTGACCAGGCATATTTAGAGGAAAAAGTAAAATCGAGAACACCCAAAATACTACAGTTGTATTTTCAGATTTCAGCTCTGCTCAAGCAAGGTTTAATCGCGTTATATATTTTTTACTCCTGATCAACTTTACTTCCGAAATAATTGCGTTTTCTTGATATTTTACCGCCAAAAAATATCTGTACACTCACTTTTTATCTTTGAAGTTTAATGGTAATGGTAAGTTCACGTTATTATGACTTATTATGACAGTTTCTAATGGACTGTGTCCATTGCCGACTATGAGACTAAATAAATAAACACAGACTCAGCAAGACGAAAACGAAAACACCTTTTACAACACCACAGGCAGATAATAATTAGGAAAGGCTGTTTCCTTGTCAATAGAATATTAAAACGACAAAGAGGCGCATGAATAACTTATTATTACAAAACAGGACGGACAACAAAAGCAAACCAAAAGAAAATATAACACGATGACGAAAACAAAACACCACAAAAGTGAAAAAAAAAAAAAACTGATCAATTAAAAAAACACAATATTAGTAGCCAGAGCTGAACAATAAAAACTCAAAACAAACACGAAAATACAAAACATAATGTAACACAAGTCAGGAAAAGTATTCTTGTCAGATTATAAAACCAAATAAATCAACACTACGAACAACACCGGAACCACAAAAAATTACGACAGGAAAGAATAGATAAACCAACAGAGTACACAGAACCACAAAAAATAGTTATAAGTCTTACAAGAGTTCGTTTATTAGTGCTGACTTATTTGGTTTTATAATCTGACTAGAATTACTTTTCCTGACTTGTGTTTCATTATGTTTTTTTTTGTTTTATTTTCCTATTTGTTTTAAGCTTTAATTGTTCAGCTGTGGCCACTTCTGTAGTATTTTCATATTGCTCGGTTTGTTCACTCCTATGGTGTTTTGTTTTCGTCGTCGTGTTGTCTTTTCTTTTGGTTTTCTTTTGTTGTCCACCCTGTTTTGTAATAATAAGTTGTTCGTCCATCTTCTTGTCGTTTGCCAAGGAAACAGTTTTTCCTAATTATCTGTCTGCGGTGTTTTAAAAGGTTTTCTCGTTTTTGTCGTGCTAAGTATGTTTGTGTGTTTATTTAGTCTCGTGGTCGGCAATGGTCACAGTTCAATCAAACCATCGTAATAACTTGTTTCAATCACTTGTACACCGAACCTGCATCCCACCAAAATTTAACCATTTTATATTCAGTTGTTTTATCTCCAAAAGAATACACTTGTGAATTTCCATTACTAACAGCAGTTAAATTCAACTTGAATTACGAGCGGTAGAAATCACTGATAAACCACTGAGAATGTGTCGTTAGCAAGTCATTAGTGACCCAGATTTAACTAACTGGGTATAATTATCAGAGATTCGCACTTCAGAGTACCAAAGTACTTATACACCGGTATAACACATGTCACAGTAAACAAAGTTGTGCCACTGATAGTTTGGAACTGATAAGTTCTATTTGATAGTGAAATGAGTACCGCATCTATTCTCCTTTTTTCTGAACATGAATGCTTACAGCTACCGTCCCGCGATTTCTGTAATACTGTTACTTCCCTGTAGAGTTTTATTCACAAGTAGTTCCTTCAATATATCATGCTAATTATCGGCAAAAGCAATCGTGCTAAAAAAAAAATTTGATCAGAGTTGAGAAACTGGATAAAACGAATGAAGTACCGACGGATGTAACATTTTTGTGTTTCAACGAATAGCGGCACTTGAAGCACTCGATAACCGATGACTATCGATAGGAAATGTGATGAAACACAGCAGACGTGCGAGAGGGAATTTACACTTATCTTTAGTATCTACATCCTTTTACACTGTACATGCAAGGTAGTTTAAAACCTACATTACAGTGCAAATTTAATCAAAATTCGTATATTAATTTTTGCATTATGCCAGGACAGACATACAACAAAATATTCATGAAAAAAAAACTGGGCCCTGAACATTTTTAACGGTCGGTAAGAACCACTTCCTCAAACGTTTTTTTCCTATGTACAGACGTAGCACTTAGAATAAAATACGTGACAGTGAAAATATTAATTTTTATTAACTGAACGGTCGCCATTTCAAAAACCACATGATATGATTTTTCGGATAAACGAGTTCATACGAGGCAGACACGTTAGGAGGTTAAATAGAAATCTTGTACCGATTAGAACATTTTTTTTCTAAAGAGTCGAGTACGGAACAAAACAAGTCACATCCGAGAACGCACGAATGAAGCATAATTACATTTCACCCTCTCAAATATATTATTTGTCATAATATTTAAAGTGATTGGCCTACATTACATGTATAGGCTGTTCACGGTAAAGTAAGCACTTTTTAAACCCTCACGCCACCCATTAGCCACTCTTAAGTATGTTATATTGCAAACTCAGGCATTAACTTTTAAGAATGGTGTAAGTATACACCGTATTTATCAGTCACATATCAATGTTGATAATAAAAAGTGTCGGAAAGACAAATATTGGCTACAAGGAAACATTTCGAAGGGCCTTAAAAAGTGCTCATTTTACCGTGAATAGCCTATACCATGAGGCATGGTAATATCTTATTTTTAGAAAGATAAGTACACCAAAACCGAGTCTGCGAAAAAATGCGAAGAGTTTAATGAAAATGTGTTTGCAGAGTAAATAAATTCACTCGACGTAAAAACGATATATATATATATATATATATATATATATATATATACACACACACACACACACAACAGGAGCTTTGCTGCAAATCTTGGCATACTTTTGACTTGCCTTTCCATAAGCTCCATGGTTATTATGTTATGTATAAAAAAATCACGTAGTATAAGTTAACATAAAGGTATTAGAGAACCGAAAATAAAAGAAATTAATGTCCCTGCACTGTCCCAGTTCATTATTTGTGATGTGGCTTATCGGTGACAGCAATCACTACTGAAATGAGTCCCAGGTTTTATCCTTGTCGCCTTGGTCTATCCGAACGTCAGACGGCAGAAGCCAGGAGTCTTAACCTTTCAATTCTCGCGCCAGTAAACTGTCTTCTCGAAATCGCAGGGGCTTAAAACCAAACCTTCCGTAGCAATTCTCGAAAGATTTGTTCCTCGTCAATCTAAACGTGGAACAGTTTAGAGTCCACTATTCTATTTAATTAAAATTAAATCACTTGTACATATTTTCATATTGAGCACTGCCTTCCCTTTTAAATTACTTCGCTATGGCTTATTTTGTTTTCTCAATATAACAGCTGGTGTAGCTATTTTTTTCGGCGTAGAATCACACTTATACGAAGTCGAATCGTGGAATTTATTAAAACACGAATGAAATAACAGGGCATTTATGTCATCCCATGAGAAATAATAAACCGTGACTAAGTGCCGTCTCAAAGTCCCATCTTACCCTGCCCTTGCTTTACAAACAGGCATTGTATGACATAATATGACAAGCTCTCACAAAGGCTGTACTTACGCTAGCTAACAGCTCCTCGCCCAAAACACTTGACTCTAACCAACAAATATCAGTTACCAAATTAGACTATTTACCTTTTACTTTTATTAACCAGGGCACAAACGGTTAGCATAATACAGGCAAGCTATATAATTGATGTAGTCACATTTCCAACAAATTCTTTATTTATAATTTCTATCAGTTATAATAATACTGACGTTTCTATTAATTTTTCCATATTCACAGCCCACCATTTTCGTACACAAGTCTCTCATTGATCAGGTACGAGTCGATGGAATAAGGGGTTAGCATAGTACGAAATCCTTTACAATGTCATATATTTACTCTAAGTGGCTCCAAACCGTTTACATTGTTCGGCAGAGGTCTGGACTTGCGAGTTCCACCATACTCACTATTCTGTAGCCCGTCACGGACCAGTCTGTAGGGGCCACGGTAGTGTAGTGGTTGGACTTCTCGACTCCCACCTAGGCGAACAGCGTTCGATTCCCGGCTGGGATCTCCCGTTTCCTCCGCCCCTTCATTCCAGCGTTGATCCATGCTCACCTCCATTTATTCTCATCGGCTTTCAATACGTCGAAGTTAAGGGCCACCCAAATCTCCCCACACCACTAACCGGTATATGGCTGAGCGACAACAAAACGGCGCGGTAGCATATGCGCTGTCCCACAAACATCCGGTGTGTAGTTTTCGATAACAACTGTGAGAACGCAGCACTACAATGCCCGATGTTTGCGAGGAAGCTGATAGCATGACCAGCGTTGCGCGAAATCTCTTTCCATTTCACATCTATCCCGTTTAACCCCTCTGAGACGTCCAGATACCTTGCCGGTATAGCAGGCGAATTGTGCCCAGGCGATGATTACCCCCTGAATGCCTGAGTGACGGCACGAGTCAAAGTAGCTTGGCGGTTCGATGACAACCGTGACAACAGTATAACAATGTTTATAACTTTCGGTTGACCAAAATACATTAGGTTGACACTAATTCCCGAGAGCATTACGCTCGTCACTGAGAAAGTGTCCCTTGTTAGAATAACAATTTAGGGAAGAAGTGTAGCCCCCTCGCAAATAAAATTACCTTACAAGCGTAGCCAAAAATTACGCACCGAACCAGAGTCCTCAGCGTCAGCAGGGGAGTTAATTCCCAAAACAGTGATTCAAGGTACGCCGCTGGCTGTTTTTTGTAGGCGGTGACCACGAAGAGGTCAAGCATCAGCGAAACTTCGAGTTTCCCCAGAAATTATTTTCAAGTGTAGTAATTTCGTGTTCTGTGTATAGCGAAATTGTACCACTTTCCGGGAAAAAAAATATTCCGAAAAGCCTCTATTCTGAACATCCCTTCTCTTTCCATACGGCACCCCAGGGGTAAAATTCGCCAGTTACACCGGCCTCAGTACCTCTTAACTAGCGGTGCTGGGTGACTTAATGAATTTCTGGCATTGACACGCTAACACAGATGCACCCTACTCAGTTGGCACAGTGTTTCAACCCAATTACGTCATGGTGCAGCGTTTCACTCATGACTTACCGTTCCCTGCAACGAGTGTGCCGTGGGAATGGAGCGGAGCGCAGCAGCGCCACAGCCGCGCAGCACTATTAGCAGTCGGCATTTCGCCTGTCTCTACAAGCTTGGCGATTCGAATCGATAAATCGAATGTGTGATGTGTTATTGTAATACGTAAATAGTTAATTTAGCTTATTTTGAAAGTACTTTTCGTCTGCCGTAGGACCTCACTAAGATCCAACAATCCCGTGTTAAATTCACGGTACTCAATCCTTGCCTAATAACACTAATTTAAACTTGCTATTTCTTTTGCGATATTATAGTTTATCCAAGGCGATTCAGACGTTTCGCCAGACACGCGCAGCCATGGTATCTTTAGAAACAAAACAACTCCAAGTGAACATAAGTAATGCATAGGGGCAGGTATTTTTCGCGAAAAGATTTCTGCTCAAGCTGTATTTCAAAATCCTACGTCCACATCCACAACTTCCGTCGATTATTGGCCGCGCATCTACGTGAAAATATATGTTCTTATTTGACTGGGCCAGTCAGAATAAAGTACTCTGATACTGAACGTCCATGATTCGCAGACAAGACACTTGAAGCACGTGACATTTAGAATCATCCGACTAAGAAAGTGCATATGAACTACGTGTTTTGGAGTACAACTGGTCTTGAAATCTTTTCGCGAAAAATACGTGCCCCTAGTAATGCAGGATTCCAAGAACTTTTATTTCACTTTTTAGATAGTAGCAGTATTTTTCCCTCGATACATTGTGCTGTACAATTATACTTAAAATCCCCCGATATAACTAATATCTATATCATTTCTGATATCGACACTACTAGCCAACTTTGCCAACAGCGCCATTGAATCGCGAGATACATATTTTCAAAGAAGTGAGTTGAAGCACCACGCGCAATGAACTGAGCGCGATTGCGCGGCGTAGCGCTGTGTAACCCATGTCTCCACCAGTGATTGTCGAACTGTGGCCCGCGGACCACTGTTGATTCACGAACAAGTCTTGGTGATCCTAGAATATCTAAAAATGTGCCGACAATTCTCACTGATTTCAGATGCATTTTTATAAATACCTACTGATAATGTGATTGGTTATTTTCTGTTTTGATGCTGTTTTCAGTGATTTGTCCGGTTCTTTTGGGACTTAAAATAAGGTGGAATTATTTTTTCGCACCTCTCAGAGGATCAGAAAAACGTGTTGCAAAATGCAGGAAAGCAGAAAAAGTGGAAATTTATGCTGAATTCATATTATTACATGGGACAAAAGTAACTGGTGTACAATAGAGGAAAGTTTATAATCGGGGTATGTGAAAAAGGAGTTCTATTGTATGCATTTTGTTACGTGAATGGGGTAAGTGCTGAGGTAGGTGGGCCGTATCAGGTTGACAGTCTAAGCCTAGTGGTAAATTGTAAAGTTATGTTTGAGAATCGCTGCTGTAGGGCGCCACATTGCAAGCGCTTTCGTTTTAATTCAGTCGGCGTTCGCTATGATCCAGGTTCCAGCTTCGTTGGTCATGCCAGACATCACCTGGACAAATTCTCTGAAAATACATACTTATGGCGATCGTGACATGAAAACGAACGCAGCATTCGTTTTCAGTCATACGAAATGTGCCCACCATTAAAGTCTTCTTTCACAACCGGTAATAATAAGTTTTCTAGAAGTAATAAACTTCTTTTTCCACAAGTCCAGACACAAACGGACAATCTCTTGCGTTTGCCAAATGAAAATTCTGGAACATTACCATTTAATGTTAAAATCTTCGTTCGCTAATATCGAAATAGAACCTATTATCCCTTCTATTATAACCAACTTCCTCATCTACAGACAAATATTTATATAAGTTGTAAATCTCACACCATTAAAAAATTAATTTTTGTAATTTTTGTTACAAAAGCATAAAATACTATTTAATAAATCTGGACTAAAACCATTACCCATAAAAACGCAACTATCACCATTCTTTCATAATAACATATTTTACCACTAAATATAATTAACCTAACAAAACAAGGTATTTTATCAAATCCGCCAACATCCTCAGTGAACTCACTCAACGGAATATTCCTATTCCTGAAACATATTAAGATACATTATATGTTCACAATCTGCTTCCACGTTTATGCAACAAACGTAAGAATTCATACTCCTTCCAATTTAAAAGACTTCAAATTAATAGATTTAGCAACAAAATAGATATTCAACCTTCCTCCATTCGAACATACTTCTTTACAAACATAACAGCAGGAGGAGTGACGGCCTGTGTTTCACTAGCAATTATATAATTATAATTTAACAAAAATTTACAAAATACACGTTATAATTTCCGAAAATGAGGCATGCTCAAAGCGAAAGTTATGGCAATGTTATTTTATTTCTGACAACATCTGGGAGAAGATAATTATTTTGCAAGCCCTAAGAGTGGAAGGTCACATTCGTAACACAACTGCGTTTTTGTTCACACATTTCACAGAGGTACCAAGATACTTTCAACTGAATGACAATGACACGGAGAACTGCTACGTGGTAATTTGTTCTTTTTGGCATAAATCACGCACACGCTTCACGCGTCCCAGCTAATTTTAAAAACGATTAAATACTGCGGAAAAGGTAATTCGTATACACAATAATTAGAGACCGGGAATTAAATATGGCAGAAAGCTAGGTTTCACAGTAATACATACGCTTGTGCAAGTTAGGTTTGTCCACTCACTGCATATCTTAAGACTGTTGAGGCGTGATTCGCTCATACTACTTCCAAGCTGTCACTAGCTCGCTGGCCTCCAGGGCATGGCAAATATACATGATGTGTCGTTAATGAATGCTAACCCGGCGTGTGCGGAATTATTAGGAAAATAAATACGGAAACATTTCTACGACTTGCGGTCTATAGTGATCCCGGAGGGTGGTAGACGTCCCCGAACAGGAGAACCGCTACAAACCAGGTAACCACAGAGAACAGTTACGCCAGAGGCACACGCTGCCTTCTCAGGCAACCGCTAATTTGCTTTCCAAATAAACTTGTGATTTATGAGGTAACCGTTGGGATTAGCCGATACTACCAAGACGAACTTTCTTTCATTTATTTTTACACGCTGATTACTAACATGTCTTGTCAAATTGCTTCAATCGGAGAGTTAACAAAGTTCAAAGGAATATGAAGGTGGCAACCCTTATTTATCGTAGGAAGGGATGTGCTCTCTGTGACACCGTTTTCTGTGGTTAGCTACCTTGTAACCGTTCGCCTGTTTTCTACGTTTCGTTGTTTAATTGCAAGTAATTTCCTGTTTCTCGTTGCGCAACACATTTCCGCCCTCCACTTTAGGAGACATCGACCACCCTTGGAAATTACTGTAGTCCTAAAGTCGTATATATGTTTCCCTAGAATCCGCTCACGCCGGGTTAGCAAATATTAACGACTAACCCTGTATATCTGACAAACGAGGACTCCAGGGTATGGCAAATATACGTACGCCAAATGATAAGAACTCCACAGTTGTACCGTTGTTTGAAATTTAGCCTGACGCTGAATGAATCAGCGACATTTCTGGATTTAAAAAAAAAAGCAGTTCACAGCATAGTTAGCAGTTTTGAAATCAAGCATTGGAGAAAAAAGTCTGCCAGTTAACTGCGTCTTACACTACCGCACATACTGAAATGCACTCTTCCAGTGAAGTTGGCAACGAATTGATAAAAATAGTTACATATTCAGGCGTTGTATTGCTAGTGAAATGTTTAAAATATATAGCGAATCAAGTTTCTTTTTCGGTTTTGTACATATAAGACTACGAACTGGCGTATCAGCTACACATTTAGAGTCTCCCCAATTTCTCGCTTTCCTCTGACTGACGCATTAATGCCATTAGGCCGATCGCAGTGTATATTTTGCGTATATCGAAAGTATAAAATAAATGAGCAGAAATGGAGATATTACGGGTGCTGCCTACAGCGGGATTGGCCTAATGAAAGGATATGATTTAAAGATTTTAGGCGTGACTTGGAAGATAAGGACCATGCTACAAGAGAGCAAGTATAGGCTGTTCACAGTAAAGTGAACACTGTTGAGGCCCTACTTACGTTTTTATTTCAGCCACATTTTATACATTTAAACACCTTTTGAAATAAATATTGTCATATAAGCAATAAACACAGTGTGTAGGTATATTCCGCCGCACTCGCAAGTGAACATCTAAGGTTAAAATAAGACATATTTAACTACTATTATTCCAAAAAGTTTTCAAAACAGCTCATTTTATCGTGAATAGCCTATAGGAATAAATGTCTGTGTTTTTTTTGTCTGTAAATATTAATTTACTCGCAATATGTAAAGTATCAAAAATTCTACGAAAAACCTTTTCCGTAAATGGAGGCTGGGCAAAGATGTACAAAGCGTTTTTGTTTGAAAACGATATTGCGAAAGCTGGCCGAGACACGTTCAAAATCATTTAACATGTAAAAATATTCTATCCTTTCACTTGGAGGGGCGCGGTGGCGTAGTGGTTAGACTACTCGCCTCCCACCAAGACGGAGCGAGTTCGATTCCCGGCGGGGTCGCCCCCGGATTCTCGCATGTGGCAATCGTGCCGGACGAGACGCCGCTGGTCGGCGGGTTTTCTCAAGTATCTCCCGTTTCTCCCGCCCTTGCATTCCGGCGCTCCTCCATGCTCAGCTCGCTTCACCCTTATCGGCTCTCAAGACCTCAATGTTAAGAGCACCCGAAATCTCTTACTCACTCGCTCATTTTTTGACGTGAATACGTCTTTAAATTCGCGACCAAAGTGGGAGGCAATAAAGAAAATGCGTTAACAGAATCAGGTCAGGGGGTACAGTTTGGCATTGCAGCTCCGAATATATCGTCTACATTCAAAATTCAATTACACCACTTGATTGCCAAAGGATCAAGGAATATGTTACATTGAGCGAAGACTGCGAAGCATCGCGAGCGTCAGATATAGCGGGGCGGGGGGGAGCAGGGGCACCGCAATTTTCAGTTCGTTTCGCCGCGACTCATAACTGCCGCGTAGTATAACTTTTGACTAGGAGAAGCTACGACGCTCGTTTATGTTTCAATTGACAGCTCTCATCAAGTTCAATCGATTGCGTGTATAAAAACATTTGTGTGGCGTGGTTATGGCGAAATTGCACGCGTTTAATGTAAAAAAGTTAAGAAAACCCTACACGATGTCGACCTATAAGCCCAGTCGAAATACAGAATTCGTATACGGTTGGAAAGAACATCTCAAAAGCAATCGAGTGATACCCATAAAACTCCATGTGATCTAGTGGAGCGGTGCCGGGCACGTAAAAAAAACATCAAAGCGTCCGAGCGCGTCAACGTAGACATATTTACGCAAAACAAACGGCCGTGTCCCTAACACAGCCACACACCACTCCGCTGGTCCCGCGCTAGGGCAATAATAACAACACGAACGGGAAAAACCAAGTGGTGGATGTTGAAAAGGTGGATATAGATGTGGAAACAGTCTGGCGGAGTTGGCGAAGCTAGGGCAATCTGAGCCAGCGCGGTGATGTTCCTGGGGAGAAAGATGCAGGCGGCGGAAGCCAGTGGGGTGGTTGCACAAAGCCAGGGGATTGTCCCGCGGGACCCAGTAGCGCACAGACTCCGGTAAGAAGCAGGAAGAGGTATCAGGGATCTGCGGCAGCTCACGGCCTGGAGTAGGCCTAACTCTCGTACATCTGTACCCCCCTATACCCCCATCCCCCCACCAGCCCACACATACACCGTGGACACGAGAAGCAGCTCCTGACTGGGCAGCACCACGAGCGCGAGTCTGCCAGAAACTTACAAGCACAACTCGTGTCGGAAGTCAACCTATACAATTCGTCGTTTTGGTATCATAACCTCAATTTCAGAAAAATTACTGCAAATGTTTGATTATAGAAAAAACTTAGAAGTTGTTTAACATTTTTGTATTTAGTTTTCACTGTGTTATTTGGTGGCTTCTAAAAGGCAGAAAAGTATTATTGAAATATAAATATGTTCCCGACTTTTTTCAACGAGCAAATAACACATATTGAAAGTTAAGCACAGCATTATTAAACAACTGGTGAAATGTAAATTTTCTATAATAATAAAAAATTGTCAATAATTACTCTGAAACCGAAATTATGATACGAAAACGAAGAATTGCTCCGAAGGGACGAAGCCGAGCATTAAGATCTACTAACTGTATACGTTATGTATTCTTCCACTGCATGCACAATCAACATTGCAATGATCACTTTATTCGTGCGTCGGTAAATTGAAACTGTGAAATTATTAGAAAGGTGAATATCTGTAAACTTACACACTTTTTAAAAAAAGCGAAAATGCAAAGAAAATCATTCCAGAGTTCACAAATGTTTATACAACATATTTAATTCAACGTTAAAACATAGAACTACTTTCCGTCCACAGTCCCCAACTTTACAGAGCACATGCCATTTTGTGTGCCCGTTAAAATATACGCAGATATATAGGTCCAGTGACATTTTTAAAACGTTGATTTCAAAAGTGCTCAGTTATCCGTGAACAGCTATTACAGTAATATTTCTCGCCCACGAGTTTCGTTACGTATATGCTGTTCACGGCAAAGTCAATACATTTAAAACACAACCTTTGAAAAGAAAATCACTCTCCAATAACTGCGCACTAGTGTACCCACACTGACATGCAGGCTTCCAGTATCGCGAATGAGAAAAGTATATCTTACGCAGGGCTTTCGAAAGTACTAACTTCTCCGTGAACAGCCTGTAATGCTATTTTTTTTATTTCTGGAGACCGCCGCCACATACCGTAGAGACGCTACAAAATCGCGAAGAGAATTTTCCGTGCCGACACATCTTGAACATTTAGTGGTTGGCAGGTGCATTTCTGACTTTGCGCAACTATTTGCGGACCAATCACAAACGTGCAAAATTCTCATTAACCCAAGAATTTGGAAAGTTGATTCGTACACGCCCGCCAGACAAAATAACAACAGAAAGAATTCTGGCACGTGCACATATCATCAGTAACTATTAGAAATCTCCACTGAGACGGTGTAAACAACTGTGGCTACATCAGTGATAATTTTTTATTGACATGAGTACGTCTTTAAATTTGCAACCATAGTGGGAGGCAATTCAGAAAAGAAAATCCCATGATAACAAAATAGGGGGATACAGTTTGGGATTGCAGCTCCGAATCTATCATCTACATTCAAAATTCAACTACACCACTCAATTGCCAAAGGATCAAAGAATATGTTACACCGAGTGAGAACTGCGAAGCATCGCGCGCGTGAGCGAGTACGTGAGGGGGTGGGGGGCCGCAATTTTGAGTTCGTTTCTCTGCGTCTCATAACTTCCGCGTAGTATAACTTTTAACTAGGAGAAGCTGCGACGCTAGTTTAAGTTTCAATCGAAAGCTCTCGTCAAGATCAATCGATTGCGTGTGGCGTGGTTATGGTGAAATTGTATGTGTTAAGAGTAAATTTAAGAAAACTTAACACAATTTCGGCCTATACTCGTCAAAAATCCAAGTAGAAATCGTATACGGATGGAAAGAACATATAAAAACAATCCTGTGATAATCATAAAACCCCATATGATCGAGTGAAGCGGTCCCGGGAACGTAAAATTAACATAAAGGCGTCCGAGCGCGCCAACGTAAACGTATACACGCAAAACAAACGGCAGTGTCCCCAACACAGCCATATCCAATTTTTTTACTAACAAATTTCTCTTTGAGTGCATGCGCAGTGCGAGGGAAGAATTGCCATAATTGCATTCGAAAGAAACAATTTTTTTATTGATTTATATTGATAAACTACAAAAAATTGATCGACAGCCGTATTAAATGTACCTATAATGGTAATTCGACCAATATTTTATTTTGTAGAGCTTCGGACATTTCACGGGATAATTTCTTGCAGTACGGCAATCGACGTCATACAGCATATTTTGTCTCGTTTTTGCTCTGAACCATCAGACTGTGTTTATTGTATGATCATAGTTTTGACGCAGAATTGGGTAATTACAATTCCGTCAAAATTTTAGTACTTTGTAAAAAAAATAGAGAGTTACGGATGAGGGATGAGGCGTCTGCACTGACACAACTAAAATACTCTGCAGAAATAAATTTCAAAGTTCATTGTACGCTCTAAATTCTCGTGAATATGCGTCCACACGGTCGCACTTTCGCCTTCTTTCCCTAAAGCATGGTTTGGGGGAAAATACACGGAAAACAAGAACATGAGTATTGTGGTGACGCATTTCCGCTCGGAGAACAAGCTGCTGCGATGATTCACACGCGGGAAACCAAGCCAACCACACACAACAGGCGCGCGCGCACACACACACACACATCCCTCCACCCAACATGTGTCAAGGACCTCGTATAAAGGGCCCATTTGGAGTTGCAGTATCAGCAGCGCTGTTTGAGGGGCGTAGCGACAATGGGATCAATAACAACCACAAACTGCCAAAACATTACAAAAATTAACAAACGCCACATAAAAGCACAACAAAACCGGCTTTACAAGACAAAGAGGGTGAAAACACAAGAGGAAAACATAAGCCGTACGATATAAAAGAGGAAGGAACATATACAGAATACTCCAAACACAGCAATGGTTCAAAATGACCGTAGGAGAAGTAAAGCAACATACTGCAAACGTTCGGCACGAGTAAAAACGACAATATCATTCAGATAAATGCATTTTCATTACTCAGTATTAGCTACAGCCTCTTTAGAAGAACTAAGAACTTTGTATTTACCGTACTCAATATGTTATAAGTATGAGAACGTGTTGCCATGCAAGTGCCTATCCAAGTACTTGTAAACACACATGCGTGCATAGATTGTACATAACAAAACAGAAAACCTGTGACTGTTGGTTCGTTTTGATACAAGGAAGTCTTTACGAAACAAAACAGCTTATAATCTAACGTCTCTAAAGCGGAACTGAACATGTAGCAAATTATAAACAATACGACAAGACTTTGAAACGGTGGGAGCACCGGGACCTTGATAGTCTGCAACAACAATCACACAGTATCCAATTTTATAACCTTCCTGTGATATATGAAATAAACTAGTAGCCCAATTCCAGCTTAAAAGGCGGATTCTGCCGTTAGGCCATACACTACATAAAACGTTTTCCACAATTATTTCTCAAAGTGGTGAACATGCGGGCTGTCACGTCTTATTCCGTTATAACTTATAGGCCGACATTGTTTTGGCATCGTTCTAACAACACTAATTTCCCTATCGTTTCTTAACATTCCGCTTAAAATTCCGCATCCCGTGTGTTAAAAAAGCATAACCACTTAAATATCAATAGTATAAAAGGTCAGATCAAGTAGAACTGAAAAGTTGACGTATAATAATGAAAATTCTTGTAGATCATACAAATAAAACACCTTACGTTCTAACGATGTAAAAAAATAACAATACCTCGTAAATCCTGGTTTTACATTAAAAAATCGAGGGGGGATGGGAATCTACCTATACTTAATTAAAGGTGAAAAAGAATTGCTTTCTGCTGTGGATGTGAAGAATGGGTATTTGTCATTTTAGGGTATTTGTACATAAGAAAACAGAGAGTAACCCATATATCACATGCACAAGATTTCCCTGTTTATTCTGCTCACCACATGCTCATTTCAAGGACATAGCCAATCACGACCCCTAATGGTATGTACTTAATGACTCATACTAAAACACATAAGCCCTTCCGATCGGAGAGTTACGCTGTCCCCTTAGCGCTGGATCTGTGACGTCACTCACATCTGCACTTCATCGTGAGCGGAGTTCCATACGATAAATCCTCCAGCATACGTAGTTTCAATAACTGACCTACCCAACACTAATACAACTGTCAAATAGCGTGGTCAACGGTGATGAACGTGTTTGTTTTCATCTTAATTAAGACAAGGAATGTTATATGACTAACATACTTTCACCAAATTGAAGTCAATAAAACTGCATTACAAACTTGTTAGAGGAAGTATGGAGACATTTCAAAGCTCTTGTTTAATAAACAGTTTTTTAACCTCAAGGGGGCTGCGGCGGTATAAGTGGTTAAACTACTCGCCTCCCACCTAGGCGAACCAGGTTACATCCCCGACGGGGTCGCTCCCGGATTTTTGCGATTGGGAATCGTGCTGGACGATGCCGCTGGTCGGCGGGTTTTCTCGGGGATCTCCTATTTCCCCCGCACCTTCATTGCGGCGCTGCTCCAGGCTCACCTCGCTTCACCTCGATGTTAAGAGTCGTCAAAAGCTCTTCACTCTCCACTTACTCTCTCACTTTAACCTCAAATACTATCCACGCCGTTTATGATGGTTGTATCGGCAGAAAAGTAGTCCAATGTCGGGACACGGGGGACTGGTTTTGTGCAGCTATCCTGATCACTCTGCCCCATATTCACTCTAGGGTTTTAAATCTCTACAACGGCGAACCCAAGCCAGTGATCGGTCGTTGGAGATAGCTTCCAGGTAGAGCCAACCATTTGTAGTGCGATGCTCCTTACGTTATACGATACTTGCGCATTTTGACGGTTGGGTGTTCCCAGTTCTCGCAGACGCAACCATATCGCGCCGAGTAGCAGACGAGGAACACCTACACCTACAAAAACCAACCGTTCCTCAACCACTCCAAAGAATATTTTGTCGCTGCAATTCTGGCCATGGACCTCAGAGGCCTGCATGAACAGGAGACCCAAACTCCACTTCTGCTGGTCTTAACAGAAAAGTTTTATCTTAAGCGAATATTGGCCAAAACCTTGTTAAGGAGATTGATAACCGTTGATTATAGTGGGAATACTTACTATGTAGTCAAATGACAAAATCCTTATGAGCAGAAATAGTTCCCTGTTATGCCAATTCTTGTTCAAATGTGCACAGTTAAAGGATATGCACAACCTTTCCTGAATAAAAAGTATGCCTCGCGCTTTTCACTGTTCCGTTAACATTACCATGCCGTATTTTTTTTCTTACCAAAATTGACACATGTTTTATTTATTTATTTCATAGTCGACATGAATAAAAATGGAAAGACAAGAGCTATGTTGGTATTAGATAGTAACAGATAGTTCTTGTGTACAAATATTATTAAATGAGCTTTTTGGGTTATTTATAAAGTAAATTTTCCTTAATGTCATATTTAGGTTTTCAGGAATACAGTACTGGAAAAACATTTCGTTGTTATGTATTTAATATTTATTTTTATTCAATGCGTAGATACGGTATGTTGGTTGCTCCTTAGAGTGCTTGTCAAGAATTTCTACATACTACACACACGTGGCGGAAGGATACATTGTGAGTAGCCCGAAGTTAAGCAGGATTTCCAAAAAAAATTGTAAGCAAGCACGAATGGACTATGTGCAAGATGGCGGACGCGGCGAGTCGGGATGCAGTGCCGAAATACTTGCGATTCAAGTAAAGAAGATATTGAAGTTTTTTAATATGAAATGTAAATAATTCACTTAATTATAGTCCTTTGATATATAGACTACATGATGTTCTATAATGTTATTTTTATTACGTGACTGAGTCAGAAGACGGGTGATGGCATGCGCGTTGGTAGCCGGCAATACAACAAATAGAGCCCATTCATACATACTTCTAACTTTCCTGAAGTTCTGCTAACATTCTACTTTTAGGTTGTTCCTCCGCTTCACGCAACTAATAAGCCTATAAAATTACACTAAAAAGACAACACGCAGCATTTGTGAGAACTTACTAAGCGTTGCAAAAACACCTTTTTTCTCCATGTTTCCATTAATATTAATAATAAATGAAATATTACCGTCCATACACTCTAAATCGAATCATTGTAAAACCACTGATTCATTGTAAAAGTTAACTACTCGAATCAGTGAAAATGGCTCCACACAGAACCAGTGGAAAACCACTGATTGTTTCAGTGAAAAAATTTTCAATAATTGAATTAAGTGACATGGAACAATTTCACTGATCGAATAAGTGACGGCCAACTGGAGCGGCGAATTAAATATTATTTTTATTAAATTTAGTCACATAATTACGAGAAATAAACATATTTAAGGTAGTTTATTATTCAAATCACGCAATTTTCCGTAATTTAAATAGGTAGAAGTTTTCTGCACGTGGCTGGGATTGAACTTGCAAATCCTTACCAATTCAATTTTAGACCATTACTTATCATCCGAGCTACTACGAAAAGTTGAAATGAAAAAGGAAAATATATGTGTTACGTTTCATCATCTAAAACGTGTAGTTTTAAATTGTATGCCCTTACTATTCGGTTTTGGTCTAACTGGTACCGTTAGGATTGTTAAAACGAATAGTACATATGAGTGCATTCTCTTCACCGCAATATATGCAGTTTAAAGCTCAGACAGAGTACTGCGAAGGTTACATGAAAACGAAATGAAAATCATAAAAAAGGAATGAAAGACTAAATATTTATGTTACCTCATATAATTGTGTTTTGAAAGACTAAACACAATTTAGAAAGTATTTTGTATTGGTTTTATTAGTTTTGAGACGGGTGTCTCAATTTACTATTTACAATTCGCCACCCCTTCGGGTACTTGTTTGACCAAGAAAACCTGCATGAAGACCGCAAGAAGATTTACCGTTTGTGAACTTCAAAAAACGTGTGTGAACAACTACGAAAAAACTTTACCTGAAATTATAATACGATTAACCTATTTTTCATGTCCATCGCCGACTCTGTAGAAACGTTTCTTGTTGACTGGAAAAAAACAACATGGCTTAGCATAGATAAAACACGTCCTTCTTGCATCGGTGACTGCCCGACTTTGGAAAACGAGAACTCTGGTGTTTTGCACAGGTGTCGCCGTGTGGCGCTGCCATCACTGACGGTAGTTGGCAAGTACAGAGCATGCGCCACGTGACGCCATTTCCGCTAGGTGGCAGTTGAGTTTCAAAAATTAAAAACTGGTGGAACCTTCCACGGTCCTTGATTGGACAAGCATTTTGCCGTACCCCGATAAGGTTAATCGAAAATTTTCTGTGTATAAATAGTCCGGAGATGGCCTCGGCAGACAAGGCATGGACAGCCCGGGGTTTCCGACTTAAGCCAAGTATTTGAACAAGTTAATGTTGAATATTAAATATAGTCATGGCCCATCCAGCCTGAAAAATAGAATACTTGATGTCATAATTGTAGGCACCTTAGATCATGGCACAGTTAAGTCGAAATTCATGCATTGCCTACAAATCGGAGTTTTTAAAATTTGTGAATTTTTAGTATTTTCCGAAAATAATTTGAGAAATGAAATCACGCAAAGGAGAAAAGGTTTTACCCAAGTTGTTTTAGATTGGGTCTATAGTTGACCTTTTTATGGTTCATTTGTGTCCATTCTGGACTTTATGCTAATATAATGTCGAGCTACTTATATGAAAATTATATTTTAATGTTTTCTATCTATACGCAAGTTAATTTTGTCAAAGTTTCATTGTGTATGGGTTGGACGGCGTATTTAAAGAATTTAAAAGTTGCTATATGCACTAGCGTGCATATAGATATATTTGACATTAGCAAATTTAAAAATAGTCTATGTTAAAGTTTGATGGTATTACAATTAGCCACGTGTTGTATGCATATATATTGAAAGTTATTATTCCTGCTTCTGTCCATGTGGGACATATTAAAAATAGAATTACATGAATTTAAAGGTGTGCATATGCGCTGGCGCACCGAAAACTTAATTTGTGACTCAAGTAACTTTAAAAATAGTCCATGTTAAAGCTTGATGGTTGAAAATTTAGCCACGGGTGCAACTATATTGGAAGTTGTGGTAGTAATATAAGAAATTGTAGTACAAAATATTTTGCACGTTGTTCGTATTTTGTATGATGGAAATGTGAACAATGTTTACCGCACATTTTGGAATAAGTACAAATAATAATCCAAGTATAGTGTTCTTCTTTTTAGTAATTGTCGATTGTTTTGGACAAGATAGTAGGTTTTACACTCCTTTGAAGTTTGAATTGAGAAAGGTTTCAAAATACATAGTTGCTTTTGCTTGAATTTTGGGCAGTGTTATGTCCCTTTGCCACGTCCTTGGTATAAGGGCGTCGCAGTTTATGCACTGTTATTTCACTTGATACACATTGTTTGACGGCCATTTGGACGTTATTTGACGGCCATTTTTACACACCGTTTAACTGACCCATCAGTCAAAAAGCAAATCACTGTAAAACAGTGGGAAAAAAAAAGACTGACGAATCAGTGGAAAATGTCACTGAATCAATAAGTGAAGGAAGATTCGCATTTTTTTTTTCAACTTATTCATTCAGTTAAATTCACTGAAGTGACCGCTGAATCAGTAAGATAATGTTAACTGATTGAAATAGTGATATTCCCACTGATTCAGATTAAGTGCAGATAAAGTATAAGTAAAAGTTTAATTAAAAAATTAAGATACTCTTATGTTAAAATAAGTACAAAACGCTTGTTATACATGACATTTAGGGAAGAACCAAACTCCTCATACGTGGTGTGATTTTTCATAAAGGCTTGATTCAGAAAGTGTGAAGATACTGAGAACAAACAATACCTTAGGAAAGGCGAGCGGTTACAAGCACGCTACCTTGGAGTAGGTAGAGCATAAACAAGTGCATAGTACTTGGCGATCATTTACTGCGTACGGTAAAGAGTCGGAGGTAGATGGAGGGCGGTGTGTGGCGCAGGTTTAGCTGGTGTGGCGAGGGCCATTACGACAGCTTAGCACCTGCCGCGCCCTCCCTGAAGGGGATGAAACACGGCCCACTAGGTGCACCGCGGAGGTTATAGCGCGGGCTCGCGACAAACCCTCCCTGCCTCCTGTTCACAAAGCTCCCTGGGGCGCTACATCCAGCCGATGACAACTTGCCCGCCCTTAATATATTCTTAGCATGCATCACGCACCTTCCTGAATGATAAATTAACAGTTACTCCTGCTCTTAGGACGTGTAAATTCCATACAGGGAAAATGCGGTGCACTAAATCTGTATCAGTGATTTCAGTCAGCGGAATTATATCCCTAGACGTTCACTTAATAAGCTGCTATCTACTGGCGAATCAGTGGAATTCACCAAGGTTTACCAGTCAGGCCAGTTTTTAAATAGTTTAAACAGCGAATACCAGAAACTTAATTGATCAGTAGGATTTTACTAAGGCCGTGTCCGAATTGGCAGATTTTTCAGACGAAATGATCACGTAACCCGATTTTGTACACAAAAATGTGACGTATTTGGTAATTTGGTACTTCGTATTTTGCATCTAGCGGATGTTAGCAAAAAATACATAATGACAAAATCAGCACCATGTTTGTTTTTACATTAAAAACACATGCGCGAATGCGTACATAATGACTTTTAAAACAAATAACTATACATAAAATACACTAGGCATGTTTTAAAAAGAAAAGTAAGTGTTGTGCACACAAAGGAAAAAAAATTTTTTTAAGTCTTTATTACATAGTTTATTATTTTCTTATTCGCTAACGTATTCGTAGCATTCCAGTGATGATTGCAGAAATATTAAGTCTGTATTAAGCATTAAATTTAGAGTAAAATATTTTGCACTGTTAATGTAATAATGTGTTGCTGCGAGTGCTAAACAAGTGACTGTCGACAACGTCCAAATTGATACCTACCAAATCACGAATTTACAAAATAACGAAATAACGAAATTCGTCAATTAAGACACGGTCTAACTGAAGTGGAGCGATTTCAACAGATCTGCAGTCAACTCCACTAGTTTGGAGCAGTTTTAAATGTTTCGATTTTAGAACTGTAGAGTGACCATTCGAACTTCACAGTATCCACTCTCCGCGTTCCAATACTGTACTGCCTTTCTGTCCAGAGCACTACGAGAAACAACGTTGGCATAATATTACAGAACACTGTTCATGTACGTAAAGCTTTGAGGTTGTTGTACACTTCCTATAGCCTAGTTTTAATGCAGTTGGAATCTGCTCAAGTCTAAGTATTTTATTCATGTAAAAGGGTGGGTGTGTTGAAAATTCAAATGTAAAAAAATACGTTTGGCAAGTTGACCACGTGACTTTGACAGTTGTATTGCCGATGGGCGAGTCAAACGTTGTGTACATGCGCAGACAACGATAATCTGTCTACTCCACATGTAGTCTACGGAAACTTGCGGACGGATTCCAGCAGAACGACATACAAAAAGAAGCCAAAATTATTTCCAAGCGAAATGCCGCTTACATTAAAAACCCTTCACATGGTGCGATTGCAGAACGTACGAGGGTTCATCGATACAGAACGAGAATGCGTTTAGAAAGCAACGGGAACACGATCGATCAGCCATCCATCGGTGACATCCCATTTGACCGCCACCAGGCACTGCGTTTGTCTGGAACAAATCGTTCTCCATCAGTAGGGATTTGAATGCGGTAACAGTTTGGAGTGCCTCTGAAGTTTACAATGTCGGAAAAGCGAGAGTAACGTTGCGCAATAAAGTTTTGTGTTCTTTTACATAAGAATGGTTTATAAACGTTTCAAAATCTTCATATAGCTCATGGTGGCTCTACGATCTCTTGTGCTACACGAATACGTCGGCGACAGTTGTTACAACGTTTTTGACTGACAAATACAATATATATGCCCTTCCCCTCATATTTCACATCCAGCTCCACGTAAATGTTTTGTTTCCGAATGTCAGAAAATACCTTGAGGACGATTATTAGACTTTGAAAACGATGCGCTGAAGCCTCTATTGGATTTGAAAGCGCGTATAAGAAAAATATTTCAGAACGTCTTCCGAAAGTGAATGAGATGATAAAACGTGCAGTTTTATCATCTCATTCACTTTCGGAATGGCGCCTGTAAGAAGGGTGGAGGAGAAAGTTATTTCCACTGCTTATTTGGTAAAAAATGATTACAGACCTGAGAAATTCCCGAGTTCAATGACCGGCAGGCTAGACTCAATAGTTGTATATACACATATGCCGATGCCAACTGCGCACTGGTATCTGCTGTCGCAGCGGAAGGCGACGATTGGGCTACCGTTCTCCAGGAGGCATGAAACGCCGTGTAGACCAATGGCTAAAGTTATATGAACACGTGTGCTTTGAATTATAGCTTGTACCAAAATGAATACGCGAATTATTCAGGTATACAATGATTTATAGCACCGGCCTCAGTCTTCACTGAACAACCCCCGTATTATTAGTAGGAAGGAACGAAGTTTCTTAAACTCGTAAGAGCAAAACATACAACAAGTGAAAAGAGATAGGAACAATGATGTTATTTCTCTCTCTCTCTCCACGTGCAACATTGAAATGACGGGCGATCCACTCGTGCTCATGCGCGAACATCAAATTTCTTTCCTGCGAGTTGAAACCTTCGGTGAGTATAAGTCACTTGTCCATTTAAAGGAAGCTGCGGTGGCGCAGCGGATAGAGCGCTCGCCTTCCGCCAAGGTGCACCGGGCTCGATTCCCGGCGGTGTCACTCCCGATTTTCGCATGTGGGAATCATGCCGGGCGATGCCGCTGGTTACACTGACAGAAAATCTAACAAAATATTTGTTTGCATGGGGCCAAATATATATTTAGTTGCCCTAACAAAATATATTGTTGAGCAAACACAATTTGAAAAGCAACTAAATTACTTTTGTTCGTCTAACAAAATATATGTTTGAATAAACAAAATCTCTATGTTGGGCCAAAAAAAAAAATAGACTGTCAACTAAATATTTTGTTGAATAAACTGTATAGGCTTTTTACGGTAAAATGAGCACTTTTGAAAGCCCAGCTTAAGATCTACTTGTATGCACGTTGTGTGTTATTCCACCTTATGTAAAATTAACATTGCCAAGGGCCTCATCACTTTATTCATGCGTTGATCAAGTAAAACTGTGAAATTATTAGTAAAGTTAATATTTAACAAATCTGCTCATGTTTACACTTAGATGCATAAAAAAACAGAAAGCGAAAGAAATAATTCAAGTTGTCAAAAAGGGTTACCTAACACTTTTTTTTCGACGCCAAGATATGGAACTACTTCCCATCCATCGAAAACAACTTTACATGGTACATGTCACTCAGTGAACCCGTCAGAATATATGCAGGGAGGGGCAGTAACTTTTTCTAAGGTTGATTTCAAAAGTGCTCAATTTATTGTGAACAGCCTTTACATAATTGTTTGGCCACTCATTTGACTGCCTTCGTTCTAAAATACACTCGAGTGTTTGTTTGTATATTCTGTAACAATTAGGATAGTAACCGTGTTTGTTAGTGCATCTATTGATGATTAACAATCATATAAACACACTAATAAAACAATGCAACAAGAAACTGACAAGTAAAGCTGTAAAACTTGAAATATTTTATTGCACACGTTGCCCAGTATTTGCAGTATATATCTATATAAAAGCTTTTCGGGGTCCTCAGTTGTCACGTTAGCTGAGGTTACTAAGGCGTAGTGCACGGACGCAGGTTCGAAACTCGGTCGAACGTGCAACATTTTTTATATCGGCCCGAACTGTTTAATGTAGACTACGTGTAGCCAAACAAATCTTCAGTTGCACGATCCAAATCATACAGTTTAGGGCAACCATACGAGAACAACAAAATAATTTGGCTTCAGAAACAAAATACTGCTATAGAAACAAATGATTTGGTTGCACCGATTCAAGAAAACCTTTCTCTCAGTGTAGCGAGTTTTCTCGAAGATCTCCCATTCACCCCGTCCTTGCATTCCGGCGTTATTTCATATCCACTTCGCTTCACCCTCACCGGTTCTCAAGACCTCGATGTTAAAGAGCCGTACAAAACTTAAAAACTTAACCCCCCCCCCCCCCAACCACACAAATACACATAGAACTCATTTCTCTGTCTGACCTGGACACACGGAATAAAACTACCATATTGCTGAGTGTATACTATTGCTTTCGAGTCCTGTAGGGCGTGTCGGGTGAGCAGGAGGTCCAATGACGCACTTTATACACGATACTAACAAATACTTGTATGCCGTATACACCGACTACCCTTAGTCGATGTATGCGGTATGCTTTCAAATGAAAGTATAGGTTCCTTTGATATTTCATCTTTATGTGTGGTGTGGCTGTTATTTTTATAAAGTTTGTGTATCCATTGTATCTATTTGCACTTATTTTCTTTCTTCGCTTTTCTGCAGATATCACGACTTAAAAACTCATTTGTTTGATCTCAATTATCGAATATTTTACTGCTTGTACTAAGTTTGCAAATCGAACAAACGGTATAGCATAGTTATTGTAACAAAATATATTTAAAATATTACAAAATCGTAATATTAGTGTATAGGCTGTGCACGGTTTTTCCTTTCAGCCATTTTAAAATATTTAACTACCTTTTTTAATTAAGTATTGACATGTAAGTATTAAACACAGTGTGTATAATCTGCCACACTCGGAAGTTAACGTATAAGGCTAAAATAAAATATATTTATTGATAATTACAAATGAGAGACTTTCTAAAGTGCTCACTTGACCACGAATAGCCTATATCAACATTTTATGCTGTGCGCGAGGTCGTTTACAACAAATGTTTTCTAAAAAGCAAGTACACAGCCTGGCCGTTGCTAACTGCGCAAACATTTCCCCGTGCCGTGCCGATGACAATGCCGCTTGGCGCTAGAGAGTGTACACGCCCAGACGTGGCACGCAAACACTACTGGCTCCAGTCGTAGTCTCAATCATGTCCAGCTAGTATTTTTAAGATGCGGCAGTCTTGCAAAAGTCGTTTATCTATTGAAGTTAGAGAGCTCAAAAATAGAGGTTAAAGCAGGCGTTATATCTTAGTGTCATTTTGTCATGTGTTTTTTTAAAGGTACACACATTGAAGATAATTTATTTTCAAAAATACATTTCGCAAACAATTTGCAACACACATATCAAGCGACAGGTAGTCAACCCCCTTAGTAATGAAATGTTCCCATCACAAGATAAAATGGATCCGTCCTAAACCAGAAGCCAATAAAAATGTTACCTTTTATTTGGCAAACTGTTTCGGTGGCAAACTAGGCTTCAAGCTTGTATACTCTTGTGTTCGCCTATGACTGGATCATAGAGGTTTTCGACATACCATGTTTAACTCCTTAGCCAGTAATACACAGGAAGAAATAGCGTGACTGTCTCACACGTAACCGCGATGAGTATAAAAAAAAGTCTTGCGACATTGTAGCAGCTAATGAACGAGGAACTAAAACTCGGGTATGTGCCGGATCGATAAGTATCGGCTGTTGCCAAATGAATGAGAGAAATGCGCGTATAAGCTGTTCACGGTAAAATGAGCACTTTTGAAAACGCTGGTTAAGATCTACTTATATTCATGTTGTGTATTCTTCCACCTTATTAAAATTAATATTGCCATGGGCTTCATTACTTTATTTATGCGTCAGTCAGTGAAACTGTGACATCATTAGAAAACAAAATATTTTAAAATCTGTTCATTTTTACACTTCGATGCATTAAAAAAAATAAACAGAAAGCGAAAGAAATAATGTAACTTATCACAGATGTTTACCTAACACTTTTTATTCTACGTTAAGAAATGGAACTACTTCCCCTCCATCGTTACCAACTTTATTGGGCGCGTGTCACTCAGTGCGCCCGTTAAAAATATGAAAACAGGGGCTGTGACTTTTTTTCTACCAACGAACAAACGAAACCGACTCGAGTATACACAGGTCTGTAAATTCTAAACCTGCTGCAGGAAAATGAAGTGAATTTTGCACGTCTCTGATTATCATTTATGAAGATCGGTACTTGGTATAGGCTGTTGACGGTTAGTTGACCCTTTTTTAAAACCCTGCTTAAGATATACTCTCTTCAAATAGTATCGTTTCGCCATATGTAAGATATACATTACTGTGGAACGTCTCAGTTTACTTATGCACCATGCAAGTGGAAACCGCAGAAATTTTTATGAACGTAAATGTTTTAATAATATGCAAATTTGTTCCCTTACACGTGCGAAACACAAATAAGTTTGATGGCCATAAATTTAAATATTACACTTCCAATAATACGCCAAGCCTTAGAACTATATCCTACTAATTTGCTGCCAACTGAACCGCGATCCTGCACCCTGCATTCCAGGGTGTACTTAGTATGTATCTAGTTAAGAGCAGTCATACGTTTTTAAAGGTTGATTTCAAAAGTACTTACTTTATTGTGAACAGGAGCATTTAATCACATGTTCCAAAGCGAATGTAATCGAAAGCAGGAGATCCCGACGTCTTTGGCCTTTGTGTGTGTGTAACCCTGCTAAGCGAGTAATTGAGTGAAGCGATTTGGGCGGCTCTTAACAGCGAGGTCTTGAGAGCCAATGAGGGTGATTGAGGTGAGTATGGAGCAGCGCCGGAATGAAAGAACGGGGGAAATGTGAGATCCCCGAGAAAACCCACCGACCAACGGATTCGTCCGGCACGATTCGCACTTGCAAAAATTCGAGGATCCGGGCGGGGATTGAACCCGGCTCGTTTGGTGGGAGGCGAGCAGACTAACTGTTCGCCTACCACCACCTCTCCGTGCTTAGCAAAACGTTATCGTTAACTATTTGATTGTTGGAAAATGAGAGGAGTAATACACACCGATTAGGTATAACAGTTGACCAAAAGTAAGTACGGGAGACACAAGTTCAGTCTATATAGTAGACGTGTCAACAAACCCTCCCTGGGTTGGTGAAAAATTAACGCCGAGACTGTCAAATATCTTTCTTGATAAATCTCTGGCGGTGTAAACACTGTTTTCAGAAGTTAATGGCAATGCATTATTCATCGTGGTAGGTATTCTCACTCTTACAAGGCACTAAACAAATTAGAAGGAAAGCTAAGTGCATATCATGAATACGCAAATGCACCTCGATTACAGCGAAAATGGTCTATGAATAAGAACATTTACATAATCGATTTTCTGTGTTGATCCTTGCGGTTGACTATCTTACAAGCGGCTAAGTGGAATTAGTTCTACAGTTGGGTGTATGGCTGCGAAGCCACTGATGATATTGCGGGAGTAACAAATAATAAAATATGCAGACATTTTTTAGTTAAAAAATCAATAAGAACGTTTCGTTTACGTGTAAGCCTTACGTCGGGAGTAACAACAATCGAGCTACTTCTAGGAAACATGCGTGCACGTTGTAACTAAGGCGCAGGATTAAATGACGTCCTCGGATAGAGCAGCCAATGAATGAAATAGTGGAGGGAATCGGGAGTAATACGAGAAAACGCATCGGCTGTTAAAAACGTCAGTAACGTTTCCCTCCAACAAAAATCTGGACTCAGGTCCGTAGGGACCAAATCCTGATCGTAGTGAGAGCCCGACAAGCTAAAGCGCGTGAAGGGCGGTCGAAGGGACGACTTAAACTACAACGTACCCCACATTATAAAGATTCTTAAAGAGAAGTAAAAAAATTCCTTACTCCGCGAGGATTCGAACCCAAATTGTCCGGTTTCTGCCCATTCAACGAGTCGTCGATCTGCGGATATGGGATTCCTACTAATACGATGTGCACCAAAACAGAAGCAAATGTTGAGAAAAATCTGGCTTAAAAAGAGAAGAATAATTTGCACGATAGAAATGCGCACGTGTGAAGAAAATACACTTGAATTTTGTGCGATGTTAACGGCTAAATATCCAGTTGTTAATATATCACGACGTAACGTGTTATATTAGTTTTTTTATGTTTCTAGTACATCATTATATTAAATAGGAAATCTCATGTTTAATTAGATATCCACAAAAACACAATTTTAGGCAGTTCCGTACAGTACTCTCAACCAAGTGTCGGAAGCAGGATGTGAATGGATTAGCTTACTATTTACCGTATGGAAATGATGACAAAAGCGTACTTAGAATTTTAAAATACGACCGAAGTTTACTTAATATGATACTCGCTAATCGATATATTCCTGAATTTAATAAGGGTTGTTAATTGGCAGAAACTAACTAAAGTAATGAAGCAGGGTACACTGAAGTTGAGTCTTGACACTTCCTTTACATCTCTCACCAGTGATGTTCGCTCAATAACGGGGAGAGGAAAAGTGCGATCGTGCGAACATAACGACAATTTCCGTGGCAGTTTGCCGCGAACGTGCGTAAAATACGGGTGAAGAAACGCCGGAGGGAAATGATCTCGCAAGTGCATTTATGCTTGAAGGTAGCTGATACATCCGGCGGTTAATGCAAGCCGCACGGAGTCGTAACTGAAGCGTATTCCGAGTTGCAGGTGGCCCCAGGAGAGTCGCGAGCAGATACGCTCCATAATAGATGGGAAGCAGTCAGCCCCTGGCAACGCTACTAGCCCGCACAGCAACCAGGTCGTGCGGTGAAGTCTACGTTCCGCGCCCCTTGCTGCTTGTTTGTACATGCTGCCTGCAACTCGGACTTACGATCTGAAAATTTTTGCGAATTAATTTAGTAATATCAGTGACTTAATATCCTTCTTTATGTCTGTGTACTTTCGAAACTTGACTCAAGATTATTTGACATTTCCTACTAAACTGCGATTAAAAAAATCAACAAAAATAAGTTAATATATATTGAATGTAAAATAATACTATAATAAATATAATAGCCTTGCAGTTCCAATTTATGTAATCAATCACTGAACTCACGTAAATGAACTGTCTGTTCTTACCACGTACCTTCACTCTCCCTTCATCAAAGAGTTATCATACAAGATAATTTGATAGAACGCGAAGTGATACAGACATGATTTGCTTGGTCATTACTAGCTGTACGTTATGTATTACGGTCTATAGCGACGAAACGAAGCATTTGCTGACCTATATTCATATAACATTTTTTCATCTTCCAGATGTGAGGAATGATCCCCCGAATTATTGACATGCAATATTGAAAAATTCTATATATCACATAGTTTCATCTAGCAGTGCCAGATCTGTTAAGGCAGTCATAGGAATCAAAAGGGCGCGTTTTAATGGCACTGTTTTCGTACGCCAACAACCACGGTTTTAAGCAATATAGTAATAATAATATAAACATTAATTCATTATCGTAGGGGCTACAGTAGTGTAGTGGTTATACTGCTCGCCTCCAACCAAGGGTTTGATTCTCGGCGGGATCGTTCCCGGATTTTCGCATGTGGGAATCGTACCGATCATCGACTCATCGGCTCTTAAGACCTCGATGTAAAAGACCTCCGAAACATCTCCACGCACTCCATTACCAGCATAAATTTTCACTTCTGAAGTGTTCGATTCGATTAGAAAAAATTCTAGTTCAATTAAGAAAAATATTCTCCAACTTTCACGATACATGTACAGTGACTGACACTATCGTAGGGTAAATATTTACTCCAGGTGCTCTCGTTTTCTCTCCGTCTTCGTATTCTTATTTCTTCGCCTTTGTATCATTCCACACTCGGAGTCCTCAGGCTGACCATGAGCAATGGCTATTTTCCTGCAGACCATAGACTGACTGTCCTCTAGGCTTCGTCTAGCGAGGGTAGTGTACAATAGTGATAACTGTTGTCATTCGTATGGCGGGGAGGAAGAACAAATAACATATCAAATCTCACCCAAAAGGGCGCGATGCAAATTTTAAGCAACATCATATTCGCCTAACTAAAGAAGAATATTGCATGCATCATTTGAATATGCGGCACAAACGCACGACGATACATCAAAACATGTTAGCTTGTACTATAAATACGAATGTTCACGACCTGGTTGAATATCGTACAAGCATTTTAATAGTTCATTCCAACTTAATACCCGGGCGAAATCAGACACACACTTTTCTTAGAAACAGAACGCGGAAAGTAAAAGTAACCAGTATGATGATGTATCTGGAACAAATGAAAAATATAAAATATACTATTTGCACAAATCAGATAAATAACGCAAATAAAAGGAAAGTCACGAATTACCTCAAAATATTAACGTAAAAAGCAGAAAAAAAAAGTGCTCAATACATTTTTTGCATTTTTGTGATTTGTTGCTTTTCTCGAATATTGCAGGATTGCTTAGTCCTGAGTTCATCTTAAAATGTATTACGACATTAACTTCATCTGTCCGTGGCTCAATTCCTTGGTTTATTTTATTTAGGTAAATTTGTGACTGAGATGTAACTATGCATAAAGTATTTTTAAAAAGTGTTACTTTCTAGAAACGTCAAATGTAATTATTAAAAGTGGTACTTTGTTTATCATATATTTTGATACAATGGGGAACTGCTATCTAGTGCTCTTAGTGATCTTCAATCAGCCGGCTTAAGCTACGCCTTTTCATTTGACCTGAGACTTATAGATAAACCTCATATAAGTCGGTGCCAATCCTACACATCTTGAATTCGTCCCGCAGTGCCAGAATGACAATAACGGAAATTCTATCAGAGAGTAATTGAAGAATAAACGAAAATGAGGTTAAAGGAAGAAAAGGAACACGAGTGCTCGCAATAAGGAGTACGAACGATGCTGCGACTGCGATAATGAAAGGCTCCATGGTACGGTTTGCTGAGGCGAAGAATTGGAATATTTCGTGCCGGCGGGTACGAGTCTAGGGGAGGGAGAAAGAGAGGGTTAATCAGTGTAAAAGTTGGCAGCAGCGGGCGGGCAAGAAGCTGCCGAGCCGGTCGAGGGGAGCGCTAGGGTTTATCGGCGACTGCAAGACGAGCTGTAATCCCGCCAGAGCAGCCATTACGCCCCTCCCGATCCCACCGACCAGACCTCGCGAGCGGCAGCTTCATTACGATAAACCGGCGGCTCAGCGACGATCCTATATACATCACTGCTCTTAATACACTCGGCTTACGGCGCCCTGCCTCCCGGAGACGACTGTCAGCTCGGCCCAGCCGCACAGCGTCTGTCCGCGGAGCAGAGACACACTTCCAGCTCGCGGCACTAGCTCTCGCCGAGAACTCCAGAGACACGGGTCGGTATTCTGACTGCACTGGGGGACGTCTCTTGGCTACATTGGAGGGCGTCTCATGACTGGACTGGAGGGCGTCTCATGACTGCACTGGAGAGCGTCTTATGACTGCACTAGAGGGCATCTCCTAACTGCACTATACTGCGTCTCCTGACTGTACTGGGGAACGTCTCATGGCTACACTCGAGGGCGTCTCATGACTGCACTGGACGGCGTCTCATGACTGCACTGGACGGCGTCTCGTAACTGCACTACAGGGCGTCTCTTGACTGTATTGGGGGACGTCTCATGGCTACACTCGAGGGCGTCTCATAACTGCAATGGAGGACGTCTCATTACTGCACTAGAGGGCATCTTATGACTGCACTGGAGGGCGTCTCATGACTGCACTGGAGGGCGTCTCGTAACTGCACTATAGGATGTCTCCTGAATGCACTATAGGGCGTCTCCTAACTGTACTACAGTGTATCTTCTAACTGCACTATAGTGTGTCTCCTAACTGCACTACAGAGTGTCTCCTAACTGCACTACAGAGTGTCTCCTAACTGCACTATATGGCGTCTCCTGATTGTACTGGGAGACGTTTCATGGCTACACTGGAGGGCGTCTCATAACTGCAATGAAGGACGTCTCATTACCGCACTAGAGGGCGTCTCATGAATGAACTAGAGGGCATCTTATGACTGCACTGGAGGGCGTCTCATGACTGCACCAGAGGACGTCTTCTGACTGCACTAGAGGGTGTTTGCTGACTGCGCTAGAAGGCGAGTACTAAATGTACTTGGCGGGGGGGGGGGGAGCTCTTGACTGCACTGAAGGGCGTCTCCTGAATACATTGGGGGGCGTCACAGGCTACTAAAGGGCGTCTCCTGACTGTACTAAAGAGTGTCTCCTGATTATACTAAAGACTGTATCTTGACTGCATTAAATGATGTCTCCTGACTGCACTACAGAATGTATCCTTTGTTAGACAATTAGGATAATAATAGAGTTTTGTTAGTGTACATCTAGTGATGCTTAGTAATTGTATAAAAAGTCCTAATGAAACACGTTCAACAAGAAATAAAAATATAGCTTTTAAATTGGAAATTATTTATTTACATAACTTACGTTTTATGTATTAGTATAATATGTATATATGAATACATTTCTTTTGCTCGCTATCAGTTTAGTAGGGCTCGATAAGGTGTAGCGCTCGGTTGCCGACGTCGCGGATTCTAATATCGGTTCTACTATCACTGATTTTAATAATGAATGAAACTTTAATGTACGAAATAACATAAAAATTGTTAGTTTCACAAACCCGATCCTTCAAGTTTGCGACAACTGAATCAGCATTATATATAATTTAATGGTTTATTGGGAAAACTATTTTTCATAAAGAAAAAGAATAAGTCCATGCATCACAGAAAAAGAAAACCTCTTGTTTGATGAAGTTATTGATTTCAG
This sequence comes from Dryococelus australis, assembly GCA_029891345.1. NCBI lineage: Eukaryota > Metazoa > Arthropoda > Insecta > Phasmatodea > Phasmatidae > Dryococelus > Dryococelus australis. Next base: position 131,475,237 of record CM056997.1, read on the forward strand.
TAAGACAGTTGAAAGTACGGTGCAGTTTTATATAATACTTTTATACCTGTGTTTAGATATGTGTTTATGTTGTTATTGGTTTTAATTTAAAAACACTGACACAAAATATGTTAGACGACGTAATACGTCAAAGAAACCGAAGAAAACTAGATGGACTGTACTGAATTAGCACCACGTACATATATTAAGCTGAACCGTAGTACAACGCAAAAATGCCGCATGACTCGCTGAAACTAGTTTCGTAAACATTTATGCAAGTTAGCTGTCGGGTAGGCCAGCGCTAATTAAATACGACACAATTTCGTCTGATTGCATTAATTACCCTGAGACATTTATTAATTTAATACGGTTTATTATCGTCACGTAATAGATTGTTATGAAAGTTTCAGAAGGACGCTAGGCACTTTAACTTGCTTACAAACTAGCATCATGCAGTCATGGCGAAGGAGATGACTAATCCTTAATTTGTCTAGCCGGGGCTTTTGGCTCCAAGTAACCCACTCACAGACGGAGAATTCCTAACGAAGACACAGAGGATCGATAAATAGCAGATGGAGGATACTTTTTCAACTTCCTGTCACAGATATATCAGGTTACGTTCTCGCTGAAGTATTTGTAACCGAGGTAAGTGCATACTAGAATCACAAGTTCATAGGTTTACGACATATGCTTTTAGCCGCGCCCTTTAAAGATAAGTTAACTGTATGTGACAGAATCATGTCACCCAGCATGGCCTACTTTCTGCTGCAGTTTGTGTGTTTACCAAAAAGATGCCGAGGATGTATTCTTAGGATAAATATCCAACCAGTGAAAAAGGTTGCTATTTCAAATAAACATAAGTTACCTCCGAACAGACTGTTCTCATTTCACAACATAATAATGATTATACTGGGGTGAGTCTGGTTTATGGAAGCTAGTCCCGAAACAACAGTTATTAGGACTGACTAATGGCTTGTTTATACTCCTAACTGTGACGGAGTTTTCTGATCCACCTTAAACCTAAGTAAGGTAAATACTGTTTCTCTAATCTACAGTATACTGAATGTCGCGTTCAATAATGTGTACATGTTTGAAAATAGCTTAATAGTTAAAAATGTTTAATTATTATTAGTTCAACACGAGCAATCACTTTCATCTTGTTTTTGCGTACCACAGTCTGGCAAGAACTTCCACTTTCATCGTTTTATTTTGCGTATAATACTAACAAACTTAATCCTATTTGTAATTTAAAAAAAAAACTTCCAAACTCTTATACAAATAAATTGTTTAATCCACTCCTCATATCAGAAATATCCTGGTGTATTACGGCCGCGATTATAATACAAAACTTTGTATGGATGAAATTCTATATCGACATCGTGGCTATACATATTTACAAAATTAATTTTGCTGAGGGTTATTTGTGAATATTGTACGTGAACTCGTTTCGTATGCAGTTCTCTTAATATTATGGCAGTTAGCTTAATATTATGGCACGTGAGTTCGCAAGGCCCCGTAATAAACCTATTTCGCGACGTGGTAAGCGAACATAATGTATCGACCTAATACTTCACTACTTCGCTCAGTGGTTAATAGCCTCATTTACGATTCTGAGTTACCACTTCATGCAACATCTGCTTTCTCGTTCCTGAAGAGCTCAAATAACTACTTATCTCCATCTGAAAACAGAAGGAAAAATCGGCATGCCTTTTCAGGCATGTAAAACGTCATAACCTACTTAAGAATTACTCGTAATTCTTTAATAACACCTGCAAATATTGTATATTTTACTCATTTATAAACAGATATCCGCAGCGAAAACAGTTAATGAGAAACATTTAGTACTTGTAGGGTTGGTTTCCTTAATTGTTATACACAGTAACGCAATGGCATACAGGTATCGAAAATATCCAGTCACTTGTGAACCATATGTCTAATAACGTTCTGCAGTTAAACGGTAGTAAGCGTTTGTAAAAGTTAGTCAAAATAGTAACAAGCCATAAATATAAAAAAAGCATATTTCTTCATAGTAAACTACCGAGGGAGCAGAGCACAAAATTGAAAACTGAATGGAGTGCCCAAGAAAATATCGTTATTTTAAAAGCCAAACAATTCTGCATTATACGATCATTGCATTTCGTTATGTCATTACGACTTCCTTCTCAACTGAACACTTTAGCGTATTAAACTGTCTATTTAAGACTTTTTTTAAGTGTAGCTAGAAATCAATTTCAAAAGAGATATAAGACTGTAAGTGAACAGTTTGAAACTTAATATTTACGTCGTAATTAGAATTGACACAGAATATTTAAAAAGTAAACATGAACCACAGACAGCTGGATGGATTTTATCACAGAACGAACGAGCAAACAAACAAACATCGTAATAAATATTTTCTGACAGACATTGCCAGTTATTTTAAAAGGGCGTCAATTAACAAATGCCATCAACGAGCGTCACAAACCAGACTGTTGAAAGTGCACGTGGATTTATGCAGTCAGCACTGCCTTTAGACCGCAGCAGCTTTTTTTTTTTTTTTTTTTTTAATAAATCTATCGTATCCAAGCGGACTTTTTTTGTGCTGCAGCCAGCCCTGCTTGGAAGATAACTTCCTGTTATTCGTTTCCAGTCTCCGGCCCGCCTAGGCCATAAAACTGGCGACAATGGTAGCTAGCTGGATTCTCGGCGACCAATCTCTCGCGGACAACAGCGAGGGGAGAAAAAAAAACTATTCTCGTATTCCCTCCGAAACATTTGAAAACCGAGATGAGAATCGAAAAAATAATCGATTCTGCCGCGATCGCCAATTCACCATCCTCTGCGAATTGTACTTCAGCTACCCATTTTGGGTCTGTTCAAAAGTGTAAGGAAGAAGAATGAATGTGTAAAGACACACCAGCAGGCTTTGCGATAAATATATCTTAAGGCTATTCACAGTAAAGTGAACACATATAAAATAAACTTTCGAAAAAAAAATACTGCCCATATCCAAATATATGCTGCGGTACGCACTGTCACGCCAGCTACCAGTTAAGTTGGCACCGAATTAAGAAAAAAAATAGTTACACGTTTTGGCGTTGTATTGAGAGTGTAAAGTCTAAATTTATGGTTAATGGAGGCAGCGAAACTTGATTTATACTCACCAGAGCATACAGTTTCATATTATAGTCTATTCGCGGTTTCTCGACCCTTCTTCAATTAAATATTAGAAAAATCACACCAAGTATGAAGTGGTTAGCTTTTGCCTAAATATCATGTATCAAAAGTTTTTTTATACTTGTGTTGACATAAAAATCCCTAGTTTTTTTTTTTTTTTATAAAATTTAACTTTTACTTATATTTTATAAATAATTTATACTTTATATTTATAATTTAAAAAGGGATAAAATATACGTGTTGGTAATATAACACCCAGTAAGAAATAGTTCTTGTGCAAAATATTATTACGCTGAGTGCGGACGAATACGGTGCACTCTTCATATGGTGTAATTTTCTAAACTCGGTTAACCTTTGTTTGCATGACGCGGAGGAATATCCTGGAAGCAGATCTTTAGCAGGGCTTCAGAAAAGTTGGAAGTAACATCGAACGGACTATAGTGACATATTTACTTTCCTAAATATATATATATGATTTCACATAGGCCTACAAGACGCGCCAATAGGGTGAGACAGATCATTGCAATGTTAATCTTACATATGGCAGAATAATACCAAATTAGAAGAAAATTAGAAACTTATCAGGGCTTTCACAAGTGCTCAATATACCGTGGACAGCTTACAGTCACTGAAACGTGGTTGATACGTAGACACCATAAAATTCGCGAATTAAATTACCTACAGGTTAGACTTACGTACGCCCACGCACACATCAAGTGTCGAGTCTTGTTTTTAAACGTTCTCCATTTTATGGCACGAGTCTAGCTGGAAGGCGGATTTTACGCTTACTTTCAATAACTTATGTTTGAAAAGATCTACACAACAATAGCTCCCCCAGGATTCTAAGCCGAACGTCATCGTCCGAAGGCAATATATATCTAATCTTAGTAAGTGAGACGTACAAGTCAACGGCCGTAACAACCCCTCCCACGATATATTGCTGCAATGCTTACTTCCAACTTTTTTGAAGCCTTTCTGAAGTTATATTTTCAGGATACCAACACACCTCTTTTCTCTCTGGTTTTATTCATATCAATAACAAATGGAAATTTATAAATGAAACACAATTAAAAGTCCAGTTTAGGTAAAAATTAGGGTAGTTTTAAAATGAAAGAAGCATAAGACATTTGTGATACATGGCGTATTTAGGAAACAACCAAAGTTTCATTATGAAGAAGACTAAAGGAAGAAGACCAACCGGCATGCCCTCTTTAGAAAAGCGAAGTTATGGAGAATGCTAGTGAAATAAGAAACGGGGTGGGCTGTGTCGTCTACACGGTCGAAGGTATTTTTACGTGACAACATCTGTGGGTGGTGAGAGGAAAACAAATTATATACTGTGTGGATTTGTTTAAAACAATTGATTTGTTATTAGCACTCATCTCGTCACGAGATGTGACATATGATGACGTAATCGCCACGTTTGCATTTCGCTGCTGTGTAGAGTTAACTTCTTCGTCATATAACTCCGAGATGTATTGAGGTAGCTGAGTCATACTTTCCGTATTAGATTTGCCTTGTCGAGCACTATTCATACTGTTAATATCATTAGTGTCATTTTCGCCTAACTCGTAATTTTTAACTAAGTATTGTGGTTTGTAATATGCAAATATAATGATTATTGGTTAGAAAGTAACTGTGTGTATTTATTATTTATGATTCTTGGTGTTGTTTTTAGTTACTCTTTTTTACGTACAAACTGACACCAGATATTATCCCATCGGATGAGACATTCGGTCGATACAGCGATCTTAAGCATACTAAACCGCTCGAAATCAGACGTTCGCAGCGCGGCTCCCACCGCAGCCTGATGGCGTCAGAACGATATGTTTGTGTGTGAAACATGAAGTCAAAGGACCGAACTATACTATGGTACATTTACATTTAAAGTACTACTCATTCTCAATGAGTAATTGTCACAGACCCGAGAGCAACATTTCGTAACGCTCATTTTCTGACCATAAACGGCTTGATTTATATGACGTTTTCACGTCAAAAGTTAAAGATAACTACAAGCAGTTACATTTTGGTCCCATTCAATTTTACATACCAAACTGATATTGATGAGCTGCCTCTGCGGGGTCGCGGTGGCTGAGCGGCTAGCCTAATCGCCTCCCACCAAGGCGAACCGGATTCAATCCCCGGCCGGGTCACTCCTGGATTTTCGCAAGTGGGAATCGTGTCGGACGATACCACTGGTCGGTGGGTTTTCTCGGGGATCCCCCGTCCCCCCTTTTCTTTCCGGCTTTGCTCCATACTCGCCTCAGTCACCCTCATCGGCTCTCAAGACCTCGCTGTTAAGAACCGTCCAAATTCCTTCATTCACTCACTCTTCACTCTTACATCGTGCGTCCGTTGTTGCAGTATTACAACGGCCACAAAACGGACAGGCATATTTTTAGAACTATTAAAAAATATTTTCTAAGTACTGTAAAATACAAATTTTCGGTCTCAGAGTAATAAACATCCAGACAATGGTTGCACAGCAATGTCCATTGCTACATGTACTTTCTGTATTCCGGGTAAAAAAAAAACTACTGCTAATAAGAATAATTTAAAGGAATTATCACTACACTAAGTTATGTAACTTTCCCACGAACTTTTGCAGGTACTGCTGACAGCCACGAGAGCTTGAAACATGAACTAGTTTTGTTGCGAAAATGTCACCGCGAATTACAATTACTTGTTCTTTACTTTTGCAACGCCGGTCACGAGTTTTCAGTCCGCCCATGGCAGTCTTTACAACTATTTCGTGCGACTTCTATCAAATTACTTGAGAACTTTCTTACAGAAATGAAATGACGGCAAAGTTTCAAGTGCACGATACAAAAACTCTAAAAACACTTCCCTTGCTGCAACACATGTTTTGGTACCGCAAAATAAATATCGTTAAATGTGAACCACTACAAAATAGGTTTGCCCAAAATTTTTGTTTCATCCGTATATTAATGGCAATGATAACACGGAAGATAAGTTTTAACAACCCTGAAAACCTTTTCTTTGGTAAACAGTAACATTTCTTTACTGTGAACAAAACAAGCTCAAGGAACTATATTTCTTTGCTCTTAAGTAAATAAATATTGTCATACCAAAAAAAAACACTTATAAATAAAAAATATGAACAAACGTAATATATTTTACTACTCTTCCTTTTAAATTACAGCAAAATTTTGTTTATGTGAAGAAAAAAAACAGCGCAAAGGAATGATTTTCACGGTCACACAGAAAACTTTGAGTGTATTTTTTTTTTCCGTATGTGTGTTTCAATTATATGAATTTCTTCCTAATACCAAACTTCTTAACATACCAAAATTAATAAAAAAGTAAATTAGCTCCTTTAACATAAAAGTAGAAATATTATTTATAATTTAAGGAAAATATATACCTAATCGTATTCGAAGTTGACGGTAGGCCATTTGTCTGCTTGATAATTACGCAGCTATTTTTGTCGTTCATAATATCGGCACTACGAATGTGGTACGTTTACATTTGGAGGCAAAGATTTCGCTTAGCCGAATTTATAGAAGAGTCGCCTCTGTACTTAGCCGTTCCGTAATTCGTGAGGCTGAAGTTCTACTGGTAGCTCGGTAACAAGCAACTAGCTGATAGGGAAGGCGGACATTTTCTTGGAACTGATGATAGGAAAAAGTTTCTCCCTCGCCCTCTCAGTGATTAAGAGACGGGAAGTAAATAATTAGGGAATAAAGGAACGGGAGGGTGTCGTATAAAACGGTTGAAAGAAGAAAGAAACTTTGCAGCAAGAATCCTGCCATTTCCCGCTAACTCCATTCACGGAAGTCACTCATTACATACAAGAAGGTTCATTTACTGTGGATGTACAGACGTAGATTTCCGTTCCTCTCTAGGACGAATCCGTACGATCTCTGAGAACAGCACCAACACCAGTGTTGTTTCATGGCGCAGATCATAGTGTTATGATGAAGCTTTGATAGGGGTTTTTTTTTTCTGTGGCCCTCTACAGCCAGACCCACAATCTTTTTCTTTTCACCCCCGCGCTTATGCCCTTTCTGGGAAATGCAGGGGTGTAAGTATTTCCTTTAGCATATAAAAGCTGTTCACGGTCAAATGAGCACTTTTGAAAGCCCCGCCTAAGATCTACCTGGATGCACGTTGTATGTTGTTACGCCTTATGTAAAATTCAACATTGTTATGGGCTTCATCACTTTATTCATATGTTGGTCTAGTGAAACTGAGACATTATTAGAAAAGTATATATTTTGCAAATCTGCTCATTTTTACACTTTCGTGGATTAAACAAAACGGAAATAAAAAGAAACAATTTAAATTATTTCAAATGGTTACTTAGAACTTTTTATTCGCCATTAAGTTATGGAACTACTTTCCGTCCATCACTACCAACTTTACTGGGCGCATGTTACTCAGTGGGCCACGTTAAAATATATGCAACGCAGGAGCAGTGACATTTTCTAAGGTATATTTCAAAATTGCTCACGTTATCGTGAACAGCATTTAATTGTGTTTTCTATCTCATAGCTTTGTTTCCTTTGGCTCTCTCGGGTCACGTAACTTTAACTTCTTGTTTTGTATTACTTTACGTACATCACCCTTTGATTGATTATTGTTGTATATGATTACAAACTATATTTTATTTTACTGCCAAACTGCTCGGAAGGTGAGTTTGGCCCGGTTGATCCTGCCATCCACCCTGACTCACCAAGCAACCTGTGGTTCTTCTCTTTATTCTAATGTATGTAACTCTACTCTACTTTTCTAAGCTATTATATAGCGACTCTACACTATATTAACTATACCCAACCCTTCATTAGGCAGCAGCCGGAAGGGAGGCCTTTGGACCCCTTTTCGATCCCCCTAACCCGGCATATACCTTCCTTCAGTCTGTATTCTCATCATTTAATTCTCCTGTTCCATATTTCATTACCAAGTCCGTATATTTCCACTCTCTGTTATCCTGGTTTTTTACTTAGGTCATTGTTCCTCCGTTGTTCATTTTCCTTGTACGTGCCAGATCTGCATCATGTCTTCTAACTTCTTCAGAGTGGAGGGTGAAGCACTCCAAACTCATCAGTCGCCTTCGAACGAAACCTTTCAAAATTCTACGTATTTGCACTGGTATTACCTAGACTATGTAGTGGGTCCGCTCCCACTACAAAATTTATATAGCGGATTTACATTTTTCCACTTTAGTTGAGCAGGGCCGCTCCCAGCACCAAAGATTTCGTATTAGTTTTCTTTGCAAGTATTAGGGTGTGGTATCATTTTCAGGGATAATTATCTTCCATTTCTTGTGGATTATTTTGTATCGACAGATCAAACTCATCTAATCTAATAGACATTTCCCTTGCATGTTCCTCCATCATTCTTGCCTTACCTTTGTTGGACATTATATCACGTAAGTCATATTCATTTTCTTCTATATTTAGTTTTTTACAGTATTCAATTATTAAGTCCTCGATATTAGGACAATATTGTACTACATGAAACATTGTACCTTCAGTGTTGCATATTACAGAGAGGGGAGAATACCAAACTAAATATGTAAAGATTTGCTTCGTAACTTCCATTTCCTGTTAATATCTGTGGCATATGATAATCAGTCGTGATCCAGTTGATGTAACGATCTCTCATGAATGGAGGGGCCGCGGTGGCTGAGCGGTTAGCCTGCTTGCCTCCCACCAAGGCGAATCGGGTTCAATCCCCGGCCGGGTCACTCCTGGAGATTTGGACGGCTCATAACAACGAGATGTTGAGAGCCGATGAAGGTGATTGAGATGAGTATGGAGTAGCATCAGAATGAAAGGGCGGGGAAACAGGATATCCCCGAGAAAACCGCCGACAAAAGGCATCGTCTGGCACGATTCCCACATGCGAAAATCCGTAGTGACCTGGCCGGGGATTGAATCCGGATCGCGTTGGTAGGAGGCGAGCAGGCTAACCGCCCAGCCACCGTGGCCCCCATAAACCAATGAAGTTTTAACCATAATTGTGAGCAGAAACATGACCAGGCGTCACAAATGGGAGGTGACCACTAGAGCGAGAACAGTTTAAAAATTGGTAGAGGATATATTAACGACGAGGGTGTGTTCCGAAAGAGCCACATCCTCACAGTACATGGAGAGAATGTGAATAAGCGTTTCAGATGTAATAGGCAGATAACATAGAGCATGCTCGTGGTGAGACAAAGGCTCCCGCCTGCCTTATGCTTGAACTGCGTTGCAGTGTGTTTATAATACTTGTTTTTATACTATACGGTGTTCGCGGTATGCTGAGCACATTTGAAAGTCCTTACTTAAGATCTACTTGCACGCACAGTGCGACGTATTATTTCAGCATGTGTAGAATTGAAATTGTCATGGGTGTGATCACTCTAATGATGCGTCGGTCAAGCGAAACTGTGAAATTATTTAAAAACTTAAATATTTTACAGATCTACCATTTCTTACACTATGACATGGAACAAATTTCCCTCCATCATTATACCAACTTTACTCTGCGCATTCCAGTCAATTGGCATGTTAAAATTTATGCAGACAGGGGCAATGGCATTTTTCAGAAGTTGATTTTAAAAGTATTCAGTCAACCCGCGAACAACCAATACAAATGTATACCTCATACAAATCCGTAACTTGCCCTGAATGATATTAAGACAACAGGCCATTCACGGTTACTTCACACTTTTCTGCAGGCCTGCGAAAGCTCTACATTAGGTTACCGATTACGTATCCTTCCGCTACATGTAAACATAAACAATGCCACGTGACTTCTACGTTTTGACTTTCAAATGCTGTTCAAAGAATTCTTTCATCTTTCAAAAACCATTTCGTACAACAAATGTTCACAATTTAGGCTTATAAAAAGATTTAGGTCAGCGTTTTGACACTTTTTAACAATGTCTGTATTGATGTTTCTTACGGTTATTATTTTACATTGTTAACAAATTTGTTATACACGACATAGCACATCACGCGTAATACACGTTGATTGTGTTTAACCTTTTACAATTGTAGGGGAAAGAACTGTAGAATTTACATCTTATTACTGATATGTGTTGAGTTATTTCGTTAAAAAGACGGCAAACAGTTGGCATGAATACTAAAACGAAGGAGCAACCAGTACAACGAAAAAACAGTAAATTCAAGCACGCAATTCGTGTCGCTTATTTTTTGTACGTAGCAGCGACAAACTTAAAATATAGGTGAACATGCACAAAAATAGGCCTCCCTAGCGTAAATTTTATTCCGCTCCTATTTAATTGATTAGGTACTTCGTTTTTACTACGTTTATTTAGTAACTAATTAAAAATTTTCCGGCTAGGCTTAATATTTTGTTGAGCGTGTGGCAAGCATTCAAATCACAGTAACGTAAGCACGTTACACAATTGTGTTTCAAAAACCTAGGTAAAAGTTACAAAGTTGTGATAAAAGACGTGACATTCCATTACTTAACTTCGCCATAAAAACAGTTCACGGTTGAAACATGTAAATTTTGCACGTCCAATATTTGCAATCACACACACACACACACACACACTGGCCCATAATAACTTAAAGGCAACGGTACTCTTTCACATGCAGCGGACACGGCACTTGTTATTTACATTTAATCCTGCCGTGGACATAACAGATTTATCACAACATCGTAATTTGCATAGGTAGGTTTAAAAAAAACACAACGTGCCGTCTTAATACCTAAACAAGTACACAGTGATCGCTGCGGAAATATTCGGCAATTTATCGCACGTGAATTTCAAAATACAACAAAGAGGTTATATTCCTGTAGTAAAAAATGAGGTATCTTTTTGCAAATGTTTATGTGCCGCGTGTAAAAACTATACGAGCTATAATACAAAAAAAAAACTGTTATTTACATGACGTGCAGTTTTACCAACTAGTTTACAAGCGACACACATTTCATATAACATATTCCTGCCTTCACGGTTGAAAATACAGATGTGGTCACGTGAGCTGCGCAGTAATATCAACACACATGTTCCTCGGAACTCGCCAGAGAAGATATAACCTGTTTTTTCCCCCCTCGGGCACGGCTCGTGAAATTTCGAGGGTTCTTTTCGGCAGGACAAGAACAGGAGCAGTTTTAGTATTCTTATTCTGTTCTAGCATGCGCCGTGCCTCAGGCTGAGGTTCCGATGAGCAGCTGTGAATAACGGAATGGAGGAAAAATAAAGTTATACGCCCAGCGGTAGACGGCGGTGTAGGACATAACTCCATGGTAAGGGAGGTATTGGGGGAGAGGCCACAGGGGGGCAGTAAAACCCGACGTGGGGCCCGTGCTTCGTGGCCCGCCGAGCACCTACTTTATTTCTTATTAGATGTGCGGCCGCGGGGAGCTCCCTGCAAAGGAGGTGCGGTTCCTCAGGAGGGCGGAGGAGGTGGTGCAGCGCCTACCACCCTCCCCCCTCAATGACCCACTAGACATGTATATCCCGGACCGCAACCCCTGCGCGCTCTACTGTGAAGCGAGCACCTGGTACAGTCCGCACCGACCCCTCCAACCCTTCCCCCCAACAGACACCAGCTACCTGCAACGCGCGCAAGAAGGGAACATAACCACTTTCCACACGAAACTAATGATGCACCGTTACCTACTACTGCCTCTTTGTGTATCACATTTCAAACCCCTTCATTCCGGCATTAATTAACAATGTCAGGTCTTGCAAATAAATGTTTTGAGGCTTGCTGTACTTCGGACGACAAATTACTTGTTTCTTTATCACAACCAATAAGCTTCAGGCTTTGTGATCGGTGATCAGTGATATGAACCAGTGATAACGTAGGGCTGTACCACAGTTCACGAATCAGTTTCCGCAGGTGAGATATTGGACATTGAGACTCGCAGAGTACAGTGCCGGTCAAATACAACCTTCCTGTGCAACATTTAGACAATGGTCTACAATGGGCATGAAAGGGTTAAGATAATATTGTATACTAACAACACCAAGTTGCGTAGAAAGTGAGAGTGGGACGGACTTCCTACAATCCACCCTAACTTCCCTAGACGCTTGGGGGTCACTTTGTTGACATTATTTTACATTTATGAATAAGTTATGTCTGTTAATGGCTACTGTAGTCTTTTCGCAGTTTCTTCACACTTTTCTAATAGGACCTATGAAAAATCACCCCATGTGTCACGAGCGTTTTATACTTGTCTTAACATTAAAATACCTTATTTTTTGCTAACTTAAACTTTTACTTATATTTTACATATCGATTATAATACTTCAATTCTGATTAATATTGTTAAAAACGTGTGTTGGTAACGCCTAGTAAGAAATAGTTCTCTTGCAAAATATTAATTCACCGAGTGCGCACGAATGCGGTACGTTCTCCTTTTTGGTGTGATTTTCTACACTTGTCCGTGTGAGGCGGAGGAATACCCTGAAATTAGAACTTTAGCAGGACTCAAGAAAAGTTTTAAGTAACCATGAATGTGATACACTGCTGTTACTTGGATTATATATACTTTCCAATTGCATCCATTAGTGCTGGAACTGCCGCCTGGCTGTTCACGACCGGGCTCGCAGGCATAGGTAGCACCGTCCTCGTGCATGGTTGGCGAAGCAGCATTGACGTCACAGCCGTAGCCTGCGGCGGTTGGCTCATCGCAGCAGCTCCCCGGACGCCCGCCAATCTCCGCGCTAACAACACGACGGGCACACCGCCCCAAGGGTACAATCTCCACACGAGGAAGAATGTTCAATATTAAAGTATTCCCTAGAAAATACCGCTGGCCAAGGGAATTTAATATCACTGCGGTTTCCTCACATCCAGCTGCTGCTAAATAATCTTTTCTGTACGGATTACGAAAAAAAAAAAATAGTGATCTCGATCTGTGAAATATGACTAAATATCTCATCAACACGGTATTACTCACTGGCAAATATATATTGCTTAACGCACGCTCTTCGTGGTTAAGTATTTTTGAAAACAATGCGTAAGATTTACGTACTGCCGAATTGTTTTATTCTTGCACTACATGCAAAACTATAGACTAAAATGAGTATCACCGAATTTCGTCTTCTGGTTATGTCCTCAAAACGTGACTCACTCATTGCCAACACAACAGTCGCAGTCACGTTGTCAACAGTGATGGCGACGTTTGTTTACATTTTAAATTTCAACTAATCCATCCTTTTATTTGAGTAAAATATTCTAACGAAATTGAAGAAGAAAAAAAAACCAGTTGCTAAAAAGTGTACAATTCTCTCAAGATCCTTACATACATAAATAGAGAGTTCTAACTTCAAATTCTATTCACGTTGCTTTTGGTACTGCCATTAGCAGAAAACCAGTTCAATGTTGAAACACAGAGAGTGGTTACTGTAAGTACAACTCTCATGCGCACTCTACTGTTGACACTAACCAAACGTCTACGAGCTCTTTGTCTCCAAGCGCAGTACTCCCTTCGCAGTAGTCAAGGTCTCTCGTATGAATTAATGTCGTCTGTAGTTGCCCCTCCAACTATTATTTCTCCATGAAACGCTGATTACGCAGTAGTTCACTTAATAAATAAATTGACGATGTTTACACGCAAGCTGTGTTCCAAATAGTCAAAATATTTACACTCGTGCACTCTCACTCGGAAGTGACGTCAGAGAGTGTTGTTCCATATGACAGAGTGCGACTGCACGAGTGCGTTTTGCGAGTGTGTGTTGGTGTCTGCTCTCGGGATATTGTTTGTTTATTTACGTTTGAACACAGGCCTCATCCACACGATGCCAAACGAACAAACCATTTTTCACCGTAAGCAAATGTTTGCAACAGTGAAAAAATATTTCTGTATAGTATATACTGAGTTTGCTATTGTATATCATGTTCAACATGCATCGCAATAAAAGTGTTATTTATATGGTGTTAAATAAATATCATCCACAGTTATAAGGATTAAGATGATTTGTTTACTTCAAGTGAACGAAAACAATTAACGATACACACTAATACTACTCGTAAATAGCGAGCGCAGAATGAAGAGTATGCAGGGAATTGTGGGAGGGAGTTCGAGTGCAGGTGCTAACATTCTGTGCAGATACAAACAACCTGGTGGGAGGATAGTATACATACACCATGATCATGAATGTTTCACTGAAATAATTTCCTTTTATTTTCCTTCTAATTTGACACGTTTTTGGGAATTGTTCCGCTTCTGACTCACAAGTGCTACCGCGCGCTCAGAGTTCGGGTCTAGCTCGAGCACGTCGAGATATTCTCCCGCGGTAACCAAAACAAAACACCTTAAAAACGCGCGTTGGCAGCTAGAGACGTTCAAGTTACCACTGAACCAAATGAATCATTTCTGGTCACTATTCCAACGCTCCATTTTTTTTTGTAGTAGACACTCTACTGTAATTTAGCCACAGGTTAGGCGTGGCTATAAGGCTCCCTAAGCGATTAGCAATAGTATTAATAAGCACCAAGTATTATACATATCAGGCATGTTAGTAAGACTTCAACTTGATAGCTGCTGAAGACGTTACCTGGAGCGCTTTACCAGTTTTGTGTGTCTCGTTAACGCCCAGTAACAATTATTGCAATAGTATTTCTGGACGAACGTAGACGTTTTTGTAGCGTAGACTATGGGCTAGTAGGTTATGATTTCTCTGGCTCTCGCCCACAATTACATGAGTTGCCTTGCCACTTTACGCTGTACGGACACAGGTTCTTTAATAATAACGTATTTAATATGAACATAATTTACCGTTCGTGATTATCAGACAGTTTTTTTTTAAACACCGTGTGTTACTTTGCAATCATTTAAGATGTCAGTAATTCACATGATTTCAGTATGATCTCGTATACTGACCTTTCGGGAAGAGACAATTTACAGTTTTAATAACGCAATCACAAGAAGCATGACCTTCGAAAAGCGTTATAGCGATGTCACCCGGCTATTTAATTTCATTAATACCGAACAATTTTTTCTCAGGTGGATGATTTTTACAAAATATTGCTTGTAAATTTTTATTCAATTATTGGCAAAAAAAATAGTCTTCTTAATCAAGAATAATTTAATAATACGGCATCTAGTTGAGGAGTCTTTAACAATAGGCTACTACCATTTGAAGCATGCACTACAATCTAAATCTGAATTAGTAAGACATTCACTTCTTCAACCAGTCAAAAGTACCTGTCTGATTCAGCAGTCACTTCAGTGAATTTAACAGATGAATCAGTGAAAATATGCCAGATTTCCTTCCCTTATTGATTCGATGACATTTTCCACTGATTCATCAGCCATTTTTTCACTGTTTACTCAGCGGTTCATTTTTGACTGATGGATCAATTAAACAGCGTGTAAAAATTGCCGTCAAACAACGTTTAAAAATGGCCGTAAAACAACTTGTATCAAGTGAAATAACAACGAATAAACTTATAAAACCAATACAAAACACTTTCTAAAATGTGTTTTGTCTTTCAAAACGCCATTTTACGCGGTAATATGAACATTCATCCTTTCATTCCGTTTTTTCGCCATTCATTTCGTTGTCATGTAAACGTGGTAGCGCTCTGTTTGAAGGTCTAAACCGCATATAATGTGATGAAGAGAGTTCACTCATGTATACTATTCGTTTTAACAATATTAACGGTACAAATTAAACCAAAACCGAAAATTAGGATCGCACAATTTAAATCTTCATGATTTCGATGCGAAACTGTATGGCATATATTTTTCTCTCGTTATATAAACTTGGCGTGGTAGCGCGGGTGGTTAGGTAATTGCATAATATCGAAGAGAAAAGGGCGTGTGAGTTCAATCCCTGCCACCTCCGAGGATTTTTTTACTTTTTTAAATTACGGTAAATTGAGCATTATAAATAGTAAACTATCGTAAATATGTTTATTCCATGTAATTATTTGGTTACATTCAATAAATTCAATGTTTATTTCGCCACTGCAGTCGGTCGTCACGTATTCAATCGGTTAAATAATTTCACGTCACTAATTCAATCAGTGAGATTTTTTCACTGAAACAATCAGTGGTTTTCCACTGACTCTAAGTGGATCCATTTTCATTGATATAAGTAGTTGAATTTCACTGCGAATTAGTGGTTTTCCACTGATTCGAATTTAGAGTGTAATTTCCTTCATTTCGCATCCTGTCCAGATCCTAATGTTATTGCCAGAATTGATGCAAAAATGTCAAAATTACGCAAGGTGCAATTTTCACATTTTTGACAAAAAATAAAACAAATAATTTGGTAAGTACGAAGCATACATAAAAATTAATTCATATTAAAGATGTTATACTTTCTTTTTAATATTCAACGTATTACGTATTCCTTTCGTTCACATTTGTCACAGTACCCTATTTTAGCAGTGTCAAATAATTTAGTTTACGATATTTACAAATAACTACACAAAAACTATGAAGTCATTTTTCGTCTAACTATTCCCCACGGCTAATTGATATATAACGTTTTGTAACACGACACGAATCGTAGCTTAAAAAAAAAACGCGAAATCAGTGGGGAAATAACTTTTCACACTTTCTGAAGGTAATTAGGGTTGAGAAGATTTTTTAACTTTGGCCAAACAATTATCAAAACGTTATTTGTACACTAAGTTTGACTTCAGATAATGTTTCTCTAAGTCACCGAAATACAAGAAAGCATTTTCTTATAATCCCAATACTAGACTCGCCTACACCAGCGTTCAACTTCTGGGGATTTTACATTTGAATTGAAAACAATTAAAAGTAAACTACAGCGGACCATACGTTGAATTTCACATAATGTAATCTCCTGGTGCAAAAAAAAAAAAACCTTTTTTCAGCTGTAGGCAAAAAATATCTCTTCTATATTATATCGAAAAATTGTTTGCCAATAATAATAATAATAAATTCAAGATCATCAAAATTACGATATTTAGTTTTTAGAAATAATTAACTTTTCACGAGGTCGCTGCTTACCATTGCACATAAACTAACAAGAATAAAGAAAAAAATTTCGGACACTTGTACAGCGCTCATTACAGACCTCCCGTGGCGCAGTCGGTTGGTGCGCCACCGATCTGGGGTGCGGGAGGCTCTGGGTTCGAATCCCAGGTAAGGCGTGGGGTGTTAATTTAAGTTATGTTATAAGTTAGTCTGTAAGCATAAAGCATACAACCGGGGGGAAGTTAGAAAGCCCTTTACAATACAATACATAAGAGTCCTCAATAAAAACTCTGCTGACGGCTAGTAAAGACTGACCCCCATCTCCTGAAACTAATCCAACACTTGCGCAGCGGCGGCTGAGCTGTTCACGGTAAAGTGAGCACTTTTGAAGGCCCTGCTTAAGATCTACTTGTATGCACGTTATGTTTTGTTCCGCCGTGTACCTCATTACTTTATTCATGCGTAGGTCAGGTGAATGTGCGAAATGATCAGAAAAGTAAATAATTTATCAATCTGATAATTTTTACACTTCGATACATAAAAAAAAAACCCGGAAGAAATAATTTAAGTCATCTCAGATGGTTACCTAACATTTTTATTAGACGTTAAAATATAGAACTACTTTTCCTCCATCGTTACCATCCTTTACTGTGCGCATGTCACTCAGTGCGCCCGTTACAATATATACAGATAGAAGTGATTTTTTCTAAGGTTAATTTATAAGTGCTCACTTTATCGTGAACAGCCTTTATCAGAATGAAAGAAGGTAAATTAACGAAAATGCTCATTGTCATTACGTACCTACGTGTCGTGTAAGAACAACCTCGACGTCGCAGACGTGTAGCAAAGTACGATATTTCATTTCTTGCCATGCACGCTGTTACGTGCAGCAACAGGCATGCTAGTCTGAGTGCGGTAGCATAAACGTATTGCGAAGAAGTGGAGCGAAGCCTTGAGCGCTTCTAAACAAACCCCGCCAGGCAGGCCGAGTGCGCCAGATATTATGGCTGGAAAAGACGTATAGAGATGGGGGCGTGCCGTCCGCCGACATGCGTCTAGTCTTCAGCCTACGGCATCATGGACAAGGTGAAGTCGGACCATATTAAACTAGTCAGAGTGGCCTTTTGTATAAACAAGTAATTTAATAACGAATCACATTAATATCTAACGCAATGTAACCAAGTAAGCTTAACGAGAGCTCCTCCGATTTAACGAGTAATTAACATTCTGTAACGAGTTGTAAAACATATTGTAACGAGATGTAATTTGATATTGACTGCAATACAAAGACGATAGTGAATATACTTGAGTTCACCACTGAGTACTCCTAACCCCAACATGTACGTTAATTTAAAATATAATTATCCACATTAAAGACACACGCTTTTAAAAACGTAACAACGTAAGGTCTTCAGTCAATAGAATTAATAGAGGAAAGCAGTATTATAGAATACCTTATTTATAAAAAAAAATAGTTTTTACTTTCCTTTGTTTATTTAAAAAATACCTCTAATTTATCTGTAGTAATTAATTGCATTTTAATTCTGAACTTTTTTTATGTCCTGTGTTACATGATTTACAAATCCTTTGCAGTTAATTATTGGCAGGTGAAGAATGCAAATATGTTGTTCAAAATGAAAAAAAATTATTTGCTAACAAATAACTGATTCTATAGAATCAAGTTTATAGGCTATTAGCGGTAAAGTGGGCACTTTTGAAAGCCCTCTCCTTTGGAATAAGTCAGAAAATTTATTTTATTTTAGCCACAGACGTTAAATTTCGAGTGCGGTGGAATAAAAACACTGTGTTTATTACTAACGTGGCAGTATTTATTTAAAAAGTTGGTTGAAGGATAATGAATGACTGAAAGGGAAAAGTAACTAGGGCTTCAAAAATGCTCACTTTACCGTAGCCAGTGGCACGTGATTGGTTTAAAATAAGACGAGCGCATTTCCTACTAATCATTTAGTTTTTTTTTTTTGCGAACGTTCTGTGCAGGAGTCTTACGTCAGACGAAGTTGTCGGTGAACCGACGTTAAGGCGGCGAGTGTGTCGGCGGACAGAGACGGACGAGGGGCAGTTGCGGTCGCGGAAGGAAGGATTTGTCGCCGTTGGCACTGATGGCGGTCATCCGTCCCCTCGAGGTCACAGGTCAGAGCGACATGCGCGAGCCGCCTGCTCCGTCGGCCAGGCCAACGGCCTCCGTGCAACTACGCACATACAGTTTATTCGAGGTTTCTTCACACTTTCCTAATCGAACCTTCGAAAACTCACCCCATGTACCACAAGCTAAACTTGTCTTAATATGAAAATACCTTATTTTTTGTTTACCTAAACTTTTGCTTGTATTATATAAATATATATATAAATTATAATACTTCGAATCTAATTAATATTATTAAAACGGAGAGGGCTTAAAAAAGTTGGAAGTAGCTGAGACTGGACTATACTCTGCTCGTGGTAATTTTTTTTTGTGTGTCAAGGTCACATCCAGCTCGGGACCGGACGTGACCTTGACGACGTCGTCGTTACGTTTAAAGGCTGTTCACAATAAAGCGAGCACTTTAGAAATTAACCTTAGAGAAAAGTCACTGGCCATGCATGCATATATTTTAACTGATGCACTGAGTGATATGCGCCCAGTAAAGTTGGTAACAATGGATGGAAAGTAGTTCCATATCTTTACGTCGAATACAAAGTGTTAGGTAACCATTTGTGATAACTTAAAATAATTTCTTTCGCTATCTATTTTTAATGCACCGAAGTGTAAAAAGGACCAATTTTGTATACTTACTGACTTAATCATTTCAGAGTTTCATTTGACCGACGCATGAATAAAGTGATCAGGCCCATAGCAACGATAGTTGCAACAACTAGACACTGGATAGCAGTAAACTGAACGCTTAGTTAATTACCGATTCGATTTAGTTTAATTGCCCAGTCCAATATCGGCAATATAAAAACGGAAAATTATTTGATATACTGTAAATACACTGCTTATCGTTTTATGAAAATTTTTCAACGGGATTGAAAATAAAAATATAGTAACATTGATCCAACTGTAGAGACAAGTACAATGATTTATATAAATCTGCATTTCTTTTTACGATGTTGGTGGTGATGTGAGCATTACATTCTTGTACGACCGTGCATTCTCGTTGATGCGAGCTAGTTAGTGTCTTAGCAACGATTTGACGTAGTGTACCGACACTTGACAGCTCAGTGTCCGTTTATTTTTGGATGTAATTCTACATATTTTATATGTGAATATTGAACACATTTTTATTAAAATGGGTGGAATTAGACGAGTGAGATGTTATGCTGAAAACTGTTCATGTAGTAGTGCCAACCCATGAACACAATTTATTTTTATATTGGTACATTTACACTGTGCAAAAAAATAAGCGTTCCGCTGCTTTGCCTTGAGTGATGTATCTGGTACTTGTATGCTCGTTGGTTAATTGTATGTATATATAGTGGAAGAATACAAGTGCATACAAGTATAACTTAAGTACACTGAAAAAATATTTTGTGGCAGCCACAAAATTATTTTGTTGGTATTCACCCTGCCAGATCTTTTGTTGTGTACACAAAACATTTTGTAGCTGCCACAAAATAAGTTTTTAGTGGCCACTAAAAACTTATTTTGTGGCAGCTACAAAATTTTTCTTTTACGCCACAAAAAATTAGGTAGGGTGAATACCAACAAAACATTTTTGTGGTCGCCACAAAATATTTTTTTCAGTGCAGGGCTGTCAAAATTGCTCAGTATACCATGAATAGTCTATATTTATTGTGTGGTAGAAAGTCGACTAGAGGTCCCCTTCCTACGGATACATTTCCCTCCAGTGTATATGCGGGGACCGAGAGTATGTGAGGTATGTATGTACATACACGAAGTTTGGTTTGAGCAAGCGAGAGCAGATCTACCTGATCTTATATGTGGCGCCTCCTGCGGCTGACACCTTAATTACACAGCCGTAGTCTCCTTACACAGCCTCGCTCCGCGTCAATACCAGACGACATAGCAAGTAACACTACGGACACGAAACTGCCGCTCACACTGAGAACTCCAGCAGCACGCGCCAGCAAAATGGCGGCATTGGCCAGCAATTGCCAACCTGCTCCTGATGTAGTGAAGTCCACATCTTCGCTCCGTTTTGAGGGAGGGGAAACCGCGTGACCCTGCCGGCGCTATACACACCCAACTGAAAACATAGCCCTCTACTTCCGCAAAGCACTGTTAAATAGCGTGCTGCGCGACCTACGTTTTCTCGACAGGTAATACGCACACACGGAGCAGCTCTCGCCCAACCGCTTTTGGCCGCTGTCGCAACTGAATTGAACAACCCCACCCCCACGTGCAGCGGTAATGGACTCTCCCGGATCGCCAGACGCGTTTTGGACTCCTTCGCATTGTTTTTTTTCTCATTTGGATTTCACTATACTTAGAGACCTGAATAATTCGCGATTTCAAAGACATGCAGGCTAGACTCTACAGAATTATGTACAAATGTGCCGATATTAACTGCACATTGGTTGCCTGCTGTCACAGTGGAAGGTGGCGAATGAACTGCCGATCTACAGGAGGTGACAAACACCGTGTGCACCAATAGCTAAAATTATATAATAGCAAGTGTTTCGAATTCTAGCTTGTCCCAAATTGAACCCGCGAATTCTTCAGGTCACTAACTATAACTTACTCGCTGGTCGACAGCCCACACAACAGGAAGTCTTTAGCAGCTTGCGGTAGCCAATCAGACACGCGGCCCGTTCCCAGAGCCCCGCCCTGCCAATCAGCGAATGGGTGCACCTACATCAAATGAACCGCCACGCCATTACACTTCTATATACTCTCCTTGTCCGACCTACAGTTAGCGATAGGAAAACTTCGCGAATTCATTTCAGGACAAGATAGACTTCAAACACGTGTACACTGAAGTCACCTTTGCAATTGGATTACAACTCGTCAGACACGCTATGGACCACTCTGAGCCAATAGCACACTTGCTAGAAAACAAGCGGCGAGTGTCATACTCCCAGGTGTGCAGTAACACTGGCTACTCTCTGGAGCAGCATCCATTAAACAAACATCTGAGGCTCAAGTGTACTCAGGACTGTGGAGTCTAGCCTACAGGTCATTGAACGTGCGAAATTTTCCTATCCCTCTCTATAGTCTACACGAGGATTCTTTTAATAGTCTCCTAAATATTAAATGTGTCACAAGAGTTTTATATTTGTGGTACCATAAAAGTACTTTATTTTTTATTAAATTGAACATTAGTTCAAGTTTTATAAATAAAATATAATATTTTATTTGTAATTAATATTAATAAGAATAGTGATAAATTAGGCACGCCAGTGTGTAATGCGACATCAACATTTTAATAGATACTGTACGAGAGTGTTCTTTGCCTGGCCTACACTGCAGAACATATGAGAAGTACAACCCAACAGATATGTGACCACCAATAAAACTTACGAAATTTAATTTCCGTAGTAACCCCACACAGATACTTATTAAAACGTGTCACCATCTGCAAGACAACATGACAAACAGAAAAATACAACACCTAACTACAGACGAACTACGGCAAATGAGAACAGTGGCAGCTACGATTTTTATCAAAATTTTAATAGCCTGTAAGAGGCAAACATTGAACATATTAATATCAGCGGGCAGATTAGAAATTAAAACGGAACTGGGCATTAAAAAATATGCTTTCAACTACCAAGGTACTTGAATATGATTAAAACTACTAATTCACAAATTTCAAATTATAGATATCGCGGCCGACACTAGATAGCCAACATTTATGTCTGAGCATGAAAAAAATATTGAAGAGCATGTCTCTTTCGTACAGGGTATTTGTGGCTAAAAATCTGTGCAAAAGGAATAAAACAATAAAATGTAATTGTGGTGCAGGATAAAATGTTAATTAACAAGAGCTGCACGCTGTTTAAGCTGGTCCAGACTTGTCCGAGAATTAAAATGTTGGTCGTCGTAGACAGCAGGTAGCCGAAGTAGTCACGTAAACATTTCATTGTAGACATCTCCGCAGCTGTAGTAATTCCTCTTCTACTTCGAGCTCTTCCCTGAATACATAACCTCACGGGTTTATATGTGCGGAAAATACAGTCCTGGCACATTCATTTTAAAAGATCGCGGACGGCGAAACACAGCTAATATTTAACACGGTTGTCGTCCGAACTCAGGCCTACTCTTTGCTTGAAAATATTATCACGTCTTCGTGCCATCGTATTTGCCTGGTTTCATACGTATTCGGACTCGTGTATCAATAAATTAATGCAAATTTATCACTGTGTGATCAACTCAGATCACTACAGCGCTGGCGAAGAATCCAATGTGGCTTAAAACTTTCCAAAAAAAAAGTTAAAACGTTCGCAGATAAAGCAAAAATTTTCAAGAATCTTATTTTAAAATAAACAAATTCTCTCGTAGGCTAGCTAGAATCACCTCACATAATTCTAACATAAAATATTTGCATATAACCAAATGTTGACAACTTTCTCTTTCGAGGAGAAATTAAATTCTACTCCTGTTCTTATTTTAACAAAATATATTTCTATTAAGTGTAAATAAACGAGACTGGCAGTGCAGCTGGATGAAAAATTCTAACCAAAAACAATGTCAAAAGTAATAAATAATCCATACGGCATTAAATCATGGTTTGTAGGTTAGTAAAAGTATACTCTCAAATCATAGATGTCTGTAATCACAAACCTAGATCATCAAAATAATAAAAAATTTAAATTTAAATTCAGTGTATCACACTAGTAAGAAATTGTTCTTACTAAAAATATGGTAACACTGAGTGTCCAGAAATGCGTTGCTGGCCCTTTGGTGTGATTTCCTATACTCGATAAGCTTTATTTGTATGCGACGGAGGAATATCTTGGAAGAACGTTTGCAGATCATGTAAAAATTTGGGAGTAACCAAGAATAGACTATAGCCCTGTATGTTCCTGCCTACGTACCCGACGAGCGGGTTATTGATCAGGACCGAATTTCCGTTATAACTCCATTCGCGGCTACTCCCAACTTTCCTGAAGTCCTGTTTAAGTTCTACTTCCAGGATAATCCTCCACCCCATGCAAACAAAGCTTCGCCGAGTCTAGAAAACAACGTCAAAGTCACATCGCACCGCATTCGTGCGTACTCAGCGTAATAACATTTTGCATGAGAACTACTCGTTACTAGGCAGTACCAACCCACCTATTTCGTCTCTGTTTTTATTCGCATTCATTATTAGTTAAATATTATTATTTGTAAATAAAATTCGGCTTTAACAAGAAGTAAGGGACTTCAAGGTTTACACAAGTAAAAAAAACGCTTATGATGTATGGAACCAAAGAAGTGACATAAGAGGTGATTTTTCAAAAGTTCGATTCAGAGTATGAAGAAACGGCAGACAGACTATACCTCTACAGTGCTCAACACGCGCGAGGAAGCTGTTCCGACTCGTCGCTGTAGACGCATCGATGTACTTCCTGCGTTATTCTACTCCCAGTCAATCTCGCGCATCAACTGTGTGTGGTCTGAAGCACGAGTGCTTCGTGGGCTGACGTCACGTTGACGCGAACAATTGCCGACCTTAACCGTATACTAAAGACGATGTAGACCGCTTATTTGTCTTCTACGCATGTACCCAACACATCTGTCAAAGTCACATGGTCAACAGTAATTAATAAGCTTGTTTATATTTTAAGTTTCAAAAGACAAGCACTTTTATAATAATAGCTTACTTTGAACAATTTGAATTTAATCAAATTGCATTACGAAGTGCATAAAAAGTGTACAGGCATCTAAAAGGACTTGTTTAGAAAGCGGTGTTCTAACCTCAAATTCAGTCCACGCTGGTTTTACTAGTCGTACTAGCAAAAACGGAGTTCAATGCTAGGACACGGAGACTTGTTGTGTGCATCCAGCGAAATCTGTCTACCTCAGCTTTAGTCTGTGACGGGAACATGCCACAAGTTACATCAGAAAGTTTAAAAAAAATCTTCAACGGAGTATCTATAAGACGTGCATATTTGTGTAGAAACCAGGATGGTTAAACTACAATTATTACACACTTTAATATTAAATTAGGATAAATAAGACTAAGGTGTATCAAGTTTGTTCATATGCTGTGCAGTCACCATGATTATGACGGTTTTTGTGGAAACATGTGATGCAGGGAAAATTTCAAGGAAACGAAATATATCATTCATATATCAGACGAAACTTACCAGACAAATGCGCCTTCATCATGTAAATGTTTAGCCTCCCTGTTTTGACACACACTAAATCTGAATCAGTGAGAACTTCACTGCTTCAATCAGTTAACAGTACATGGCAGATTATACAGTCACTTCGGTGAATTTAACTGTTGAATTAATGAAAAAAATCACAGTTTTCCTTCACTTACTGATTCAGTGACATTTTCCACTGATGCATCAACCATTTTATTAGTTGTTTTTCAGTGATTTATTTATTTTTACTTATGAATCAGTTAAACAACGTACGGAAATGACCTTCAAACTACATGTAAATGTCGCCGTTAAACAACGTGTATCAAATGAAATAACAACGCGTAAACTAATAAAACCAATACAAAATAATTTCTAAAATGTAGTTTCGCCTTTATGACAGCATTTACCAAGTTAACACGAAAATTCAGTCTTTGATTCCGCTTTTACGTCTTTCATTTTCTGTTTACGTAATCATACATCGCTAGATTGGAATGATTAAACTGTATTTAATGAGGTGAAGTGAGTGCACTTATACGTGGTATTTGTTTTAACAATCCTAACGTTACCAATTAAACCCAAAACAAACGGTACGGGCATACAGCCTTCGATGAGGAAATATAAAATATATATTTTCCTGGTTCATATCAATTTGACTTGGTAGCTCCGATGGTAAGGTATTGGTCTAAAGGTAAATTGGCAAGGGTGTGCGAGTTCAATCTTGACCACCTGCGAGAAATTTTTTACGTGTTTTAAATTACTGCTAATTGCACAATATTAATAGTAACCCTCAGAAACATGTTTATTTTTTTTTGTAATTATGCTGCTGAATTCAATAAAAACAATGCAGGCAGTTGGCCGTCACTTATTCGATCAGTGAAATTGTTTAACGTCACTTATTCACTAAGTGATATTGTTCCACTGCAAACAATCACTGGTTTTCCATTGATTCTAAGTGGAGCAATTTTCACTGATTCGAGTAGTTGAATTTCACAGTGAATCAGTGGTTTTCCACAAATAGATGATTTTGCCAAGTATAGTAAAATTTGAAGGGTCATTTTTGATACTCTACTACTGCAGTCCTTATTTACTATGGGAAAACTGGCCATCTTACAATTTAAAAGAAGCCTTCATTTCATTCTATCGTCCCGCCGCAAAAAGCGACTTGTGAAACTGTTTCCCCGCCCGAATCAAGTTCCTACCAACCGGTAAAACTCGTTCTAGAATACGTCCGCGAGTTAGTCACAAACCATCTCTTTTATACTTAACCGCTATCAACCCTGCAGAAAAATTAAGAGCGAGAAAATGCAATAATCACGATAGTAATTATTTTTTATGTGAAGATACTAACCCAGACTTTAATGAGAAGGAAGTAGTAGAGGTAATAAAAAAATTCACCAGCTTTCGTCTGAAAGGAGGATGACATGCACCTTGGGAAAAATAATACCTCAAGACAGCCATTTGTGATCTATTCCATGACCTACCTAATGCGAGTCAGTAAGGGCATAGCATCACAAAACACAATCAATCGGTGCAAAATGTAACGTAAAGTGGAAATAATTTTCTTTAGTGACAAAACCAAGCTATTCAAAAATCATTTCATCGTGCCGTTTTGGACGTAAGAAAGCGTACGTTAGTTAAGCGTATGCCCCCAACTTCCAGCAACCCCTCCCGCCGGATTTACCTACAAACGAAAAGACCATGCGTGTCATTAAAAAGTGATTTAACGCATAAACAAAAAATATAACCAGAGAAAATAACGCAATGTTTTGAAGACGATATAATTTTCTTCTCGTTTGCTTCTCATCAGCCAACCAGAGAACCCTATCTTATACCCTTTCAAAAACTGAGCCCCCCCCCCCCCTTCTAGTATTCCACCCCAAAGGCTCCCTGGCGTCTTTGCTCCTAGAGCTAAATTATGGAAAGAAAGAGAGGGAAACTGCTGATGCGAAACGCAGCCCCCCCCCCCCCCGCCCCGCGGGCCATCTTCTTGTATGAAATCTTTCCTGACATTTTTGAGAAACAAATTTATAGAGAAAATAATTCGAAAAGTTAACTTTATGATTTCTTTTTATTCCCACTGCATATAGAATAGGCCTAATATGGAATTCATTTCCGCAAATAATGTAACAAACAGTAGGGCCTAATTTCCCAATTACATCGTAATTACAAATCATTATGCTTCGAAAACATACATTTCTGCGACACACCAGCAATATAAAATAACATAGCTTCTTGTTCTATTCTTACAAAATATAGGCCAATGTTTAAACTTTGTGGTTATTTGGCTAGTGCCTGTCACGTTCATAGTGCAGTTGCTTCAATATTTGGAGTTATAAATGTAATAGAAATATGTTACAAAACAAAAAAATTATGATACATTGTGTTGGCCCTAAGTCCCTTCGCTCGCACGTTAACATTAGCACACGTATCTTCTAAACGTAGGCTATACACAAACAACTCGTTGGGCTTTTCACTTTTAAAAATTAATGAAACACACACACACACACACAGATAGATATATATATATATATATATATATATATATAATTCCAGTATAAAGCAAGCAAAGACGTTTCCATAAACAATTAGGCCTACACTGAATGCAACTAAGGTCCACTAGAAGACAAAACAATAATAAAAACACTTGCCGAAGTTCCTTTGTAAGGACCTCAAAGGCATGGCCCAGACAGAAAGCATCTATATTCCGAACCCTGATTTTAAACTGCGACCCCCATTGTTGTGAGAAAGGCAGCGTGATTAGAATTATATGGTTTTTCGTTCCATAATAAAGAGCCAAAAATGTCGGACGTGCAGTCGATCTGCCTGATGTAGCGAAGTAGTATGGGGTCAAATCATAAATACTTGTGTGTGGAGTTCTCCCCCCCCCCCCCCAGTGTTTACTTTACTACGTAACCCCCTCCTTATTTTTTTGTTTGGCTAACGGGATGGTATGAAATTAAGGGCATCAATAAGAACGAATTATTATTCACGTGTGTAATAAAAAGTCACGTTAGAAAGATGGAATAATGTCTCCACCCGAAAATCAAAGAAATCCAGAGTTTAAGATATAATCACAAGTTTAGGTTATTTTACTGGACAATCTATAATTATCTGTAAAAAGTCCATAACCAAGCAAGTTCTAAGAGGTGCACGATTTATAGTACTGCGTGTGATAAGGAGGTAGTCAATTGGATTGTAGCGTCGGTTAGGATGTGCTCGTGACGTTTTGATGTACATTTTACGTAAAGCGATTTTGCTGACAGCTTACGTGAAGGCATTACACGCATTATTTGAGATACATAACTAAGCATTAAAGTAAATAGAATCCACATTTAAAAATTAATCTAACGCCAGATATCTACGTCAAAGTAAAAGCGCAATTACAGACAAGCCCCCAAGGCGAATCTACCACCCTATAACGATGCGTACGTTCTTACAGATTAAAGATGGAGGGCAAACACGTTATGTCTATAAAGAAGACTAGCAGAACGGGTAATTGCCAAGGTAAAGGTTTTACAGGCCGTCAAAACTCGTTTCAAAAAAATTGGATGAGTTCTTTAAAATCATAAGAGTTTCATCACTAGGCATACATTAAACAAGGTAACCGAAACTGGGTACATCACCACAACGTTGACAGAAACCACACGAGCGGATGTGATGAAATATTTAATAGCACCCCCCCCCCCCCTTCCCGTTACCCATTTCCAAACCTACCAGCCCAGCTGCGATGGTGGATGTGGCATTGTTGGCGGACGGGCAGGATCGACGAATTAATAACGGTGCCGCTTAATAATGCAGAGTGTAATTAGCGTGCAAGCAGTAACAACCGGCAGCCGAAGGAGCCCCTGCCTTAATGATGTTTGACTTGGCGAGGGTAATTCCTATTGCAGAAAAGGGGGACGGGGGGAAGGACAGTACGCATGCGCCTCCGGACTAGGATGTGCGTCGTTTCTTCCTTCGAGTCTGGCAGTTCGCATGGGAAGACCCTGCGGTCGCTATGGTAAGCATTGCCGCACGCGAATCCCTTGATATGGGCAGTTCGTACGGGAAGACACCGCAGTTCACTATGGCTAGCACTTCCGCACGCGAATCCCTTGATATGGGCAGTTCGTGCGGGAAGACACTGCGGTCGTTATGGTGAGCACTGCTGCACGCGAATCCCTTGATGTGGGCAGTTCGTACGGGAAGACACCGCGGTCACTATGGTGAGCACTGCAGCATGCGAGTCACTTCATATAGGGGGGAAATGTGGATGGGAGAGAATTTAAACAAACTGTACGGCTACTTCCTTGTAAAAAAATTTTAACTTCAGGAGATTACGCAAGGCCATTAGGAAACAGCATGTGGCAACGTTCTAAGGCTGCAATG
This sequence comes from Dryococelus australis, assembly GCA_029891345.1. NCBI lineage: Eukaryota > Metazoa > Arthropoda > Insecta > Phasmatodea > Phasmatidae > Dryococelus > Dryococelus australis. The sequence continues at coordinate 131,504,886 of CM056997.1, forward strand.
TAACACTCGCTGTAGATTAGTTTCTCACAGATCAGGTATACAGGTCAACACACAATGGAAGCAAACGGATTGAACTTCAAATGCCATTTTGTATTTCTCTTTTTTCCTTTAATGAAAACACTGCGAGGAAACACAAAACATCCACTTCCCATTTCCACGGATTATTTAATTATAATATATAAAGGTACGACGTATAAAAGACTTCATTTTTACTTTGCTTCATTTCTTCGCAAGAAATTATGTTCGAACTGTAGCTGTCCACGGGAGGAATCAGTGCGGCTACTTAAATAACAACCGATCGCATCTTGGAGTCGTTACTCGGGAATACGTGGACATTAAGTGTACAGCCTTCCAGTACATATTTCCGTATATCTGATGTTAAGAATTCTTGCTCTTATGAATAATCCCACTAACCTTTTTATGTTATTTTTAATAGGAAGCTAGTGGCATTGCCTGTATAGTGGAGTAAACACAAATTAGAAATGTTCACGAGAAAAAAATCATTAAATATTGTTTATCGAAAACAAAAATGTTGGTACTAATTTAACTAGTACCATGTATCAATTTCAACCCAACCTAACACTAGCATTGACTTAGTGACGTCACATACGGGGTTAAGTAAAGCTATATCTTGGGGAGAATTCGGAAATGTACTCACACGTACGGTTCACTACATAAGTAGATGAAGTATGCATGCCGTCCTTCTAAACAGCATTCGTATTATAAAAAGAGTACGTAACAAAAACAGGTCATAAGGTTGTATATAAAGTAATCTTTGTGCAACAGGTAAGCACACAAGACTAAATTTTTGCATCTACGTAAACATCATTCAAATAATTATGATGACACAAACAGTATCATGTAAGCTTGTTACCCCGAATTTTAAGCAGGGATTATAGGGTCTGAATACAGCAATCTGTTCAGAAAAGACACGACACTGTCGCTACAGTTGAAAACACTGTTTTAAAGAAGAACAGATACAATAAACAGTAGGTTACACCAATTTTTGTTGACACTGACAATTCTCAACGATTACATTTATGTTTCAATAACCAAGTTTACAAATTGGCAAAAAAAAATTCGTCTTTCACTTCTGTTCTGAAAAAAGATTTACGTTCAAATGTTCCATAGTTTTTTTTTTTAAATTTGAATACACACAACTATTTAAAATTAAAGCCATATAACTATGAAGGCCCCGTGATATTAAATGCATAAGCATTTGTCAAGGTCGTGATGGTTATAAAAGCACGGAGACATGTACAAAGTGAAAGGTGGACTGAAAGGACGCTCTTGGACAAGAAGCAAGAAGGAAATACATTTAAAAAAAAATAACGGTTGAAGTAAGGCAAAGGTCGGACGTAGGATTGTATATGCCAAGCGTGAAAAATAAATGGAATGGAATGTAAATAATTTATAACGTTCATTGACAGGGAACCTGAAAAGTTGCCTGTCAATGATACGTCAGTCAAATACGACTGACGTATTAATATAAGCTGGTATAGAAATATATTCTGCTGGTAGGAGTGTCCAACACACACTAGCTCGGTTACAAGAAGCTAAATGCAAACTTCGTCACTGCTGGCTCCAGCCAGAAGGATCAAACAGTCCGCATCCCAGGACTTGATGCTGTGTCAGGAATTCTCCAGCATCACCGGAGCTATCTCAGTTCGCCCTGTACGCATGAGCTGAGACGATGAAATAATACGGCACGGTTAGTTTACTATTCCAGCAATCCAGTATTGCAATTGAACAGTATAGGAACAAAATAACAACAACTTTGTTTCACATAGCAAGGCGGGGTTGTGTGGAAAAAAAAAAACTCGCTGGTAAAACAGAACCATGAACTGGAATCCTAGAAAATAGATCAAGTCTATGGTTATCAGGCAGTGCGCAGAGAGAATGCTGAGGCGAAAATTGGACTAATGCAAAATATGACGAAAGATGGAATGTTAATATTCTTATGGTCAACACCGTAGGATAAGAAAATGAACTTAACTATTTGCAGAAATCCATAAACATGCCCAGAAGAAGAAAGTCATCCGAAAACAGGGTGTGGTAGAGGGAGACGGAGTGGCGAAAAATAAGTGGAAAACACTATCATATGTGAATACGTGTACACTCGAATGGAGATTGAGGCTATAAACCCTTTACGGTTCTTTGCCCTTTCTCTAAGAGCTGAAAAGGGAAACGTGCCTAGTGTAACACCATACGACACCGTACGTTGTATAAAAACATAACATCTGTGCATATAACTTCGCAGAAGATCGGCAACAAGAGTTCTGTACCCTTACCAAGTCCCGATGTATAATTTGTAATCATCCTGGAATTGAATGCAGCACACAGTAGACCTATATGTCAAATGCACGACGAAGGTTTATCAATACCCAAGGCTACGTCGTCTACTATTGCACGATTGCAAATACTCATTAACGTTTGCTCGAATAATATCACCAGCTGTCTCTAGCTATAAAATGTTGAACATTATAATACTAGCAAACCTGTAAATTGTTTTATGACCATCCAGAACCCCTATTAAAAAATATAGAAAACCCGTCTACTACAACGAAGTAGCTTAAATCAGTTGTGTTCTTGTGTCTGTCTCCCTCACTTATTCCAGTCCTCGAGACTTGACCAACAAAGGACTATGGGACCGGTAACGATTCAAAACAAATTTCACAGAATTCCGCCCCGTCACTCGGAGGTGTGGCTGACAAGTTTTACTTTTACATGTTTAATAAATAATTACGTTCGGTTTTTATGAACCTTCGGCTATGATTTCATTTCGAGTTACACGATAACAATAAATGGCTACATAACAAAAACCTCTAAAAATTCCATTGTTTAATAATTTTTGAAAAAAATAAAAATAAATAAATAAATAAATAAATAAATAAATAATAATAATAATAATTTAATTTTTGCTGAATTTATGCATTCCCTTACCTCTCCCTAAAAACTAGAATTATAAATACTTGAAGATTAGCAAAGAAAACTAAATTTTCAAAATACCTGTGCGTTTTATTTACGCTTCTGTTATAGCTGTTAACAAATTCCCAGAACAACATTTTCGGTATGTTAAATTACAGAATTTGTAAAAATGTATCTTTGGCACAATTCACTACAACTAGAATATTTATTTCTCCAACATGTTTTGAATATATATATATATATATATATATATATATATATATATATATATATATATATATATATAAATATACACACACGAACGCCTATAAAGGAAAAAAAAAACTGCAGAAATAACCAGAATAAATATATGGCTCATTACCCAAATTTGTGTAAGATATTCCCCGAAAGCTGCTTGTATTTCTTATTCTACGACATTTCCGAGAAACACTATTTCTTAATATATTATAACTTATAATATGCCAAAACGGCGAAAGTTGAATTGTTTCAAACATTCCTGGCTTTAAAAAACACATAATCATATGGGGACCTAAGTAGACAAAAGTTATAAAAGTGCTACGACAATATTTTTGTATTTTTGGTTAAAAAAAAAATACATATTTTGCCAAACAGTCTAAAAAAATACCAAATCATGAACTTATAAGAGTAAAATTTAACAATATATATGTTTTTAAGCACGGAAAGCTGACGGTTAGTTCACAAGACAGTTACAAGGCAGTTATACATCAGGGTCTCGCCAGTTGCACATTTTAAGCAGTAAATGTGTTTTGTAACTTCGTATAATACGTCGTATCGACAGATATAACAACAAACATTCTTCTGTTTAACACAGTGTATGGCCAGTTTCCACAACAGTAGACAGCTTTAGTAAAGTTTTGTGATAGAAGAAAATATGTAATTTGCACGTTATCCCAATAAAATTGTAGTGGATGTTATTTTAATACCGACTTAACATGTTACGGGAAGTGCGAGGGATCTGTGACATAATATAAATAAAGTGCTTAGGAATTGGTTTCATATGACTCCATGTTCAGTACACCTATTGCTGGATTTGAAATCTTTTATATGCATCTTGATACATCCTCTTTATTTGCTATTTACTGAACTAAATAAGCCACTAACGAGGTCGGCTTTTACACTATTCTCCAGACGTGTTATTTCACGATTGTGCTCAAAATACTTTAACCTTATACTATTTATTTGTAAGATTATACTGATCGTCATGGGATAGATAGTTTGGACGTCACCTTACCACCGTCAAAGATATCCCAAGTTTGAATCCTAACAGATGTGTATGCCATAGTAATGTTTAGTTTAGTAAACAAACCCCATTTTCCCCCCCCCCCCCCCCCTCCTTATTCAACTGACTTTCTCCAGTGCCCTATCTCCACAAAAGAGTTTTGTTAAGAACTAACATTTAAAAAAAGTTGTTCAAATATTTGTTTCAGCAAATGTTTACACTCGGTTTTAACACTCTGTTCTAGATTTTTTTTTTTTTTTTTTAAGCATAGCTATCTATTTTCCGTAATAACTGATGGTTCACAGGCGCTGTAGTCACTGTGATCTTCTCAAACTTAACCATTAGAATTTGTAATACAGGTGCATTGTTTATCAGCGATTATTTGTGAGAAATCCGTAAGATAACTTAGAGGGTTGCTAGGAAAGTCAATCTTTTCTTCCTATTTACACTGCATTTCTCGGTCATTGCTGGGGTTTCAGGTGCTAATTATAGCCCTTGTCTCTACAACATTAACACGTATGGTATCAAGGTGACCGATAGCCTTGAACACTATCTTCTCCCTAACTGACAGATTTATCTCCGACTGTGAACACGTGCTTATTTTTCTGTCATATATCACTAAATCTCTAAGTTGGTTGGGTTGTGACTTTCACCGTTGTGTTTCCACAACATTCGTACATATGGTATAAAAGAGCCCGTTAACCATTGGTAACATGAATAATATACGCTCCCTGGTTGTTATCATTACTTCCGATTGAGCTTACATGTTTATTTTCTATCCTATATCAACACTTTCCTAAGTTACATATTGTTTTGAAATATATAGCCTCTTTGTGTTTCGAGTTCTGCTTTACTTTAAGTTATATATTGTTCTCACTACTTATTTGCTGTACCTTTTCGGGGTTTGGTTTGTTTTCCCACGTTTTACGGATGTCTTCTGTTTGTCGTAGTTGTTTCCAATCTGCCCGTAATTCGTGTTTTAGCTATCTCATACGACAGTATAATAGTCACATAACAAGGGCTGGCATTTTGTAAATACTGTGTTCACTTCATTGTACTTGTACTTGATTTTCTTCGTAAACTTTTCCGTAAACAGATACACATTGTACATCAAAATCGATTTACTTAGGTAGGTAATGACTGACTGTTGCCTCTGTTTCGTGTGCGGGAATGCGAAGTTGTCTTGGACGCCGCGGAGGTATCTGATAATAAACACCTCACAAAAACTTTGCAATGTATGATCTGGAAGTGTTTCTGGATGTCGTTTATTATAAACTGCTGTTTTCCATCCCAGGCACGTTCAATGCTCTAGTGCGCTCTCTGTTTATCACAAATTAACTACATAACCCCAAACACCCCAACTGTCTTTTCGCACAACATTCAAAACTTTTTGTGAGGTGTACATTTGCAGCTGAAGAGAAATCGGGCCCAGCTCGCACTGTTTCATGGCGCCATATTGGTTACCGCCACTTATTGTGCATCCTAATGTCTTCTGCAAGCATCGATACTATCGGTGTCGGACACGGCGCCGATATCGGACGACACGATAATCAATGTAATTAAATGCGAGACTCGCACACGATATCCGACACTAATAAGTCAAAGTTATCGTCCCAAACGTCCGGGTGCCGGAGAGCGCAGGTGCTTGTATTTTGATAGGACGGATGTCGTTCCGGTATCCACCTGTCGAGAACAATGCTTCCTTACGTGATCATACACACGTGTTCAGACAAGTCGGAGTACGGCACCTGTTTTGTTTTTCGTTCATTGTTCGATGCTTATAGCGTGTGCAGAAGAGCATGCGAGCGTTGTGGATTGTTATTGATTAAAACAATACTGTTATGTCACTGACGGAGTCCCATCACGGTTACATCTGACTTCTCTTAAGCCCTGCTGAAATTCTACTTTCTCCACCACATGCAAGCAAACCTTAACCAATTCTAGAAGACTACACCAAAAGGACAACGTGAAGTATTTGTGCGCAATCAATTTATTAATATTTTGCACGGAAACCATTTTTTTTTACTAGGGATTACCAGCACAACCAATTTCTCCCTGTTTTATTCGTATTTATTAAAAGCGAAATATTATAAATAATATACACTGTATAAGTAAAAGTTCAATTTAACCAAAAATAAGAAGCTTTAATGTTTGCCATACGTGGCAAATTTAGGAAACAACCAAACCCGTCATGGGGTGATTTTTCGAACGTTTTATTGAAAAGATGTGAAGATACCGTAAACAGCCTCTAATTAATATATTTGGATACAAAATAATAAAAAAAATCTACCAACGTTATTTTGAGTTTTTCAGAAGTGTATAGAAAGTACCCATCAACACATCCGGCTATTAACGCTGGATGAACGCAAGATCGTCTCTATCATACGTATTCTCATGCAGTATTTTTTCCTGGTATACGTCTATAATAAACAGAGGAGGTAGCTCTGTAGTCGCTAGCTAGAAGTCGTAGAAACTACGTGACGTTTGTCAGACTGGTATAACGCACGGTGAACTATGAGTCATACGCAAATAGTTTATTCGCGGTTTCTTCGCACTTTTTGAGCTAAACATTTGAAACAAAACACTCCATGTATGATGTGTTTCAAATATGTCATGTTTAATAAGCATTCTATACTTCTATTGACATAAACGTATCTTATTCTGGCTAAATTCAACTGTTGCTGTCAATACTTGGTTTGTTATTAAAACGAATAAATGCTAAGAGAAAATGGATGTATTGGCAATGCCAAGTATAGGTTGTTCAAGGCAAATAGAGCACTTTTAAAAGCCTGGCTTAAGATATACTTGTATCCACGTTGTGTGTTCTTACACCACATATGTACAATTGGAATTGCCATGAGCCTACTCACTTTATTTATGCGTCGGTCAAGTAAACTTGTGAAATTATTAGGAAAGTAAATATTTTACAAATATAGTAATTGTTACACTTATATGTATTAAAAAACGGGAATATGTATACATAATTTCAGTATTCAGAAACGATGTTCACCTAAAACTATTAATCCAATGTTAATATATGGAATTACTGCCCCAACGTCATTACCAACTTTACTAGGCGCATGCCACTCAGTATTCGCGTTAAACTATATGCAGCTAAGCGAAGTAACATTTTTCAAAGGTTGAATTAAAATATGCTGAATTCACCGTGAACAAAGTACAAGAAATAGTTATAATTAATAATATTAACAAACTGAGTGCGCACGAATGCGGTGAGGTGAGTTGTCTCTTTGTGTAATTTAAGCTTTGTTTGCACAAGGCGGAGGAATATCCTGAAAGTAGAACTTCAGCAGGGTTTCAGAAAAGTCGGAAGGGTCTATAAATGGACTACAGCAGCCAAACTGTTACCATTGTGCTTCCCAACATGTGGAGAATGAACCTTGACTTGTGTAACTTTAACGAGCAAAACACATATAAGTCAAGTTGAAAGAGGATGTAACTGGCGACGATGGGAAGGAGTTGGAAATGACGTGGCTGGCGGTATCCGCAGGGTGCTGCATTAATCTCACAGTGTTGCCGGGTTGCAGTGACCGCAGGGCGAGGCGGGCTGTAAACACCACTCAGCCGGTTTATGGGCCTCTTCGGCGACCGTAAACCTGCCACGACGAGCTATACGTTCATGGCGCGCATTTCCCTGCCAGGCATCCGCCATTCGCACCTAGCGAGTGTACAGTCCCTGTACCTCCCCTCTCTTAAGGTTAATCCTACTCAGGTTAGGAACAAAGTGAGTTTTACTATGGGAGAGTTTGGAATAGGGAAAATTTAAGCTACGTGAATAATAAAAGAGAAACATTCTACTTAGTTACGAAGTCACTTTATATTTGACTAGCTGACCCATACGACTTCGTCCGCATGAAATTTAGGACTGTTTTCTAATTTTTAAATAGAAATTTAGCTTGGGTTTCATGAAGTTATTAAAATAAAGCCCACCAGAGTTCCACTAAGGTTTTATGTTTAAAATAGTAAAATTGCTTCTTTCAGGTTTAATGGAGTTAATAAATTACACCCTGCCATCGCTTCGCACATGTTTTACGGTTTTAAGGAAGTAGATACCTATATACCTAGCCAATAGGCCACTGAGGCCCCACTTCATATATTTCTATTCACTTAGCCAACTTGGAATCGCTCTAGCCACTGGGCTACTACGGCTCTTGGGAAGGAAACGAAGACAGCCCATACAAAAAAAAGAAAGGAGAAATGACGGAACTTTTTTTTAACAATGCTTTTTTTTATGCAGTAATCCTAAGAAAAGTTTCATACAGTACCTAGTACATCCCTGATCACCATCATATTTTCGGAACCGTTTGAGATATCTCGATGAAACAAAGACTAAGTTAGTCCGGGTGTTATTATCTACAGACTATGTAAATTGCATGTCAACACGTTCAGTGGCTTTTGAGTTAAATCTGGTCGGACAGACATACATGGAAAAAATTAACATTAGATATGGTTTAGTATATATATTGTTCACGGTAAAATGGGCACTTTTGAAAGCCCTGCTTAAAATCTACTTGTATTCAAGTAGTGTATTCTTCCACATTACGTAAAATTAACATTGCCATGGGCCTCGTCACTTAATTCATACGTCGGTCAATGGAACTGTGAAAATATTGGAAAAGTAAACTTTTTATAAATCTGCTAATTTTATACATTGAGGTGTAAAAAAAAACAGAAATAGAAATATATAATATAAATGATCAAAAATGGTTACCTAACACTTTTTATTTGACGTTAACATTTGGAACTATTGTCTATCCATCGTTACCAACTTTACCGAGCGCATGTCACTCAGTGCGCCTGTTAAAATATACGCAGGCAGGGGCAGTGACATTTTTCTAAGGTTGATTTAAATAGTGCTCACTTTATCGCGAACAGCCTTTAATCAATTATACTACATGAAAAAAAAATTAAATGTGGAAATATCGAAAATTACAGATAGCCTTTTCTATTTTATTTATTTGTATAGATTTATGATTTTCGCAAGTATTTTGTTTATAAACGTAGAAAATAGAGGAAATCCGGTACACATGCGACACTAGCGCTCACCTAGAGGCGAAACATTTTAGTTGCCAAAGTAAAAGTGTTGAGCTTCACAGCCTGAATAGAACAAACCTTAGCTCTGCATGCTTCTGGATGGAACTGTTCCATTTCGAATGTTTTCTGTAATATTTACAATACACACGTGTTTCAGCCATAGACTCAAGATGAAGTAGACAGATCTCGCTGGCTGCGTACAACCAATCTCCGTGTCCCAACATTGAACTGCTTTCCTGCCAACACGTCTAGCGAAAACGACGTGGATTGGGTTTGATGTTAGAACACTGATTAGTAAACACGTGCTTTTGAGATGTTTTTTATACTTCCTGTAATCAATTTGTAATGCTTTTTTTATTAAATTCAAACTGGTAAGTTTTTTTTTTTTTTTTTTTTTTTTAAATAGTGACTGACATTTCAAAATTAAGAAACAAACAAACACGTTCATCACTGTTGACCACGTGACTTTGACAGCTGTGTTCCTTTGGGGTCGTTCAATGTTGGGTACATGCACAGAAGACGAATAAGCGGTTTATCTCATATTTAGTCTATGCTCGTTCCCATCACTATGTTCCATTCGCGGCCTCTTCCAAATTTACTAAAGACATGCTAAATTTATACTTCGAGGATATTCCTCCGCCTCATGCAAACAAAGCTTAACCAAGTCTAGAAAATTACACTAAAGGGGCAGCACATCGAATTCGTGCGCACAGAGTGTGATAATACATTACATAAGACAATTTCTCGCTATTCTTATTTACATTAAGTATATATTATATTCAAGTCAATTAAAAACAAGGTTTTTTTTTATGTTAACATAAGTGTCAAAAGCTTGAGATACTTGACATATTTAGGAAAGAATCAAGCACGTCACACACAGTGTGATTTTTCAAAGTTTTGATTCAAAAAGCATGAAGAAACCACTAATAGACTATACCGTCCTTACGAAGCATCGTCGACCTTACGTTGCATACATATTTTATACATATTTTCTTCATAAGGAATATGCAGGCTCCGCTTGTCAGTTTTATCAGACTCGCATTATATAGGGCACATTGCCTGACAGGGTCAACCCGTCCCATCTTCATTTCATTTCACAGCAGCCTATTTTGCAGATAAATAAATTTTATAACGAGGGCTGTTAGGGCACAGGGTATATATCCCAATATCCCAACAGATATTTTCCGAGTCCACAATATCTCGCCGATAATTATTTTTGTTGCATCTGTAGCTGTAATAAAGATTAACTCATTTTTCATTCTTTCACAGTCTCGCGTGAGAAAATACAGTCTGGAATTAGGCCATTCTGGTTTCAGGAAATCTGTAAAGTAGTTGCGTATGTAATCATAAATTTTAATATTAAATTTTAACAGATAATAGATATAAATAAATACGACATGGCAATAATACCAAAACCTTAAGGGAGTCGCCTACCTGCCGCCTGAATTGCTTTGCAACACGTCCGAGACGAAACTTTTTTATTTTTGACTATTAAACGCTTCCGCGATATTTTTGCCTACGAAAAGCAACCATAACCCTGACGAGGACGGAATGGTAGCTACAGTCGAAATATCACGAATGTTAAAAATTATATTTTTGGAGCCTTCCGACAACTTTAAAAACGGCGTTTTCAAACTGCCGTATCTTCAAACACACTACGCAGACACGAGCTTTTCTGAACCCTGCTAGAGCTTCCCTCCCTCTTAACGTAAAACGACAGGGTTACGGCCGTAAGTCGTAGCACAAGTCCAAGTCACGGCAGGACGGGAACACAGCACGCCAATTCAGCCTTGCGCGTAGTCGCGGTGCCACGTTTGACACTCGTGTCACTGCACCCCTCACGGCCCCCCGTGCTTCTAATTCTCAAACGCAGTTTCCGAGTAGGTGGGCGACAGTACTGGAAAGTGACGGCTTTCGTTCATCTCGAATTTTCATTATCAAGAGGCGTATTAAGTTAACCGGAACGAAGTGAAGTTTATATCATTAAAACCTACATAGGTAGGATCGAAGCGTCCATACACATGCTTATACCCTGTCTCGTTCCGTGCATGTTGTCTGTAGCGTTTTTATATGAATAGTTTTCTTCAACAATCCCACCATGATAATTTATTTGTTGCATGAGTGTATCAAATAATTGCCGTAAACCAGGGCTTTAAAAATAAAACTACTGAAGAGTCCCACGAATGATCTGCTTGCTGCGCAACAATAGGGCCTACATGTGTTACTCAGTTTAATTTCCCTTGCGAAATTTAGTCCAGATCGTACCATACACGGTACAAAAAAAAAAGTGTACACTTTACGAACAATTCTCTTGAAAATTGTTGTCAAAGAACTTCCTGTAAATTCTTTGCAACTGAAATGATGTAGCGTCACAACACATCATTTTATAGAACATTTAAAATTGTTTATGTAGCTCCATATGAAGACTACAGTACATACTTACTAAAATTCAACATTAGTTTTACATTACGAACAATTATTTGTAAAATTACATAATTTTAGAGTACTTGTATGCCAAACACAAACAACGCAGAGTGACAGTAAGATTTATAACGAGCAGAATCATTTCACAGTAATTCACTAACGTAGACATTTCGACATACACAATCATCACTGAAAACGCCATTATACTAGATTTTCATAAAGAATGTATTTGCATCAACAAAGTATTTGCCTTAGTAGAACGGGCACTATACATATCCCACAATCCAAACACTGGCGTAGTACACGGCAAGTTTAGGTCTTGCTCACACCAGCATTGTAGGAATACATGAAGAATATAACGCTAGTTGCTTCCGATGCAATAAACTGAAACAAGCCACTTCTAGGTCTCATGAGAGCGCTACAAAGGTAGTGCAGTAAAAACGGATCTAAAAAATGGGTACTGTATTAAATTTTTAGAGATTCCACAAATGTTACTAAACGATAGAAATATACACAAGCCGGAAAGCTATGGAAATTACATTACCTGTAGGTATCACTGCTAAAGGCTGTTCACAATAAAGTGAGTACTTTTGAAATAACCTTAGAAAAAAGTCACTGCCCCTACCTGCATATGTTTTAACTGTGCACTCAGTGACATGCGCCCAGTACAGTTGGTAACGATGGATGGAAAGCAGTTCTATAGCTTAACGTCGAATAAAAAGTGTTAGGCAACCATTTCTGATAACATAAATTATTTCTTTCGCTTCTTGTTTTTTAATGCATCGAAGTGCAAAAATGAGTAGATTAGCATAATATTTACTTTCCTGATAATTGCACCGTTTCACTTTACCAACGCGCGAATAAAGTGATGAGACCCATATCAATGTTAATTTTACGTAATCCGGAAGACTACACAACAAGCATAGAAGTAGATCTTAAGCAGGGCTTTCAAAAGTGCTCATTTTACCGTGAACAGCCTATAGATTTGAACCTCCGCCAAACCATACTACGATACTCCGATGTAAGAAAACCCCTCGCCATTTCTGCTTCTGTCCATCTCATACGCTTCATGCGTCATTTCCAACATACCCCAAAGGTCGTATCATATAACTCTTGAGCGAGTCCAATCCCTGCTCGCGATATGACGTGGCTACGTCAGTGTGAGTGACGATTCACTGCCGCTATTACGTTTGGTTCTGTCTACAGTTCTCGTGATTTCCTGTTTTTTCTGATTCCGTTTGTCCAATTCGACCTGTGTCGCTGATCATAATGCCACACGAAATATATAAATGAACTCGCATTAAGAATCGAGGTAATTTCCTTCATGGTCCCGGAGTTTATACACGGTATCTAATTTTCTTGTCACAACTTTAACAGCGCCTTTATCATCGCTGATATAATAAGCATATTGTGTTAATTACTCTAACGTAACCTTAGTGGAGTCTGGTCGAGCCATTAACGAGAAATTAACGGAATTACTATACTTGGAAGCTAACATCCAGAAGCAAAACTCGTATGAGAATTTGGTTTCCGTAAACTCGTGTTACAACCGCTCAAATACAGAGTCCACCAAAATTTTGGAGGGGAAGGGGGAGAGGAATCTGTTTATTTTGAGAAACTGGTATAAAAAAAACATAATTACTAATCTCTGCAGCATGCCATGGAATTCAAACCATTATACACCAATGATGTAGCTACAGCTCCGTTCATAAGCTACAGTGAGGGATAAAAGGGTGAATTTCCCTCTTTCCTGCCTGGAGTTTCCACAAGCAGCGTCGCTTATCACGACGTAGGCGAGTGTTTTAAATGTACCGAGGGTAGCGTGGTGGCGAGTCGGGAAGATAATGAACCAGTAAAATCAACATCCGTTGTGAGAGGTGGGAAGGGCGGGAAAGAAAAATCACACCTGTGGTACGATACCAGCAGCGGGATTTTAGGGTACAGTGGGAAATAAAAAATACTTACCAAACCCATGCCCCTGTATTTGCCTCTCTCTCTCACTCTTTCCGCTAACGTGGCCGTTACCTGATTCGACATGTAATGCACGCATTGCGGCCCCGATTCCCGCGTGTATTCAAATAGTTAATGAGCCAATAGAAGTTGGTATCGTCTATTCATGCTTTCTTCCGCCTTTTGGAATCGAAACTTTGAAAAATCACCCTAGGCGTAACATGTCACGCTATTGTGTTCGATCATTTGTATTCCACGGTGATATAATCCTGTAATTAACGTTATAGTACTGTGTTCTTGAATAGATTAATAATCTACTTAGTATCTTCTATAACTTGTAATATTCATTACGTATAAGTACGAATTAACAACAGCGAGAGCAGCGACGTGTTGGCAACGGCCGGTAAGAAATAGTTCGCAGTTACAATGTATTTTAACTTCTTTTTTATGTATACTATTAGTAAATTAAACGTTGCCAATTGATATATTTGTATTGTTAGGTATCACTGACGGAAATACATTTCATTGCTGCAGTTAAAAATATCAGCGGAAATTTCTGTGCGTAGGCTCGCTCTAGTGACAAGGTGTTTTTTTTTCCGTCCGGAATAAAAGTTCAATAAGCGAAACGGATCGTGTCGCTCTCTCTTGTTCTCTCTCTTACTTTCTTCTCTCTCTCGGGAAGTTCGTACCACCTGTCTAGCAGGAAGGTATAAACTTGTTATTTATAATTTCAGCACATTTCATACTAATTACAGCAACAATAATGATGTTAAAAATTGTAATTTAGAACTGAAACGAGATTGCATTGTTTAAATACCTATTATAAGTTATTTAGATGCGATAGCACGACGCTTACAAATCCACGACGCTTACAAATCCAGCAGGTTGGTAGACATGATGTGGAAAGGAGAATCTATAATTTGATTAGCTTTCCCCTACCCTCGTGCTTGTCACAACATGGCGAGCGATTATTCCCAGTTTTATAGTGCCTTACGATTGGCAGTGGTGTGGCGACATGTTTATGACACCGCGTATCTCTGAACGAAGCATTAAGTTCGTACTCGTGTCTTTGAAACATCCTAGTTAAGTTACAATGTAGTGATAAATATGTGTTTCCATGGCAGGGTTAAATGTGTTGTGATCGCTGCGTAGCGTGTAAACAAGCGCGGTGTCTGCGTTGTAATCGTTACGCAGGCCAGGTGTGTGTGTGGATTTCAAATATGTGCAAAGTTTATACGTTTTAACAATGAACTGATGTTATGACGAAGTCAATTATTTATATTTACGTCTGTTTATCACAACGTTGTACCTTCACGCTAGGTGTTTGAAAAACAGTAGTGTAACAAGCTTACGTTTCTGTGATTTGAATGTCTGCAACAATCCCAACGAAATACTAAGCCCACTCAGATGAAATAAAATAAATAATAAAACAAACCTATAAACCAGTAAGTACCAATGTACGTAAATATTAGCGGGATAAATGTTACGGTAGGCCTATATGTTTGCATGTCTACCACTATCTTTTACGTTTCTCGATGTACAATAAATAAGCGACGCGAGTTGCGTGCTTGAATTTACTGTGTAGTTTCGTTGGACTGGTCGTCCGTTCGTTTTAATTTTTATTCCAAACACACATTAAAAACAACAGGTTAAATACTATTGTTGTTTCCGCTACAGTTGTAACAAACACCATCGTGGCAAAATATTAATGTGTATTATGGGTAATGTGCTATATCGTGTGTAACAAATAGTTACAAAGCTGACCTAAATATTGTTATAGGCCTAAATTGTGAACATTCGTAAGAAATGGTTTCTGCAGTATGACATAATTCTTTGAACAGCTGTAAACAGCAACCAACACATTTGACAGTTATAAAATTAGAAGTCACATGGCAGTGTTTATGTTTACGTGTAGCGGAAGGATACGTAATTAGTAACCAAAAGTAGAAATTTAGCAGGGCTTCAGAAAAGGCCGAAGTTATCGTGAATCAACTATATATGTTTGCTGTCCTCTTAACAACCGTTCGAGGATTTAATAGACCACAAAGTTTACACGCCTGACAAATACAAAATTGTTAACTTGTAGACAAGTTTCACACATATTCAGTTGACTGCTGTAATTTACAAGTATCAGGTCCTGCTTATTGATACGTAGCAACCACAAACTTTCAGTGATAAGACATTTGTTGAATTTATAATGCCAATATCGTAATACGTTTCTGCCTACGCTTGCAAGTAATATTATAGTAAAATACCATGTTCCCAAACTAAAAATGATGCTGGCATTAATAACGCAATATCGTCTTAAGAAAGAAACTGGGACGGCATCGATTGAATTACTCCATATTTATATTTTCAGTAAAATTAAAAACGTGTATGATGTTTACTCGGGATATTTCATTCAAAACATGCGACGTTGTGCGCAATGCCAGACACTAAGAAAATACGTTCTCACGGATGACTACATCACACAGTTGTTCAGAGGCAGTGCAAAGCAGAACAACAAAAGCAGAGCAAAGCACTGTACGGATATTACTTGCAGTCGCATATTTCGTGCGGTTAAGTGTGCCATCACGCATTTTTCCCCGGGCTTACAGCGAGTTCTCAAACCCCGCTCTGAAACATCTTCGTGTTCCTTTGTTTTTTTGCGCCTTGCCTTATCAGAGTGCTGCGCCTTGCCTCCGGAGATATTGCTCAACGCCGCGCCGCCCGCCAAACCAGCCGTATCATCCTCATTCTTGGCCGCAGGGAGCAAGAAATTCTTGCGGGACAGTTCCTCCGCACGGAGAAGCACACACTTAACAACTTCGTGCCCCCCCCCTTCCCCTCAGTTCTAACAAAGTGGTTTCTCGCTTGCTTTGCGCGTTATTCTTTCGTACAAATTGTGCGGGTCTCTCGGAACAAAACCACTCCGCCAGTGGAATACACAATGTTTCGCATCTGGCGTTACAGTCACCTAGCAAAGATACACACCACACAGGCAGGCATTTTTTAATCCTTTCATTCGCATTGTAGACAACTGGCTACATGTTGCACGTGAAGGTTATACTTTATCGGTACTGTACACTGCGAGTTTCAGTGACCAATGATCTTCCTTGTAGGTAACTGATTTGTAAACCGTGCTACTGCTTTACATTGTGACTGGTTCATATCCCCGACCACTAGACACAACGTCTGCAGATCATTGGTTGCATTAACGAAAAATGTTCTTGTCTGCCTAACTACAGCACGCATAAAAAAATGCGTCATTTGCAACACCAGAAATTTTAAATTAATGTGGAAATGAAAGGGTTAAGAGGCATAGTGTGTCCGCTGTAGAGTCTCTTTCTTGGACATACAAGAATAAATAATTTCTATCAAACCAATATTTGCGCGAGGTTGATCTATTCAGTGTAGGTACTTGAATTTTTATCCAAAATAGATAAAACACTTAATGCCGAATTGCAAACTTGTATACACAGTTTTAATTTAAAACGCGATTTAATACAGAACATTGCGTATACAATCAGATTTCGGCTTTTAGGAACACTCGCACGTCAGTGGCAAGCGAAAAAAAATTGCAAAATTTTCCGAATAAAACGAAGGCGTTGTATTTTCCGTTTCAAACGTAAACCTGGAAATAAACGAAATAGGGAACGTTATTTTCAAAGCAAATAGGAATGTTCATCGACTGCTAACTACATTTCAAAATACAACGAGATAAGGGGAAATTGGATATAAGGTTTAGATATCATTTAAAGAAACTGCAAAGACTACACTGAAAATCTATGTAGAAAGTATTATACGGGTTTTAAAGAGATTTGAGTAGGCATTCATATTCCTATGCAGAAACTCAGAATGGGTTCTTTTATCCAGATGGGAATTACATACGCCAGCATACAACAAATACTTTAAAAATGTAGCAAAAATTTAATTCAACAGTTTCAAATAAACTATCCAAAAACCACAAAAATTAAGAGACACAATAGTTGGATCTGATGCCTATGTGTGTAAACCGTGTGGGGGTTGGCGAACTTGCACAAGCTGACGCCCTAAATGATTAACCAACAGCAGCACCAAATATGCACCGAGTTATTTACGAAATGTTTCAAATGAAAGGAAATCACAGAAGTTTCCCAAATATGCAGAGTATGTTAACAAACAGCCTCAGTTATAGTAAAACCTCAGCATCTAGATTATCTCAAAAGCATATCACTAAATTACGAAGTACGTCACAAAAGCTTGGCTTGCAACTATAGAGGCAGGACGGAAGTAATTTTCCGATCTTATCTTAGCGTCAGGAAAGACAAAACACGTGACCTACTTAACTTTGCTTCAGCATGAAAATGTAAGGAATAGTGGTATAGGCTGTTTACGGTAAAATTGATACTTTTAAAAGCCCAGCTTAAAATCTACTTGTATGCACGTTGCGTATTCTTCCGCCTTATGTAAAATTAACATTACCATGGGCCTCATCACTTGATTTATGCGTCGGTCAAGTGAAACTGTGAAATTATTAAAATATGCTCATTTGTACACTTCAATGCATTATAAAAACAGAAAGTGAAAGAATAAATTTTTAAGTTAACACAAATGGTTACCTAACATTTTTTATTCGACGTTAAGATAGGGAACTATTTTCCATCCATCGTTACCAACTTTACTGGGCGAATGTCACTCAGTGCGCCATTGAAATTTGAAATATAACCTATAGGCTATATTTCAACGTTATTACTATGAATTTTTTTACACACGGTCACAGTAAATATTATGACGCTCTTTCTTGAAGAAGATTTTTATAGTAAATTATGCTTTCCGAAGCATCCAAAATGTAAATGCGCTTAAATTTTGTTAAAAACGCGGACTCAATCGATTGATTAATCTTTTACATTTAAAAAGTATATTTAAGTAACATAGTTTATAATGTTGTATACGTTTTTCTTTCGTATACAGCATAAATCACATTTTTGTGACAACTTTTTTATGGTGTCGGTACTAATTCCTTACGAGTACTTCACATTGTAGGTAGAGTCAGGTGCAGTGCTCCATAGGCAGGGACACCCGAATTTCGCGAAAAGATTTTCGCACGTACTAAGTATCAATATCCCATGGGCGTACCAGTGGTTTTCTGTTGCTTATGGGTGGCGTGTCGCTGTGAGAAGGCATTTTCATACTTGACTGGCCAATCAGAACTAGGTTAACTCCAATAATATACGGCTGTGATTTAGGGGCAGACATCTAAGACGCGTAACACTTAGATAATCCGATGACGAAAGTGGATTTGAGATAAACTGTGATGAAAGACAACTGGTCGTGAAATCTTTTCGCGAAATTTGGGTGTCCCTGTCCACAGTCAGTTGCTTTATTTCAACGTTAAGTTCCGCTCGCCCGAGGCCGGCCCGGCCCACCTTGCCCCGTCAAAGTCGTGACAAGTTTACGCAAGCCGCCGCACGCCGCGCTAACTTGCGAAGTGACTTTTTTTTTGCCGTCGGTACGGAACAGGAGTTGGCGGACACGAACCACAGCTCAGGCATGGCCGTTACCTTTTGCGTGCAAAGCAAGCTGCGCCTGTTTACACGCTAATTCTCTCAGCGAAAGGACAGCAATGCCATGGTTCCTTCACGGGTGTAGGCTGTCCACGATAAAGTGAGCACTTTTGAAATCAACCTTCGCTGTCCTTACCAGCATATATTTTGACGGGCGCCTTGAGTGATATGCACCCAAAAAATTTGGTAACGATGGACGGGAAGTAGTTCCGTACCTCAACATCAAGTAAAAAGTGTTAGGTAACCATTTCTTACAATTGAAATTATTTATTTCGCTTTCTGTTTATTTTTTAATGGTTCGAAGTGTAAAAATGAACAAATGTGTAACATATTTCTTTTCCAATAACTTCAGAGTTTCACTTGACCGACGCATGAATAAAGTGATGTTAATCTTACATAAGGCGAAAGAATACACAACGTGTATACACGTAGATCTTAAGCAAGGCTTTCAAAAGTGCTCATTTTACCGTGAATAGCCTATAACTTTGGACAAACCTTTAAATCTTTAAAAACATATTAAAAAATAACTAACACTGTGTCTCAGACTTTGTGGAGTCGTAGACTAAAAATGAAGTAAGTTAGACGTTTTTGTCTTCCTGCGTACGCCCTTAGCTTTGGCTCAATAATTGTCAAACAACCGTCAAATTCATGTGTTTCAACGACGATGTGCCTTTGTTTATAACTGCATCTGAAACAAACAAGCGCTTTTAAGGGGGATGAGGGGAGGGGGAAGGGCTTTACGTAAACTAATTACATTTGCGTTACAACGTTTGTAGCTACCAATTAAAATATGACACTTTTAGTAAGATGTTAGCACACCAAATTATACCTTGTTCGCGGTGAATTAAGCACTTTTAAAATCAATATTTTTTTTAAATATCTATTTCGCAGGCGTAAAAATCTGACATGCTTGCAGCGGGGTTGTAAACGATGTAGCAAAATTTGTTGGTACCAGAACAAAGATGTTTATTTGTGGACATTGATTTAATTTAATTTAGTTTGTTTGATCTTTTTGCGCATAATTGGACAAATTAGCTTTTATAACAACTTCAGAGTTGCAACAAATCGACGCACCAATAAAATTGAACAGAGGGGAGCGGAAGAGAGAGAAAGAGAGAAAGAGAGAGAGAGAGAGAGAGAGAGAGAGAGAGAGAGAGAGAGAGAGAGAGAGGAGCGTTAAGCGCGTCTGTTAGAAGAACTCAGTTAACCGCTAACAGACTTCACTTTTCCGAATATACTGCCAAATTTGCTGGAAGGATGAAAGTCAACGTTCACTTTAAATTGTATTTTATTTCTATTTATTTCAGATGTTTTTTCTTAAAATTTAGTAATTACATATGCGCTTGATTAAGGACGAACCAGTTCTGATACATGTAAATTCTAATCTTGTGAAATTGTGGGCGTAATATAATTATGTGCAATAAGCAAACTCTTCAACAACAGAGCTAGATGGGTTTCCGCCTAGAAACTTCAAATCATATATCATATGTATACCTATTTATTTAGCGCACACGGCTTTTACAACCCGAACTGTACTGCGTTACTTCGATTATCATCTTACACATTTGGTCAGTGAAGGCGAACGTTACAACTCCTGAATTTCAGACGCTCACTCCAAAGAGCGGGAAAATTTCACACCCCAGAGTCACTTAACTAGTGACAATACTGCATCAATTTATTTCATACAAACAAGACTGTAGAGTCAGCGTAATCAATTATTTCCGTGTTTGTTTACTATTGGCTGTTCACAGTAAAATGAGCACTTTTGAAAGACCTGCTTAGTATATACTTGTATGCACGTTGTGTATTCTTCCGCCTTATGTAAAATTAACACTGGCATGGGTCTCATCACTTCATTCATGCATCAGTCAAGTGAAACTGTGAAATTATTAGAAAAACAAATATTTTACACAATCTGCTCCTTTTAAAACTTCGATGCATTTAAATAAATACAAAGGGAAAGAAGTAATTTAAGTTGTTTTAAATAAATAACTAACACTTTTTATTCGATGTTAAAATATGGAACTACTTTCCCTTCGTTACCAACTTTACTGGGCGCATGTCACTCAGCGCGCCCGTTAAAATACATGCAGGTAGGAGCAATGACTTTTTCATTAGGTTTATTTCAATAGTGTTCACTTTATCGTGAACAACCTTTAGACAGAGTTCTACACCGAAATGACATGTCAAAAGTCATGGGGTAGCAGTATGTAAAGAAAAAAGTTAAAAGTCGGTGGAGCTACCGTACCGTTACAGTCTTGGAAGTGGCCAGACCTGTATCAATTGCGCTTCGACATCGCGTGAGTGAGTGTGCACTGGTCCAGACATTGCATTACAGCTCTTCAAGGATTTCGTGTACCCCCATAAAGACTGGGTATTCCAGCAGGATAATGCGTCGCGTCTTCGGCCCCCAAGTTGTCCATGACTGGTTCGAGGAACATTCTGGAGAGTTTCAATGGCTTGCGGCCACCTCGTTCGCCCGAAAAGAACCCGATAAGTACGTGGTGGTGAAGTCCACTCCCACCCAAGATCCTTCACCTATAGTCTATTCGAGGTTTTTTCACACATTTTGAATCAAACCTTTGAAAAATTACCCCATGGATGATGTGTTTAGTTACTTCTCAAATACGCCATGTATCACAACCTATGTTATAAATTATAATATATAGTTTATAATAAATATGAATAAAAACAGTGAGATAACATGTGTATTGGTAGCGCCTAGTAAGAAATAATTCTCATGCAAAATACTACTACAACTAAGTTCGCACTGCTGTGATCGACACCAGCAAGTGTTGCCACGCCAGGCACTAACGCTGGAGGCAGCACGGCCTCGGTAACCCGGCCTTGCAGTTATGTCAACAGCCAAGGGGGAATGCGAACAAGGTCGGACTCAGGCGCATATAAGCTGCGAGCAATGGTAGCTCGCGGCCATCTCGCTCCCTGCCCCGCTGGAGGTCCTGCTGGATCGCCGCCAGAAGGAGGACCACCGTACTTTGTGGTCCTGAGTCATCGCCAGTCTCAGCCGCCGTCGAGAGAGCCTCCACGTTGTCGTCGTCATACTTCAGGGTAATTATACTTCCCGATAGGGTGAAATAGGTTGCGTGAGGCTAACGGATAGACGAGAGCTGACATGTTATGCTCTATAAGAGCCATAGCTTTATTTGAGTATTCAGCTTGAACTTCATGCTAGAAATTCAGTGTAACTGCAATCCTATTGCGACTGGAATTAATTAAGACGTCCTTCAGGCGTCAGATTTGTACTAAATTGAGTTGAATAAAAGTAGCGTTTCTTGTAAGAGTGCCTTACCTACTTTCTACACATTACCCCTTCTTAAGTGAGCGGTCCCTCTTCTTAAAGGGGCGCCACAGCAGCTCGAATTCGATGTGTTGTGCATTGGTGTAATTTTATAGACTTAGTTAAGTTTAGTTTGCACGAGGCGGAGGAATATCATGGAAGTATAACTTTAACAGGGCTCCAGAAAAGTGTGAAGTAACAGTGAATGAATTGTACAAACAGCATGGAGCTGTGGGTAGCTATCCAGACGGCATAGGTCAACATTTCTCCACAAGTGTTCCGTTCACTTGCGGAGTCGATGTCACGACGAGTAGCTGCACTTCGCAGGGCTGGATGAGGGCCTGCACGACACTAAAACTTGTATCTCATGACTTCTGGCATGTGTGTGTATGTTACAATGGCATAATTTTAAACACAGTAATTTGTTTTACCGCGAAAGGGTGGTTTTTAACCCATTACCCAGTGTACACAACTGGGCACACAATGGACGGGAAGGCGATTTCTGGAGGGCGCGTTACACTGCCAGGATCAGTACACAGTGAGCTTTCCTGAGGGTAACTGATTCCTAAACCGCACAGCTGTTTTTGGATTACAATGGTTCACATTGCTACAGGCTTTTCACGGTAAAATGAGCACTTTTGAAAGCCCTGCCTAAGATCTACTTGTATACATGTTGTGTATTCTTCCGCCTATACATGTTGTGTATTCTTCCGCCTCACGTAAAAATAACATTGGCACTTTTTCTCGACGTTAAGATATGGAATTACTTTCCAGCTATCGTTACTAACTTTGCCGGGCGCATGTCTCTTGGTGCGCCCGTTAAAGTATATGCAGGCAGGGGCAGTGACTCTTTTTTAAGGTTGATTTCAAAAGTGCTCACTTTATCGTGAACAGCCTGTATAGCCGAACACAAAGCCTACAGCTTACTCTGAGAGTATCCTTTGTGGCTAATCTGATTTGTGAAATATCGTGCTCCTGTGACATTATTGGTTAATGCCAATATCGTCGAGAAAAATACTTACCACGAATACAGCACATGCCAAAAAATACGCAATTGCAACACTTTAACTCAGAAATTAATGTGTGACCGAACGGGTATAAAAGGGATAAGGACGTTGGCACAAAGAAAAACATTATAATTGTAAGAACTATACCGTCTAACTGTAGATGTATGTACTATTTCCTAGCAAAAAAAAAAAAAATTACATAGTTTATTTTTTGCATTATCGCGTGACAAAATCGTCTAATTTTGGAGTATATGGGCTGTACAGATAAAATAAAATAAAACATATACAGGACAATTTAGTAAGTATGTACGATAGGTGATGTCTTTATCCATTTCAAGATACGCTTAGCCAAATTAATTTTCGAAAAAATAAGAAAGCATGGAAAAGTTACCGCACTCTGAGAAATTTCTTTGAAATAAGAAAAAAAAACCTTTCATGTCATGATTATAAATACTTCTTTAAGTATTTAGTGGTCTAATACGTAATGTGAATTGTCTCATTTCGGTGAGATAGTTTTTATTATTTATACATTGTAAAAACACTGAAATTGTGATTTTCTCATTCAATTATGCAAAAAAAATTACGTATAGTCCGTTCACGGTTACTTCACACTTTTTATGAAGTCCTACTGAAGTTATACTTTCAGGATATTCCTCCGCCTCGTGCAAACTAAAGCTTATTTAAGTCTAGAAAATTACACCAAAGGACAAAGCACCGAATTCCGTGCGCACTATAAGTTGTAACGTATTTCTCATGAGAACTATTTGCTACTAGGTGCTACCAACACACATGTTTCCTCGCTGTTTTTCTTCATAATTGTTATAAATGAATTATTATAATTTATAAATAAAATACAGGCAACACTTCAATTGAACAAAAAATAAAAATATTTTCATGTTAGGACACGTATAAAACGCTTGTGATACATGGCATATTTGGGGAATAACTAAACACGTCATACATCGGGTGATTTTTCAAAGGTTTGATTTGAAAAGGGTGAAGAAACCGCGAACAGACTATATATGTTTTAATGCGAGGAAAAGGTTCTGGTAAGCAATGTCTATAAGTTGAGTATCATTTCGTACAAATGTAAATAGTTAATTTTATGGCAAGCAACGTCACTGCCAAACTCCGAGACATATATCGACGACTGTCATTTCATTTATTTGCATTCCTGAGATCTCAAATCTGAGATATGGAACAAGTAATGTCAATTTACAATACAAATAAATACAATAAAATATACAATAGTGATTGTACAATCGATGACACAAAATGTATTACACAGTACTTATTATAGTAAACACAACACATATGGCAACTATAATAGTAACTAATTGACGGCACAAGGAGGGGTGACGAGGGGGTGAGAGCATATTTTAGGAGCTTTAACATTTCAGGTTAGGAGATGTCTGCCAGCGCGGGCGGTACAGCAGGCGAGGAAGCGAGAGCCAAGTGTGTGCTAGGGATGTTGGAAAAATATCGATTTATCGAAATTACGATATATCATCGATATATCGATATATTTCAAATATATTTTATCGAAATCAATACCTTTTTACAGGTATCTGAAATACAACTATTTTTTAAATTTATAATGCTCTTTTAATAATCTTTGTTTTGATTAGAAAAATTGAATAAAAATAATTACACTGTTTAGTTTGGCAACACGCACCAAAAGCAGGGGCCACATCTTTCTGCAATGCCTCGTGTCCTCAGTATGTAATATTCCCAGCAATTTTACATTTTTAAGTCCTTTAATACATAAAATATCGGATACCGATCGATCGATATTTTTCTCTCGATATATTGTTTCGTAAAACGATACTTTTAAAAATAACCAATATAAATAATATCGAAATTTGTTTCTGATATCAACATCACTAGTGTATGCCGATGATGACTCGCCGGCTCAGAGTATCAGCACGCGATTGTCTGCGCAGATAGAGTGGTCCTGGCACGGAGACGCCACGACGACAGTGAGCCCCCCCCCCCCCCTCCATGACAGCATG
This sequence comes from Dryococelus australis, assembly GCA_029891345.1. Classification (NCBI taxonomy): domain Eukaryota; kingdom Metazoa; phylum Arthropoda; class Insecta; order Phasmatodea; family Phasmatidae; genus Dryococelus; species Dryococelus australis. The sequence goes on from CM056997.1 coordinate 131,530,322, forward strand.
GCTACCAACCCCTGCATATCGCCCCCGCAATCCTTCCGCAGCGACAACCATCCCCCTTTACTCTTCTTCTTTCTCCTCGAATTATTGAAACATTCTTATTGCTTCTCTGCGTTGCTGATCCAACTGGAAGTAACATGTCCAATACGGACTCCCCTTAATATATTTCCCCGGACCAGACTCCGCGGAAGACAGTCTCCGATGTTGCCCGCTGCTTGTTTCTCTGCCTTCGCGGCAGCTTTCTCCCCTCGCGTCTTCCAACTTTGACAGCGCTCAGGCTCAGCAAAAAAAAAAGGAATTATTCGTCAGATCCGTTATCTCATCGCGGAGAATGCGGGCGGATCCCCAGCACAGTTCTGCGAACCAACAGGGCACGTGGGTGCGCAAGTTTGAATATGTGTTTCCGCTCCGGTGCGCGCGCGCGCTCGCCTCACTGACGGCGGTGAAACTCTTTTGTTAACAGTCGACACGCGAATTTTTGTTACGTTTGCTCCGCTACAATGGACGTGCGCGCGATAAAGCTCCTACATTTCACTGTCGTCCTCGGCGATGAAAAGCGCTTACCAGAGTTACGGGAGGAAATATTCTACAAAATGTAGCGGCATCCAACTGTCACGCTTTTATTTCTTCATATTATGAAAATGAAACATGACTGACTAACAAGTTGTCTCAATGTATGCGCACAAGTATAAATACAAGTTAATGTTGCGGCCCTGTTCGTTCAAGTGCCAAATTTGAGAAAAGTCGAGTTCTATATACAGTAATACTTTATGCTCATTTTGTTGGATAATTAAAAAAAAAAAAAAAAAAAAATTGTGACTGAAACATAGCACAAGCAAAGTCGTACAAATCAAGTTATGGCGTCTGAAAAAGTAGCTAAACTAAAAATCTATTTTTCAATATTTGATTTCTTCCTCCTGCATGCTTTCGCCTATTTACGCAGCCCCCGTCAGGGTCTTCGTCATTACCCCTGACCACGTGGGCCGCGGTGGCTAGGCGGTTAGAATGCTCGCCTTCCACCAAGGCGAACCAAGTTCAATCCCCGGCCGGGTCACTCCCGAATTTTCGCAAGGTGGGAGACGTGCCGGACGATGCCGTCGATCGAAGGATTTTTCTCGGGGATCTCCCCCCCCCCCCCTTACCCAACGCCTTGCATTCCGGCGCCGCTCCATATAGTCAACTCGCTTCACCCTCATCTACTCTCAAGACCTTGATGTTAAGAGCAGCACGAATCTCCCCAATTCCATTCCATGAATTTAGGAACTAACATAAATGCTTGAGAAAGTAAATATTTCATCCTCTATGTTCGTTGTCTTTTTTTAAGTAAACATAAGTTTGTTTAGATTGTAAATTAACCAACATCAACGACTGGCGTTATTTAATGAAAACAGCGGCATTAATAGTGTAACAAAGAAACAAACCAGTTCGTTAATTCCGCAAACGTCAACACAGGTGAAAGAAAAGCGTCATTACCCACTGCCTTACATGAGGCACGTGACCTGTCTTATTGCTAATACTTAGGGACCTGCCAAATTCACGTTATCTTGAAGATTCAGACTAAACTCCAAGATGATGTAGGCTTGATTGATTGATACTATTGGCCAACAACTTGTGTGCACGCCTCAAGGACGCTTTCTGCCTATAGTAAAGCCTCAACGGTTGAGCGACCAATCACCAGTAAAGCAGCCCCACAAGTAAATGACGTCGTATAGTTGCCGATAGCCAATGAAATTACGAACTGCGCTCAGAAAATAAAGGGCAGTGAAATCTAGCATGGTACAAAAGAATAACGCGAATTTTGCAGGTATCTTGGTAATACTGAATAACTGATAACATAAAAATGAACGGAGATGGTGAATTAGATAACAAGAGGTTCCATTCAAATCTTCCAGTTCCATCGTAGAGTAACATAATACGAGAGTATGTAGAAGTAAAATGGCGTGGAGGTTCTATAGCTGTGGGCGAACCCACTCGATGATTGGACTCGCGAATGTCTGCAAGTGAGCACAGCGCCTGAGCGGCTACTGCGTACAGCGAGATACTTTCTACGGTCTGTTCGCGGTAACTCCACACTTTCTGAATCAAACCTTTGAAAAATCACCCCATATATATGGCGTGTTTGGTTGTTTCCTCAATATGTCATATAACACAAGCGTTTTATACCTCTTTTAAAACAGAAGTATCATATTTTTCGTTAAATTAAATATTTCCCTGTAGTTTGTATATAAATTACAATATCTGATTTATCATTAACATGAATAAAACAGAGAGAAAACACACGCTAAATTTTTTTTGTACGTTTACAAGAAAATTCCCTGGAAACCTAGTTGCCAATAGAGTCCATCGTAAATATACAAAGAGGTTTTTTTTTGTAAAATTTGCAAGACAGTTATTTGCAATATTACAAATGATAACCTCGTATTTCAACTGACATTATTGAGAACTGTATATAAAATTACTTTTTTTCGTCTCTAGAAAACAAATGTGATAAATTAATAACCGAGAATATTTTGAAAAAAAAAATTTCAAAATATAATTTAAAAAAAATGTACACTTTAACAGCATGGGTATTAGAACCCACGCCCATTGTATCATTGGCCGGCACCCTTAACCACAAGATCAAATCGACGTACGAGCTTAAAACTTATTTTTTAAGTACCTACAAAATATTAATGAAATTATTTGGTGAATAAGAATTGGTACATTTATTTCATTTTAAGAGTTCTGTTGTTGAGTTAAGAGATTTGGGCGGCTCTTAACAACGCGGTATTGAGAGCTGATTAAAGAGTTCCGTGTAACTAGGAAACATTATCAGTTAATGAATAATACGGTTATCTTTTATTTAAATTGTCGTCTTATTATGATTATTTGAATTGTTTGAAATGTTTTACGTTATTCGAATTTGCAATACATTTCTTCTGGCATGCAGCTACACTTTACATCAACCATTTTTTGCACAAACAGCTAAATGCGGTTTTACGTTGTTGGGTGTCCGCCGTCTTGCTGTAGCTCATGGAAACGGGTCAGTATAGTACAAACTTTTATTGAGGTATATTGCAAATACGGCCCTTGTAGTTTTACAAGAGAAATCTTTGTACTGTTACGAGCATTTGTAAAACTACAAAGGATTTCTCCAGTAAAAATTACAAATTTATTTTTACAATGCATGTCTGTTGGAAATGGCTAGTAATAAATAGTTCGTATACTAAATATTATTAAACTGAGTGCACACGAATTCGCTGTTTAGTCCCTTTGGTGAGATTTTTTAAGACTTCTTTAAGCTTTGTTTGCATGAGGCGGACGAATAACCTGAAAGTATAACTTCAGCAGGATTTCAGGAAAGTTGGAAGCGATCATGAATAGACAATATTTAGAGCTAGTGATTTTTCGTAAAAAATATGAGTACATGGTAAACGTCAATACAATACGCACCCAATAGCAGCTTGTCTAGTGGCATTGGTTGCTGTATGCTTGAAAAGGCGTTTTCTATCTGACCGGGCCACTAAGAACTCTGTAACGTCGGCACGGCTCCTACGTGATTCGTGTACAGACAGTCAACACGTATCGAAAAGTAATTCAGCCAATCAAGACAGATGAACGACTCTACAGTATTTTTAAATACAACCTGTATTGGAATATTTTCGCGAAATTTCCCTACTCCTAACACCAAACTGGCTGAAAGTCACCAGGCGCTGATTGCAGAAGGACGTTACGACATTTTGATAGTCAGTGACGTCATATTGCGGGAATGTGCTGCTGGAACTCACTGTGTACGAGGCTGTTCCACGTCTGTGTTCTCAAGTATTTAGTGACGCAGTTCAGCACACTAAAGGCTGTTCACGATAAAGTGAGCACTTTTGAAATGAACCTTAGAAAAAAGTTACTGCTCCTGCCTGCATGTTTTAGCGAGCGCACCAAGTGACATTCGCTCAGTAAAGTTGGTAACGATGGATGGAAAATAGTTCCATATCTTAACGTCGAACAAAAAGTGTTAGGTAAGTATTTGTGATAGCTTAAATTATTTCTTTGGCGCTATCTTTTTTTTTATTGCATCGAAGTGTAAAAATTATCAGATTTATAAAATATTAATTTTACTAATAATTTCGTAGTATCGTTTCAACGACGTATGATTAAAGTAATGAGGCCCGTGGCAATGTTAATTTTACATAAGGCGGAGAAATACACAACGTGCATACAAGTAGATCGTAAGCAGGGCTTTCAATAGTGCTCATTTTACCGTGAACAGGATTTAACAACACGACTACTGATTCTCAGGAAGAGCGGGTCTTCTGGAAGTGAGATTGAACTGACGAATACATCACAGATGGGAGCCTAGTAATTAACAAGTAAATTAAATGTGACTCCATTTCGTATGAAGATGCATATCTATTAAGAGAGACCTGCAAAATTCGCGTTATTATTTGCCATCAAGCTAAACTTCACAGTTCTGTATATACTCGAGCCGCCGTCGGTTCTCCATTGAATGCTGTATGCGTGTGAAGTCACTCCTTTTTTTTTTTTACTGGACTGCACGTGACTGTACTACACAATTGTGAAGTGTTCATTTACTGGCTCAGAGTTACCCAGGGCGTGTCAGATAAAGTATGGCCCAATGACAAACTTATTGCATATTGCAAAGTTACATCTGTTTGAAGTTAAACGTGTCCTCAAATAATAATGCGAATTTTTCAGGTCTCTATCTATTAAATAATAATAATAAAAGCAAACAAAAAAGTAAAACTTTAGTTCTAATCAAGTATGCCGTAATTATATATATATATATATATATATATATATATATATATATATATATATATATATATATATATATATATAAAACCTGAAGCTTTTACAATGTCCCTGTTTTACAACGAAAGAGAAAAGAAACAAAAATCTCTGTTTTGTAATCAATTTCTCTACCGTATTAAACGAAAATTATTCTGGAGTCGACTACATGGAATTCATTTATGTTGCGCACTTTTCCTGAATATGTTCCCAGGGTCTTTAAACGAGAGAGACTTGTTCGCAGCATGCTATATTAGCTACTTACAAATAGTTCTGCTAAACTCGTCAATGTTTCCCAATAAAGCAGTACATCGCTTTTCTTTACGCATTCCAATTCACTAATAAAATAATTATCAAAGTGCACTTTTTAATAACGTCGCTTAATAAATAGTACAGAATTTTCACACTCCAGCCATAAAACTTTGTAATTACGAGTTATAAAATCGCAACATGATTTTAAAAAAGACAGTGTATCTTGTTCTGACACTGTATGAACTTCATTACTGTAGAATGACGTCCCTTAATTACATTCTTGCTTTTCAGATTAGACAACGAGAATAACTAGGGCGGAGTGTTAGAATTTTCAACAGGGGTAGATTTATGTAATTTTTTGTTTTAATTAATACCGCACTTTGAAATTCAGACGGTGCACAGAATAGTAACGAACTGATTAATTAAAAATTAATTCCGCTGAACGAGTTACTGTGAAACATTTTATTTGAATTATAATAAAAAAAGGTTTAAATTTTACTGTTGTTTACGACAGCTTGATCAGTCCGCGCTGTAATTGTAATAGACTCCGCAGCACTAGTTCCGCGTTGGCCCAATCTGCTTGAGGGGTGAGGCATGACTACGAAGGATTGAGATATAGTCAATCAGATCATTCACCTCCAGCTATGGCTATTCGCGGTCTTCGCACTTTTCAAATCAAAATTAAAAAAAAAAAAAACCATCCTGTGTATGGCATGCTTGGCTGTGTACTAAATATCTCATGTATCACAAGCGTTTTATACTTCTGTTTACAGAAAAAAAAATTTTTTGTTACATCGAAATTTACTTATATTTTATATATAAATTGTTATATTTCATTTATAATTAATATTAAAAACATCAGAGAGAAAACAGATGTACTGGTAATGCCGCAAAAATTGTTTTCATGTAAAACATATATCTGTGTGCAAAAATCATGAATAAAATATGAAGTACCTTCGTATCTAAATAAAACCCTTCTCTTTTATTATTCAAGTAGCTTAAAAATTTTTATCAAGAGCGACCTCTTTGGAACACTGCGCACCTAGCGGAAAAAATGTTCCCCATGCCAAAATTTCCCATAAGAAATTTCGTTTGTTCCTAACCTGAGTAGAATAAACCTTATAGGATATTCACGATAAAATGAGCACTTTTGAAAGCCCTGCTTAAGATCTACTTGTATGCACGCTGCGTATTCTTCCGCCTTATGTAAAAATAGCATTTTCATGGGCCTCATCACTTTATTCATGCGTCGGTCAAGCGAAACTGTGGCATTATTAGGAAAGTAAATATTTTACAAATCTGCAAACTTTTTGCATTTCAATGTATTAAAAAAACAGGAAGCGAGAGAAATAATTTAAGTTTCACAGATGGTCACCTAACACTTTTTTTCTACGTTAAGCTAGGGAACTACTTTCCTTCCTTCGTTACCAAGTTTACTGGGTGCATGTCAATAAGTGCGCCCATTGAATTATATGCAGGTAGGGGCAGTGACTTTTTTCTAAGTTTGGTTTCAAAAGACTCACTCTATCGTGAACAGCTTCTAACTTGGTTAAGCTTTGTATGCACGTGGCGGAGGAACATCCTGAAAGCAGGACTTCAGCGTGGTCGACTGGACACGAGCCCCAAGCCAGTGTAAACGTGTGCCTTGTTGCACTCTCACATCGTAACTGATACCTTTGCTTTCATATACACCTGCGATCTAGTTGCAGTGCTAACATCACTTATACTGCTAGTCTGGGACAATACAGCTTGCTTCGCGGACCTTTCACCGGTTGCACTGAGAAAAAAAGGTTTTGTTGAATAAAACAAGATTTTTTTCGGTGCAATCGAATTATTTGTTTGTATAGGGGCAATGAAATATTTTGCTGCTGAAACCAAATTATTTTATTGTTCTCATTTGGTTGCCTCAAACTGTAAAATTCGGTTGGTGCAACTAAAGATTTGTTTGGCTACGCGTAGGATACATTAAACAGTTTGGACCGATATTAAAAAAAACTTCAAGTTCAACCGAGTTTCAAACCTAGATCACCTGCGTCCGCCCGCTACGTCTTTGTAATCTGAACTAATGTAATAACTGAAGACGCCGGAAAGCTTTTGAGTATATATAATTCAAATATTGGGCAGCATGTGCAAACAAATATTTAAAGTTTTACAACTTTATTTATCAGTTTCATGTTGCATTGTTTTATTAATGTGTTTATACGATTTTTAAGCATTAATAGATACACTGACAAACACATTTACTATCCTAATTGTCAAAAAAAAATACAAACAAACTATGGAGCTGTATTTTCGAACGAAGACAGTCAAATGAGAGGCCAAACAAGTATACAGTTGGTTCAACAAAATATTTAGTTGAGAGTCTAATTTTTTTGGCTCAACACAGAGATTATGTTTAGTCAAACACATATTTTGTTAGGCGAACAAAAGTAGTTCCGTTGCTTTTCAAATTTTGGTTGCTCAACAATATATTTTCTTAGGGTGTGTGTGTGTGTGTCTATAATATATATATATATATATATATATATATATATATATATATATATATATATATAATATATATATATATATATATATATATATATTTGGCCCTATACGAACAAATATTGAATATTTTGTTCGATTTTCTCTCCGTGTGGGTTCCACTCACGATCTCCTCCAGTATGCGGAGTTTCAACCTCGGTGGGTCGGTCGCTAGGGAGAACATCAAGTTTGGCCAACCGATCGCCGTGTCACTATACCTGAAGTTACAGTGGCACTTTTGGGTTTAACAATGCAGAGTCGTTCCCCATTGTAAAAATTAAATTCTTAAAATATAAATTAATTGCTTTTATTCTCGTAAAAATATTTTTCTTTACGTAAGGTTAAAACCCAAAGGTTCGAAATGTGCAGGTACACGCTACTGTTACGAGGGAACTCGGAAAGGAAATTTCGCTCTATAAGTGGTAAGGGGGGGGGGGGGAGATGCAGATGCGCAAGCAAATTATAGTAAATACATTACCGCCGCCGTAAGTTGAAGCAAAGGCATGTTCTTACAGAAGAAAGCAGAAACACGGGGGGGGGGGAAGGGGGGGGGGCATGATACCCCCTTTCTGAACCGGAAAATTTTGTATTACATAGTTTAGCGTCTCCTCTTTCTAACTCTATCTCTGACCACTGAACCAAGTTATTTAATTAAAGTATTCCACTACAAGGGAAGCGGATAACGTACTTATACGAATGGGGCGTAGCTTAAAATCATTAACCAACCAGGGTTTATAAAAACAACACTTTATTAAGATGAATATATATTAATGCAATCAGGAATGATACAATACTTTACACTGACTACTAAATACACAGTATTCAATTAACAAGTATTCACAAGCGGCTCGGTGCCATTAAGTCGCAATACAGGAAACACCATCAAGACCCTAGCCTTGCCAATTATTTAATGTTATTCTTAAGGGGGGATTGATGGGGTCTCGAAGGATGACTTGCGCTCTAACCGCTAGCACGAGGTATGCTCACCAATATCACAGAAGAGGACCTGGAAGCTCCTCCAAGCCTCAATGTCTTGATGCTCACATTGTCAGCTCCGGCAACTAACATAGTAGTACTACTTCTGGAGTCGGCGTCACTCTGGGGGGATGGAGGAGGCGTTTCTGGCCTTATATATGCCGTACCCTCAGTAGGTCAGCGGCGGTGTTTCACAAGCAATACAAATCTATACTGCGTCGTACCTCAGCATGTAATTTCGTGTGCGGCTCTCCTCTGGCCGCTACAATAGAAAAAAAGGTGTGTCCAGTATAGCCATACTTTCATCATTTATGAGTTTGAGGACAAGCGAATGCATCATGTCACAAAATTTCGTAATTAAAGAATCCCGAACTACAATTCCGCTGCTACATAAAACAGCCACAATAGTCTTTCGGCAGAAAGGTGACGGCGGCAGCGAGAGATACATGATTATTCCAATATTTCACTACACGAAATTGACTTTCAGGTTTGCACCACTTTCAGAGCGGAAAAAAAAATCCCACGTGCAGTAATGCAAGCAAAGACTACACTAACCAGCACTCCAGCCACATCACGACTATCAAGAACTCGAAACGAAGGGCAGATATTTCCCAACAGCAGCCGACACATTTCCCCAAACTATGATTCGGGAAAGGAACTTTGTTCACTCCGCTGGGAGCGCGTAACGCTAGTCTGCGTGTGACAGCTCGGGCGGGTTCACATTGTCACGAGGAAAGTTTTTACATGAGGAATGACGTCAGCACAACTACCGCGGTCTGTGCTGTCACAATACCGTAGACTCAAGTTTAGGTAGACAGCTTTGCCCCTGCTGTCAAGTTCTCAATACTGGCTGAGGCACTACCATTAGAACTGACAAAATTACGTGTTCACACAGTCACGTAACTCCCAGCGCGTTCACAACTACAAGTCTTGTGATTTTCTAACAGCGACCCATTTCACGCTGTGTGTCCATCACAACTGTCCGTCATGTGTTCGGGCGGTTTACTATAGCACTTCACAGCCCCGTCAAATTTCTATCATAATAGAGCCAATAAAATAAATTCAATATCTTTACTACACACCAATTCCCTTACTTTCCCCTTGTTAATTTTTGACAGTTAACAGAAAAAACTTAATTTGGCGTAGAATGCAAGAACGCGCGCAAGAATGCAATGCAAGAACACACACACACACACACACACACACACACACACACACACACACACACACACACATATATATATATATATATATATACAGTTATATTATTTATGCTTTTGTACTAATTGCATTGAAACATTTCACAGATAAGAAAACAAGAACAAACCTACAAACATAACACGATTAGTCTTTTACAAAAATCAATTAAGTCGACGGCACAATTGGCCATGTTTAGTACAAAGTAGCTACCTTTCGTCAGCCATCCTTCTATAGTCTATTCGCAGTTTCTTCGCACTTTTTGAATCAAACCTTCCAAAATTCACTTATATCTGACGTGCTTGGTTGTTTCCAGAATACACCGTGGTCACAAGCGTTTTATATTTGTGTTTACTTAAAAGTACCCTATTTTTGGCTAAATTAAACTTTTACTTATACAGGATTTTGCAAAATTGCATGTCAATAGTTCGGGAATACATTCCTCACATCTGGTGGATGAAAAAAATTTATATGAACATAGGTCCGCAAACGCGTCGTTCCTTTATTACAGCTCGGAATACATAACGTACAGTGTGTGGCCCGCAGGCTGTATCATGTTACTGTGGAATGCCATGACACAGTTCGTTTGCGTGATACACGACATCTCACACCACGAAACTACACCTAGAAACAATAGGGATTGCACAGGAATTAGTTACACCTGTGTGAAAGCTTGTCGTCGGCACCAAAGGAAATGTTCAAAATGCTCTCCATCAGCACGAACACATGCAGCAACTCGCCGTTGCATGGATTCCCTGATGCGTTGATGAATTCCTGGAGTATTCCTGGTTGTTTCGCAACCCGCCACAATCCGGTTACGAAGTGTGTCCACATCGTCACTCGGGTTGCATACACAAGTGCCTTTAAATGTCCCCACAAATAAAAGTCTACTGGATTCAAATCACGGCTCCTCGGGGCAGGTTTGGGGCTGCTAACTACAGCTGCGTTGGCATTCCACAGTAACATGATACAGGCCGCGGGCCATACACGGTGCGTTATGTATTATGGGCTGTAGTACAGAAACGAAGCGTTTGCGGGCCTATGTTCATATAAACATTTTTCATCCTCCAGTTGTGAGGAATGTTTCCCCGAAATATTGACATGCAATTTTGCAGCATCCCATATTTCATTTAAAAATTATAAAAAATTAATTATAATTAATATGAATAAAACTGGGAGATAATATTTGTGTTGGTAATGTCTACTATGAAATAGTTCTCACGTAAAATATTGTTACCCTGAGCGCTCATGAATACGGTGCGCTGTCCCTTTGCTGTAGTTTTCTAGACATGATTGAGCTTTGTTTGCATGAGGCGTAGGAATATTCTGGAAGTGCCCCTAGGTAGACACAATAGAGACTTTGAGTAGTTATGTGTCACATGACTGGTGATCGGACGGACGGCGGAAGGACGCGACAGGTTGCTGGAACTCAAGCTTTATTGAACCATCCATTCGCGCTTGGGCAACCAGTGACAATCGACTGCATTTAAGGTTCGTGCACGCGCTTATGTGTAACGCGCTCCTGTATTATGCTCGATTTTACTTCAACGTCATGCAGTTGGTCAAATCTGAGCAATACTTACAAAATAAAGAGACAGACGGACAAACTGTATTGCCAACATCATAGGAATTTAATCGAAATCAACGTCAAAAATTTACAAAACTGGTAGTCACAGGATGCAATAAAAAGACATTCATAAAAAAGGAAAAGTTTATAATAATAAATATGAAATACAGTCCACTTTGCTTCCTATATAATACAAAAATGTGTCATTTAGACTCGAAATTTTAAATGTGACCAAGTCGCCAAATTTTCTTTATGAACACTATCTTCGTTTTCCAACATTGTTTAACCAGTTGTGGTAATCAGCTAATTTTGAATAATCGGTGATCAGCCCTTGTGCACAAAAACATATCACAACAACGTTAAATACGCACGGTACGTATTTCGGGAGACTCCAGAAACACTGTGAAAGACTTCTAAGACGTATATGTGCAAATGATATGGTAATGAACACATGTCAGGCGATGTGTAGTATCAAACCACGTCACTAAGAGAATTAAAATATGCCGCACGCAGACGATGCCTACTATAGTTAGACTGGGCTTAAGGTGCCCACACAACGACAAACGGTTAAAAATGCTGTGTAAAAAAAATTCGTCCTGATTAATACAATATCTTGTATGTTCTCACAATGATACCGTAAACAGCGAAAGACTAGTCGACTGGTCCATCTCAAGGACTATGTAGAAGCCCTTCAAGCCGGAGGGCGACAAGCATATTACGTGGGATACTAAGCAAAGTACTTGCGTTAAGGAACACACATTGGTATACGGATTAATTAAACCAATATCTTGGATAAAAGGAAGGAATGGTCCGTCGTACACACACCCATCATGTAAATAATAGGGGTTGGCACTCTTTGAGCGCATGCTACATTTACACCGTGAGGTTAAAGTCATTGTGGATACCATTGGATGAAGCAGAGCGTCGTAATTAGCAAATAATCCCCCCACCTAGTTGCAACTCCCTAGGACCCACCGTTCCCATGTCAAATGCAAACGAAGGGTACAGTGGTAGCAAGACCATTGCCTGGCGAGTAGACCACACGTACTGCACCAGGCTCAAACACATATTGGTTTGCTGGGATTATATTCAAAGCAACAGTCGCAAGCCACATAATGATGGTATGGGGTGAAAAACCTTTCTTCCTCAACTGTATCAGTAGGAAGTGTAGTCGGGTTGGCCCCTCTGCGCCGTAGCAGACCTGTAGTGTTATGTAGCAAGTGTTCGGCAACAGCGAGGACAAGCTTAATGACGTAATCAAAGTGAAATGGTGGGTGAGGCTAGGGGCTCCCTAGCAGGGAACAAGGCGCCATGAAGCGGCGCTAGAACGAGGCGGGCGCTGCACAGAATCCATTTGGGAATTAAAAAAGACAACATAAAAAAAAATGTGAAAAAAGTGCGGGGAGGCTGCTATTTCCCTCGCCTTAATCTCGTTCAGCAGGAAGTAATTAGAGGGGCTGATAAGATATGCAGCGCGGAGAGCGTGGCAAGGCAAGTGCGTGGCAGTGGGGGGGTCGGGGGAGTTGGGTGGCACACTCCGTGCTAATAACAAGTCGCCTGCCGGGGAACGCTTCTTCCAGAATACAGTTCGCCGCTCTCTCGGCTAGGCGCTGTTCTGCAAATGGACGTTAAATAGATTCCGCTGCGCTAGCGAACTGTAGTCGATTCACAGTTACTTCGAACTTTAATGGAACCCTGCTAAAGTCCTACTTCCGGATATTCCTCCGCCTTGTGCTAACAAAGCATAGACAATTACAACAGAGGGCCAAAGCACAACATTCGCGCGCACTCAGTGTAATAATATTTACCATAATAACTAATTCTTACTAATAGCGGCATGTATTTTTCGCGAAAAGATTTATGATCATGCTATACTTCAATATCCTACGTCCACAACCACAACTTCCGTTGATTATTGGCCACGCTTCTAAGTGAAAATACATATTCTTATTTGACTGGGCCAGTCAGAATAAAGTGCTCCGATACTGAACGTCCATGATTCGCGGACAAGACACTTGAAGCACGTGACATTTAGAATCATCCAACTACAAAAGTACATGTGAACCAAAGTGTTTTGTAGTACAACTGGTCTTGAAATCTTTTCGCGAAAAACACCGGCCCCTACTTACTAGGCATTACAAACACACATATTTTCTCTCCGTAGTTACTCGTATTAGTTATAAACGAAGCATCATAATTGATAGATAAGATGTAATTAAAAGTTAAATTTAATACAAAATTGAATATTTTTATTTTAACAAAAGTATAAAATGCTTGTGATACATAGTATATTTAGGAAACAACCACACACGTCATACATGGGTTGGTTTTTGATCAAAGGTTTAGTTCGAAAAAGTGTGAAGAAACCGCTAATAGACTATAGACGATTTCTGCAAACAATGCTAAGTGTGTTCGAGCCCATATTCAGGAGGTCGCCCATCATATCCCGACAGAATAGTATTAACGGGACAGCCTAAGCAGCTTTTACCATACATTCTGAACTAAGTGTATCAGTGAACCTCTTTACCTTCCAATATATGCCCGATTACTTATTACATATTTATCCACATAGCCATAAACAACCATGCACAGGCACAACATTTGCAAACTCGTACATGTGCATGTTGTACAGATGGAAAAAATCACAGGTAATTATTTGTTCAACGTGATGGGCAACTTAATTCGCACCACGCCACCTAACAACGAAGATGCTCGCCTGGAACAAAATTATCCCTCTTCACGCTTTACCTTACGTAACAAATTCTTTAAACTACTGCAATCTGTCCGAACCTAGCAAGCGGCAATCACCAGCTATCCCAAACATACTCATTCCTTCATCATTCAACAGAAAAATAATACACACTTTACAAAATGTTCATTCAATCTACGGAGAGGTGCAGGCAAGAAAATTCTACAGAACTCTCCGTTAAATTAAGGACATTTTACTTGACCAAAAACGGGTTTTCCATAAATGTTACAGAAGTTTCCGTGAATCAACGGAACCTCTACGGAAATTTGATAGTTGGTTTTTCTGTGTTTCCAGTTAAAATAAAAAATAAAATGGAACTATCATTAATCCTTGTTAAGAGGAGGTTTTTCTGTGTACAAAAATACATTTTTACAATATATTATTTATTAGCGAGATTTCAACCGGAATAAAGAACTCGGGAGTCTATTACAACTCTAACCAATTACGTACTATATTGTAATCATGTGGTGTATTTATAGAAGAGTCTCATAAGTAACTTTTTTTAGTTTCTAGTAACGTTTATGTGATTTATTGTGTTGCTAACTGTTACCTACAACTGACACTACTTTTTAGTTTTTAATATATACGTTTAAGTGGCGTGGATATCCTAACTGCCGCAGATCGATCATCTATTGGCTGCTATCAGGAAGAAACCTTCGCGTAGACTCGGCAATGTTCGGGCCAGGAGGAAATACGGTCACTTCCAGTATTTTGTATTTACTATGTTCAGCTCAGTTTATCGTCTTTTAGACTACGTTCGCGTATACATACACTCTAAGAAATTATTCGTAAAAATTCCATATCAATGTCTACGAATAGCATGAAAGTGCGAATGGTAAATTATTTTGCAATACAGCCATGGTATCGTTCCTATAGTCGCTTACGAAACATTAAAATGCATCAGGGAAGGCCCAAACCTTGTATAGTAACAGCGCTTAATATCTAAATTTGCAGTCTGACATGTGGTTTTATTTCCATACTACGTATTGGTTAAAAACTTCTATTACAGTTTAGGACGTTTACCAGAAATTTTTTTTACAGTGATACTGTCAATTTCCGTAAAATTTTCGGTAAATATAAGGACAAATTGTAACACTGTGGCTGAATGTACCGTCTTCTCAGTTAACCTATAGTGACAATAATCCTCCTCACTCCCCGCTGGTCACAAACGCGTCAATAAAGTATTATGAATTCAACGTAAGCGCATAAAAGCGGACATTAAGGCAGATTCCCACCCGCCATATTGAATTTATGGAATTTTTGCCATACTCGGTAAATACAGTTTTGTATCATGTTTTTTTTTTGGAACGACAGAGCACAGAGCATTGCCTAGTGCATTGTCTGCGGTCAGTATTTCTTTACTACTGTTGATATCGTCGCCTTTGTAATCGTTCGCAAGAAATAATCTCGCGTTTCGCCTAGACAGTTACCAGTCAAAAATTAATAAATGTACTGAGGCTGTGGCAGTTCGATAAAGTTTGGGAATCTGTTACTTTGGATATGTCGTGCGTGAAATTTCAATACACCTTCTGAAATATAAGCTTTGGCGAAACATCGATAATTCCAAAGTGGCTGGTGCGAATCCGTATTAAGCGGTTTTCACAATAGAGCGTCTCGATGCGGCGCGTCGCATCCGACGCTCGCCGCCAGCGACGAGCGTTATTTGCGTCTTCACAATAGAGCGATGTTCTGGCGCCGGTCGCCGGCGACACAGACCGTGCTGCCATCTGTTATCCTGTAAGGAAGCTCGTAATGAAATGCTAAAAAGAACTAAATGCATTAAAGTTTCTTACCATTTAGTTAATAAAACCGTTATTTTTTTGTGATATAAACTTTCATTTATTAAAGTATTATATTAAAATTAAAAATGATGTAGATAATTAACGACTCTTCAGGCATCGGTAAACATACTTTTGTTTTCCAAAAGTTGGTAAAATTTGATATAAATTTGTACTCCAATTAATATCCATGCAAAACGTTATGTACTTTTTTCATCTGTTCTTTATCTCAACTTCTCGCCAGTTTATTTATTTTGAAGTACAGAAATGTTATTCTTCTTATTTCCCCGACGCTGGCGACGAGCGTCAAAAACCAATGTTCGTCGCTCGCGGAACGTTCTCGACGCTCGACGCTAGCGCCAAGGATCTGATTGGCTGATGCTGCAACGCAACGCAACGCAACGCTCTATTGTGAAAACCGCTTTAAGAGATACAGAATGAGAGCACACATAGTTGAGTTGGGTGCGTTATGCAAGCAAATTACGAACTCCACGCTGCCTGCACTTGCTGCATCACACAGAGAAATTCTCATTCGCTGCGTGAGCGGGAATGTCAAAATAAAGGGACACAACAAGCTCACGCGAGCGAGAAGGAGAATGACATCGCTTCCAGCAGCAGAGTATAAAAAAAAAAGGGCGGCTGCCGCATTTCCAGTTCGAAACCAGTCATCGCTACGGGAACCATTTTCAGGGGCGGGAACCATTTTCAGGGGAAGTGGATAACATTGTTTGCGCCCCAGCCAGCTTATACGTGGGCCGTGCCAGTTACAAACGGAATACGCGAGAACTTGGGGAGAGAGGACGTACATTGTCGCCGGCATAAAGTGCCTTCGTTTGCGCCGCGTCCAGCAACATTGATACGTGACGAAAGGGAGCTGATAAAGCGGACTATTCAAGAGGACGAGCAGGGAGCGACAGGCCGACGGCGTTCGTCTTACATGGCGATATATGCCATTCACGGTAAAGTGAGAAACTTTAAGACCCTTGTAAAATGCATTAAACCCCTAATAAATATTTTTATTGCAGCCTAAGACGTTAACTTTTGAGACTGTCAGGTTATTAGTCATATTGCAATGTTTATATTAAAAAGTGGCGGAAAGATAGAAATTAGTTGAAAGGAAAATTTTAGCAGTGCCTTAAAAAGTGCTCACTTTACCGTGGATAGACTATATGGGAGTGGCCGCAGGCTTCGAGATGAACCAGCTACGTATCAGACGCGCCGCCCAAACTACGGTTAGTTCCACTCAGGATAGGATTAAAGCGAGTTTTCTTATGGGAGAGTTTGGCATAGGGAAATTTTACGCCGCTAGGTGCGCAGTGTTCCAGAGAGGTCACTCTAAATTAAAATTTTAAGCTACGTTAATAATATAAGAGAATTATTTTACTTAGTTACGTAATGATTTATGATTATTGCAATTATTTTGTATTTTAACGTAGAAAGTAGAGAAAAACTTTTAAGTTGCCAAACTAAAAGCATTGAGCTTCCCAGGGCTTAAGAAAAGTTCCAACTTTTCTTAAAGCCTTCTAAAGTTCTACTTCTTGGATATTCCTCCACCTCGTGTAAACAAAGCGTATCCGAGACTAGAAAATTACACCAAAGGAACTGCGCACTGCAATCGCGCACACTCAGCATTATAATATTTTGCGTGAGAACTGTTTCTTTCTATGCATTACCAACATACCTATTTTCTCACTATTTTAGTTTATATTAATTATAAGTAAAGTAATATAATTTGTAGATAAAATATAATTAAAATTTCTATTTAACCAAAAATAAGGTATTAGCTTATAACACAAATATAAAACGCTAGTGAGACATAATAGCATTAAGAAACAACTAAACACGTTATGTATTGTAGTTTTTCCAAATCTTTGATTCAAATGTGTGAATGAGTGAGTGAGTGAAGAGATGTAGGCGGCTCTTAACAACGAGGTCTTCAGAGCCAATAACAGCGATTGGAGTATGGAGCAACGGGAGATCCCCGAGAAAACCCGCCAGCCAACGGCATCGTCCGGCACGATTCCCACATGCGAAGGTCCAGTGACCCGGCCGGGAATGGAGCCCGGATCCCCAAGGTGGGAGGCGGGCGAGCTAACTGCTCGGCCACCGCGGCCCCAAAAAGTGTGAAGAAACCGCGAGTAGTTTTTCCATCGGGCCACTTACAAGTAGTTAAAACACTTGACGAGCCTCGCTCGCTCATTATAAAGTTGTGGCTCATTAATTCACAATCACTTAATTTATATGAAGATGTAAATGAAACGATGCACAGCGTGTACTAAAAATGGCGGGATCGTAACCCCAGGGTTGCATATTGAAGTGAAAACTGAGAGAAAATATACGAGTGGTTTTGTATTGTGGCGAACCGTTTGGTCGCAGCGGCCCCATGAATCTAGCGTATGATCATGTGTGAATCTCCGCTATCAGTAAACAAAGAGGGCCGCGGTGACTGAGCGGTAAGACTGCTCGCCTCCCACCAAGGCGAATTGCGCCGGACGATGCCGCCGCTGGTCGGCGGGTTTTCTCGGGGATCTCCTGTTTGCCTTGCCCTTTAATTACAGCGCTGCTACTTTTTCACTTCGCTTTACCCTCATCGCCTCTCAATATACATCGTTGTTAAGAGCCGCCAAAATCTCCCATCTCAACTCAACATAACACAAAGAAGTTGGTGAAACTTAATGTTTAGGCAACGTGCAAGTATTCGTGTGGAAATGCGGTGACTCGA
This sequence comes from Dryococelus australis, assembly GCA_029891345.1. NCBI lineage: Eukaryota > Metazoa > Arthropoda > Insecta > Phasmatodea > Phasmatidae > Dryococelus > Dryococelus australis. The sequence goes on from CM056997.1 coordinate 131,548,867, forward strand.
TTTGGGTACAAAATTACGTACACTCTAAATTCGAATCAGTGGAAAATCACTGATTGTTTCAGTGAAAAAATTTCACTGATCGAATTAGTGACATGAAACAATTTCGCTGATTGAATAAGTGACGGCCGACTGCAGTAACGAATTTAATATTGCTTTTATTCAATGTAAGCAAATAATTATGTGAAATAAACATATTTGCTATAGTTTACTATTTATATTACGCAATTTACCGTAATTTAAAAAACTAAAAAAAATGTTTCACAGGTGGCCAGGATTGAACTCGCGCACCCTTCGGCCGTTGCCTTGCCATCTGAGCTACCACGCCAAGTTGAAACTGGGGAGGAAAATATATGACTTATAGTTCCGCTGCGAAATCTGTAGTTTGAAATTGTATGCTCATATTTCTCGTGTTTGGTTTGATTCGTACCGTTAGGATTGTTAAAACCATTTGTATATGCTATATGAGTGCACTCTCTTCATCACATTATATACAGTTTAAATAATGAAACAGAGCTATGTGACGATTACATGGAATCGAAATGAAAGATGAAAAAACGGAGTGAAAGGCTGTGTGTTCATATTACCTCATAAAATGGCGTTTTGAAAGATGAAACTAATTTTAGAAAGTATTTTGTATTAGTTTTATTCATTTATTCGTTGTTCACTTGATACACGGTTATTTAACGGCCATTTTTAAACGATGTTCGACGGCCATTTTTACACGCAGTTTCACTGATACATCAGTCAAAAATAATTAGAGACGGAGCAAGTTGCTCAGATGTTTCACTGGTCCATCAGTCAAAAAATAAAACACTGAGAAAACAGTGGGAAAAAATGACTGACGAATCAGTGGGAAATGTCACTGAATCAATCAGTGAAGGAAATGTGGCATTTTTCACTGGTCCATCAGTTAAATTCACTAACGTGACTGTTGTATCAGTCAGATACGTTTGACTGATTGAAACAGTGAAATTCTCACTGACTTAAGAGTGTACAGGCCAATTGAACCCCCGATTGTGGATCATTACTTCGGCCTTAATGCTTATACTGTAGAGCGGTATTAATACGTACTGTCATTACATAAAGGGAACTTTACGATGCGTAATTGACTACCTTCATCACAGCACACTGTGTAGCCGGTGCGGTGACCTACACACCACACTCTAAGAAATTGTTCATAAATATACCACACCAGTGTATACTTATAGTGAGAAAGAGGGGGTGGTAAAGTTTTTTTCCAATACATCCACGGTAGTGTTCCTACATTTGCTCAGTCAAATGCATAGGGAAGTTATCGATTATGTACTGTATAACGCTGCACAAAATTACTCGCAATATATTTACTTCTCAGTTTTCACTTTTGCACGCAAGCCCTGAGTTACGGCCCGCCTTTTTTTACATGGTATATAATTTTATTACAAGTTTTACGCTAGTGGCAGTTACAGTTAACGTTAAATTAAATAACTCTATCCAAAAGTGTATATGAAGAAGAAAGGAAAGGCTGATAAAATATTTGGTCTTCGAGCCAGTCAGATTAGTTTGTGGCTCGCGGGCCGCTAGTTGTATTGTATTGAACAGGGCTTTTTGACGTCCCCGGTTTTATGTTTAAGAGCTTACAAGGGGACGGCTTACAGACTAACTTATAACCTTACTTAATTAAACACCCATGCCTCACCCGGGATTTGAGCCCAGAGACCCCACACCCCAGATTAGAGACGCACCAACCGACTGCGCCACGGGAGGTTGGTGGGGTCATTAGTTGAAAATAGAATGATACAGTCCAGTATAGCAGCGGAGATAAACAATGGAAAAAAGAACGTCAAAGCAATTTGCTGACTAGTCGGTTAACAATGTGGCTACAGCAGAAAATAAATCCGATTGTATTTTTTAATTACTAAGATCGCACTAATTAATTAAGACTTTTAACTTCGTGATTTATTCTTCTATAATATTCAATTTCTCTGTCAGAATGCAACTCTATGTACTTGCAGCTCTGAAATATTTTTTGTTTTTCTTTTCGCGGTAAAAAAAAACTCTCCTAGTAACAAGTGTTGGGCAAGATGGCAGGAGCGGCGGGTACGACTAAAGAGTCAGCATACATTCAAATATATAGTCTAACGAATATAAGTATCGTTTTATAATGTGATAGTTTTGATGTTTCACGTAATGTGATCCCGAAGTATGTGTTCGTGGCCGGCAACACAGTCACTGCCTTCCACGCACGCGGACAGGTGGAGTGATACAAGCTGCTATCCTGGGATTTATATTGCATATATCGGATTACATCGCCCAAATAAATGCGAACGTCGACATAAATGCGACAGAAAATATTAATATCAGATGTTTTTATGGTTACTACCATTTTACTTATCAGAACCTTTCGTTTACAAAATGTTGTGATTTATTGAAATTTAAAAAAATTTGAAGCCTATCGTTTTTTTTTTGTAATATTCATTATTTTCTGTCACGAAATACACTTTATTTGCCTTTAGTAAACATATGCCGCTCAGTAAAAACGATAAAATCAATACAATCGAAATGTTACTAACAAAGAAAATAATTCTCTTTTACATTTATCTGCCAAATCGGAAGTGGCGCGTTTTTCTGCCTTACATAGTTTGTGCTAATATTATATATATATATATATATATATATATATATATATATATATATATATATATATATATATATATATATATATATATATATATATATATATATATATATATATATATATATTTTTATTCGGTACATCGCGTAAATGTGAGAATGATTCACTAGAACATTTACATTTCAAGTGGTTTCAGTAAAATGCTTTTCTAAGACTAATATTATATATATACATACATACATACATACATACACACACACACACACACACACACACACACACATATATATATATGTGTGTGTGTGTGTGTGTATATATATATATATATATATATATATATATATATATATATATATATATATATATATATATAAACACAGCCACACATAAATCTCCGGCAGGTTATTCCTGACGAAATAAGACGCAAATGTGTGTACCACTTTTTCCTTAAAGTGATTACTACGGGAGCTAGGGGCCCCTAAATTTCGCGGTTTTGAATGTAACTACTGAGAAAAAATATCGGGAACTAATCACGACTAAGCAACATATCGGAGAATAGTGTCGTGTAGAACGGACATCTTACACCTGTAAAAATGCGGTCGGTAATATCATCACCCGTCATCATTACAATAGGAGTCACTACACTGTTTTTGCACGAAAAATGGGAACAGTAAGCTGTAAGCGATGTGTTGAGATGACTTAAGAATCAGCATATTTCAAACAATGAAAATGGTTGTCTTGACGGAATACTCTCAGCTGAACCGTTTTCGCGAAAGCCTTTCGGAGAGTACGTAAGGAAAACAAGAGCCCCCCCCCCCTTTTTTTTTTCTGTAAAAAAAAAAAAAAAAAAGCCGTCTTTCTGGAAAACTCACTGACTCATACATCACCGTAGCATTTTAACAAAATTGTTAGACTTTTAAATATGTTTTTCAAAACTAGGCTTCATTTTTGTAGTCCAAAAAGAAGATGCACGAAGCGTCCTGTAACCAAAAACTCTGTGTTTAACACATTATCATCCTACCATTCCTTGAAAAGCATCTTTAAAAAGCACTACATTAGATAGGTAGCTAAGTGGGCTTAACGTCTCGTCGACAGCGAGGTCATTAGAGACGATGCAAGTTTCACAGGGAAGAGGGATTGGGGAAAGAGTCGGACATGGCATTAGTCTGGAGTGATTTTGGACCGGGAACCGAACCCAGGTCCTCTGAATGCGAGTCCAGCGATTTACCACTATGCCGCCTCGCTCGTTCATTACGCTGGAGAAGAGCTTTGAAGATAAGAGCGATAATTCTCGTATAAAAATAATAGTCGCTGCAAAATTATTGTGAACAATTTTGTAGGAACGATAAGAGAGCGAAAATCTAATCTACACAAGCGCTGCGTGGGAGTTGTAATTAATTTCTACAGTATAGGTCACCGGATGATAGTGTAAAGGAGCTACATTTAGTCAATATGCAACTGTTCCTACTTAGTGATTTCGACGCACTGCGTACTGGTGTAGCATACATTATCTTCTATACGACCTACCATGTGATGAGTATTGTTTTTACAGCATGATACCTAAAGACTATAGGCTATTCACGGTAAAGTGAGCACGTTTGAAAGCCCTCTCATGTGGAATAATAGTCCTTAAATATTTTTTATTTTAGTCTTAGACATTAACTTTCGAGTGCGGTGGAATATACACGCAGTTTTTATTACTTACATGGCAATATTTATTTACAAAAGGTGGTTAAAGGATAAAATATGGCTGAAATAAAAAAGTACCTAGGGCATTAAAAGTGCTCACTTGACAGTGAACAGCCTATACCAACATTCGTCCTTAGTGTGGAATCGTTACTTCGAAACTAACTCCAAGAAAATGTTACGTGAAGTTCAAAACATGGTATTGGAATTGTCATAATATACTTCAAAGAACTGTTTGATGTTTATTGTTTAGGAAAACGACTAAAGGCGAAATTGATAGATTATATGGCAACACATGTCTATGATGAGACAAAATCATTCCATTCTGGACGATGTACGTAAAATATCACCGATTGCAAAATACAAAGTATAAGCAAATTGGTCATACTGTGGCATGTCCCAGTATTATAGTTTCTTAACAAAACGATATTTACTATACGACACATGGTGGAAATCGGACAAACATGAGCATATTGTGCACTTTGATATGATCACAGTACAGTGGATGGATTTTCAGTGTTTAAACATTTAAGAGTTACTGCACATTATGAAACACTGGATATGCTACATTCATGTAGTTTAAAGCAGAATTAAGCTCTGGTCAGATTAATTTAATTTTTATCAAACGTCTGCTTTATTGAAAAGGAAACATAAAATCATTTTTTTGATTTTTAGAAAATCCCGTTAAACACGCTGTAAGAATATGAAACATATTTTAGAACTTCTGCAAACCCAACTACTGGGGGGAACGTATTTGTTCCCTTCTTAACACTCGCTTCATATACGAGCGATATTTTATACATTCAATATAGCGAACGGTGCAAATAGTGCAAATTTTTTTTGTTATCTTCGAAAATAAATATTCGTTGGTACGGTTGAAATATTCCTTCTCCATTTTTTTTCGGTGAACCGATCAAACACAATAAATCCCGCAAGGATGTTCAACTCCGATTTTGTTTATATCCGCACGAAGAGCAAAAATATATATATTCGATTTCTTTAACTTTTTTTTTGCCCTATTTGATTTAAGCAGAACAATTCTTCCGGCGAGTGTAGTAAGAGCGTTTGTCTCCTGTTGGCCGAGCCTGCTTATTACACATGCACCCCCGGCTTCCAGCTGTATTTTGTCCACGAACCTCACTACCCGAGCACATACACGCACGCCCGCGATGATATATACACGCGCTAAATAATCCCCGTAATGTTTTGTCCCGACAGTTTGCGCAAGGGATGTGCGTACGGTTTCCGTGTGGGTTGAAAAGTTAATCACGTGTACGATGAAATACGACTTGCGCCAAAATCATGCGCTCGTTGCGCGGCGAGGGGGAGAACTACTGTAGTATATGCTGCGCGGGACAACTCTTCAATTAATCTCGCGAACGGCTGAAGCAACATTAACCGATGTCATTATGGTTGGATCGCAGATCGCAGAGTACTTTTCAACGAATCCTCATCAACTTCTTTTCTCCGCAAGTGAATAACTTTCAGTCACAGATATCGTCATTCATTTTTACTTTTCTGAATTGCTGCTCACATTCTACTTTCAGGATATTTCTCCGCGTCGTGTGCAAATTAAGTTCAACCAAGTCTATAAAACAACACCAAAGGGACAACTTACCGCATTCGTGATCACTGAGTGTAATAATATTTTGCATGAGAACTATTTCTTACTAGGCATCACCAACACGCGTATTTTTCTCTGGTTTTATTAATATTAATTATAAATTAAATATAACAATAATATTTTGCATGAGAACTATTTCTTACTAGGCATCACCAACACGCGTATTTTTCTCTGGTTTTATTAATATTAATTATAAATTAAATATAACAATTTCTATGTAAAATATAATTAAAATTCCAATTTAAGGAAACGTTAAGTATTTTTATGTTAACACAAGTATAAATTACACGATGTATTAAGGAAACAACCGAACACGTCATAATACAAGCGTTTGATTTAAAAAGTGTAAAAAATTCCGCTAATATACTATACAAATCACATTGTCGTGGACGATATCCCTGTCAAAAGACAATGTAAAATGAGAAATAAATTTATTGCTATTACATAAAATCACCCTACTTTAATGAGCATGAAACAAGACTATATTAACAAACCCAAAACAGTGGCCACAAATCAAAACATTACATTTTATTGGTGCGTTTATACAAGCAACCACATGTCATAATTCGACGTCAACATTGTTGTATATAGAGCAAGACAGGCGGAGCACAGTAGCTAGCCAGGGCTTAACGTCTCGTCAACAGCGAGGTCTTTACAGACGGAGATAGCTGCGGCTAAGAGATTCAGGGGTGGAAAAGGAATAGACCATGACCTGCAGAGAAGGAACCACACCCCAGAGTTTACCCGGAGAGATTTCGGGAAACCACGGTAAACCGAAATCAGGATGGCCGGAACGCGATTCGAACCCATGTCCTCCTGAACGCGAGTAAAGGTCTACCACTGCGCCCCTTAGCTAGGTTTTTCAACGCAATGCGATGCGTGGAGAGCACGTAGTCGATAACTGTCAGGTAAGAACTTCTTTGTGCCAGTACTGAATCAAGTTCTTTCCTTGTTTGCGTTACCAAATGTTGCGCCAAGAAAATTCAGCTCAAAGTGAATTACGTTCACGATTTTACAGTACACAAGAATTTCAAAAAGTATGTACAACAGTGCTTAAACTGAGTGCTTTCAACGTTTGTACAAATGTATAAGAGATCCCTATGCAAAACTATTTTATTAATAATGTGTAACAATTAATAAAATTATGTTATTGAAAATTTTGTCAAACATCTTTCGAAATAAGTAATAAAAATTATAGCATACATAATATTTTAGCGAAGAGATATTCTCCTCCCAGCTGATGATAAGCATGAGAAAGTCAAAATCCTTCAGGCTGTATTGCATTCGCTGAAACTTGTTTGTTGATAGTTGTGAGTGCCACATCGCTGAACCAGTCTCCCATCGCACTACTAAAAAAAAGTCTTCAGACGCTGCAGTTGGAAAGGAGCGTCCTGCACTTTCTGCGGTGATCAGCTACATTATAGCAACGTATAAAAATTAATGAAATAAAGCATAAGCATAAAGAGAAAAACGAAGCTGAATAAAGAAACGTAGCAAAGATCCACTGAAGTAAAACGGAGACGCGTAATGTTAAGTTGTGGGTACTTTACGTAAAAAAGAAGTTGTGGAAAGACATACGGGTGTATGACAATTCTGTATCTCTTGTAGTTACCCCGTTCACAGACTAATATTCCATTTTAGAACACATTCTGATACTTTTTTGCTTAAGGGGAACGGTGAATGAAAGCAGTAGATTTACCGATTAAGTCGTTTTACAAAATGTTTATTGAAATTTTTGGCTCGACAAGACATAAATAATAATTTTTAAACACCTTTTACGTTGTTAGATTCCCACTGCCTTCATTATTCTCGGAGCACTGATGGAAGAAATGAAAGGATTTTTTTTTATCTTCAATCAGAGCTCCGAGAATAACGAACACATGGAATATTTAACCATATAATAAGATGTTCAAAATTGTTATTTACGTCTTGTCGAATAGAAAATTTCGAAAAATCCCCTGTAAAACAAATTGTGACAAAAATTATATAAATATACAATTTGCGTGCACCATTACCCTTAACTATGGTACTAGCTGAACTATCCTCTTATATCCAGGCAACGTCGGATAGTTCAGCGAGCACTACAACAAAACAAAAACGTATCAGAAGGAATACTAAAGTGTAATGATAAAACTTTGAATGGGGAAACTACAAGAGAAACACAGGATTTTAAGCGGTCGCCATATGGCTTCGATACCGCGATCTGTTCAGAAAAGATACAGCATTGTCGTTATAATTTAAAACACTGTTTTAACATTAGAATAAATATCGTAAACTTCCAGCGATTTTGACTGACTTTACACTTTTCAACGAACACATTTAGGATTCAATAACCGATTTTACGAATGGGCAACAAAGTAATTACTTCATTTCTATTCTTAAAAAAATATTTACATTGAAATATTCCGCAGTTTTTTTTTAAAATTAGAATAGAAACAACTGCTAACCTTTCACCCACAATACAACTAGGGAGTCCCCTTAAAGGCAATGCCTATCAGCTGGCAGCTGCAAAATATAAATAGGAAATCCCGTGATAAAGAAATTTCACTCAACACGTTAAATCCAAAGGCGTTTCAAACACAATATGTATTACTCACGAATTGTTTCACAGAAGATACCTAAGAGCGTATATTTTCAATACAGATAGGCACTGTGCTTGTGTGTGTTTTTTTTTTTTAATCACCCATTTTAAAAATTCCTTGCAAACAGGCTATACATGTTTTGGAAACATCTCCACTGTAGAGAACTTCTTAAGAATTCGTGAAGAATACATTTAGTTTGAAACAGCTGTCTTTAACATTAATGCACTGAGGTGAACTTTCTTTAACAAAAAATTTCCTATTTGAATTTCGCACCTTAAGGATGTACAAGTGCCAGAAATGATCTTCGGTATTTTTAGCATATTTCACATTCTGGTTTTATTACATCAAATAGTACATTTGACAAAAGTATCAAAACCATCCAGGAATTTCTAATTTATATACATTGACATATACATTTAAAAATTCTACATAATTATTTTGTTTGGCTACAGTTAAAATTAGTTGTTAATGTCAATAGAAAAAGATGAAGAAATTTAATGGAATTTGTTCCAGTGGTCCCGCCATAATTGTATTTTAAGTTTTGCAATGAAATTGAAATCCCAAAATACCCAGAAGATAAACGCTAATCGCAGGCATACAACGTAGCGTTCCTTATCTTAAAAAAAAAAAAAACTTTAGCCAAAACCAAGGATTGTACTCGTATAACTTTTTGAAATTTGTTTGACACTAAGTTTAAGGTTAAAAGCCTATAAAACTGTTTAAGTGCTTAAAATGATTTCCTGCATTTTAAAGATATTTTGTGGTTTTGCGATGCAGTAACAATACCTATTTGATAAAAATACCAAATAAGTTTAGAAATTTCTCTCATCTTACCGTGAACAGCCTGTACAAGAAATATTGAGATGTGGGAGAGGCGAATATGGTAGACTACCCCGCTCAGCGCATCTTCGTGCCGCCTGACATCCGAGGATGGGCCTTCCCTGGAGCCATGTGTATCAGAGGGCGTGGCCTGCTAATTGCTACGGTGATGGCTGACGAATCCGTGTCTCGGATCAATACCACCCTCGCCACCCCGCCCGACCATCTCACCACGACACTATCCGCTACAGCTTCGTCATGCTGCGCGGATCGCAATCCGCATCGAGGGGTTAAACTGTAAAAATTCTTTCACACTTTTATAGGCTTTTCACGGTAAGATGAGCACTTTTGAAAGCCCTGCTTAAGATCTACTTGTATGCACGTTGTGTATTCTTACGCCTTATGTAAAATTAACATTGCCATGGGCATCATCACTTAATTCATACGTCAGTCAAATGAAACTGTGAAATTATTAAGATAATAAATACTTTACAAATTTGCTCATTTTTACACTTCGATGCATAAAAAAACAGAAAGCGAAAGAAGTAGTTTTAAGTTATCACAAATGGTTACCTAACACTTTTTATTCGACGTTAAGCTATGGAACTACTTTCCATCTATCGTTGCCAACATTACTGGACGATGTCACTCAGTGCGCCCATTAAAATATATGCATGCAGGGGCAGTGACTTTTTCTAAGGTTAATTTCTAAAGTGCTCACATTATCGTGAACAGTCTTTACAAGAAAAATTCTTGGAAACCCAGTTGCCAAGAAAATCCTTTGTAGAATTACGAACTGTTTTCTCGTAAAATATGCAAAACATGTATTTTAACATTGTAACGTTTTTATTGCCTGTAAAGGACATACAAAGTAATATATACTAATTTAATTATTGAAATTAAATTGCTTGTGCCGTCCATGATTTGGCAGCCAGGACGGCTTTGTCATATCCTTCGAACACATCAATGTATAAAGTTACAAAAGTAAGGAGCCTCCGCGAATAATCGCAAATGGTATCATTTTGCTAATAAAAAACGAAATTAGCTATCGGACGAACCATGGGCAACGTTGAGTTTCACCACAACAGCAGATCCTTCCACCACCTTGACACAAAGAAGATTGAAAAGTGGATATAGAATTATTATTTTTATTGTATAAAACAATCGTGATGAATCAATCACAGAGAATAGTGAAACAATTATTTCAAATATAATTAATTCACAGGGGAAAAAAAAGACTCCTTGCCAGCACGGGAACAAGAATCTACGTCCTTAACGTTACTACCCCACGCTCTTAACCATAAGACCAACTTGACTTACGAAATTAACAATTATTTTATAGTGAAAGCCTACAATATTTAAGTGAATTTTTTTTTCGGTCAAGAAGAATGCGTTTATCTCATTTTAAGAGTTCTGTGTAAATATGAGACACTAACATTAACAGTCAATGAGTCATAGCGTGCATGATTTTAAAATTGTAGTCGATTTCCTATGATTATATGAGTTGTTTTAAGTGTTTCGCGATATTCGAACTAGCAATACATTTATTTTTGCACGCAACTATACACTTCACATCAGTCCTAGTTTTTGCAAAAACAGCATCTCTATACTGCTTTACGTTGTTGAGTGTGCGCCACTTTACTTGAGCTCGTGGATACGGGTTAGTACAATACAAGCATTTCTTGACGTCTATTACAAACATGGCTATTGTAGTATTACAAACGAGTAATTTTTAAATATGTACCGTTACAAACATTTGAAAATTACAAACAATTTCTCAGTAAAAATTACAGTGAATTTGTCCCTCCCAAATTATATTTATTTTTGCTTCCCTGTAGCTTACTTTTCAGAGCAAATTAAAAAAAAAGGATATATGTTAACATATATTTCTAAGACAACAATATTTTACTAACGATACTGCTGTTGCATCTGGAACCATAATAAAGATAAGCACGTCATTTGATATTTTTCAGTTTCCCATAAGAAAATACAGACTTAAGAACAGCCGATTATGGTTTCAAGAACTGATCTTATAACCTACGTTATTTTTGACATGAATATGTTTTTAAATTCAGGCCGACATATCGGGTATCAGGACAAAAATGGCGATGAAAGCTTGCAGGGTGGTCCATTCCGACAGCAGGGGGTATACGTACGTTCTGGAATTTAATTGATTTAAAATGGCGGCGATTGAGTTGGACTTCCCCCTCCCCCACCTTCCTCCTCATCGGTGCAGTTGCACTTCTGGTGGAAGTGCAATTGCACTTCGGGTGCATGTGTAATTGCATTTGCATGTGTAAATGCAAGTGCATTTGCGCTAATGGGCTTAATTTAATCAAAATGGCGGCGATGCAGTTGCATTTCTCCCTTCCCCCTCCCCCTTGGCAAGTGAGTGTGCCGGATATGTGACGGGGTGTTCTGGTGGGCGCTGTCATGTCGTTGGCCGCCAGGGTGGCGTTGCAGTTAATGGTACTTGGTTCGATGCTTGTCGGGGTTACTTATATTTATTTTTTGCGTAATTATCAACTATGGAATTACAGGTGTTGTCGGTTCAGGAGCAGGAATTAAAGTGAGGTCTTGTGAGAGTGTATAGAAGCAGGAGGGGAGGGGGAGCAGCAGCATAATATATAGTCTAACCCCTTCTGTGATTGGTCTTTTGGTATTGGAGAAAGAATGTCACAAGGACCATTTTAGATGTTGACACTTCGTACGCTGACGACGATATGAGCTGTGATGCAGTTGCCGGGAGGGGAGGGAGTGCAGTTGCATTGAATATTTATTACATGTGCAGAGAGTGTGTGTGTGTGTATGTGTGAGTACAGGTGTTGGACAGCTCTGGAGCTGGAAGGGAAATGCATTTGGATGAGGGGAGGTAATACAGTTGCATATGTTTTGATTTGATTCGCGCATGTAATAAATAAATCGATTAATTAATTTATATATACTGCATTCGAAAGTGCAACTTCCTACGCTAGCCTGTCCGTGAGTTAGCACCGAGCATAGCAAAGACGAAGGTGGGGACCCGCGGCGACTGGCGGCAACTTTTGGCGTGGGTGAAAATTTACGGGCAGCACATCTCGCGAAATACAGGATGAGTCTGAAATACACCGACAAACGGCGGCAGGTGATTCCTTACGAAAATATAAGTCGAAAATATAAGCACCACGTTTTCCGAAATTGATTATTAAGGGGGCTGTGCGCCCCCAAAAGTCGGATTTTGAAATGTATTAAGTTGAATATTTTAGAAACTGCTTGCGAGTAATCGGCGAACAGTGTTTTGTATAATGGAGATCGTTCACCTCGAGAAACGTAGTTGGTAATAGCATCCCCTTACATTGGGGAAATGGGCGTTGCAAGCCTGTTTTTGCACGAATCGTGTTGACAAACAATTCTAAGCGATTTATTGCATGAATTTATTAATCAGCACGTGTACATGAACAAAAAGGGTCGTCTTGCCCGAACAATCTCAGGTGAACCGTTTGCGAGCAATCCGTGGCGATATCATTCAAAACAAAAAGCGAGTCGCCTGGCAGGTAAGCCATCCACAACCCGGGAAATGTTACTATGATGAAAGACGGACAATCGTTTCATTGAACAGTCACGATCAATCACCTAAATTCACGGATGTACCTACACGACGCTTTGCGCGTGTAAACTACAGCGGGCGCTATCGGTGTTACATCGTGTAGTTAAGGAGGTAGATTCCTAAATTGTTCATCGCGTATTATGTATGCGTTTTACTTCGTGAATTAATTGTAAAACGTCAGGATTAGTCTGGAACCACCGACATTGTCCGTCTTTCATCATAATAACATGTCCCGGGTGAAATTAATATTTCTTACACTTGATGAATAACTATGGTGTATCTTTCCTCAAAATATTACTTATAGGCTATAAACGCCTACACTCTAAATTTTTTTGTACTTTTACAAGAAAAATCTTTGAAAACCCAGTTGCCAAGGAAATCCTTTGTAAACCTACAAAGAGTTTTCTTGTAAAATCTGCAAAACATTTCTTTGTAATATTACAAATGATAGCCATGTATCACAGCTGCCATTACTGAGAAGCGTAGGCTACATAAAATTGACTTTTTTTTCTTCTAAAAAACAAATGTGATGAATTAGTAACAGAAAACTAATTAAAAAATCTAAATATAATTTATAAAATAAAATAATACCTCGCCAGCACGGGGATTAGAATTAACACCCGTTGGATTATTAGCCCACGCCTTTAACCACAATACCAACTTAACTTACGATACTACGGCTTATTTTTACTGTAAATATAGGTGCAAGTACATACAAAATAATAATGTAGTTATACGGGTAATAATAATCGGTACATTTACTTCTTTTAAAGAGTTTCGCAGTTAAGTTAAGAGATTTGGATGGTTCTTTACAGCGAGGTATTGAGAGCCGATTTAAGAGTTCTGAGTAGCTAGGAAACATTAACAGTTACTGAATAATACTACCAGGTTTCAATATGATTATTTGAGTTGTTTCAAGTGTTTTACGTTATTCAGACTTGCAATACATTTCTTTTTGCACGCAGCTAAACATTACATCACCCACAGTTTTTGCACAAAACAGCTTTATACGGTTTTACGTTGTTGAGCGTCTGCCATTTTGTTGAAACTCGTGGATACGGCTCAGTAGAGTAAAAACATTTCCTAAGGTCTATTACAAACACGAACTTGTAGTATTACAAGCGAGTAGTTTTACAAGAAAAATCTTTGTACTGTTACAGGCAGTTGTAAAATTACAAATAATTTTTCAGTAAAAATTACAAATTTTTTTAGAGTGTAGAAATTAACTCAACATTCAGATAAATCTGTAAATTCCTAGGCCGGGGGAGGGGGGTTGTAGCAATAGGACGAATCTCTGTTTAATTATTGCCTGCTACATAATAATTTGATTACAAATCTAAATTCCTGGGGGGGGGGGGGGGGAGGGAGTGCTTTGCGGACAAATTTTCTGTATGCTGAACACCAAATTACTCGAGGATAAAGCCAATGAAAAAACTTACTTTGCCTTTAATCGGCAAACATATACACACGCGCGGAAAAAAATGCCTGGCGGGCGAAGCCACGTGTGGGCTACACCTAGTAAAATATGTTTAATTTTTATGTGCACTGTTTGCAGAAATATGTACCCAGTACACCAAAATATCGTAGGGCAATTATTTTTAATACGTTAATACTTCCAATAAATAAAAAATAACGTACATTACATGATCACAACTATTGAAATTTTCTAAAAACTTTATTATGGGGTGTCGACTATTTTGTCAACTAGTTCACAACGTAACACAATACAGAAATTCGCAAATACGTCAAAGGCATATGATGCTGTTATGCCTCACAGCCAACGAAACATCAGAGAGGTGACTGAAACGATGTGCACATGCCCCAAATACTGATTACAAAGGGACGGCCAATTTCTCACCTTCGTGCGATTCGGCTAGCTAAAAGCAAGGCTGCATTTTTCACCTCCGTGCGATCCGGCTAGCTAGAAGCCAGGTTGCAGTATAGGGGCCTCTTAAAAAAAAAAAAAAGAGAAACTATAAATCGTTCATTTGAGGAAGGAGGATAACCTTTACCATTCGTATTTTCTTAGTATACGAAAACACTGATGTGTTAAATTAGTGCGTGAGTTTGTCTCCAAGATAAGCTGTGATTTTCAAGTTACTTCAAGTTTCATACACAATTGACGTACGTATTCAAACAGATACCATATTGAGTAACAGACACCAACGGGCACAGACGAAAAAAGTTATTCGGCACAGGGAAGGCGCTAAAGAATATTTTACTTTACTCAACAGTATAGTTGCCCCCATGTGTGGAAAATTCCAGCAGTATGGCGAGATGACGCATAAGCTTTATCCCGAATTAAAGCTCAGAACAAATTGTACCACAAGCAGATGTTTTGTTACAGAAGGATGCAGGTTTTCAATTACGCGGAGACTTAGTCTACCTTTCCGTATGATAAGTTTGTCCCTTCACGCCGGTTTATAAGTAACATAAAAAAAAGGCACATTTATAGAAGGGAAGTAAACGCATTTCTGGACATATTTCAGACATACTCTACAACTTGACACGCACAACGTTCAAATACCGGGCCCTATTAACACGTTACTCAATAGTCACCTAATTATTTCAAACGACCGAGTACATAATTAGAACTGGTTTTCATCAATATTTCATGTGACATTCATAACCAAGAAGTCGGCTTGAAATACAACCTGCAAGTCCATAAATAAACCCAGAATTCACGTCCGAAACCCTGTACAACGAATGATAGAGTTTTCAACACGCCTGCCATCGGAAAATGCGCACTATCACACTCCGTTTCTATTAATATCCAGGCTTTAAAAATATTATCTTTAGTTGCATGTCCAAAGAAAATGTTCGACAGCGTGACCATTCACGAACTGTACAACTGTCAGAAACCACTGTGCGTTTGTTGAACGCCATACAAGAATAGTCGAGAACAAGATACACCTTAGAGAGGTACCTAGGTAGAAAAATTGAATTCACTTCCTGCAAAAAAGCTACAGTATAGTTAATTTACGGTTACTTCCAACTTTTCTGAATTCCTACTAAAGTTCTACTTCCAGGATATTCCTCCGCCTCATGTGAATAAAGTGCAGAAAGCCACACCAGAGTGCCAACGCGCCGCGTTCGTGCGCACTCAGTGTAATAATATTTTGCAAAATAAATATTAATCGCTAGCCATTATGGACACACCTATTTTCTCTCTGGTTTATTCATATTAGCTATAAATGGAATGAATTACATTATACATAAAATATAACTAAAAGTTCAATTTCACCAAAAATAAAGAACTTTCATAATAATACAAGAGTAAAACGTTTTTGATAAATGACATATTTAGAAAAGTATCATACACGTTATACATGGGGTATTTTTTTTTAATGTTTGATTAAAAAAGAGCTTAAGAATCCGCGAATAGACCAAATACGTCTCTATCTGCCATCTCTCTCAAAACACACGTACATGCAACTGGTGACTGCAGAAGGTGTAATGTTTTCAGGTACCTGGCGCCAAAATATTCCCGGCTGTAAATAGAGTATGTGAAGGACGGCCGCTGGCAGTGAAGCCGCAGTGTGACAGCGCCGACAATCGAGTGTTTAACCTGCATAACAGCGGCGCGGCTGCGCGCGGATGACGTGCGAACGGCCGGGCGGCGGCGAGGGCTCGCGCTCCGAAAGGGAAAGTTTCCGGGAGTAGAACAATAGCGGCGGGGAATAATTCCCATGTAGCGACACGTCATCAGTCCGCCATTGTGGTCGCGAACAATGGCCGCACCCTTCTCGACCATCCTCGCCACCTTCCTTCGCTACACCGGGCCAACTTCGCACTCTTCCTGCGGTACACCGGGCCAACTTCGCCGCCTTCCCACGGTAAACCGGCCTAACTTTGTCACCTTTCTGTGCTACACAGGGCCAACATCACCGCATTACGTTTTACCAATTTAGCCACCTTCCTCTACTAAACGTGGCTAACTTAGCCACTCCGCTGAGATGCATTTACTGAACACTTGCGAATAATACATTTTATGATGCGTGCTGTACTTTAAACCGGCACAGCACTTTTTCCGTTATCAGAATTAATTATCTCTATGCTTTGTGTTCACCTGTCGAAATAATAACCATTCATAACCTATACAAGTAATATGATTTGCAAATAAATTACCTCCCGGGAATATCCCTGCGTACTGAGCCTCCCACTGCCGGGTACCGGCTGAAAATAACTTTCCATTGCGTTATGTGGACAATTGTGTACAGTGCGTCTGAATGGCTTGACCTGAGTTGTCTCACATCCATGAAGCAGCACAAAAAATTGTAGTAGAATAAAACTACGTTGTTCTAAGTCCACATTAACTTTTCCCTATCGAAACAAAACTCATTACATTGGAGTGAACCACTATTTTTTTTTAAGTTCTATAATATTTTTCAACTTCAATATGTTAAACACCAAAAATATTTCTTGTCTGGATTTACCTCATTCTCACATTTTACACAAAGCCAGATATACTTTACATTGGTTGTCTTCACAAGTAAGTGTTGCAAAAATTTTAACATTAGTTTACCTGATTTTTCTTTTAAATGTCATAATGCAATAGATTTTTAGTTCTATGTTCTTTGGTTTTTATAAACATCATTCTCAAGTGCCTGTATCATATTCAGATCTAACATTATCAATCATTCATCCGTCTTTAGAATTCAAGATTTGCATAGTGAACGTACCTTGTATATATTTTTTTAAAGTTAAATACTTTATATACTATATCTTAATATATAAAATCCATTGTGCGTGACTAAACCACATCATCACTGAAAAACCGCTGGACCAATTGAGACCATATTAACACCATATGTTATTGAGGTTGCGAGTAAGGTTTTTAGTTACGTTTCATTCCGATAGGTGACACTGGAATCTAACTTCTATATTACTGGGCCAATTTTGCTCATACTTGAAGGAAATGTTTGTTGATCCAAAATTAGTTGTTTTATTGTGTATTGCATTCGGTACGTTACGTTCAGATATATGGCGCTGAAGTTTGACTTCAATATTTATAGGCCGATTTTACTCATACTTGCAGGAAATGTTTGTTGATCTAAAATAGAAAAATTCCAGCGATACCACGGTCAAACATAGGTCGACGTACCAGACGTAATAGAGACGACGCATTGAGAAGGCAAAATAGAACGTGAAAGAGGCGTAACAACGTTCGCCAGGATCTGCTAGTACGTATATAAATTACGCACATACAAAATTGAGCATATTATGTTCAATTTTGTAATGTACAGTGTAAGTATTTTTTACATTGGTTTATTCCTTTTTGAAAATATGATAAATTCAGGCATACGTGATTCAACTTTATTATTTTGTTTTCTTTACTTCATGGAGGTACACGGTTAAGAGTAAGATTGTCCTAATGACCTTTTATAATTATTTTATTTTATACACTTCTGTCCATTGTAATGTAGAAGCAATGAAAACTGTAACATATCTGAATTTTAAATCAAATTATCTCATTTTATTTTCTGATCTATTTTACTAGACTACTTAGTGTTTAACTTAGCCCAAAAATGCAGTATATATTAAAATATATAAAATCAGCAAATTATACCTCGTATCCGTCTTCTCCACTACTACGGACCAACTTCGTTATAACACTCCGTTCCTGCGGGCTAACTGGGTTGCCTTATAGGTACAGCAGACCTTGGATCCGGTCAACACAGGTGAGAGCTGGCAGCACCTCCGACGAAAAGGCCGGAGTGGCCCCTTCCCTACATCAATTGGGCTCTCGAGGAATGGTGAAAACCATAATGGCTAGATTAGATTTAATAACGCCTGTATTAATATTGTTGCGGAGTTACGTCAGCATGCCTTATTTTCCACTTAAGCACATTTTACCATTTATATACACACATTGTAGTTAAAATTTCAAAATTACACATAAATTTACTGTGAAATTTCAATAATTGTAACAAGGTGCAATAAAATTAAGTATTATAATTTCTGTGTAACGTAATACAGAAAAAAAATCTAAAGGAATTTCAAAGAAAAATACCTTTGCAGTTTTAAACACACGATCAAATACAGCCATAATAAAACATTCATATTTAAACACGCATTCTTTTACACTCGCGTCTACATAATAAAGGTCACGCATGTGTTCATTACACTTTTATAGGCCGCAACGTCTACATACACGAATACACGCACACATCTACAAAGCACTAGGAGCGCCGCGATAAAACAACAACAAGCTTCGTCTCTGACTGTGTAGCACATGCTATAGCAAGTTGCTGTGATGACAAATCTCAACTACGCCGTCTCAACTTAGTATCGTTACTGAAATAAAGTAGTTCAACAACGCCATTCCTTTACAGCACAACAGAACAAGTTTAACATCCTCATCTGCTACTGTGGGCTGAATTAATCACTCCTTCCACTATTGCAGACCAACTTTTCATTACGGTGGGTTATATTTCTCATATGTCTTCACTGCTACGGACTATCTTTACTACAACATTACACTGAAGTGGACTAACTTCGTCGTCAGTAAAATATATATTCACCTAATTACGACACCTTGCTCTGTACTAATCCAATTTAATCATTGTGCTCCGGTATCATGGATAACCTATTCATAGTACACTACTCCAGCACGCTACATATGTCACTGTCCTGTTATCCGAACCAAAATCGTAACCAACCTTTAACAGATATGCCAGGTTGTTCGACCATCACAAAACCAGCAAACCAACTTTGCCAGTATCGCAAGAGCAATATTTACTCACAAGCCCACACTCTTTAATATTACACCTTACTAAACTTCGCGTAGCGAGATTCTATCATAAGCACACTAGTTAATCTTTGGGCAAACGAATATACTTCATCTTCCCAGTGACCTGTATACACTGGGCTACCTCCAAATGTTATATTAGACGGTGCAAGTTACAGAACTGATCTAGACTCAAAGAAATTCACCTAAAATTGAACGTACACATGAGGAACTACACCACTGGACTTCAAAATACTATTTAAAATTCGCAAAAAAACCGATCTAAAGAACTGTATAATAAGAAATTTATTAACTTATTACCCTATATTGAAAGGATCTACGAGAATAACTACATAAGGCAATTTTATCAATCCTAGTAAAAAGAACAAATAAAAATTACTTAATTACACAAAAAAGGCGTCGACATCATTCTACTGCAGCCGGAAGGATAATAAGTACCAAAGAATTAACACGGTTGTTTACCTAATTAATATTTTTCCGTCAGTTAACATGTGAGGTGGAGATTGCTAGTTAAAAAAATATATAAAATAAGTCATATGCTTATTACTAAATTTCTCATACTGCACGGCCATTAGGGAATGTAAAATTTTAGTTGGTAGGGAGAGAACTTGTAGCGACCTTGAAAATCTGGAGAACTGGTAAGGCTAAACACTTGCCTGCAAGCATTTACAAATGGCTATTCAAAACATAATCGTACACTCTCACAATATTAAGAGCAAGAACGATACGCGAATCAGGGCTTCCAGTCTACGTTTACCGGGCAAGGAAAAGCAAATGGGATGAACCAATTCATATTACATTTTCCATCTTGAAAATTTTGCCAAAAAAATTCCGAGTTTTTTTACGAATTTTTCAACGGCTAATTCGTATGTATATTCTAATCAGTTTTCCTGGCAAAATAAAAATGGGATAATTTAATGGATTTTTAATAGTTTAGATACTATATCTTTTCGAGTAAAGTAGTCGATCGAAGGACAACGCAGGTGAGATGCTAAAACAAAGATGCGGGCGCCGCAGATAGAGACAAAAGGGGGCAGAAATGGCGTCGCAGGAGTCAATAAAACACGGCGGGAGACGACAGCGGGTCGTCCCGAGTCGAACAAATATTTTCCTTCCACATTTTTTTTATCGGGGCGGAAATTGCAAAAGTTCTCCGTAACTCGGTCGACACGGTGTGCTCGCGCGCGGCTTTAGCGACCTGGGAGGGCACTACATAGTGAGATGACATAAAGGGGGGGGGGAGAAAGAGTTAGGGGAGGGGTATGTGCATCTTTCGAAGATGACGTCACGAACGGCAGGCAGTCAGTTGCCACCGGCCCTCGGGTTCCGCGCCTGATGGGCGGACGTGACGCAGACAGGCTGGGATCGCCAACAACTGACATCTCCGTTGGCAGTTCGCCCTACTTGCCGCGCATCCCGTAGAGGGGGAAATTAGATAGAATCCATTCACCGTTACTCCACACTTTTCAGAAGCACTGTTTAACTTCTACTTTCAGGATATTCCTCCGCCTTGTGCAAACAAAGCTGAGAAAATTACTTCAAAAGGAGAGCGCACTCACTGTAATAATATTGTTACAAGCTGCAGCTCTCACTGGCCGCGAGCTCCCGTTACGCGTGCGGTCGGACTCTGTGAGGGGAGGGTGACCACCTCGTTCCTCCCCACCCCCAGACATACGCGGACGCGCTTGCTGCCTCCCCCTCCTACACGGGGTAGCCATGGAATGATTGGCAGCGGTGAAACCTGGCTGGCGTCACAGCCCCTCCTCTTCCCACTGCTGAAGAAACCAACAAATGTACAGGCGGCACAAAAATATTATGGGAATTAGGACCTCAGCGCAACACGGTGATTAGCGAAATTTCTGGGCAATGGCCTACGACCCTATAAATAATGCAGCAGTCCAACAGCCAACAGTCTTGGTAGAAGCCTTAGGGCTGAGTGAGGTAACCGGAACATCGGTGAAGAGGACGGACGACAACGGGAAGTTACGAGGAGGCGGCGGATGGGGTGTTTGCGGTGTGAATGGACGAGACGAGATGGACCCGACGAGTGAAGGCTACTGTGCGCGAGGGCGCTCGGAGAACTCTAGAACATTGCGGACTGGCGGGGCATAAACTAAACTGAGGTGGGACTGAATGGACATGTAATACGGATTGTATTGTAAATATTGGAACTGCCAAATATGGACACATAATTTATAACATAATTGGATAGATTTTGATACACTGTCTATTGGGACTGATGCTTTATTATTTAATTTCATTGATTTCTTTGAGCTAATTATAAATTGTATTAATTGAAGTCACTAATTGTAAACAGCAAGTGATAATTTATTGTGAGATGTTGAGTCGAGAGAATTTTGTTTATAGTTGTTGTAAATGAAATTAGGAAATCACAATAACTCTTATATTCAATTACGACCTCCATCCCTTAACGAAACTGGTATAACCCACTGACTTTTGAGAGAGAAACGGTAACAACATTTTGTATAAGAACTATTTATTACTATGCTTTACCAAAACACATGTTTTCTCACTGTTTTTTATTCAAATTGACCATAGTTGATATATTATAATTTATAGATAAAATATAAGTAACATTTCGAGTTAAACAGAAATAAGGTACTTTTATGTTAACGGAAGTATAAAACGCATATGATACATGACATATTTACAAAACAAACACACACATCATACATGGGGTGGTTTTTTAAAGGTTTGATTCGAAACGTGGGAAGAAACCGCAAATAGACTAAAGACTGGCATTATAGCTGCGCAGTAGCAACACTGCGTGTTTCAATCTAGTACCGACTTCCTGTCAATAGCACAATAAAAAAACCACGTGGTCAGGATTTGAGGTTAGAAAATTGTTTACGCAAGTAAGAGCTTGGAGAGGTTTGTACACTTCCTCTAACCTAGTTATGATGCAGCTGGATTATATGCAAGTTGGAAAAAATATTCTATTCACGTGACAGGGTGGGTCCGCTGGAAATTAAACTGTAAACAAACACGTTTGTCACTGATGACCACGTGACTGACAGTTGTTCTGCCGATATGCTGGGTACGCACGCACAAGACGAACATCGGTCCACCTTAGCATTAGTCTAAGGTGCATCTATTACACGATGTCCGAGTCTGAGTATAGTCTATCCACCGTTTCTTCATACCTTTTTGAATCAAAACTTCGAAAACTCACCCCATGTATGATGTGTTTAATTATTTACTAAATATGCCATGTATCACAAGCATTTTACACCTCTGTTAACTTTAAGTATCTTATTTTCGTTAAAATGAAATTTTACCTATATTTTATTTATAATTTGTATTATTATATCTATAGTAAATATTAATAGAAGCAATATGAAAATATGTGTGTTGGTAATGCCTTGTAAGAAATAGTTATATTGCAAAATATTTTTACAACTGATTGCTCACGAATTCAGTGCGTTGTCCTTTGGTGTAATTTTATAGACATAGTTAAGCTTAGTTTGCTCGAGGCGGAGGAATATCCTGGAAAACGAACTTAATGGCTTCAGAAAATTGTCAACTAACCGTGAATGGAATATACGTCTGAAAGCTATGCTTAAAGCTCTACTTCCGACTTTATTTTGTATCCTTCCACCATGTAAAATTTACAATCCCATTGGCTTAATGACTTATATTCACGCTCCAGTCAAGTAAAAAATTGAAAATTTTTAGGAACCTAAATGTTTTAATGCTAACTCGTACTCTGATTTGTATAAAGTAAAATAAAAATACCAACTTGATTTACCACACATTTATAAACATTACACTCGCGATAAAAAGGCAATGAATTAGAACTATTTTACCTAATTAGCTACCCGTTCCAAGCGGGCACGAGATCTTTGTACAGGAAGGTAATTATGCAGATGAACACACACGAAAGTAACTTGAAATCGCGCATGATGGATTACCCCTTATGTATTCGCCGTAACTGTACGAGCTCCAACCTATCAGGGAGCCTGAATTCCAACGTGCAAGGTAGCATATACATATTCCGTTATCAGGCGATGACTTCACGTTTCACGTAACGAAAAACACGTTCACGTGTACGTAAAGCGTGTTTATTTTTAGTACTATTTTATGATGCTTCGCGTAATTACGTAACATTTGTGTACTGAATAAAAATGTAGGGGATAAGTTTTGTTGCTTTTCGGATTGAAAACTCTCCAAATTCTTGATATACTGGTGAATATTTTGTATTTTATTATTGATGTGGCGTAAATAGGTAACGAAAGTATGACGTTCTTGATTTATACGAACTTTCAAACGTTACGAGCTCGTCATTACCTCGAGAACGAAATGCCTCTGGGAAATCTAGACACATTTTCGTGCACACGGAATGAATCGTATATAGTAAACTTTCGTCTGCAGAGAAAATTAAAATTTCGTTTAATTAAATAAGCCTATTGCAAATGTCAAACTTAACGGAAAACGTTGTGTATTTCCCACAAACAATTTTACACATATTAAAACATAATTAATAAACTGCGGCAGTTTAAAGCTCCCTAACTTGTAACAGATTAAAAAATAAATTTTAGTCTAACTCATATTACACTTTCTTCCTCATTCCCGGGAGGAAATTATATATGCGATACACGAATATTAAGAACGTGAGCAGACGACGTCGCAAAAATTAAACAAGCCCATGAAAAACATAGATAACATAACAACGAACAACGTCCCTATTGTGATTGGCCAGCAATATCAGGTGGTGCAGAGTCGCGTATCACGTAACACGCGAAAGCTAGACATTGACAAGCTTTTCCATTACGTGAACGTTAAGTGAAATTATCGTAATAGGTCTTCTTGGAACACACTAGTCAAGGTGTAGTCAGCTTACGTGAACGTGTTGTACCTTACGTGTTACGTGATACGTACAGTCATCGTAACCCCAGCCTTAAAGCGTTAATTTCCAAAGCGCTCAACTTTTACGGTGACCAAACTATACAATATATTACTCGCAGCAGGAACATATCGAGGATCAGTGTAAGTGAAAAATTGGACAGTTGTCATATACCGACCTACACTTACATACTTACAGGCAGTCATACTCTGTCTTCATGATCTACCCACACTTGTGCACCGAGCCTGCACACTGAACTATCATTGCAAATACATAGAGGTAGTCTCTGCACACTCATTTACTGAGCCTACAGCCTTCCATGTCCGTAATTATACTCAGCATCATACTTTACCCAACAACCGAGCCTTTGTAGCCATATTGTGTCCCCCACCACCACCACCACCACCACCACCACTGAGCGATGTTATGGGTCTCTGAAGTGTCTCTGCAAGCAATATGGTTTCATGTGTGCATAAAACGGGGGTATATGTGCAGTCACATGAGCTCTACGGCTCATTCGCAGTTATTCTTTCGTTCTAGCTCTGACAGGCGCGAGAGTGTATCTTTTTTTTTTTTTAGGTCAGCAGTTTGTACCATAGTTACGCATCAAGAGAGAACAGCAGCTAAGTGCTCTTCTTCGACTATGCAGGACAGATGTTTGTGTCGCTACTGAAAGAAGACCTTTTCTCAAAGCTACCATGACTGTCGACACCAGACTGGTAGTGTTCTAAATGTGAAGTGCGCTTATGTGTACTGTAAAGAGTGTCATTGGAATTTTCGACGATGAGATAGCTTCAAAAGACATATTGCAACATGCAAAGAGCTCCTTCCTGCTCGTGTCAGTCGGTGTTTGCTGAGATTAAGGCATGCTATATGTGGGGAATAATTGTGAAAAAACTATCAACATCATTAAAGCCATCATGTCCAACCATGAGAACATTGGTAAGATCGGCTCCTATACATTCATGCAACTATTGGAACAGGACATTTGTACATGCATACACTGCGAAGAGACATAAGAAGCATAAATGTAAATTGAATCCATATCGCACAGGATATCGATGTGCTAAGTGTCAATGTGTATTCACTCGTACAGATAGCTTAAAAGTACATATGAAAAAGTGTAAAGACCTTGTTCCTGCTAAGCAACAAACCTCTGACGATCATGTGCCTGCCGTATCATGTAATGGTACACCAACTTCCAACCTGAACAGCTCATCAGGGAGAAAGAAACAGTGTCGCTATTGCGGTAAGATCTTTAGTAGAAATAGCAATGCACGTCGACATGAGAATTCTAACTGTGTGCAAGTGTAGTAAACCATATACACTGCCTAACTGAATTGATGTTAATGGAATGCTTAGCTCCCACTGATGAAATATGAAACTATATATATCACATGAAATTGACATAATCATCAGTATGTTGTTGTTATTCGAAAAGTGAACATCGACTCGAGCGAAGATGGAAAATATTGCTGCCAACCATTTGAGTCGTTTCTGCAAGACATCAATTTCCAACAGCTACAATACCCGCTGCCACAAGACTAGTTGTTCTATGAACATGAAGCAATCTACCTTAACATGTGAACAGTGCAAGTCTCAATATGGACGATGCGATAACTTAAATAGACATCTTGCATCATGTGATGGACTCTCTTCCATGCCTGCTAAGCGATGTAGGTCCACATTGGATACACACTCACCGTCGACATCAGACCTGAACATTGCAGGTCAAACTCAACAAGCATCAAGAATATGGACTCCACCTGCTATAGTGGATACTAGTGCACCATCCCATGGGCAGCACCGATCCTGAACTTGTAAAATACTCCACAGACATCAAGGTATTAATGCTGCTACTGTGGTAGGGCATTTAGTAAAATATCCGGTGCATGTCAACATGAGAAACCCAGATAATGTTGATGAAGTCGAGCTGAGGATACTTAACTCGCCAGTGTCATAGGTGCAAACATGAATTCACATGTTACCCACAAACAGGAAGCTTTCCAGTCGAAGCACTGTAACTATCAGGAAAAACTATTTCGTGAGGCAAATAACAACCATATGAAGAAGTGTAAATATGAGAAAGAAGTTACTACACCACACCCACCTGCTACTAGCTTACCCAATGAGAGTGGGTTCATCATGAAAGAATATGTTTTCTGTGGTCTAATAAAGATGTACATTGCATCGGGCATGGCGAAAGATAATTGTACATACCTTAAGCAAATGAAGCAGAATCAATTACAGGTGAGGTGAAAAAAAGGTACAATATAATGTATGGTTGGAATTTCAATATACCGAACCACACGATGATGAATTTAGTCCGAGAGCCTTCAAGACATCGAATGTACTTCTGTCTAACATGCATGACATCGAAGACAGTGTTGAAGGTAGTATACAGAATGTTTGTTAGGAGGAAGAAGAGTACATGGGAAAGGGTTCTGGTTGGACATTACAAAGTATAGATCATCTATAGTTGAGAATGAATTTACTTAGACCACTTCGCAATTAGGTGCATACCCCACTACAACATAGCATCCTCTTCGGCCGGCAGAATGGAGGTATAACACACTATAACAACAGTATGTCACACACATAGTGTGGCATCGCTATTACTACTATGTGTGGTGTCAGCCAAGAGGTGTCAGCCAGGAGAAGTCAGCCCTGTGTACGACCTCCAGGATACTAGAATATGTTGCGCAACAACAATTTTGCTAGACACTATAATGTAAAGACACCTTTCGCTTGACTCGAGACAGAATACAGAGTAGGACTGACACTCTGCATTCGATGGACTGAGTGCAGGGCAGTTGTGTGCTTGAGGTGCAGTCCTGCTGGGTGAAGGACTAGCTACATTGACATCTGGTACAATACTTAAGTCTCGCTGAAGTAATGTGTGTTCATAGATATATGGAGCAGCTACTGTGGGAAGAACGTCAGTTTTGTTTTGCATGAATATGGTGCAAGCTGATATGATGCCTACCGTAGAGCATGCTCTGTGGGTGTAACTTCCTCCATGGCTGTAAACCAGTGTTGTTCCTGGGGAACGATCTTCAGCAAAAGCTATCATGCTCATGGCCATGATAAAAGCAACTGTTCAAAAGGACCGACCTCCAGAATACTAACATGTTATATGTGTAGTGCTGCATTTGGTAGGGGCAATAACCTCAAGAGACACACTGGTACACATAAAGGTAACACTTCTTTGCCTGCCATGCGAAGGCATGTATTGCCACATGACAAGGCTAGCCTTATTGCTGATTCGGCATGTAAACAAACGATCGTTAGAGCGCCCATAACATTACACAGGACTGTGTGGTGTTCCAAACCAGTGTGCGAAGGCGAAACTACACGTGCTGCAGGGCATGATGTGTGCGAAGAAGGAACTGTGAGTGCTGCAGAGCATGATGTGTGTGAAGAAAGAGCTACGAGTGCTGCAGAGCATGAACCAAACATATTATCAGGAGTTGTAAATATTAGCCCTTCACCACTAACATGTGAAGTGAAAACCACATATGCTACCCAGGACATCGGCAACGAATCTGTGATCTCCAAGTCTGCTGGTGATTTAGATGTCTTCTACTGATGACGATGATGTGTCTCGACAACTGCAAAGCAAAAGTGTAATCATGTTGCTGGTGATGATGTATATTCTACTGATGACGACGAAGTGCTGACATTTGCAAAGCGAAGGCATACACATGCTTCTGAAGACATCAATGACCTAGTTGATAGACTTCGGTTGATGGTTTCCTCGCAGAAGGTTGGACATATTTCTGTCATCGGGGAGAAAAGTGCAATTATTGACGAACTCAGAGCCAGAGGCTTTATTGAATGACACACTAGACGTGTGTTTGAGAGAGTGTGATTTGGCTATGCATGTAAATAAATACATTAACAATACTTTTTTTCTTAGTTCCTACTGGCTAGGCTATATACCTACTACTGTGTGTGTAGCTGCTGCCCTACACATTTTTGTACCTCTGGCTGCAAGTATTTTGAATGAACATGCATATGCATTTTAATTGTGTATCATGTCCTATTGTTTTTTTCCTTTCATACGCCTTAATGGGCAACTGGGGAGAGCAATCAGCTGTCTGCAGGAACCTGGGCTAGAGATTTGTCACTATGGGTAAACACAATATCACAGTTATCATAGTGGAACTTTTGAACATGTATTGCTGGACAGAAACTGTCTAGGTCCATACATTAAAGATTCGGGAAGTGTCAACTGCTTGTAATTTCAAAGGCTTGGTACTGAAGATTCGTGCAGAGTATGATTACTTGTAATTGCAAAGACTTGGTACATTTATTGACGGTTCGGGCAGAGCCGGCAGAGTATGGCTGTCTGTAACTGTAGGGTATGTCTGTCATGGGTGCTACATGGTCAGTGGGACCGACGACGAAAGATTGTCTGCATGCGCATCAACATGCACTTTCAATGGGAATCGAACCTGCGATACCTTATTTATTCAAGTAGGGTACATAAAAAGGTGTGGGTGCAGGGATTTGAACCAGCGCTCCCTTTTGCTGGAACCTGTGCTTAATTCAGATGCCTTAGGTCGCTCGGCCAACCCAACAATTTGTATTAGTGATGGATTTACATAGCTTTTGCCGAATGATATACATTGTATGGTCTTGTCTAGCCGTCGCTTGTGTAATATGTGCGTGCGGGTTGGTAGGTATTTTTCCTTTTGTGTACTCTAGGGGGCTACTGGAGATCACACACAGAGCAATGCATATGGCTATCTCCAATTGTGTGATGAGCTTGGTACAAGAGTGCATGTCGGGGACTGTCTGTATTTACTACCACTGTTGTAGACAATGGCGGTTATTCTGTTCATATTGACGTTTCAGCAGTGGGGCCCTTGCTCCCACCTTCGATGAACGTACATCCAATGGTAGCTTTTATGAAATCTTGGATTACCACTCTCTATTGGAATCGAACATCGAGGATGGTTTAGGGTACGTGCATTGTTTCCTTTCAATAGTATACCGATAAGCACTTTGACAAGTGGAGGTGGTGGTGGGGATGCAGTACTTGGTCGGTATCTACCATGCACGGAGAGGCGGAACTATCATTGCTGTCTCTGATTACAGTGGGGTCACGTCGACGACGAGATGCGCTCGCGGTCTACGGGCATTCACTGCTAAACCACTTAAGGTAAAAATTAACCTCTCCTTTGCATGGTATTAGCTGTTCGTGGGTTGTGCATGTGTGTGTGTGACAGGCTTGGTACTCGAGTGCAGGCTGGGGACTGACTGTAGTTATTAACACTGTTTTAGACGACATGTCGGCTTTTATGTCGACTTGTATTACAACTCTCTATGAGAATCGAACCTGCGATACCTCGAGGTTGGTTCAGGGCACATGCATTGTTTCCTTTCAATAGTATACCACTATGTACTTTGACAAGAGGAGGTGGTGGTAGATATGCAGTACTTAGTCAGTATCTACCATGCATGGAAAGGTGGGACAGGTCATCGCGGTCTCCGCTTCCAGAGAGGTAACGCCGACGATGGGATGTGCTCGCGGCCTATGAGTATTCACTGCTACACCAGGTGAGGTAGGGGATGATTCGTTTCGTAATAATAAGTTTGTCTTTCTAGCATGTGTTGTATATGTGGGCAGAAAACTCGTGTGTGCAGGCAGGCGTGCATGTGCATGTGTAGGTATGTGCACATGTGTGTCTACCAGTTTAAACAGTTATGGCGACAAGTGCACCGATGAAGTCCATTTGCACACATGACGGGCGGAGGCGGGGGCATGGTGACAGGCAGTACACTGAAGACAATGACTGTAGTTTTTTGTACAGATGACGTCTGAATGCTAAATCGTGGAAGTCGCACTGTCTAACACATTGGTGGCTGGTGGTGGGGCGGGCAGTGCGCCGATGACGGCCATTTGTACAATAACAGTCACCGGTGTTGGGCGCCCATGACGGTGGCCAGTAGGCCGAGTAGGACGTGCTGCCAGGGTGACCCTGCACACACCTACAATTGATGCCTATGTTATACGGTTCGGAAATTAGAGCCCCCTATTCTTCTAAGTTGACATAGGGCATAATTGACCCTGCGCCCCTAATCCTAGTCGTGGTTGACGTCTATGTTATGAATTTGGCAACTATAACTGGAACAGTTCGGAAAGTACAGCCACCTATGCTTATATTAGGGCATACTTGACACACGACCCTTCTCCTAGTCATAATGGAGGCCTATGTTATGCCCTGAGTGCGAGGGCCAGAAAGGGTGTCTGCTCCCTCTTACATGTATGCTCGGAGGTCAGCGCGTAGCGACTTAGCTGGAGCTTGGTCAGGCGGTGGCGAACGTGCAAGGAAGTATGGCCAGGGGTGATGGTGGCATGCAGAGGGTGGGGGAAACAAGAGCTAGAGAACGCGAGGGAGTGTGGCAGGCAGAGGTGTTGAGGGGGGGGGGTGCGAAGTAGTTTGTGTGGCCTTGCCATGGCGCCGGGGAAACAGGAGAGAAGGAGAGGGAGAGAGGTGAGTACAAAAGGGGAGGAAGGCCGGCCGACATTTGTCCATGCGCCCCTTCTCGTCGTCAGAGGATATGCATATGTTATGCTTTTGGTAGTTGTATCTCAAATGTAATGCAAAGAGCTGGAAGTGCTGTCAGGGTGACCCCCCAACTGACTGCCAATATGGCCACCATCGGTAGTGGAGGTGATGTACGTGCGCACGATGTCGTCGCCCGCCTCATGGCCGCTGGTAGTTCCCAAAATAGCCATCGCAATCATATTCGCTTATTGACTGGCTACCGAAATGGCCACCACGGTCGTCGTATGCGCTCATTGTGGTACTACGAAATCGCTTTTGATGCCTCTCCTAGCTATGGCAGATGTCTATGTTATGATTTTGCCAACTATAACTCGAACAGTTCGGAAATTACACCCACCTATGCTTATATATTGACATAGGACATACTTGACCCCACAACCCCTTTCCTAGTCGTGGATGATGTCTATGTTATGAATTTGACAACTATAACTTAAATGGTTCGGAAATTACAGCCCACTACTCTTATAAGTTGACATAGGGCATACTTAACTCTGTGACCCTTCTCCTAGCCGTGGTTGATGTCTATGATATGAATTTGACAACTATAACTTAAATGGTTCGGAAATTACAGCCACCTATGCTTATAAGTTGACATGGGGCATATTTGACCCCAGGACCCTTCTCCTAGTTAGGGTGGATGCCTCTGTTATGAATATGACAACTTTAACTTAAACTGTTCGGAGATTATAGACAACTATGCTTATAAGTTGACATCGGGCATACTTGACACTAAGAAACCTTCTCCTAGTCGTGGTTTATGCCTATTTTATGAATTTGACAACTATAACTTAAATGGTTCGGAAATTATAGTCACCTATGCTTACAAATGTTATGCACACACTCACACACAAGACTTCAGGAGGAGGCAGTGTTACACAAGATCTGATCGTTCGTGACGCTTTGATGCCCCACCACTGTTGCCAGCGAGGCGCTGGACCCCAAAATGGTCGACATCCTCAACTGATCGACAATTGTCCTGGGTAGACGTCGATACCAATATTGCCGCCGAATGATAGGAATTTGAAAATCTTCGAATTTGAGAGAAGCTCCTTCCGATTCATCCAAGCCACATTGGGCAAAATCCTCCTCCTCCTCATTGAGTCAAATATCTTAATGTGGGATCCGCTCTGGATTATGCTAATTAGTACTGGCTGCCAAGATGGCCACCGGCGACAGAAGGGAAATTCGGGGAATTTTGAGGGGAAAAATTGCGTTTTTGTACGCGAAATCGGACGTTTTGGACGGGGAATAGGGAAAAAGGGGAAAAAAGGGAATTCGGCGAGACTTTAATATGCTAATTGGGTTCCACGGGGTCGCCGCCTAACGCCTGGTGAGTTAGAGCTCTCCTTTCATGCTACTTCCACTATTTTTCAAATTTATTTTACATTTAAGTAACTAAAACCAGTTACGTTGGTTACTGTTCTGTTCTGGCCGCCCCTATTCACTCTTCACTCCCCCTAATAGTTAGTAGTTAGAGTATATGTTCTGTATAATTGTTGTTTGCGCGTTTATGTTTATCTCAGCAAATAGATACCCTCGATATAGGACTTTTTGCCAAAAAAAAAAAAAACATGCAAAACAATTATCTAAGCCTATAAATTTTCGTTTTTATCTAAGAAAAATTATAAAAATTGCAAAAAAAAAAAATAAAAATGTCAAATGTATAGAGATTGCCTGCGCAGTTTCCTTAAAGAGTTAGGATAAAAGTAAAATCACGCAGTCATAGTTTGATCTATGGGATTTCATCGCATATAATAAAATACTACTTTTATATAGTCTGTTCACGGTAAAATGATCCCAATTGAAAGCCCTGCTTAAGATTTACATGCAAACACGTTGTGTATTCCTCCACCCTATGTAAAATTAACGTAGCCATGGGCTTCATCACTGTATACATGCGTAGGTCAAATGAAACAGTGAAATTATTAAGAACGTAAATACTTTACAAATCTGCTAATTTTTACACGTCGATGCATAAAAAAAAAACAGAAAGCGAGAGAAATAATATTAAGTTATCACAAATTATTTTCAAACACTTTTCATTAGACGTTGAGATATTAAACTACTTTCTATCCATCGTTACCAACTTTACTGGGCAAATGTCATCAGTGCGCCCATTAAAATTAATATATGTAGGGTCAGTTACTTTTTCTAAGGTTCATTTTTAAAGTGCTCACTTTATCGTGAACATCCTTCATATGTTTCATTTGCACAGGGAAGCGTAACGACGGAAGCACTGTACGCGCGCCCAGCGCCTTGCGCGTAGGGGCGACGGGACGCTGGTCGCACGTTTTATTGTCGCCCGTATAGCTGTGCCTCGAAACGCGGGGAAAAAAAAAATCGAGCCTATGTACTCTTAAAACTTTTCGTAGGCTACGTGTCCTGTGCTTCAGCCAGGCAAACCCACAGTCGGTCCTCGGGGCGTAACATACAAGGGAACGTCACAATCGCCGTCATCTCCCCGCAGTATAACGGCGAATACTCTTCTCTCTCTCTCTTTCTCTCTCTCTCTCCTACCATTCGCTGATGCTTGACGGGACAATCAACTTCCGCGTCCCCAGGGCACTCCCTCAACCATCCCGGCTATCTCCAGGGCGTTATTTACGCGCGTCGCTGAAAACTAATTAAGAAGATTAATGGCGGAGAAAGAGTGGCGGTGGGCGCACGGGAATATCATAATAGATGTCGGGGAGGAATGTTACGGAGCAAACAGCCGGGGTTTGCTCGCGAACCCGTCGCGCTGCGGAGTCGCCGAGCTTCGTGAGGAGGCGACATCATCTCCTCTCACGACCTCTACGGGTATAGGTTGTCGACGGTTAGTCGAGCACTTTCAAAAGAAAAAAAAAACCTTAGAATAATGTCTCTGCACCCCCCCCCCCCTAAGCACAACATACACGATTATTCGGCTAACGTGTTCACCCGAAACATCTTCCGAACCGCTGAAGGTATCTACATCTTGGTTTCTAATTTGTAAATAGCACTAATGGGCTCATAAGACACCTTCCGTGTCTGTTCCGAGATGTAATTAATACTGAGATAACAATATCAAGTTGGTTTTTTTAATGGGACTATACTCATTTTTCCCAATAGCATAAAATGTTGTTATAGGCTATTCACGGTAAAGTGAGCTCTTGTAGAAACTCTCATTTGGAATAATAGTCTATAAATATGCTTTATTTTAGACCAAGGCGTTAACTTCTGAATGTGGTGGAATATACACACTGTGTTTATTACTTCCAAGGCAATATTTAATATAAAAAGTTGGTTAAACGATAAAAAAATGGCTGAAAGAAAAAAAGTAACTAGGATCTCAAAAGTGCTCACTTTACCGTGAACAGCCTATGAGAGGCATTCGACCAGTAAGCATGGTAACGTCGCAGAAAAAGTAGTTACACGTCTTAACACTGAATATAAAATGCTAGGTACCCATTTGCCAATACTGAAGGATTATTTTGGTTACTATTTTTTAAATACACATTGGTGTAGAAATGAGGACATCTGTAAAATATTCACTTTCTATTATCTTCACGGTTTCACCTGACCGGCATGTGAATAAATTGATCAGGCACATGACAATGTTAATTTTGATATAACGGTGGAAGAATACACAACGTATATGCAGGTAGATGTTAAGCAAAGCTTTCAAAAGTGTGCAGTTTCCTGTGAACAGACTATAAAATGCGTCTGCGTTCCTATCTCAGATGTTTTTTTTCGCGTGAGTACACTTTTTTGGAATAGCAGACTGTAGTCTATTCGCGGTATCTTCAAACTTTTTGAATCAAACCTTTGAAATAACACGCCATGTATGACGTGTTTGGTTCATTCCTAAATATGGCATGTATCGCGAGCGTTTTATATTTGTGTTACCATAAAAGGACCTCATTTTTCGTTAAACTGAACTTTCACTTATATTTTGTCAACAAAAAAAATTTATTTCATTTAAAATCAATATCAATAAAAACATTGAGAAAATAGGTGTGTTGGTAATGCCTTGTAAGAAATAGTTTTTTTTTTTTGCAAAATATTATTAAACTGAGTGCGCACGAATGTCGTGCGTGTATCGCTTTGGCGTGACTCCCCAGACATGGTTAAGCTTTGCGTTAGGCGGAGGAATATCCCGAAAGTTAGGAAGTAACCGTGAATAGGCTATATGTACGCAGTACGGGGAAGAACCCCTACTTGTGCCTTTCCTCTGCACTTTCTACGTATGCCATCTTCTTGCGACAAGGGCGACGGCTGTTCGCCGTACCTTCAGAATCTTTCTTGAAGGTGTCGCCTCCGTTTATTGTCTTCCAGTGACTAAACGTATTTTTCATATAAGCCCGGCATCAATTCCGTGTTCGGTACATTGTCAGAAACTGGATCTGTGCTCTTCGGCTGGGATGATTATAGAATGATGTGACTGAAATGTTATCAAAATATGTAAACCACTATGAACGGTCAATAACACGGGGTGCTCTGAATTCGAATGACTAAAGACATAAATACCGGGTTAAAATAAACTAGCTGGATACTGTTCATTCTTACGGAATTCAAATGTTTCCACTTCCCTTTATCATTTTAGAGTGAAATATTTGGTCAATTTTGAAAGATTGACACACTTTAAATAAAGATTTGGTTATGTCTTCAGTCCATTACATTCTGATGTCGCGTACTGCTTGAGCAATATTTCCGTTGCCTATACCTTGTAATATACAAAATGAATAACTTCCGACTCGCATTAACGACCGAAACAGTATTCTGAATACCAGTACAAAAAGGAAAACAAAATTTCATTGTAAAACCCACAGCAGTGCCTGGAAGAAGCAAGAGTCATTCACAAAATAAAATGGAAAGGGGCAAACAGTATCTAAGGATTACCCACGTGAGTATCTGGCATTACTGTGTGTCTGTAAACTAGAATTAGAACGATTCTGATGAAGAAGTAGGGTAAATCATTATAATGTATGCCCTATGTTTCCATTCGAAACACGTGCATTCATATTTCATCTATAAATAATTTACATAGAATCAATAATCTCAATGATTTCCAACTACAACAGCGCTGAACAACTCCTCAGACGACACAGATACAGGAAACTAACCTAAAGTAGTAATTTCCTTTCTTACCTTTTTGGAGGACATAGGGAATAATTCGATGAATATACACCATAAGATTTTCGTATTACGTTTCTGATGCGAAAATCAGGCAGTAATCACAAAAGGCTAATCCTGTGTATGGGTGTGAATGACGACCGTAAATAGTGCGCAGAAATTCGCAACGAACAACTGCATGACAGCAGTACTGAGAGAATAAGCAACACAACAAAAGTCTTGGAGGGTGAAATGCGTGAGGAAACAAATAAATTAGCTTTTACATTAGAAATGAAACGATTATAAATACTTAGCTGAAAATCACTCCCGGAGATTAAGTTAACATCGAACGGAATAAGCTACACGATTTTCACACGTTAAGAATGTAGGCGAAATCGCCCCTACAAAATACACTTGTAATTACAAATTCCTAAATCGAGACGTTTATATTTCTGCTAAACCGGTTTCGTAGCACCGTGAAAAGCTAACGGAAATGCTTTTGTGCCATCTGACGATCAGCGTTAAAATGAATCAGGGGCGCGTGGCACTTACATTACGTATTTGTACTCCGAACCCCTTGTTTATGACCTTTTAGTGAGCATACATGATGAAAATTATCGAGGATTAGGTTTAAAAGTACACGGTTTTTACTTCCTCGCCACACGAATATGCCGTAACCACACCAAACACACACTTACTACAAATGATTGTACTATTCCGCACTGCATACGTGGTGACGGACGGTAAAAGTCTTACCACAGAACATTCTGAATAAATAGTAGCACGAAAAGATAAAATAATAAATATAATGTACGTTGAAGTATATAAAAGTAGCGGAAACCTTGAGAATATAAAAGCACTTCGATATTTTCTTTAGCAAAAAAAATACTCTGAAGATAACAGAAAAACAACAGAACCGAACTCACACAGAACACAAAGGAAGTACGTGCTAGAAAAGAGGGACAAAAAGCTTTTCACTGTAGTAAACCTCTTTTAAATATGAAAAACATTGCTCGGTATGAATTACATAAAAAGGAGCACCGTTTTCGTGTTACGACTAACAAAACACAAAGCATTATTGAACATAATACATGTATATGTTCGAACAAATTCAAGATATTATTCAGAAATAAAGGAAAATGTTTCTCAACTGAAGCTCGCTAATTTTCGGGATAACATGTACCGCCACCTGAGTTAACACTTTTATAAGCGGCACAGTCCGTTTGCGGTGTTTAAAGTCGTAAGCCTATTCATGAATGCGATATGGAGGCCTAAACAAGGAATTCAGGACATTACAACTATCCTTGTATAATTTATTATTTCTTAATAAAGAATTGAGCTGTGAAGAGGAGAATTCACGTTCGCTGTTCATACTATGTTGCAACTTAAAAGAAGCCCTTCATGCAAATTTAATCGAAAATATTTAGACGTCTGACATACGTACTGATAAGCTAGACTCCGAAAATGCCTACTTGAAATATACTAGGATTAGAGTAAGTAGATGATAAATGGGGATTCTAGCTCAGCATATTTTCCCGACAATTTACTTCAAAAGTACAAGAAAAAACTAACATACCTGTTTCCCATTAATTTTAACAAGTGTACAAGAAAAAATTAAAGAACTCAAAATCTGGGAGTCAATGAAAAAACGATCAAAATCAAGCAAAACTGAGTTAAAATTAGGCAAATTCCTCATTTTTCGAGCGACTTTTTCGTGTTTCTAGAAGCGACCATTTTCAGTACGAAAAAACAAGCAATTTTCATCGTAAATCAAGCAAATTTACCTCAAAATCAAGCAATTTTACCAGTTTTTTTTTAAACGTGCCAACATCGAAAATCAAGCAATTTATCAGTTTTTCTAGAAACACTAATTTTGCAAACGAGCAATAAAAAATCAAGTGAGTTTAAGAGAAAAACAAGCAAAATAAGTTAAAAATTAAAAATGAAAAGATACAAATTAACAGCATTTAAATATTTTAACGGAATTCAATATCACGTACAGATTTTCTTTTTTTTTCCATTTTTTTAAACCTCGATACTCTATCCAACTTTTTTCTCGTTTATTAACTTTTTTTAAGTCATCTACAACTAAAATCTTTTCCTATCAGTCTGGTAAAGTGGTTTTATACTTACCATCTAGAATGCAAGTAATTTTTTTTTTAACTAAACTTAGATTCTTGAATTTGAAAATCTGTAGCTTCCTACCATTTATCAATACCGAGAACGTGTAGTTTTGTGAATTCAAACGCATTGTTTAACTTTCTGAGCAGTGATTATATTTATGTTTTATTTATATAGAAAAAAAATTATACAAAGAAAAGAAAAAACAAAAATGTTTGTTTAATATTTTAAATTTTAAAAAAAGGTTCTCTTAATAGTTTTAATGATTTAGTCTCACTTCACACTTTACATGTTTTTGCTGGATAATTGTCGTGTTGGGTTTCATTAAAAACATCTAGTGCCGTATTGCGTAATTTAGAAGTTTATAATTTTGTACTTATAAATTAAGAATATAAGCGACACCCTCTAACGAAATGGAAAATACTACAATTTGTAAAAAGTGTAATGAATTATTAAATAAAGAAAGTTTTTACTTTACTCAAAACACAAAAGATAAGCTTTATAACATATGTAAAAATGTTGCATTGAAAAAGGTATAAATCATTATAAATTAAATAAAGAGAAGATATTATGTGAATGTGGAAAATATATTTATAGTGTATCTCTCGAAAAGCACAAAAATTCAAAATTACACAATACGGTACTAGATGTTTTAAATGAAACCCAAAATGACAATTATCCAAGAAAAACATGTAAAGTGTGTAATAAGACTAAATCATTAAAACTATTTTATCAGCATAAAAATATTAAGGACAAAAACATAAAATGTAAAACTTGTTATAATGAATATATGAAAAAATATAATCATACTGAGAAGTTAAATGATTAATAAATGTTGCTTTCAATATTAACATTAAATAAAAATTTGTGTTATTTGATTTTTAAAAAAATCAAGGTACCAAATAGTCCATAAAAATTAAAACACATTTAAATTATTTTTCTATATAAATAGAACTATAAAAATGGAGGCTGCAAAACTAACAGCAAAATTAATAGCTGCGTTGAGTGGAGATAGATTGCGGGAGCTAAGACTTTTAGCTAAAGAACTTGGAATATAAATATAAACAGGCTAAGGAAAGATGATTTAATTAGAACTACTATACCATTTATTTTACCAATTATTATAGACAAGCAAAGAAGAAAAAATTTCGTTAATCTGACATTTTTCTAATGCCAATATCAATTTATTATATAAGAAAGATAGAAAGAAATTGAAAAAAAAAAATCCTTTCTCTAAAAATCTATTTGTACAGCCTAGAAATAAAAGTAAGCGGGTGACATAATGGATAACAAAGAATAATTTTACGCATTTACCTTTTAGCTGATCAATGAATTATACCCCAAAGATAGAAAAGAATTAAAATAAATATTTCCATTCGATAATAATTTATTTGTTAGCAAAAGAAGCAGACGAACCACTAAAAATTACATAGTTAACATAGCTTTTAAAGGTAGGATATCGACATATAACAATGAAAATTCCTCTAATTTAGTACAGCCTAATCACTTTTTAACTTCAGTAAAAGATAAGATTTTTGAGATAATACTCAGTAATCTTAGAATATTTAGGGAGTTAAAAACTAGCATTAAATTATATACCAATTGTCACAAGCAGGA
The DNA here is from genome assembly GCA_029891345.1 of Dryococelus australis. Taxonomy (NCBI): domain Eukaryota; kingdom Metazoa; phylum Arthropoda; class Insecta; order Phasmatodea; family Phasmatidae; genus Dryococelus; species Dryococelus australis. The sequence continues at coordinate 131,588,779 of CM056997.1, forward strand.
AAATAATCAAGTAGAATTATTTACATTTCAGTCATTGAATCATATAATATTAAACGCAGGAGAATTTATAAAGATTTATAAAATTATAAAACAGGAATTACTCACACAAATATCCGAATTTCAAAGAAGAGATTCAGGATGACCTTATATAGAGTAATTGGAATACAATTAGCTATAAATAAGTATGATCCATTAAATGGAGCATCATACACAGAATTTTCAGAAGAAATTAAGAATAAAAAAGCATGCATAAATGTAAAGAATAATGATCAAAAATGCTTTCTTTGGGCAATAAAATCGGCATTATTTCCTGTAGATAAAAAGATTCTCCAAAGAGTACCTAAATATAAAAATGTGGGCCCTAATAGTGACAAAGCATTAGATAAATATGAATATCCAATAAAAATTGACGATATGCCAAAAATAGGAAATCTAATTGGCACCTCTATAAATGTATGCACTTTTCATGACAGTTCTATATATATATATATATATATATATATATATATATATATATATATATATATATATATATATATATATATATATATTAAAGCCTACAAAAGTTAAAAAGGAAAAACATAAATTTACTTTATTTCAAAGATTATACAAATTCGCATTACTGTTGGATTACAGATTTATCGAGGTTGCTGTCAATGCAAAAATATAATCATAAATGTAAAAGTTATATATGCGACATGTGTCTTCAATGATTTACATCTCAAGAGAGATTAAATAAACATACGGAAGATGGTTCTAAAAACGAATCAGTAAATCAGTAAGAATCACTTTACCATTGAAAGATTTAAAAAAATAATAATAATAATAATAAAAAAAAACAATTTACAAACATTAAACATACAACGAAAGTTCCTTTTACAATATATACAGATTTTGAATCAATTCTAAAGAAAATATGAAATACTAAACCAAATCCGAAGGAAATAAACAAATTTGAATTAATCAAAAAATACCCAGTTTTAACAGAAGATGATATTGCTAATAGCTTTTATAAAGAAATACTTCAAGAAAGATATAATATTATTAATGAACAAATAAATATTATTGATTTAAAGTTGAATGATTAGTCTTACACAATGGGAAGTAGAATAAACTGGGGAAATATATTCACAAAGTGAACCAATGCATATACTAACAAAATAAGATAAAACATTATATAGGAAATCAAAAAGATGTACTGTATACGAATGCGAATATACGGAGGAGAATAAAAAAACTACACCACCACGATCATATAACTGGAAAGTTCATTGATCCAGTATGTAATAATTGAAATCTACAACTAAAATTACCAAATTTTTTACCAATTAATTTTCAAAATTTAGATGGTATGGTGCTCATTTATTCATTAAAGAGTTAGGATATGATGATAAAAACATAGATTTAAATGCAAATAAAGAAGAAAAGTTTATAATTTTTTAGAAACAAACAGAAAATTTAAAGATGCTATTTATAGACACATTTAAATTTATGACTAGTAGTTTAGATACATTATCATCTAATTTAACTAAAGATCAAATGAAACATACCCAAAAACATTTTCCAAAAGATCAAGTGGATTTAGTAATTAGAAAAGGGGTTTAGCCATACGATTATATGGACAGTTGGAAGAAATTTGAAGAAACAGAACTTCCCACAAAGAGTGAATTTTATAATAAACTAAGCGAATCTGATATAACTGACGAAGAATATAATCATTCAAAACTTGTATGGACTCAATTTAATATAAAAAACCTTGGGGAATACCACCCCTTATATTTAAAAGGTGATGTGTTACTATTAGCAGATATATTTGAAAAATTTAGAAATACGTATAAATGCATATGATTTAGATCTCTCGTGGTATTTTGCAGCACCAGGATTATCTTAGGGTACAATGTTAAAAATGACTAAACAACCATTAGATCGTTATGAGCAGTATGTGCATGTAAATAATTTTGATCACTGTAATGTAAGAAATATTTATGTTAAGAATGGGAAATACAAAATTTTTCCAAAATTAAATTGGAATCTAGATATTGAAAAGGGTGTTTGTGATAAAATGTTTCTTGCTTATAATGATTTTAGAAATAAAAAAAATACCAGATATAATATATAGAAATAATGAACTTTATTACAAGCCGACTCTAGACTTTGATGGTGGTGTCAATTATTATTCATTTTGGGGTCGAAGATCTTTATATCTTATTGATCGTTTATACAGAAAAACTACTGTAGTTAAAGATAAAACAAACATTAGAATTTACGTTGGATTTTAATAAAAAAGTTGAAGCAAAAACAGTGTGCGATGTGTTAATTAGTAAAATAAATCTAACTTACGATTATTTGAATGAAAGAATTACTGCAGGTATATACATTTTTAATATTATTAAATGGAGGATGTAAACGATTATACAGAAAAAATAAATTGTTTCGATATTTTAATACAATTTTTGAGATGTATTGTTAAGTTGTTCGATCGAATAAAAAATATCCTTGTTAAACCTGGATGAGATTTTTTCTTCTTTTAATAAATTTTTCTTTTGTAAATAAAAATGCCTGCGTTACCTTGCAGTATGACAAAGCTTTTTAAAGATGGCTGTAAATCAACTACGCTTTCCTATCAATTAGATCATGCTTCTGACGAACTCAGAGAATTAGTTTACATATTTCATCGAAATCTACAAAGTTCACAATTAACACTCTTCGAAAACATTAACGATAGATATGTACTTCATGAAATAGGGCAAAATTAGCGTATCTAGAAAAACTTATAAATTGCTTGATTTTGAGGTAAAATTGCTTGATTTTCGATGAAAATTGCTTGTTTTTTCGAACTGAAAATTGTCGCTTCTAGAAACACGAAAAAGCCGCTCGAAAAACGAGAAATTCGCCTGATTTTAGTTCAAATTTGCTTGAATTTGATAGTTTTTTTTTCTATTGAATACCAGATTTTCAGTTCTTTAATTTTTTTGTACCCTTGTTAAAATTAATCGGAAATAGTTATGTTACTTTTTTCTTGCACTCCTGGAGTAAATTGTCGGAAAATATGTGCTGCGCTAGAATACCCATTTATCATCTACTAGAGCACAATTCAAAATATTCTAATTTCCAATACCATTAATGTATACGACCGTCCTCAGTGTAGGAAATTATTTACGATTATGCTTCATTTTATATCAAACAATTTTGTATCCCGTCATACCGAGGCATACTAAATCGTATTCACTAACAGAGTCGTTGCATATTCATACAAATTCGACTGAATAAGGCAGAGTTTTACCAATTTTGCAAAATATTTTACCATGGTAAAGTTAGAAAGTATTTTATTCCAACGATTTAAGGTTCAGCAACCCGTAAAACCTATAGCTCATATAATTACACCTTATTCGGGCTACTTCAAAATCACTACAGGCGTTTTGGAAATATTAAACTGGTTTCTCTTCCTACAGTCGTAACAACCGCTGTTACCGCCAGTTATGTACATGAACCCCATTCGCACTGGAAACCCAATTATTTTTATTGCATTAACTGGAAAACTGTTAAACTCAACAAACAACTTTCCACAGACTCTACATCTGAATCAGTGAGGATTTCACTGTTCCGATCAGTCAACAGTACTGGACTGATTCAACAGTCACTTCAGTGAATTTCACTGACGAATCAGAAAAAAAATTCCACATTTCCTTCACGTATCATTTCAGTGGCATTTTCCACTGATTTATATGTCAAATGTTTCACTGTTCTTCAGTAGCTTGTTTCTGACTGATGGACCAGTTAAACAGCGTGTAAAGATCACCTCCAAACAACGTCTACAAATGACCGTTAAACAAAGTGTATCAAGTAAAATTGCAACGAATAAACTAATAAAACCAATAAAAATACTTTCTAAAATGTGTTTCGTCTTTCAAAGCACTATTTTACGAGGTAATATGAACATTCAGCCTTCAATTCGTTTTTACGTATTTCATTCCCTTTTTCATGCAATCATCACAGCGCTCTGTTTGAAGATTTAAATTGCATATGATGTGGTGAAGAGAGTGCACTCCTGCGTACTATTCATTTTAATATTCCTAATGGTACCGATTAAATAAAAAACGATAAGTAATGCCATACAATTTAAATCTACACAATTTCGATGATAACTATAAAACACATATTTTCCTCTTATTTATTCAACTTGGCTTGTTAGCACAGACGGTGAGGTAACGGTTTAAAATTGAAGAGGATAGGGTGTGCGAGTTCAATCCCGGCAAGTTAAGAAATTCTTTTTTAATTTCTTAAATTACGGTAAATAGCGTAATAGTCTAGAAATAGTAAACTAGCGCAAATACGTTTATTTCACGTAATAATTTGGCTACATTCCATAAAAGCAATATTTAATTAGCCACTGCAGTCGGCCGTCACTTATACATTCAGTGAAATTTTTTCATCGGGACAGTCAGTGGTTTTCCACTGGTTCTAAGTGGAACCATTTTCACTGATTCGAGTAGTTGAATTCCACTACGAATCTGTGGTTTTCCAATTATTCGAATTTAGAGTGTAGGTACTACAAAATGGGTCTATCACTCAAGAAATACTCAGATATTTCAATAGTTTTCTTTAACTATATTAGCGTACTGAAATTCAGTTTGCGCGAACAAAAAGTAGTGTAGGCTACGTCTTCTTGAAACCCGTAAGTCGTTAACAATACCTTTAAATACTAGCGAAAAAATGCGAGTACATTAATGGTTATGTTCACGAAAAAATTGTCAACGTTTTTAAGGGACTATTTAAAATTAATAAAAACATCAGCACGCAATGATAGGTGGATTTTGTATTATTTAATATTTCCGATAGAGCAGTATCTTCAGGGGCCACGGTGGCTGAGCGGTTAGCCTGCGCGTCTCTCACCGAGGCGATCCGCGGCTGGGTCACTCCGGATTTTCGCATGTGGGAATCGTGCCGGACGATGCCGTTGGTCAGCGGGTTTTCTCGGGGATCTCCCGTTTCTTCCACCCTTTCATTTCGGCGTTGCTCCATACTCACCTCAATCGGCTCTCAAAACCTCGATTTTGTTAGTCGTCCAAATCTCCACCCACTACAGTGTTTTCCTTTATTATTCTATTACCGAGTAATCAATAACAATACAGAAAATTTCAGGCGAAATTTTTCAAGCACGGCAGAGCTATTCAATTAAAACTCGTGTCATGCTTACAGAGAAAAAATACACCACACACTTTGATGCAATAATAACGGGAAGTCAGCTCAGTAAACAAATATGAAGGGAGACTCGGGCGATAAAAGTTAAATACAACTAGACATCCGGCAGTTCCTGTAAACTGTGCTCACACAATCTCTGCACGATACAAAAACACTCAGTCATTATAGCTCCCCACCCCCCACCACCCAATTTTTCCCTCTCCAGCTCTCTCTCACTCTCTCTCTCTCCCCCAGCTCTATCTATATATATATCTCTCCCCACAGCTCTATCTTACTCACTCGCCGAGAGGGAACATGAATCACCGTGTATGGATGTGCGCGCCTCGCAATATTGGGTGAGGAGATGCCGACGGACGGCCCCCACCTTACATTTTCATTACGACGTCGGAAACACGATTCGGGAGGGGGAGTTATTTATTTAGTGGCGGCGAGTCTCCGCGGGGGCAGAGCTCGTTTGTCTTGCAGGACGCTTACACGGCAGGCGCCTCTGCGAGCAGGAATACCAGCGCCACATCGCCGCGCCGCCTCGCGCCGAGCTACAGCAGAACCGAGAAGGGCCCTTCTGTCTGGGGAACTGGCGCTAACATAAAAAAAAATACAGTAGCTTCGAAAATAAAACAGAACTACACGTATTTCTGACAACTAGGCCGTTCCCATCGCTCCCTTACATGAACAAGTAACTCGTCTGAACAACTAGAGCAGATTAAATGTGACTACGTAAAAGATAAAGGGCGAAGTTTGTTCTCCAAACAATATGCATACCCGATAAACGAAAAACAATATAAAACTAACTTCCAATACCATGAAAAATCTAGTCTTGTTTGTGAAAACGAATTACAACAATTCTGTTTCTTAGGCTATAGAGTAACGTGTTACTTAATTTAATCAGTAATAGCATTGCTTGGACGTTGCCACGACAATTGTTCATTCTGTATTTCAAGCTCATTATGTCTATAAAAACAATAATTTAAACAAATTTTGGCAATTTTATAGTTACTTATTTCTTACTATGGATGCTCAAGTGGTGTATTAACTGACGATTCTCTTTCCAGGCTGCGCTATAAAACATAAAATAAAGTTAAAAAAAAAAATTTGCACATGGTTTCCAAAGAATAATTTTACAGTGTGCCCGGGGCTTACAATATATGAGAAAAATTGCAGTAGTTTTTTTTTTTCTTTTTTCTTCTTCTTCTTCTTCTGTGCACGAGGAAATAGAAACCAACAAATGTTTCCATTTCTTCGCACTTCTCAGCACATTTCACATTTATCAATGCAATGTATGACTGGCCTTACCGCTTCCCAATTAATGGAACCAATCCTGGACATCTGGTCGACGGTTCGTACCAATAACTCAGGAATGTTGATGAATAAGTATTCTTCCTTTATAAAAAAAAGAAAAGATCCTATCAAAGCGAAAAAGAAACCTTTCCTTCTGTGGCAAAAATATTCAATTACAGCTCCAGCCGAGTCTAAACACCAGAAGACTCCACTCCAATTAATCATAAAATAGAGCGCTAATTAGCATTTTATTTAAGTACACGGCACATCAGTAAATGAATCGTTGTTTCTTTGAAACGATACCCTCGGACAATTCAGTGTAGCCATAAGGAAAGCTACAAGGCAAACATTGAATGATTCATTAGCTCACAAAATAAAAATCAAAACCTTTTAGAAAAACATTTTTAAGGGCATTCTACTATAATAATAAGCTTGCAAATGCAGCCTGAGGGAGAAGAAAATGTATACCTCTGACCTAGTCCAATGGATGAAAATGCAGTTGTTAGTTTATAAAATTGTGTTTCAAGAGGAGACAAAAATACACAGAGTTAATTCTTATCACATCACATGCACAGAATAGTATGAATATTCCATGCACAGAATATTATGAATACTCCCACAGATCCACGATTTTCTGACACATGACTTTTTAAAAATCATCAAAACCACTGTAATTTTACATTCACCATTCCATACACAATAAGACTAAGTGCAATCCTTAAACGTCGGTTATTAATAATTAAGGTAAATTTAAAACCACAAATCTTGCACTCAACATTTAATTGCTAATTATCGTTAATAAACTTGCGGATTTTTCTGTATAATTGAAGATGAAAATATATAATCACGTGATATACAAGGCGACGTCTTTTCAAAAATGTGTCACCAATTAACAAAGGAAATTTTCGTGAATTGAAAGTACTGGAAAGAAAATTAGAAAAGCCTTAAAAAGGCCATTCCTACTTAGAAGTCGAAAAAAAATGAGTGTAAATAAATACAGAGCGAACAGCAAATTGGGACTGAATGTCGTTCTTTTGAAGCTACGGAACGAAAAGCAACAAACCAGGGTGATGCGAAATACCAGGAAACAAACAGAAATGCGAGTAAACTCAGTAATAATAATAATAATAATAAAAAAGGAAACATGCAATCTGGGAGCTTCTTGGGAAATGATATTTTCCAAGAACGCAAAAAACGAAAGCAATCAATAAGGCATTATAAAAAAAAAAACCTACGGTGGCAAGAACTGCGAGTGAGAAGTAGGGATAATTATCATGAAGAGAGCATTTCCTCTGAGTACTGTAGTTCACTGCGTTGAAAGGAAGCAAGTGGCAGTGATTTAGAAACCACTGCGCACTCAGGGAGAGAAGGAGAGAAAGAGAGAGAGAAAGACAGAGAGAGATATGAGAAGCGGAAAACGGAATTGTTTCTTCCCAGTCATCGCCAGCGACAAAATTTAATCACGAGATTTGTCGATGCTCCGACGTACCGGTACGTAAAGATTTTCATTCAAGGCGTGGAAAATAAGTTATTGCGAGCAATGGATACGCCCGCGAAAAAGGTGTGAAGACAACGTAGGAACCCTTTTACCAGGACGTAATTTTTAGATGTTCGAGGCATGCGAATCACTAAATCCGAATCATTAATTTCAATCGTCAAGACTATTTCACTGAATATTTAGATAATGAATTCTGATCTAATGAGGTTTTACTGCCAGGCCAGTGCAATTCACTAGGAATCAGTATAAACCACTGTTAATTTAGTGAATACCAACAAAAAATTATCAGTAGGAATTTAAGATTCACTGCTACATTTCCACCTCATGTCACCCCAAACAGCGTCGAAGACCTCGGGCAAATCGCGCACTCACCCACGTGTTCACTGCAAGCCTACCGCGCCACACGCCGCCCAGTGTCGGAAGTTCCGAAAGGACTTCCGATACTCAACGAATTTGTTTGAATGACACTAGCCAACGGCATCCCTGACACCGTATCCGTTGCACGACTGCAGGCTGGCGACTCCTTCCTTCACAGCGTCAATTACTGCAACGAAGAAATTTTCCGTCGAAACGTGGTTTTAGGTAAGTTACATTTCTTGTCGTATTGTGAAAGCGCTTCGTACGTAAATTCAGGCGGGACAAGTTAATTGAAGTGCACAGGTTTCTCGAAACTAATAGAGAAAAAAAAAAAAAAAACGGCAAAGGTGGAGGGCTGTGTTTCTCGCAGCTTTATGAGCAGACACTTAATCGGACTCATGTAGGCTATTTCATGAGGAATTGTTTCACTATGTTAATTTGTATATTTTATCGCGGAGTAAAATACTGTGTTATACGAAATAACAGGCGCAGAAAAACCTGTTTAGACAGAAGTGTGTACAATAGTATTCTTGAACATTGCTGGTTCCTAAGATAACGTAACATTCTTTCTACTGGCACCAATAATATGAACGACCAAGATACAGTAAAAATATGCTATAAGGACCGTTTATGGAAAAGTACTAAAACAATCACACGTTGACCAGGAACGTTAATTCCCACAACTGCGTATAAGGCAACCTACACGCTGAGAAAAAAATTGGGTTCGACTGTGTGTAGCGTGAATACGCCTGCGTTGACGCACTCGGACGCCTTGACGCCGGACGCCATTTCACCACCCTCAAAATTTAATGCCTGAGACTGCAATAATATATATTTATTAGTGGTTAACGTCTGTTGGAAGGGCCTAAAGAGTGCTCACTTTACCGTGAACAGCCTATATCAAGTGATCAGCTCTGCAGCAATATTAATGTTATATATGGTGGAAGAATAGACACACGATGTATATGGAAGCAGATCATAAGTAAGGCTTTCAGAAGAGCTCCTTTGACCGTGAACAGTCTATAGTTACACGAGCCTGTAAGGGTCAAAATGAAAACGGTTGTTCAGGGAACTGCGCCGATGGTTGTTGGAAGTTGGAGTACCGTCTTTCAGGGAAAGTGACAAGCGGAACTGGGTTGGAAGAGGGAGCCCGTGATTCGCAATGAACAAACACACGAGAGGAATATGATGGACGGTTCATTTCCGGCCGAGGCGGATTTGTATTCAGCTGTAGGAGCCAGCCAGGAGACCACGAATGTGAGGGGACGGACGAGGAATCAATACGGCAATTTGCGAGCGGGGAAACAACAGTGGGAAAACTGCGGCGGACTATACACATCGGGGGGAAAAAAGGTAAAAAGTGGTTGGGAAGAGCGGAGGCATATACAAGAGCGCTGTGAGACCGCCAATCCAAAAGCACTCCCTACCCATCACGGCTGTACCTCTAGGCAATCAGTTTCCATCTCTTGCATTTTATTTCTTTCAAAGCTAAGGCTGTCTTCCAGAGCGAAAAGCGTCCTAACTGTATGAGTGTACGCAGCTGGCCTGCAATGGGAAGCTCACAACTTTTCTAGCTGAAGTGAGAGTGCGTGGGAAATGTACAGAATGCGTTACACAACTCCCGCTAGTGACTGATTCGGGACGACAAATACTTGGCAGCGTATTGAAAATAAAAAAAGGATTTAACATTTGAGAGAGCAAGACTGAAGTCGATAATATCAAGAATAAGATCTTGACGATGGAACATATCTTTCAAAATGAGCCTGGCAATTAATGCGACCAAACATTACAATTTAAATGTTCTTGAATTGTGAATTTCGTGCTGAATCAACATATAAAAGCGTAAACCACTCAATACGTTGACCCAAAATAAAGCTGAAAAAAGTATTTTAAATTAAAGAACAATAAAAACAGGTCCTACAAAAGATAATATTCAAATCAGGTGCCCAAATAAAATCCCGATAAAAAGAAAGGGGTGGGGGTAAAACAATGCCGTTTAAATCATGTGGAATCTTGCATTCTGTCCACACACAGATAATTTGAAGTACACTTTCGACACAGCTAGCACAACCACAGTCCTCGTAAGTCCCGAATAGGCCCGATAAAGGACGTAAATCACAGTACCACGAAACCGACAACCTAGTTATAGAATGAATGTTACCGTACGAAATAAATTACCGCACTTCTTCCCAAGTTTAGAGTAGCCTTAAAATATAATTTAGTTTAGAATAGAATGTCATTGAGAGTTTATGAGTAGTTTCGTTCACAATGTTTGAATAAATAATTTATCTCCAAAATTTTCAAACAAGTATCCCGTCCCTAAACATTATAAATACACTTACGTTAATTTGACAAGACCTCGATGCGAATTACATAGCTCATAGTCCAACTGCAGAAATTTTACACAAGAGTCCCTACAAATAATTTGTGTGTATGCATACATGTAATCTATATACTTAATGAGTTCACTTTAAATAGGTATAACTACGGCTTTCACGTAACGCACAAGCAATGGGAATGCAAGTACAGATGATTCTCGATTAACAAGACACTTTTGAAAAATACCTTTACAAAAATCTCAGCTCGTCAATGTATACATTTAAAAGGAAAAATTGGCTGAAAAAGAGTAGAGAGGTTTGATCGGCACTTAACAGTAAGAATTTGAGCGAACATTGACTAAGATCAAAAGGAATATTACAGGCAAGTTAAATTAATCATGACATAAATCTCAATAAAAGTGAATTATCACTTTGCTGTGCTCTGAGGTTGGCTTTGTTATTCACATATTAACATAAGAACTGACTTCATAGTAACATATTATTATACCTGGAAATGTGACGAAATCACCTGATCAATACATGAATAACAACCACTACGTCAAATACAATGTTAACTGTTAAATGTGGAATGATAATATATCAAGCAGGGCATTTATTTGTGAGTGGACATACTATGGGTCCAATGATCTGACTTGTCGGTCACTGAGCCGACTGTCAGTCCACTCGGCCGACCATGGTTCCACTCAACCGATCATGGATCCACTCAGCCGATCATGGATCCCAAGGAACTGTATGAGTATTCTTCTGAAATTACAATGGATCATTTGATTATGGCTGAATATCTCAACAGCGGAGACATTAGAAACGGAACAATATACTCGAAAAATCAGTAGCGAACAATGCCTCTGTCAGGGAGCCACCCGGGCACTCGCCTGGAAAGATTTCGGCCGGATAAGGAATCAGAGCAAGTCAAGTGTGCCATCACTACTCTGTAGAACGAGAGCAGGAAATCACGGGAGTAGTTACGTCTGGCATGCTAACCGAGGCATGGCACGGCACGCAGGGTTCCTCGGCACGAGAGAGAGGTGTGTTGGAGGGTGGAGGAGATGTTCCACTTCGCCTCTCGAGCACCGTGCAAAATATTTTAGGAAGTCAGCAGGGCGGAAGAACGACGCAGACTGCCCTACCAACCCCCGGTCACAGGATGACAGCAGCCGGAAAGGGGTGTAAGGGGGAAGGGGGTTGAGTGTCACGTGTTGGGTGGGGGAGGGTGCAGTTAGAGCCCGGAATAAATCCCCTTTGTAGTAGGAAGTGAAGACGGAAACGCAAGCGCTAGGCGAGATTTCCTTTGACGTCAGGAGGTAGAAGGGGAAGGGAGATGGTGGAGGAGAAAAAAATAGGGGGGGGGTGCGATAAAGGCGCTGATGACGAGCCTGATGGCGGGGGCGCGATTATTCGATTGCAGCCGCCGGCGTAATGGAGTTACCGCAGTCGGCGCGGACTGATGAAAGGCGGGAGGAGGCGCCAACAATCACGTTACTGCGCGCGCTGGCTTGCTTGTACACCCGTCTTCCAACTCCCCTCCCCCCCCCCCTTTTCAACCCCACCCACACACACACACACACGTGTTAGGTACTGAAGCAAAGTGCGCCGCAACGTGTTCCGGTCAACGTACAACGATCAAGGGATTCTAGCAATTGTGCCGTAAAGGCAAGAGCTCTGTCCACACGACTCATTTAAGGCATGATAAACAAGGTATTTCAACGCACAAGCACTTTGGGCCAACAATAGCATAGCAACCACTCTGACCCAGTAGATAAGAGAAACTGAGGTTGGTACAAATTACACTGTTTGTTATTTACCGTTTGGTAATTACCACTGAAAATAGTAACACTCATACTCTGCCACAGTGAGTCAGCAGCACACATATTCCGAAACTGAACATAAGCCGTGAAACCAACGATTAATTTCACGAAGAAAATGTAACATAAATTCACACTTGATGACAAACGTTTCCTAAATGTTACCCGGCAAAAATAATGTATTATTGTAGTAAAATTATTAAACTTCATACATACTAATATAGTTCTGAATTTTAAAAGCAATCTAAGCAGTTTTTGGCAGTTTTCTCTGTGAACTCACTGAACTCATTCACGCAGTCTTCTTGAAAGTTAAGTCATATCTGCCCAAAGCCACATTATGAAATGACATCGACGTGGTAAAGATGAATTTGAACCACATGTTGAAATGTCTAATTAATTAGATTTCCCATAACATTTAATTTTTACTGGCAGCATAGGTTTCTATTAAAACTCTAGTGCTCGCAAAGAAAATGTGATATGCAATAATAATACTAATAATAATAAATAATGCTGTTAACGTAGCGACACAGAATTAAGGGACTGCCACAGGGGGGAATGCAAAACAGAATCGAGCGCGTGGGACTGCGGTTGGCAGGATGGAAAAAAGGTGAAGACACAATGTGCGGAACCTGGAAGACGGTGGCCCAAAATAGAGAGGGGGGGGGGTGAGAGGAGTGTTTGGCGAAGGAGACAGGACGACAGGACGAGCCACAATGGCCGCTGGTAACAAGCGCCTCCGGGCAGGATGTGTGCCTGTTACTTGCGCTCCACCGACCTCGGATCCTGCCCGCCTTCCTTCTTCCTCTTTGCCAGGCTGCCTGCCTTTTGCAACGCCATCGACAAACCCCCACCTCTCGGACGAACTTGCTCGCAATTTGCTCCCCCCAGCCTCGCGGCACAATAACCCTGCCTATCGGAGTTTCATTTCGACATCTCCGGCTAAACACACAATGCCGCCCGCCGAGCGCCAGCCGATCATCCCCGAGCGGATGCTGCTAGTTTCTGCCCCACCTTCCTCCTCGCTCACAGCACCAGCAACATCCTATCGAACCTTCACGTGTGTAATTTCCTCTCTGCTCTTTGAATATTAGTTTTACAGACATCTGAATTGTTCAAACGTTCCTTTTCTAAAACTGAAGTATTTAACATGCCTGCCTAATGTGAGTGAGTTAAGATATTTGGCCAGCTCTTAACAGCAAGTTCTTGAGAGCCGATGAGGGTGGTAGAGGTAAGTATGGAGCAGCGCTGGAATGAAAGGGCGGGGGGAACGGGGGACACCCGAGAAAACACGCCTACCAGCGGCATCGTCCGGCACGATTCCCACATGCGAAAATCCGGGAGATTGAACCCGTTTCGCATAGATGGGTGGCGAGCCGACTAACCGCTCAACCACCGCGGCCCCACTGTTTCCTAACTAGGACCGGCGGAGCGGAAGGATACATATGTTAAATATTTTATGCGTATCTCGGTCATCTTTCACAATATCGGCTTCATTGCCTTCATTTCTGCACACTTTCAGTGAAACGTCTTATATATATATATATATATATATATATAAGACGTTTGATGAAACCGTGTGTTTATATAATATATATAATATATATATATATATATATATATATATATATATAACACACGGTTTCATCTAGCAGTGCCAGATCTGTTAAGGCAGTCATAGGAATCAAACGAGCGCGTTTTAATGGCAAAGTTTTTGTACGTCATCGACCAAGGTTTTAAGAATTAACTATCGGAGAGGCCACAGCGGTGTAGTGGTTAGACTAAGCGAACCGAGTTCGATTCCCGGCGGAGTCACTCCCGGATTATCGCATGTGGGAATCGTGCCGGACGATGCCGCTCGTCGGCGGGTTTTTTCCAAAGCTCTCCCGTTTTCCCCACCCTTGCATTCCAGCGCTGCTCCATACTCAACTCGCTTCACCATTATTGGCTCTCAAGACCTCAATGCTAAGAGCTGCCCAAATCTCTTCACTCGCTCAATACAGATAAAAATTAATAATTAAAAAAACTAACAACTAACACATTTTTACAAACAACTGTCCTGCCATTAAAATGACATACTTAGTTTCGATTAATAAAATTTTTTGAGCGTTACAAGTATGTAGCCTGCAAGTTAACAGATGTAAACTATGCGTGTCAACATTTAAAGGGTGTTGGACACTAAAAAAATGTTATTTTATAATTGTACCAAACCTTGTTCACCTTGTACGCATTGTATGTGATGACATTTTCCCGGAATAACGAAATTTTACACATTTTATTTTTCTAATAGTTTGATGTAAAATCCAAAATTCTTCTGTTTCGTTGCAAATAAACAAATACTAACTAAGTTGTAGGGTTGGAAAAATTTACAAAGTAAACGAATCCTATGGGTTACCGCGTGATACGTATGTACTGTAAAACACCAAATAACAAACTACACAAATGAAATAAATGTTATATTTTTGCATTTCTAAACGGTTTTTTTTATTGTATGAACTGTTATTTAGTGATTACATATATGTGAAGCAGTAGCCCACGGCATTAGTTTATGTCGTACATTTCTTCATCTGCACAACTCAGTATCTGTTATAATGGTTGCAACAAAACAGAAGAATTTTCTGTTTGACATCAAATTTATCAAAAAATAATATAAAGTGTGAAATTTTTTTATTCGAGGAAATTGTCATCACACTAAATGCGTACAAGGTGAACAATGTTGGCTACAATTATAAAATAATTAATTTTGTGGGGTCCAACACCGTTAAAGAACCACATTCGTACGCTATCGCGCAAGCTCACACAAAGATAACTTTATTTCAAGTGGTTTGCTACCAAGTCATTTCTCACCCACGTCTTAGAGGTCAAGTGAATATTACCTTCGTGACGGAGCGGTTTATGAGTACATCTTCATATATATTTTTGGAAAGAAATACAAAAAGTAATTTGTGTACAAGCGAACGTATCTTTTCTCACAGTAGCACCAGACGCCATCGCATAGCTATCAACAGTGTACTGACCTGCTGTATAACCTTCAACAAGTTCTCAACAGCGAAGGATATGTGACCTCGATCTTAGGTTAAATTCGGTCGATGATTGGTTCAATCTAATTAAACACTACACAATTTTCCACTCGGAATCACACAACAAACTTACCTCTGCATTGAGAGTAATATGCACTTGTCGCTGTACTTATGACCAAGACCACATTCATTTCAAAGAATGTCAGCATCAGATGAACTCGAAAGTGTATTGTGTCTCGCAAAGACATGTTTTTTTTCTTGTTTTCCTTCGAGGACCCACTAGGTCGTCTACAACGACATGGTGTTAACACAACGAGTCCCAGGAAAAAATTAAATTCACACAGTACAATGGCAGTGTCATTACGACAAAGTAACGTCAAAACGTAACGGTAACGAAGGGTGGCGTAAGACGGCCATATTTATTTAACTTATTAAGAATTCTTGAGTGTGCCATTGAAGTTGCGAAACGTCAAAGTTGTCAAATCAAGTCTGCACATATGAAAAAAACAAATGGCGCAAATGACTCTTAGATGTAGAAGTGAAAATGTTTAATTTTATATACAAGTTTTTTGTTTACCACACTAAGTTATTCCGGCGTAATGCATAACCATACTACTGCAAATGCTCTGCAAAATACATTACAATGGAAAATCACTAAAACGAAAAAACCATGTAATAATTATCAAGGTACACAATATTTGTCATGGGTCCCAATTATTTCCTATTTAAGCACACGATTCTACGTAAGTTCTTTAAAGGTGCCGGTCACGAAAAATGTCATTATTTTGAATTTTTCCAATTTGAATACATTACCTGTAGGTGATAGCATAAAAAATGTTTATGCCGCATGAGTTAAAATTCACGCTGAAATAAGATACCACGAGTTACTTCAAGAAATATTTGAAAACACGCTACTAAATGTTTTCACAGTTTTTAAAATTTGCTCAAAATAAGGAAATGTATGCATATGTTTGATTTTTAGCAGTCTATGAGTATTTGTAAAATAGAGTTTTTTTAAACATACCTTGAAATGAATAAAGACATCAGTGTTCTGGCAACTATGTTATATTTTTATTAAATGTTTTCGTTATTTTATTGGTGCGTTAAATAAACTAAAATTTGGATTTTGACATGCCATAATGCAAAAACTATGAGATGTAAATTTTTTTTCTGCGAGGGAAGATTATTTACATGTAATGTCTGCAGGCTGAACGGTGTTTCGTACATGTAATGTATGCAGGCTGAACGGTGTTTCGTACATGTACAAAATAATGGATTTCTTCCGGTACAATTTAACTATTTTCAATACATAGTTTTGCTGACATGCAAGTACTAAACGGAGGCAGAAGGTAACTAAGCAGATCAAATAACAGCATGAACCAATTTTCACAAGAACTGAGAATCAAGATAGCCAACATACGGATGTACAAATTTCCATAGTTGCAAATATAATTTCCTATTTATGTACTCTAACTTGGTCAAATCCGTTAATGTTTACGATAACGCCAATTGTAGAGAGTCAACAACAGTTTCGCAACGTGTGTGCTGCGTACGTTATTTTAAGAAGAAATCAATTGTAGACGGGACGTCTCTAACATCTCACTGGTGATCCCTGCTTTGCCCCAGATCCCGACGAGAGGGTATTGTCAACGCGTGTATCCTCATGTGCGGGGTATAACGGGCATCTCCATGGCCTAGGGGTTTTCTCGGGGTAATCCAACTTCCTCCTCTTCATTCCGTCGCTGATACAACCCGACGTCACTTCACCTCGCCCATTCTTCGCGTCGCTCGGGACGGCAGTTGGTCGTTCCTCTCTGGAGGAGAAGCACATTATTCTGGCTATCGCCTGCAGGTTGGCTCAGAATGCTCATTCTCCTGTGCCAGATCTTTCACGGTATAACAGGAGCAAGTCAGATATTTTGTGGCTCGTCCATAATTGTTCGACATACCTTTCTATCAAGAGATTGTAGTACTCTACCAGAGAGTTTGATCGGCCACCGTTGAATTCGATCTGGTACAGACCTTACGCTGTTCGCAGTTTATTTCAGCACTTTTGAAAGCCCTGCCTCGCATATATTGTTCTGCTCATTTGGTATCCTTACTCAATGTGTAAGATTGTTGGGAACCTAAACGCGTTACTAATATGTAATGAGCGTGAAGCGGAAAATCGCATACTTTATTGGCCATGAAATGAAAAATTACACTCATAATACTTCGTCAAAACTTGGGGCCATTTTTTATAGGCCGTTCACGATAAAGTGAGCACTTTTGAGGCCCTGCTTACTTTTTTCTTTCCGCCAATTTAAATCCTTCCACCACTTGTCAATGTAAACCCTGCCATTTGAGTAATGAACACAATGTATACATTCACCATACCCAAAACCAAAAGTTAGAGGCCACAATGGAATGTATTTATTGGTTATTATGTCTGATTAAACAGCTTCCAAAAGTGCTCACTTTACACTGAACGACCCATAAATAATTGGCAGCTGAACTGGCAGCCTACATGCAGTGTGTCCGGTATAGTCCAGTCGCAGTTACTTCCACCTTTTCTGAAGCCCTGCTAAATTTATACTTCCAGGATATTCCTCCGCCCTTATACAAACAAAGGTTAACCAAACCAAGTCTAGGGATTTAACACCAAAGGGACAACGCACCGTATTCGTACCCGTCTAGTGTAATAATATTCTATATAAGAACTATTTCTTACTAGGTATTACCAACACACCTATCTTCTCCCTGTTATTATTTATAGTCATTATAAATGAAATTTTATAATTTATAGTTAAAATATACATTAAAATTCAGTTTAACCAAAAATAAGGCACTTTCATACTAACACGAGTATGAAACATTTATTTTACATGACGTATTAAGGAAACATCCGAAATGGTCATACAGGGGGTGATTTTTGAAAGGTTTGATTCAAAAGGTATGAAGAAACTGTGAATAGACTATAACGCTACAGCTGGCCACAACCAGACCGTCGTGGAAGAGAAAACAAAAAGCAGTTTTTTTACTTTTATTTCGCCATTCAGCCTGTCGTTCATGGCGAACACGGTATTATAGTGGTCTAATTGCAGTCAACTAGCAACACAGGGCGCAATTTAGATCAATACTGTCATTAGGGAGCTTATTTCTGAAACGTTTCTATACAGACATGCAGAGTAATGCACAAATGTGATGTTAGTGAAAGCTCCGAGCAGCTACACAGTATAAATGTCACTAATAGATTCTCTACGTAAACGCACGGGTATTTATCTCAGCTAGGGAACGAAAAGATGCAATCCCTATGCAACGAGACGGGATCACCAATACCTCTTTAAAGCGACTCAGAAATGTTAAAACGTGGACTTCCTTTCGGATTAATTGGTCAGTTCTAACTCCATGGAGACTTACGCCAGAAGAACCATCACCCGCACGGGGACATCTGGGACATCAACCATTTAAGATGTTAATAACTACTTTAGGACGAATATCCTCTAAATTACACCCTGTCTTGAAGATGGCTTTATTCTTTTAGCAAAGATTTTTCGGATAAGCAGTTTTTTTTTTCGTGCATAAATTTGAACATGATGTATTAAATGTTGTCTCATATGATAAAGCATTTGGTTGTTCAAAACGATGCACTTAAATTCTACAGTTTATTTGTTTCTATCACCACTTTTGAACTAATAATATACTCCCGAAGCAAAACCTTTTATGTGCTTTTCTGAAAGAAAAAAATTACTTTATCTAAACTGCTTACTTGAAACTCGACTTTTTATTCCCCTGACTTGTTTACTTTCACATCTCTGCGCGCTCTCTCAGATGAAAATGTTGAGGGGGTGGGGGGTGGGTTCCAGAGCGTAGCGGCATTACCGTTTATCAAACTTTCAAAGCGAAAACGTTTGACAACGTTGCGACTTGGCTTTGGACAGGTACCAGTGAGAGGGAGGTTCATTAAGGTGCCTCCACAGTTGCCATATTGGTCTCATCGTAAGCAGCGGTGCCTATGGAATATTGCAGTGTAAAACTTTTTCCAGAACAGAAACAAAAGTCGATAATTTGTTGTTTACGATATTCAATTTTTCTGAGTTTTAAACCATAATGACAATGCCGTATATTTCCTGAACATTTTGCTGTATAAAACTATATAGTCACCTCTTAAAATTTTTAGGAAACAGAAGACACGTGAAGCTTGTTTATGCTGTTTTAAATAGTTTTCGCAATGATTCCTAATGGCCAAATGTGACCTTGAAGGGTTTAGCAGTCTCTCTAGGGATTCACCTTAAGCACGTGTGCCACCATACAACGTACTGCATAGGCTGTTCACGGTAAAATGAGCACTTTTGAAAGCCCTGCTTGATATCTACTTGTATGCACATTGTGTATTCTTCCGCCTTATCTAGAATTGACATTACCGCGGACCTCATCACTTTATTCATGCGTTCGTCAAGCGAAACTGTAAAATTATTAGAAAAGTAACATTTTGGAAATCTGGTAATTTTTACACTTCCGGTGCATTAAAATAAACAGAAATGGAAATAAATAATAAAAGTTATCACAAGTGGTTACCAAATACTTTTTATTCGACGTTAAATATGGAACTACTTTCGATCCATCATTACTAGCTTTACTGGGCGCATGTCCCCCAGTGAGTCCGTTGAAATATATATACGCAGGCAGGGCAGTGATTTTTCTAAGGTTGATTTCAAAAGTGCTCACTTTATCGTAAACAGCCTTTACAAGTTACGGCGGAAGCTCACACAAGTCCTGCTGTATGAGCCTGCATTGAAGCAGGTATGAATTACCTGTCACACTATACTTGTTGCCACACAAGTAACGCAACTGCATTAGTTTTGATTTTACTTCTGCAATGGTGGTTATAGGACGAACTTCACTCACTCGTTAAGATCTGCAGTATCCGTTAAAGCAGAGGGCATGAGTGTTTTGTTGCGATGACGTAATTTCGCGTGTTAAATAAACACGAGTGGTTACCATAACGTACACATAATGCTGTTATATCAGCAAACCACATATTGGAGAATTTTTATTATTTACTCTACTCTTATTTAATGGTCTCAACGATGTTTCTCAAAACAAAATAAACGAAATTACAGCTATTGTCAATACCACACTCCACCGCTATCTTACTCATTTAGCTAGAATTTCAACCTCACGGGAAGCCTTCCACAAAAAACTGCACACAGCTGGTTACCAAAACATCCACGAAAACCCGCCTGTAGTAGGCTAAATATTCCACAGAACAATCCATACCAGTTTCCAAGGTAACTGCGATCGTTGCACACTAAGACATTCAGGGAACGACAGAAATGGACACATGCGAGGATTTAGTGTGGCTTTCAACACTACTAGCATGCTCTCCAAAAGAACACGGTAATACCTAGAAGCCGCGCAACTGTTTAGATGTGAACATTCTCGCATGAATTTTAAGATAAACAAACTGCACTGACAATTTCGCATCTTACGTAAAATACTGTCGTAATTATAATACAGTTTTCGGAAAATGCATGTGCATCGTAGTAAATTAGTAATTAAATAAGTCTAATTAAATCGCAATGTCTATTTTATATTAAACGTTTACTACTAAATGCGATGATACCTAATTTTTACACGGTTTTTTGTGAAGTAAGTCAATAAAAGATGTCAATAGTTACGACATTATTTCTCTGAGGGCGCAATTTAGTAAACAAACTTTAAATATGTAACGAGTTGAGCTTACCTTGCCTGGCACAGTAATTCAAGCAGTTAAAAATATATTCGGTTTGATCATTTTAGTAACTCCACTAGTTGTGCATATCATCTGGACAAAAAAAAATCTGTAGGTAAAATATTGTCTGTGAAGAAGCTTCTGACTGGCGCTACTTGCACTCACTTTTTTCCTTTCATCCGCTTATCTCATTTCCTCACGAAGGGAAGCGAGTGATTGAGTATAGAGATTTGGGTCGCTCTTAACAGCGAGGTCTTGAGAGCCGATACGAAGGGAAGTGAAATGTTCGTTTGGAATAATAGTCAATAGATATATTTTGTTTTAGCCTTAGGCGTTAACTTCCGGGTTCCCAGGAATACACACTTTGTGTTTAAAACTTACATGGCAATATATAATTTTAAAAGTGGTTAAAGGGTAAAAACTAATTCCCCAAAAGTGCTCACTTGCACGCGAACAGCCTTCATTTTGTTTGTACCTGACGAGAGAGCTGTATAATGAAAGCTAATAACACGCACTGAAATGTGTGATCGTGTGTGCCTGGAGTACATCGTTGTTATTAGCAACACTTTGTCACTGCGAGGCGCGACTGCGTTTTTCCCCAACAGAATGATGATGCGGCAGGTGTGCATCCATCAGCCGGCACAAAGGCCCGAGGAAGGAGCAGCGACACGCGGATACACGGATGTTCTGGCCGCGATATCCCCCGCCGACCGACACAACAGGCGCAGACAGGGATGCGTGAATTGTGTCGCGAAGGCGCCTTTTGTGAGGGCGGGCCGGAGCATTGTCGCCCTCGACAACGGCGAGACCAGCAAAACAATTGCCTCGGTGCGGAGCGCGGTATTGTGCACTGCCCGGCAGCGCGAGTTATATAAGAGCGTTCACGCTACGCGGGAAGGATATTACAACGCCCGTCTCAAAGCCTCTGACATGTTAAGCCGATCAACGAGGATATTTTATGCCCCGGTGTAACAACGGCGCACCGAACATCGGTCAGCCACGCAACATCGCGCATAACAGTATTCAGTCCGAGTATCCGTTACCCTACCATTAGGACATTACAAGCACTGAACATATAAAATAGGACACCATGTTGGAACGACTGTATGATTTACATTCGTTAGAGCAGTGATAAAACTAAGTGAAATAATTGGTTTGTAGGAGGGAAATTGTAAAACACATTTGCGAAATTGATATCGGCTGTTCACGGTAAAATGAGCAGTGTTGAAAGCCCTGCTTAAGATCTACTTGTATACACGTTGTGTGTTCTTCCGCCTTATGTAAAATAAACATTGCTATGAACCTCGTTACTTAATTCCTGCGTCGGTCAAGTAAAACAGTGCAATTATTACTAACGAAAATATTTTAACAATCTTCTCGTTTTTACACTGCTTTTTATAAGAAAAAGTAGGAATCAAAAGACATAATTTAAGTTTTCACAGATGGTTACCTAACACTTTTGATTCAAAGTTCAGATATGGAATTACTTTCCCTAAATCGTTACCAGCTTTACTGGGCCCATGTCATTCAGTGTGCCTGTTAAAATATATGCATACAAAAGCAGTGATTTTTTTCTAAGGTTGATTTCAAAAGTACTCAGTTTACCGTGAACAGCCTTTATTAATTTATACAGACAAATATATAACTTCGTAGATAATTTGTATAACTACTAAACCTTACTTATCTTAGTGTAAACTTACCGTTCACCTGCAGTAAGTTTCCTTAGTATGTTTAATTTGTGATAAATGCGTAATAAAAATATGAAATTTTGACACAAAAACCAAGAATTAATGCACAAGACGTGAAACAGAGCCTTAAGGCGCACAGATGCGAGAAACATTTTTCGGCTATTGAGGCTCGGCAAGAAGGAAGCGATAAGATCGACAATGGCTCCGTCGCCACTTCCCTCAAGGATCCTAATAGGCGTGTGTACTTCCCGTCCTACACTATTTAGTATGGGACTTAAGAGTTGACCCTATCATTTTACTGGTGGATAATTAGTCACAAAGTTCAATGCAGGGCCCTACACACGTTTCGCAGTCTCTCGTACAAAATATTTTAAGCTGTAAGAGTCTCTAAATGTCGTCTGTGGCTGTCTGAAGAGCTTCAAAATAGTATTAGCAATAAGCGAGATTCCGCCCTAGTCTGAAACGTTATTTCTTTTTACGTGGAAGCAGATCTTGTACACGTAACACTGTTTGCTTTCAAAACGTGTATTACAAACACACAGCAACTCAGATCACACGGCAGGTAGACGGGCACCTTAAGTAAAATAGTTCTAAGCCTTGAAGTTTTATTGCCAGTGGAATATTGAAATCTATGGCTAATCAAGCATTTAGAAATTGTTTTAGTTGGTGTACTGCAGCACTTTATTACTTAGCGTCCCGTACATAAAACAGAAAAAAAATCACATTCCTTATTTAATTAAAAATAGCAATCCTTCTATAAATTAGCCTCGCTATGCCCAAAACTTGTGTGATGGTCATATATTTATGAGATTGACATGAATGATTTACACATAGCCTACGTTTACTGTGCATATGTAAACAAGCAGAAACATACATGCATTTAAGCTGGCACACATAAACATTCATGCAAGCTTACATACGTTTATATCTATACGCACACATACATACACAGCACTCATTTGTGCACTTTTTTTCATGACGTCTAGTTTGAATACAATGTTGAAGATATGACTATAAGGGCAAAAGACGTTGAAAAATATATTTACTAAGATTTATAACACTTAGCTACTCTACCGATTATGGTATCTGATGTTACCGTAAAGGATTACTCTTCCAAAATTTAACACGATAAAAATAAAAAAGCAACCAATCACAGGAAATGGGCAATCACATGTGATGTAGAAGAGATAACTCATAGTACTGTACATCAAAGGCGACTTCCACATTTACTGCTCACGAACATAAAACGCTTCAGGCTGTTCAAGTGCCTAAACATTTTTCAGTGTTTTTAAGATATTTTGCGGTTTGCGATACAATATTAATGGCTATTCGATTTTTTTAAATGTCAAATTAGCTTAAAAATAAGTCTCGCGTACTTTCTAGTAGAATTATCAGCATTTTAACCTTAAGATTTGATCCAAACCAATTTCTAAGTTATACGAGCACAGTGTTTGATTTCAGTTAAAGAATTTTTTTGAAGATTTATAAACGCTAGTAAGAAATTACATTGATGTGTGGCATTTTGTTCGCCTACTATTACGGTTCAATTTTTGCCTATTTTGGATTGCAATTTTACCGAAAAACTTAAAGGTAATTAATTTGGACTGTTGCAAACCATAAAAATCATGCAGAATTTTTAAATTTGTATACCAATACATATAAATTCGAGATTCCTGTATTCTCTGCTATTAATTTTGTAAGTTAGTTTTCTATGGTTTTGATACTTTTATCAGTACTGTTTGATGTAATAAATCAGAATAATAAAATACCCCACAAATAATGAAAATAATTTTTGGCACTTGGATACCCTTAAAGACAGACCCTTGCTAAGAGCAATTTATAACAGACAACGCAACGCATTAAAAAAAACACAGCTGACAGAAATTTTCGCAATTTCAACACCAAGATGCGTTTTTGTGAAGACACACACTGGTGCCTTGTCACACAAGAAGGGCTTCGGTGCGAGCCAGTCCCATTACGGCTCCTCGGAGTAATACGACGAGATGTTAACAACATCGCCAGCACCTCGTCTTTCTTAGCCTCGCGTCCACTATTCGCGTTCTTCTTTGCCGGCAGGCGCATCTAAAAAAAAAAAAAAAACTCGATATATTCACGTAATATCCACACTCTAAATTCGAATCGATTGTTTCAGTGGAAAAACTATTCTGATTGAATTAGTGATGTGAAAAATTTCACTGATTCTAAGTGGAGCCATTTTCACTGCGAATCAGATTCTAATTTAGAATGCACTGCTGCAGATAATCATATGCGATAGTAATTACATAGTAAAACTGCCGGTTCTCAGATATTTAAAACAAATTCGAAATCTTGGGTTTATACCCGGCGCAGTTTGTTACACGCTTGCTTATGGTGCGAGGGTTATTGGGTTAAAATACATGTCATAGCCTTTAAGTATCATTTTCTGGATTATCTTAGGGTAAGTTTAGTAACGTAAGCCACTTCCCACATCGATCATTGAAAAGTTATAAAATCGGGAACGTAAAAATAATTTTTACTATTAAGACAAGGGAGAGATTTTTTTTTTGTTTTCTTTTACTTTATATAACAGCATATTTGGAGTCCATAGTATTTTTCTATCAAATATTACATGCTCGCTTAGTAATGTGCATACAATATTGCATTAATAGAAGACGACTGCATAACTCGCGTCAAGGAAATTCTGGTATCAAAATTGCTGTCTGAACATTGGATGGCGTAAGTTGAGATAGGTATGGGGAAGTGACGGAATAAAGTTTGCGAAATAATATGAAGAGGGTGGGGGAAGGATTAAAATAGATTTCACCAAAAAACTGACAGTAAAATGAAGCTTACTTCAACGTACCTA
The DNA here is from genome assembly GCA_029891345.1 of Dryococelus australis. Taxonomy (NCBI): domain Eukaryota; kingdom Metazoa; phylum Arthropoda; class Insecta; order Phasmatodea; family Phasmatidae; genus Dryococelus; species Dryococelus australis. Next base: position 131,614,518 of record CM056997.1, read on the forward strand.
TGTTAGCATGCATAGTTATGCGTCTGGAGTGTAAAATTGAACATGGAATCATATATGTATAGGCTATTCACGGTAAAATGAGCACTTTTGAAAGCCCTGCTTAAAATATACTTGTACGTACGTTGTGTATTTTTTCGCCTTATATAAGATTAACATTGTCGTGGGCCTCATCACTTTATTCATGTTTCAGTCAGTGAAACTGTGAAATTATTTGAAAAGTAAATATCTAACACAACTGCTCATGTTTACATTTTGACGCACAAAAAATACTAAACAAAATACAAAAGAAATAATTTAAGCTATCACTTTTTATTCGATGTTAAGATACGGAACTACTTCACATCCACCGTTACCAACTTTACTGTGTGCATGTCGTGTTACTCAGAGCGCCCGTTGAAATACATGCAGATACGTGCAGTGACTTTTTTCTAAGGCTGATTTCAAAAGTGCTAATTTTATTGTGAACAGCCTTTACACGGTTGGCTACCAATAAATGCGTTTTCCGTAACATCTCAAAGCGATGAGATAGATTTTACACGTGAACAGAAGAATGCAGAATTCGGTATATTATTTGAGACATGCATGCAGTAATGCTAGTAACAAATGAAATGATAGTTTAAGTTCTATAGCCGGTGTCACTGTCGTGTTACGGTTTGCTTGCAGAAGTTACTGACGAAATAAAACTGTATCGACATGAAGACGGAGGATTTAACATTTCAGAACAGAATAAATGTGGTGTGCTGAGAAAGGCTACAAGAAACGCGGTAAAGAATGTAGTTATTAGAGAAGAAGTTCACGTCGTAGAATTTATGGGAGAAGTAGAAGGAAAACTTTGGTGGTGGTTGGTAGAAGCGAGCAGGGCGGGGAGAGAAACTCGAGGAAGGCAGTGGAATCAAGGACGAGAGGAAGAAGGCAAACCCGGCAGGGCAGACCTAGAAATAGGCGGAGAGGTCAGACGGCAGAAGATGCCGGGGAGATAAGTGGGGAATGGGAAGAGGTCCAAGAATGGAGGGCGCGGGAAGGTATGGCTGGATGACGGAGAGCATTTCATTCACGGGTCCCGCAGAGGGGCCGAGGCAACACTACGAAGGAAAACTCCGCTCCAGGAGTTACAGCGAGCACAGAGTTCCGGCAATGTGGACGTTGTATCGACGAGCCCAAGGGTTCGGTTTACACACGATCACAGCCGCTGGACACTACAGGAAACATCCATAAGAACCGCTGTGCGATAAACTCCAGACACACAATGCCCTGCGTGCATATTCCAGAGTCAGAGGCAGAGTTACGTTCTCTCGACGCCATGAAGGCCACTGTGTATCCTTATACAGTCACACCACACACATGGATCATAACGCCCTAGTGTGACGGAAAATAACATCAATTCTTACACAAATGAGCACAGAACAAACGATTCACGAAGGGCGGAGAACCAAGCATATGGCGGGTGCCATGAGATTTACTATGCTACGAAAAATAGGAAACAAAATAAAACAGAATGAATTATGAACACATTTAAATGAAAAACACAGGCGATGTCTGATACTTAGAAGTGTATTATATTACATTTTGCACCAAACCATTACCCAAGGAACTCACATGAAAATGATCATCCGAATGTACCCCACTTCGAAATGCTCAAATTCTTGGTCATAGAAAAAGGTTTTGTTGAATCAACCGAGATTTGTTTGGTGCAACCAAATTATTTGTTTGTATAGGGGCAACGAAATATTTTGTTGCTGAAACCAAATTATTTTGATGTTCCGTAAGATTGTGTTGGTGCAACTAACACATGTTTGGCTACATGCACATAAAACAGGTTTGGGCTTACACGAAATTTTTTTTCAAATTCGACCGAATTTCGAAACTAGATCACATGCGTTCGAGCGTAGCGCTCGAACGCATGTGATCGTTAGCCTTTGTAACCTCAGCTAATGTAATAACTAAAGACGCCGGAAAGATTTTTAATAGATTTACTGCAAATATTGGGCAACGTGTGCAAACAAATATTTCAAGTTTTACAGCTCTAATTGTCAGTTCCTTGATGCATTGTTTTACTAATGTGTTTATAAGATTGTTAAACAGCAATAAATGCTAAAAACACGGTTACTATCCTAATTGTCACAAAAATATAAAATAACTCTCGAACTGAATTTTCGAATGAGTGCAGTCAAATGAGAGGCCAAACAAATATATACATTTGAATCAACGAAATATTTAGTTGACAGTCTATTTTTTTGGCCCAACACAGAGATTTTGTTTAATAGAACATATATTTTCTTAGACGAACAAAAGTAACTCTGTTGCTTTTCAAATTTTGTTTGCATAGCAATATATTTTGATAGGGAAGCTAAATATATATTTCGCCCTATACAAACAAATATTTTGTTCAATTTTCTCTCAGTGTAGAATCAACGGTTAGATCTCCATTTTGGCGTTTTCGGCTGTGGAGAAACATTCACATATGTCGAGATGTTGGTTGTGCGAAACTCGCTTATTGTCCTCGCTAAAGTATTAGGGAGAATTTCTAGTAAACATTAATAAACACGTCAAGGTGAAATCCGGCCGTACGGGAGCATTGCGACGGCGATGGAAAACAACATAAATAAACTTCGCGTACTCTCCGTTTGCCCAGAATTTCAATCTGTGAATATGGAGTATGTTCGGAAAACATACAGGATTGTCATTATAGTTTATATAGGCGGTTCACGGTATAACGAGCACTTTTGAAAGCTCTGCTAACTATCTACCTGTATGCGCGTTGTGTATTCTTCTGCCTTATGTAAAATTAAAATTTCGTGGGACTCATCACTTTGTTCATGCGTCGGTGAGGTGAAAATGTGGAATTATTTGAAAAATAAATCTGTTTCAAATCTGGTAATTTTTACACTTAGATACGTTTAAAAAAAAAAAAAAAAACCACAAAGCTAAAGAAATAATTTAAGTATTCACAAATGGTTACATAAAACTTTTAATTCGACGTTAAGATATTGAACTATTTTTCTTCCATCCTTACCTACTTTACGGGACGCATGTCACTCGTTGCGCCCGTTAAAATATATGCAGGTAGGATTAGTGACTTTTTCTCTATGGTTCATTTCAAAAGTGCTCACTTTATCATGAACAGCCTTTATTACTGTTTCGCCAAGAATTAATATCGTAAACAGAGCGCTACTTATAGCGAGTTTTATTGACTTTGTCATTTCTCATAGACCACATATATGTTTCAACCAACTTTATGAAATGTCAACAAAATATTGACGTTCATTTCCACCCTAAAAAAAAAAAATTTACATTGAAATATTCCGTAGAATATTAAAAATTAGAATAGACAGAGCTGTCTTCAAAGAGACCCATATAACCATTAAAAATTGAAACGCCATACTCATAATAGACACCAAACGCAAGACCATTAAATTTTTTTTCGCGAAAAGATTCACGGACTAGCTAGATTTCAATAGTCTACGTCCACACTTGCGGCATTCGCATAATTGTTGGACGCGTGTCTTTGTGAGAACACATTTTCTTACATGACTGGACCAATCAGCACTTACTTACTGCTACAGAGACCGCCCGCCATTCGAGTGGAGACACGTCGACGAGTGACAGTTAGAAATCACCTACTCACGGAAAAGGATCTGAACTAAAGTTTGATATAGCAGGATTTAATTGAGTATTAACCTATGCCAAAAACATAAGCTAAAGAACGAAACAATGAATCCGAAAACCAGACAAGTTCCAGATAATGAATAACAAGGAACTAGGAACTATACAAGAACCTATCAGTCAGTTTAAAATGAACCAAAAGAGCGAAAGACCTTTCGCTGGTTTGGTTCGTTTTGTACTGACTGATGGGTTTTTCTATAGTTCATTCAGTACTTTGTCATTCATGATGTAGGCGTTTGTCGCGTTATCGGCTTTTTGTTGGGGGGTCACGGCGGCTGGGCGGTTAGCCTGCTCGCCTCTCACCAAGGTGAATCGGGTTCAATCCCCGGCCGGGTCACTCCCGGATTTTCGCATGTGGGAGATCGTGCTGGATGTTGCCGCAGGTCGGCGGGTTTTCTCGGGAATCTCCCGTTTCCCCCACCCCTGCGTTCCGGTGCTGCTTCGGCTTTCAAGACCTGGATGTTAAGGGTACTATGTACCTGAGTGTTCAAGGTAAAGAAGCGAGGGAGCTATACGGGCGACACTAGCGCCTCATCGCTCCTACGCGCAAGGCGTGAAGTGTTTCCGTCCTTACACATTACTGTGTAAATTAGATCTGAAACTAAGTGGGGTTTTATTACACTCGATGAAAGTACACAGATCAAACTACCTGCGTATAATCGTACTTTTCTCTTACCGCTTACAGAAACTTCATATGCAAGCTTTAAAAATGCGATATATGACCACTTTCACGATCATTTTTCTCCATTAATACACTTATATGACAAAAGTAAAAAGATAGCGATATAGACAATAGTTTCATTTTTTATCCTTTCTAGCAAAACTTTGTATGTCCAGAATATTTATTTACCGAGACACGCGTTTAGGCGCAAACAACTATTTCACAGAAAACGTTTCAGTACATAGGACCCTTAACAATCTCCCAAATCTCTTCACTCAGTAACTTACTGGGTTTCTTTGTTGCTTTCTGACAAGCTTATATTCGGTAATGGATACAGACTGTTTAAATGCCCACAGAAATTCTTAAATACAGTGTTTTCGGGTGCAACTATTCATGGGACATTGACGTGAAGATAAGCGGCCTCCACACACTCACTAGTCGCAGAAGGTCGAGGGGCAGCTTGGAGGACGTAGTGAGGCGACCGCAGGAGCGAGCAAGTTCTCAGCAGCGGGCGTGAAGACCACATTAGCGAGTGACCGAAGTGTTCCATGTTATTAAACCGAGCAGCGCCCGCGCTCCCTCGTTAATTACGGTAATGTCCCGAGAGGGCTTCAGACACGTCGGTCTTGTAGACTCCCCGCCGGACCCACCCCGCAAAACCAGCGAGGTCGAAGAAACGCAGCCCGCCGCGGCCGGGTAAACAACGGGCTGCTCCGCTGTTATTCTTCATCCGGCAGCTCGTCGGAGGACACGCCGCGCAAAAACTCCGCCGCCGTCAGCCACTTTAATTAATTACAGAAGGCGAACAATGAGGCAATTAAGGGCCCCGCCCAACTGTCGCTAGAGCTTCGCTGCAGCGTGTTTGTAATAACGCTCGTTTGACGAAATTATTAAGCATGTCCCCGCTGTATTTGCCTACGAAAAGAAAACACGCCCCAGACTAGGATGGAATGACACGTTCACGACAACACACGGTTTCTTCGGCCTTTTTGAGTTAAACCGTTGAAAAATCTCCCCATGTATGACGTGTATAGTTATTTCTAACATACGCCATATACTTGTGTTCATAAAATTTAATTTTTCTGTTAAATTGAAATGTTATTCATATTTTATCTATAAATTATAATGCTCTATTTATAAATAATTGTAATAAAAACAGGGATAAAATAGGTATAATGGTAATGCCCAGTAAGAAATTGTTCTTATACAAAATACTGTTACACCTAGTGCGCACGAATGTGGTGCATTGTCCTCTGGTGTAATTTTCCAGGCTTTAAGCTTAGTTTGCACGAGGCGGAGGAATATCCTGGAAGTAGATCCTTAGCAGGGCTTCGGAAAAGGCTGAAGTAACTTTGACTAGATTACATTTATCTTGGAACCCTCAGTGAGCACGTTTTAAATCAACTTTTGAAAAATGTCACAGACTCTACCCGCGTGTATTTTAACGGACACACTGATTGTCACGCGCGCAGTAAAGTTGGCAGCGACGGAGAGAAGGTAGTTCCATAGGTCAACGTTAAATTACAAGTGTGAAGTAAACATTCGTGAATACTAAAATATTTTTATTTCACTTTTGTTTTTTATACATATAAGTGTAAGGATAAAAATATTTGTAGGACATATTATATTCACTTTTCTAAAAACTTCTTACAGTTGTGATCGAGCCCTTGGTAACGTTAATTGTGCATATGGTGGAAGAATAGACAGTGTGCATACAAGTAGATCTTAAGCGGGGCTTTCAAAAGTGCTTATTTCACAGTGAACAGCCTATACACGCTTTGCCCCAATAAAATTATAGGGTCGCCGCTCTAATTCCCATTGTGTAGACGCAGCAGGACGAGAACTCTGCACGTCCGTTCAGAGTGCAGCGCCTAGAGGCGACAGCGCACTTGATGAGTGTGGCAGTGTAGCCCTTATCGCTCCCGAAGAGGCAATGATAAAACATTATGTCACCCGGAAATCTGTCAGTAAGAAATAAACATGTCAACGTTTTGAAGAATCTGTTCAATATCTAACTAAGAAAAAATAATAAAGGAACATTACCACATAACTACATGAACGTGATGTTCTGGGCGGGTTCGACAATAATTAGCACTTTACTTCTCATTCTAGAGGTTGCGTGTTCCATGGGAGCCCACTGCGCTGGGAGGGCTGAGTAACGCGTAGATTTATCTAAAGGCTGTTCACGGAAAAATGAGCACTTTTGAAAGCACTGCTTAAGATCTACTTGTATACATGTTGCGTGTTCTTCCACCTTATATAAGATTTCCAACACCAAGGTGCGTTTTTATGAAGACGCCCACCGGTAAAATTAACATTGCCATGGATCTTACCACTTTATTCATGAGTCGGTCAAGTGAAACTGTGCAATTATTAGAAAAGTAAATATTGTACAAATCTACTCGTTTTAACACTTAGATGCATTAAAAAATACAGACCGCGAGATAAATAGTTTAAGTTATTACAAATGGTTACCTAACACTTTTTGTTCGGCGTTAATATATGGAACTACTTTCTCCTCCATCGTTACCAACTTTACTGGACACATGTCACTCATTGCGCTCGTTAAAATATATGCAGGTAGGGGCAGTGAATTTTTCCCAGGGTTTGTTTCAAAAGTGTTCACTTTACCGTGAACAGCTTTTAAGAACACTGTCACGTAGTGCCACAGCCGTGACGCGTACGTCACTTGCGGTTTTACTGAATGCTGGTTCACTGCCGCTCGCTGCGAAACAGTGCCCAGGTTCGAATCACTGTCAAGGAGTAGGAACAGAGGCTAACAGAGATACAATGCACCCCCCCCCCCCATCAAACCAATAAATTTTGAGAGTGGGGTACAACATAACATTTGTACGCCCACCGTAAAAAGTCACATCACTGCCACACTCTTCTGTACTTCAATAAATAGCACAGAAACAGCAATAGTAAATACAACCTAAATTTCAATATGTGCTGTACCAGATAATTTTGTGCAGATATCCTGTTTACATATTAATTTCGATCATTATAAACAGAAAACGTTTTACATGCGATATTCAGTGTCTTAGATCTGTCTGGAGGCGATCATCTACGTCCATGTGCGTAAAGATTAAAGAGACCGACCCAGCAACCTGTGTTCGGAGCGGGAAGAGACAGACAGTGGGAACAGCTGCCCGCTCAATGTCCCGGAGTACCCACGGACAAGTGACGTCACCTAGCTCGCACAAACACATATCAGCGGAAAGGCCGCTTACACATACGTCGAACTAATTCATGCATTACAATTCATGCAAAAAGACAGAATACGTTGCGACATGGTCGCAAGATAACGCTGAGCGCGATAGGTGTACTGCAATTTAAATTGTTTGCCCACGGCGCTCTCGAGCCTGAAAGTTCCTTTCGAATTGCTAATTGCTGTGCTTTATAAGGAAATTTATGAACAGCGTATTTTTAATAATCTGAAACAAGAGAAAATTATATTTTACTACCTGCCTTTTAAAATGCGGTGACACTGCAGGAAAATTCAACATCGTATGTATTTTTTATGACTATGTTAATGTAAGCATCTAAAAATGCGAGACTTCACTCCATATACTGTTAACGTATACCTAACATTTATTTCTTACTCACGCACACACATTGCAACCTTACAATCCATTAATGGCCCGTCTCACTCACACGGAAAACATCCTGGTTTTTTATAAATAATATAAGCAAAATGTATTGCAACAGATGACACGATATTCTAAGTGTAATTAATATATTACAACATATAGTTTGTATGTATTGTATACATGTTGTATATATTGTGACATAGTAAAACACACAAAAGTATTGGATTTTTTTTAACCATAGGGTATGCCTAAATAGCTATAGTACGAAGGGCTAATTTCACACATTTATGTATTCACTATGTAAATACACGAAAAAGTAAATAAATTACAAAGAGTGATGAGGCATTTTACTGAAAGATGCCATCATCTTTGTGAGGATATATGAGCTAAAAAGTAAGAATTTATTGGCATGTATCTTTCAAAAGATTTTACTAACCAAGACAACCAGTTTTCACGAGACACTGCATGCTAAATAAATAGTAAAATGAAAAATTAAGAGAGTAAATATATCTTATGTTTTGTTTTTATTACACACTGATAAAAATATTTACAAAACTACGCACGTATTTCGCAGCTTTGCCTCTCAACGTATTCAATATAAAAAAAAAAGTAAAACCCTGAGCGGTGCGCAACATCTGCTTTTAAGCGGTTATAGCACGCTCATTTTAGATTTAACAATTTCTTTCCATTTCTTTGATTTTGTTCCCATCCCATTTAGATAAAATACCCGTTCTGTCTAACGGTGAATCGAAACTTTTAAATCATGACAGATTGACAGGTATATCTCATTTCTCGTTTCCGCTAAAAATGAAGACAAATTCGGCTTCTAAAGATATTCACGTAGTGATAAAAGTGACAGTAGATATAAAGCAGCACCGATTTCTAAAATCTAGTTCGTACTGCAATTAGGAAGTAACACGTGAGAAATTAATAATGCTGTATCTGCAACTTAATACGTGAGGATATACGGCGAGAATGTCTTCACCATAATGTTTAAAGTGAAATAGAGTTGAGAGAATTTTGCAAACCATAACATGTTGAGAACTACTAGCAACGCTAACAGAACAACGAAACTAGAGATGAGTACAGAGATCTGGGAGGTTCTTAACATTGGGGGTCTTGAGAGCCGATGAGGGTGAAGCAAGGCGAGCATGAAGCAGCGCTGAAATGTGAGGGCAGAGGAAACGAGAGATCCCCGAGAAAACCCGCCGACCAGCAGCATCGTCCGGCACTATATTCCCACGTGCGAGCATCCGGGAGCGACCCCAGCAACGAAACGGACAGTTCGCACAAGTGCGATCAAAGAAGAAGTGAGTTACAACAGTTCACAGACCACAGACGGATGGAGCCTAAAAACTCCACGTAGATGTCACTGCAGTTAAGTCATGTGAGGTGCAACATAAAACAATTTACATAATATCACCAGCAACATTAAAACTCGTGAAAAAGAAAATTGAACCGAAACACAGTGATTTTTAAGGGCGATAAATATGTCTGTAAAATTGGACGACACAAGATTTTGTTGCAAATATTAAATAGACAATAACAGACAGCATGTAAGCTGGAATACTTTGGTGATTTGATAATATGTAAGTCACTAAATACGATTCACTACGAATAAATTATTTCATCGCATACAGCGGGGATTGCGGCCATTATTTTTCATAAAGTTTAGTGATGCGGAAAAAATTACGGATTTTTTTAAAAAGTATTATCATTAATAATTAAAAAATTATCAAAAAGACAGGTTAACAGGCGTTATATCATGGTAATGTGAACTTAGAAAGAAACTACTTAATTAAACGTGTTCAATTAAGTACACTATTATTTTCCGTAGTTTTAAAAGTGTTTAAATTTTTTATCATACAGTACCAAGAGAATGTAATAGCGACAATATGCATGAAGAGACACTGCCAACAAACGAATATCATTTCACATTGCTTTAAGCGAGCAAACATCAGTATAATTAGGTAAATGTTTATGATAACTAAAGCTATTTCAAAACTCCCCTAAGGACGATCCGCAAATCATTTACAGTGGCTTTGAATCAGAATGTAAATGCATGGCATTCTGTTGGTCTGAAACCATTTATGCAATTTCAACCGCGGTTAAAGATCCACGAGCACGTGAGGTCATTGTCGCTGGAAAAAGTGGCGAAATAAATTCTCTAATTTAGGAAGGAGTGAACCTTCAGGAGCTCTAGTCAAAAGTTTTGCTACGCTTATAAATAAAATTCTCTGCGAACAATTCTAAATTACCAGCTGCATAAAAGAAGAGAACGCCTAAAAGCCAAAAGTGAAGATGTATATAAGGTGTTTTTGAATAACATGTCGCAATCCAAACCACAGCAATTACGCGATAATATAAACAAAAAATGCTAGTGGAAAAATGATCGGAAAATTCACCTAGAATTTTTCATTTAATTTGAAGTGATGCAGAACAACGCCGAGAGTTCGCAGCTTTACGCACCTGCGTTCATAATACGTTGCATAACACGAAGGCGAACGGAACTGACGCGATCGTCAACATTTCCCATTGTAGCTAATATGATTCCGTTTGCCTTCATCATATGCAACTTGTCGTGCCTGCAGGTACGTGTAGATGTGGTACTCCCGGCGAGTTGGGGGCACGGCCGTTTGTTTTACGTGAATACGTCTACGTTAACGCGCTCGGACGCCTTGATGTTTTTTTTACGTTCCCGGTACCGCTTCACTCGATTATATGGGGTTTTATGAGTATCACTGGATTGCTTTTCAGATAAGTTTTCCAACCGTATACGATTTATGTATTTCTACTTGGCTTATTGTAAAGTATAGGCTGACATTCTGTTAAGTTTTCTTAATTTTTTTCATTGAACTCACTACAATTTCACTATAACTACGTCACACAAATGTTTTTATACAGGCAATAGATTGATCTTGACGAGAGCTGTCGATTGAAACCTAAACAAGTAATGTAACATATTATTTTATCATTTGGCAATCAAGTGGTGTAATTGAATTTTGAATGTAGATGATCGATACGGAGCTGCAATGCCAAACTGTATCTCCCGATTTTGTTATCATCGGATTCTCTGGATTGTCTCCCACTATGGTTGCAAATTTAAAGACACATTCACGTCAAAATATACTAAGTGAATTTTCCGAACATTTTGCTACAAGTAATGTTTTGTTTATGTTAGCGCACAGATGCTGTGATTTGAATTTCAACATGTATATCAATTCATCGGAAATATGTATACAATATACCAACACGCCACGCTGTAAGATACTAGTTCGAGTGCCCATTGTTTAGTTCCCAGCCGACCTCCCGTGGCGCAGTCGGTTGGTTAGCCGCCACTCTGAGGTGCAGGAGGTTCTGGGTTTGAATCCCAGGTAAGACACGGGAGTTAATTTAATTTAGGTTATAAGTTAGTTTGCAAGACGCCCCCTGATAAGTTTTCAGGCATAACACCGGGAGACCTTAACAAGCACTTTACAATACAATAAAATCTAGTTTCCAGTGTACACCCTACCCCCTCCCCTGGTTGTTACGCGACTGGTTGGAAACACAGCGGAGCGAACGTCCTTGGCGGAGCAGATCGGCGCTCGACGTGGACGAACTGGCGACGCAAGCGGCTCGACCCACGCAGCGGCCGGGCGCCGCGCCACGCGCTCTCCATTATTGATGGCGCCCTCTTTGTGAGCCGCCCCAGCCGCTCATCTCCGGTGCCAACAAAGGATATTAAACATGGATGGCGGCCATTGTTGCTACGAGCCCTCAAATATTCATGCGGCGCGGTGGTGCAGCCGCCAATTCGCAGTCGTGCCTGCTGGTTAGACTTCCGATGCCGGCGGCGGCTGCCTGGGCCTGGCTTCCTGCAGACTACTGTACCTGCGTATACCTGCAGCCATGCAGATCGCGTGCGAGATACGGAGTACCCACTCTCAGCTAGGGGAAGCCACAGTGCTACAGGCTGCTATAGGCTGTTCACGGTAAAATGACAACTTTAGAAAGTCCTGCTTAAGATCTACGTGTATACACGTTGTGTACTCTTCCGCCTTCTTAAAATTAACATTGCCATACGCCTAACCACTTCATTCATGCGTCGGTCAAGTGAAACTGTGAAATTATTAGAAAATTCAACATTTTATAAATTTGATAATTTTTACACATCGGGTGAATTAAAGAAACAGAAACCAAAATAAATAGTTAAAATTATCACAAATGGTTACCTAACACTTTTCACTCGACGTTAAGATATGGAGCTACTTTCCATCTATAGTCACCAACTTTAGTGGGCGCATGTCACTCAGTGCGCCCGTTGAAGTATATGCAGACAGGAGCAGTGACTCTGTTCTAAAGTTGATATCAAAAGTGCTCACTTTATCGTGAACAGCGCCTATCGGATATAACCTTCCTGCGTAACTTGTAGCCAGTTGTCAACAAAAGGAATGAAAGTATTAGCAGCATTAAAACGATGTTGGAGGGAGTGCAAGGCCATCTCAGTGTACTTTGTTACGTAAACAACGTTCTAACCTCAAATCCTATCATCGTTGTTTTTTACAGTGCCATTGGCAGTGAAGCAGCCCAGTCTCGTAACACGAGGAGTGGCTTTTTTTTGCATGTCCATCTAAAGACCGGTCATAGGTCCTTACCACCCGCGCGCAAGGTTGTGATTATCCTCTTTCTGTTTGGATTTTGGCTTTCTCTCTACCACGTTATTATTTTTTTTCATTTTTCTTTTGCCTCTTTAAATATAGTGTATTTGTATGATTTCCATTGTATTCGACTACTTTGCTGTTCCATCGCCCTGTTGTTTCATCCACGCATTTCTACTGCCAGGTTGCCCGGAAGGCGTGTGTCGTCGCGGATGATCCTGCCTGTCTTTGTTCAAGGTTATTTTAGCACTTTTGAATACAACCTTTTAAAAATGTTACTGCCACTCGCTGAACATATTTTAACGGGCGCAGATACTGGCAAGCACGCAGTAAAGTTGGTAACGGCGGAGAGAAAATTGTTCCACGTCGAAACGTGGAATTAAAAGCGTTATGTAAACATATGTGGGTTCTGAAATTATTTATTTTGGTTTCTGTTTTTTTTTAATGCTTACAGGTGTAACAATTTGCATATTTATAAAAAAATACTTTTGTAAAAATTTTAATGTTCTAATTGATCGATCTATGAATAAAGTGATCAGGTTCGTGGCAATGTTAATTTTACATATGGCGGAAGAACACACAAAGTATAGGGATAGTGAAATGTCGCAAAACACCATAATCCGTAGAGTCATTAACGTACCTTGGTTTGCTGAATTACTTTTTCACATGATTTAACTGTCTGCACACGAATCACGTAGGAATCGTGCCTATGTTTCCGAATTCTAAATGGCCTGATCAAATATGAAAACATCGTCTCAAGCAGGCAGCAACCAATGGGAACACACAAACTGCTGTTGGGTGCTTGCAGTATTGAAGTCCACCGGGTGCTCACATTTTGTTTTCGCGAAAAAAAAATCACCAGCCCTAACAATGCACTTACAAGTAGACACTAAGCAGGTCTTCTAGAAGTGCTCATAGTACAGTTAAAGGCTGTTCACGATAAAGTTTCACTTGACCGACGCATGATTAAAGTGATGAGGCCCATTGCAATCTTAATTTTACAAAAGGCGAAAGAATACACAACTTACATACAATCAGATATTAAGCAGGGCTTTCAAAATTGCTCATTTTATCGTGAACAGCCTGTAGGTACTGTACACTGAGAGGCTCAGTGACCAATGACCTTCCCTGCAGGTAACTGATTCGTAAACCGTGATATAGGCTGTTCACGTTAAAATGAGCACTTCCGAAAGCCCTGCTCAAGATCTACTTGTAAGCACGTTGTGTATTATTCCGCCTTGAGTAAAATTAACATTGCCATGGGCCTCATCACTTTATTCATGCGTCGGTCAAGTGAAACTATGAAATTATTAGAAAAGTAAACATTTTAAAAACCTGCTTATTTTTACACACTGGTGCATTAGAAAAAAAAAACAGAAAACGAAATAAATAATTTGAATTATCGGGAATGGTTACCTAACAGTTTTTATTCGACGTTAAGATATGGAACTACTTACCATCCATCGTTACCAACTTTACCGGGCGCATGTCACTCTGTGCGCCTGTTGAATTATATGCAAGCATTGGCAGTGACTTTTTTTCTAAAGTTGATTTCAAAAATGCTCACTTTATCGTGAACAGCCTTTACTGCTGTAAATTATGACTGGCTCACATCTCCGACCACTAAATACAACGACTGCAGCTCATTGGTTTTATTCACGAAACACGTTCTCTGTCTACTCAAAGACAGCACGCATCAAAAAAATGTATTATTTTCAACACCAGAAATCTCAAATTAATGAGGGAATGAAAGGGCTAGGTTACATTCGAGTTAGTCGATATTTTATTTACGTGAAACCGCAGATGTGTTTAAAATTCGAAAGCAAACAAACACAAGTGACCACGTGACTTTTAACAGTGCTGGTGCTCTATTTTGAATTTCCGTATAAACGTAATTTTTAATGTGAAACCACAGTAAATACGCCGAAATGCGATCCGTAACTACGAAAAGCGCGGCTGAACTTCCTACACGTAAAATACGATCAAAAAGTAGCAACGGGTACTTGTACACTTAAACATTACCAGAAACTGAAATATTTCACCAAGCGACTCTCGTAAAAATTACCTACGTTGTCACAAGGAGGTTGTACAGTAGATGGATGAGCGTTAAGAGTAATTTACTATAGAACTTTCTATTCGGGTAGAATTATCGCTATACAATCTATACTAATATATAAAGAGATAGTGTTTGTAACTTTGTGTGTTTGGATGTAGGAGGTAATCTTCGAAACTACTCATCCGATTTTAACAATTCTTTCATCAGTAGAATGCTACGTTATCATTGAGTGTCATAGGCAATATTTTATTTTAAAATTCAATAGGGATCCCTACTAAAACTCCAATAATGTAACCCAAAGTGTAAATAAATGACCTTTAAAATTCCTTACATTACGTGCGCTGCGAAAACTATTGATGATATAACAAAATAATGTACTACGGCTTTGCAGGACGGACAGATTCGGAAAATAAAACGCGCTGTGTGCTGCGTACGGCGCCAACCTTAAAAGCTCTACTGCCATTATGGGGGGAGTTACTTTTGTGTTTGCTGGGGATTTTCGGCAGACACTCCCTGTAGTTACAAAAGGGACGCGTGCAGATATCATCAAAGCATTTCTTAAATCATCTCCCTTATGGAGTTCTATTCAACACCTAAATTTGCGAACGAATATGAGAGCCTATCTTGGTGGAGACACGCATAAAGATTTCCCACAACAATTGCTCTGACTTGGAGGAGTTTTTCCTTCTCTAAATTTGGGCACTAATTCTGCTGAAATCATTTTAAATGAGACATTAGGTCAGATAGTCCACAGTCTGCAGCATCTTATAGAAGCAGTATATCCGGGCCTCGAAAATTTACTAGAAAGAGACTTTCACTGGTTGTGTTCCAGGGCAATAGCATCGCCTAGGAACGACACTGTCAATGAAATTAACAATCTCATTATACAAAGAGTTCCCGGCCAAGTCAAAACCTATAAGTCGATTTACACAGTCACCAATGTTCACGATGTCGTCCACTTTCCTCAAGATTTTCTAAATTCACTTAATCCTTCTGGTTTGCCACCTCACGAACTATCATTAAAAGTCAGTACTCCTATCATGCTTTTAAGGAATATAAGTCCTCCTAACATGTGTAATGGCACAAGATTGCTCATTAAAGACTTGAAAGAAAATTTGATTGTCGCGACCATCCTCACCGGTCCAGCAGCCGGCCAGCTGGCAAACATCCCGAGGATTCCCATGATTCCCACGGATTTGCCAATATCTTTCAAACGGTTGCAATTTCCCATAAAAACATCGTTCACGATTACTATTAATAAGTCCCAGGGTCAAACTTTCTCTTTGGTTGGAATCGACCTACGAAAAGAGTGTTTTTCCCATGGCCAACTATATGTTGGTTTATCACGAGTTGGAAGTCCCGAGAAACAGTATATTTTGCTACCAAACAAAAACAGGGCGTCAAACATTGTCTACAGAGAATGTCTTAGCCAATAACATATTAAATACTTCTATCTCAGATAAATTGCATTGTAATATAATGTAAATTAATATGAAAAATTATAAAAAAGTAAAAAAATATCAAATAAAAATAGTAAAAAACTTTAAATTGTAAATTATTTAATTAATTATTAAATTATAATGTGCTTTTTTAGTGCTTTAGGAGAGTTTACCCAACCTAATTAACGCCGGGATAAGCAGTTTTTTTTATCTTAATTGCACCCGTGCGAAGCCGGGGCGGGTCGCTAGTATGAAATATTATAACTTTTATACCTTTCTTTCTTTTTACACACAGTATTAGAACACCGTACATTAAACTTTTTTTTTTAAACAGGAAGCACAGAAATACCAACTAGCACATTCACGGAGCTGGTCCGCGAATTCATGGAAAGTTCTGCGAAATTTACTGAAAGACCGGTTTTTGGAAAAGCAACGTGCCCGTGATTTTACAAAGAGTTCAATGATGTTTTACCAGCACTTTTCCATAAAGTGAAGAAAATGTTTTTAACAATGTGATGGTAGCTGGCGAAAGAAAAAAAAAACATAAAATAATTATATCGCATATTTTTACACCGTATAGCATGTCGAAATCACAATTTTACTTATTTTTTGGAGGGTTTAACAAATAAAATAAACGATAAAAATAAGAAAATTTAACAACAGCGACTGAAAGGTCCTGTCTTAATTCAATTTAAGAAATGTTTAGCAAAATTTAATTTACAATTAATATTATAAAGTTAAAAAATAAAAATTAGGGTTACTATTTTTTTTTATTTTAGCAATTAAAAAAAATGAAAATACTTAATACTGCAACTATAAATATTTCTTGAAGTAACTCACAGAGCCTTATTTAATTGCCAATTATCTCGTTTTAGAGCAGACACAAGGTGGTTACTTCTTAGCATTCGATAAACAACCTACGGGTAACACACGTTTGTCGATTAATAACGGCTACCCGTAATTTCTTAATGAGGGGCAATGTTTTCACCCGCCAAATGTTTACAGACGGCAGATATTAAATTAGGATAGCAAATTTAAAAATTTGTTGTTTTATCTCACGTGATTAAAGACATTTAAAAAGAAAACAAGTAACTAATTTTAATTCCTAATTTTCCAGGACGTGTCTATCCCTTAGTAATCACGCTGCCATAGTTCGTATGCTGTTTTCTACCCCATTTTCCAGAACAAACCATCTCACAAAGATGTACCTGCAGTTCAGCTCAGGATCATCCTGTATACTCGGAGTCCTCTGCAGTAGTGGACATTAAGACATCATTCTCGCGCTGCATTGTGACACTCGGAAAGCACCCACAAAGTGATTGAAAGTGAGAAGAGCGTCGATAGCTGTGAGGTCAGAAATCCACTGTAATCGCCTTTGGCGGTTCTGCACATAACCAAGGGACGTGGGACCCAATACAATGCGCACTATTTGGCGCAGCTCCACTGACATGCCTTGCTCTGCCATTGTGTGCTGTACACAACTTGGCACCGCGCCGAGACTGCCAATAAAGATCAGATAGCCCGCTGTCCCGCGTGGACTGCACGACGCAGTGAAACTCACATTCCGACACAGCCAGCACTGAAGGGCCTTTATGAAGTAGAGCTACTGAATTGAATGCAGCGTCGCACGCAGTGATATGCATCTTACAACATCTGATACCTGGTTATTTAACATTTCGGTGTATGCCTGCTGTTAACCATATCAAAAATGGAGTAATTATTTCTGCTTTCTGCTATATTTTCTGTTCCAGCAGTCCTTATAGAGGTTGTGTATTTGTGGAATCATTTAGGCAGGCATAAGAAAGAGTTCTATAAACCAGGGTTACTTTGAACCTGCTGGGGTAAATTTGCAGCACTCAAAATGTTTTTTTCTTTTTCAGCCATTTGGTGAAGGGTTAACAAACATTACCTGGGTAGATAACATTAACAATTTACGACACTTATCTACAGTTCTCTATTTCTTTGTCAAATGGCACCAAAACAAAAAATTTTGAGTGATGCAAAGTACTCGAACTATTAATTTAAAGTGGGAGCTGTGATGTGATAAGGTTTTACTCACATCTCGTTTTTAAATGCTGTACCTTAACCGACTCATAGTTGCTTACCTGTGACGTAAAAAGAGTGATCTGCGAGAAATCTCGGGGTTTACTCGGCAAAACGTCATCGGATACGCAAAAAAACGCTTCGAACTGCTGTAGGTGACACTGATAGGAGAAACCCAACACATACTTCTCAGAGTTTCTTTCATTTCAGAAAGCAAATTCACGTGATCAACTTAGTGTGCATTAAAAAAAGTATAATACATCTATCCCTGTGACAGAGTAGGTCGTAGAAAACACCGTTACGAATATACTTGGTCGTATGCAGTTGAAACGTCGCTCTTGAACCTAGACTGGTGATGCTGAGAAGACAGTGTGTTTGTGTGTGTGTCTCTTGACGTAGTAGAAAAAATCCACCCAGGGTCATTGGATGCAAGTTGCTCCGCACAACAGTCGAGACCCATAATTCAAAAGCATTAACTAGACAAATTTTACTGTTCTCCATTCTACGTACGTCCCTTAACTTGATCAGCACTTTCAGTTAGACGACACTTGCCTCCCGCAATCATTTAAAATGTGTAGCCATGACAAGGTCAATACACTTTCACTACAAAGCGGTCTTCGGCGGATCGAGATACGCAGTCGGATACGTCTGTGACTTCACAGCCGCGGCGGAAGCAGACAGACCAAGTAAACGTGTCACGTAGGGGGGGGGGGGGGTAGGAATGGGGCGGTAGTCCTCGAAAGTGGGTGACCAACGCCTTCCCCTTCCCCCTCCCAATACCTCCCCAGGCGTCCAGAGACGTAGGCAGCAGCTATCGCGATCCTCCAGGCCTTCCAGCACTCCACGAGTCTGCCCCTGGAACTCTCCACCCCATGAAGCCCTTCCATCACTGCATCCCTCTCTACACACTCCCCAGCCGGCAGCGAGGTTTGAGGGTGAACTGTCTGGCCAGGTTGCACCCATAGGCTAAAGATGAGGTAGGCCGCTTATTCGTCTTCTGCGCATGTACCCCACTGACCTACCCCAAAGGAACACAACTGTCAAAGTCACATGGTCAACAGTGAAGAATGTGTTTGTTTATATCTTAATTTTTAAATGACAAGCACTATTATATTAAAATATACTTTTACCTGATTTAATTTAATCAAACTGCATTACAAATTGGTTAGAGGAAGTATTCATATAGCTCAAAGCATTTGTTTACAAATCGGTTTTCTAACATAAAATCCAAACCATGTCGATTTCTCTAAACGTGTTTACAGAAAAGCAGTTCAATGTTGGGACATGGAGATTGGTTGTGGGCAGCCAGCGAGATCGGTCTACCTCATCTTTAGTCTATGGTTGCGCCGCCACAGGTATCAATGTTGCCGATAACAGCCGAATCCTCCTACAAGTGGCCGAATCATTTATTTCCATCTACTTTAATTTTCTTTTCTATTTTATCACATATTTACATTCCTTTTTTTTTTTTATATATATATATAATACTAACGCGCAAACTTTACTGTTGACGAAGTAACATGATTTGTGCAATTATTTGTATTTAATATGCATGGTACAAAAGCCACTTAATTTTATTTGTAGCCGAAATTACAAACGCACGCAGCCAAACAGCTGGTATTCAGGTTGGCAACACTGGCAGATACAGCAGTACCAGCATGCTCGTCACAAGTGTAGATATAACACTTTCGACAATACACTTTACTTGTGTGATCGGATTTGTGTGAATTATAATGCTTGCGTGTGTACCGCCCACTGCAAGTGGGCGGTAAACCTCACGTGTTTCCCTCGGTATCAGAGGATAGTCGATTTCCAAGTTATATGGAAAGGTGTAGCAGTGCGCGAATTCAGAAACTTCAAATCAAGAACAAAATTTGAACTACTTAATCTTTTTTATGGCGTCACATTCATTGACAACGTATTGAAACGCTCGTAACTATCGTACGCAGCAATACTTAATACAATCAATATTTTCTAATTTAAAAAAATTGTCAACTTTTTGCGAAAACTTAGAGATACAAATCACAAACTCAGTAGATACTCCTAAATAATGGTTTCAGATTATTAATATTATAAACAACACGCTGATATTGAAACGTACATATCGTACGACCTTTTTTCATTTTAATTAGGCCTTATGAGAAAAAATATTTTTTTATTACAGAGACTAACATTAAAAATAACCGTTTCAAATTAAAATATTCTACGTGAAATTTCATAAGGAACATAGACACGTTAAAAAATGTAAATATTTATGTAAAATAATTTTTTTTCTAAAATTTAACATTAAAATCTACGTTAAAAAATAACGGTATATGGACCTTTATTAAAATTTTCTTAACGCTTCAGTACGTTCTGAAAAAGTCGCATTGAATCATTTCTATTTCTGTTCGAAACAATTAGCTTTGCAACTGATGCTCTGAGAAAGAATATCTTTAACATTTTTTTAACCATTTAAATACGGTGACTGCAGACTTGATACGGTCTATTCTCGGTTTCTTCACACTTTTCTAATCAAACCTTTAAAATATCACCCCATGTATGACGTGTGTGCTTGTTTCCTAAACATGTCACTTATCACAAGCGTTTTATATTTCCTATTCAAATTAAAATATCTTATTTCTGGTTAAGTTGAAATTTTACCTATATTTTATTTCTGAATTACATTATTTATTTTTAATTAATATGAATAAAATACAGCGAGAAAATATGTGTGCTGGTACTGTACAGTAAGAAATAGTTCTTATGCAAAATATTATTAAAGTGAGTGGCCACGAATTGGTGCGTATTCCTTAATTGGCAAAGATTTGTTTGCACGAGGCGGAGGACTATCCTGGAAGAACTTTAGCAGAGCTTCATAAAATGTGGAAGTAACCGTAAATGGGCTATAGGCAGAGCCCATTCGCGATTCCGCCTACCTGTCGCTCTAACTACGTTGCAAAGTGTTTGAAATCCTAATATTTTGATGAAACTATTACACATGCTCTCAGTATGTTTAAAAACGAAATTACATCATACCATAGACGAGGAAGGAATGGTATACAAAAGCTACCACGTATGCTGTAAATATTATTTCGGAGCATTCCAATATAGTTAAAAAGGGAACTTTTCAGACTGCCGTATCTTAAAACGTACTAGCCGGACAAGAGGCAAACTACGATAGGGACCTGTATTGAATTGAACTTTGCTACAGACTTTAACCAATAAAATGACGGAGTCACCGCTGAAAGTTCCACAGGTAGACACAGCACTAAGCGAAAATTGCCCGCCAGTTCAGAGCCTTGCGCGTAGCGGCGATGGTGCTCTTGTAGTGCGTGCCGATGTAACCCTTATAGCTCCTGTGCTTCTCGGCCAAAAAAAAAAGAAAAGGAAAAAAAAAACTGTGCAGGCGGGCGGAACCCTTAAGTGCGTGCGTGTGGTTGTGTGTGCGTGTGTGTGTGTGAGCGCGGTCGCGGGTCCACTGGGGACATCATCGGCGGGGCGGACCATCAGCCAACGACCCGCCTGCAGTTTCGATCAGCCGCCGGCCGAAGCAAAAAGCTGCAGTAATTACGAGAGGGCCGGAGTGGGGGTTTGATGGAAAGAGGGAAAGGGGGGGGGGGAGAGCCGGCGTAACGACATTACTACACTGTCAGCGGCCTGTTGGAGTCGGAAGGGGGAAGGGGGTTGACAGTCTCCTCCGGATCGACACTGACCACGAGCCCGCGGTCAGCACGTATGCACTCACCCCTCGTCCACTTGGCATTGCAGTCAGCATGCCAAGCCAGTCTCCGGCCATGGCACACCCATACCTCCTCAAATAACGTTGCCCCGAGTATTCCTTCTCCTTGTGCACCACGCTACACCTCAGCCCAATTAAAACATTCCTAAATGACATTACAAAACAAATATGTATTTGATTGGAATCATCGACATTAATGTAATTACGTAAACTTCTGAGTGTGGTGGAATATATACACTGTATTTAATACTTAGATTGCAATATTTAATTAAACAGGTGATTAAACGATAAGAAACAGCTGAAAGAAAAAATAACTAGGGTCTCAAAAGTGCTCACTTTATCGTGAACAGACTATAGTAAATTTAAATGAATTATTACTCAAAATAATACCTAATTTCACTATGGATATTTAATATGTTAAACTTGGGACTTCTGGGGCGAAACTCCATGGATCCGGGGGGCCACGGTGGATGAGCAGTTAACCTGCTCACCTCCCTCCAAGCCGAACCAGATTCAATCCCCGGCAGCGGCACTCCCAGATTGGGAATCGTGCCGTACGATACCGCTGGTCAGCGGGTTTTCTCGAGGATCTCCCGTTTCCCATGCCCTTTCATTCCGGCACTGCTTCATTCTCACCTCAATCACGCTCATCGGCTCTCACGACCTCGCTGTTAAGAACAGCCCAAATCTCTTTATCACACACTCCCGGAGTCCTGTAAATTACAACGATCCATAGCTATTACGATGACATAAACGTTTGTCTATTATGGTGCAGCCAGAGACTGCAATTATAACAAAATTGCGGCTCGCTTATGTAATTTCGAATTAATCACCATCGTAAATCAATTATGCAACGCCCTTGGCCCCAAGGGCGTGGCAAGATGGACAAGAAGTCCTCAGATCAATAAACTCTCAAAGGAAACAAACCCCTCGTAAAGCAGAACAAAGTTGAAAACCTTAAATAAGTAATGATGCTTAAAACTTAGTAGAATATTATAACCAGTAAAATTCATGAGTGGTTTCAAGAGTATCTATATAATTCTTTCTTGTCACTCTTTGTTTGTTTGTTTTTGTTCATAAATATTGCAATTTACACCTCTTGCCATATTTCATTTTGAATACAATTATTCATAAACACCAAAATGCGGGCATTGAACAATATATGGAAAATAATTAATTGTTTAGCCAAAATGCACCAATAATGCATAGAAAATAATAAAATAGTGATTTCTAGATTTTAGTATTTCTCTAACCACAAAAAATATATATAAACATAATACGGGCCTATAAGCCTCCATAGTAAAATAATTATAGGAAAATATTTCAAGTAAATATAAAAGCAACCCACCCTTCAAGGCGATTCTCTATACCTACAGCAGTTCACACTATATTGACAAAAATTTTAAAATTTTTTTATGACAAGGTTTTGTTTATACTGCTGTCCTAGCATAAAGTTCCTCCAAATACAAGAAAAGACAAAAAACTAACTCTTTACTATACATTAAGGAAATATATATAATTTTCCCTATCTAAAATGATCAGAGATTACACACCAAATTTTTTTAAATCTTATAGGCAGCCAAAGTAACTAATGGCCAAAATTTACAGAAGTTAATATTTTTGATTCTTTACTGATAACAAGATTTTTCTTTCATTTCAATCTTTTCTTTTTTCTAACATTAAAAACAAACACCAATTTAGGTGGAAGAGATTCTGTTTTAAATGTTCTTTCCAAAATCTTTAAAGTAGGTAAATATGGCTTTATGTGCTCTTTACGAGGCCAACAAACATAATGCCTCTTCATTTATCCTTACCAACTCCAGCAAAACACACCAGTTCCATTATAAATTTTAGCTGGATTAAAATTTTAAAATGTAACGTGCCATGTAAAACATAAGGGAAAACATCAGGAAAATTCCCATCTTAAAACAAGGTAATACTTAACGCATGACTAGCAAACAGCTAAATATTGATTTTAAAAGTGCTGCCAAGTAAATACTGCATGGGGTTTAACATTCGCAGCTTGAGCAACTTTTAAAGTTTTCTCGCCAACATGGCGCCTGTATCCAACTTAGGACACCAAGTGTGCCTGTTTCAGGTGTCATAAGGGCTATGCAGATATATCTATTTACTCAACATTACTTAACTGGCGGCAAGGTGACTGACTCCTTCTGGGGCAGTGGCAGGAATTCGACACCAAGCCAGAGGCACAACCATCGTTAACACAGTTCACAAAGCAATATCCCCTAGAGGGGCGAAGATACCACAACCAATAGAAATACAGGTGTCCTTTTAGGGAAAAGTTCGTTGAAAGTAAGCATTACTCCATTATAGGGGTTGATTTATTTCTGTCCAATGCAGTCTCGTCGGACCGCACCATGCCCAAATATGGGTCGCACACGTGCTCACACGTCACAAAAATCCCGGCATTCAAGCAGACTGTAGGAAGTGATGCCACAAGCGCGCGAAACCTCACGCGCCCAGCCGATTGGCCAGTTGAACGTGACGACAGCAGCAGTAGTTCCTCGGAGCGCCGCTAGTATGCGCGTACCAACGTCCAGGTTGCCGGGGACCCGCCGTACATGCTGAGAAAGAGCTGGTGGAAAGTCGATACCCCGAACTGCTGTTGAAATCCACGATAGTGGTGACGCCGTCGAATGGTGCAGCCCATCCCGGGATCCGTCGTAACAAGGTACAAACAGCTTGTATGTGGTAAAACCCATGTCTTCTTCACGAAATTCGGGCAGGTAGGAAAATTTGCAATTTTTCCATGATCAATTTTTTTTAAGCAAACTCCGTGCTAAAAAGAAGCTAAATTTGGGTGAGGCGTCACAATTACATGGAATCAATATGAATTTGCTATCTCCTTATTCCACGCATTTATTCCCGCCTATTTTAACGAGCCACGTACCTCCCAAAAACAAGAACCAAAACACTGATGATGAAACATAGATATAATTCTCATAGAACATACTACAGCCCCAACGAGGAGTGAAGCCTTGCCTTGGTCGGTTTAGAAACTGACTCCCTACCACGGACATAGCAATGGTCTGAACGTTCCGATATGTAATGTAACATATGTGTAGTTAAGGGCAGTGATTATTATCGAAAGTTCATTTCAAAACTGGTCAACATGAACAGCATAATAATCTACTTAGTGATCGTTTTATGTATGTATTGTGTATGGGATCTTAATAACATGTATAGGTACCTAACAATTTCACTTTTTCCCTTAATCAACCCAGGGATAAAGTAAGTGGGTAATTGACAAGGTTAATGTTACGCATGGCGGATGGATGCACAATAGTGAGGGAAGTAGATCCTAAGAAAGGCAAGGTGAGGTGAGGTCAGCGACATTTAGGCAGCTAACTAAGAAACTGCTTCCACCCTACTCTACCCGAGAAATGACATTCGATGACTTGAATGCGAGGTAACTAAGGTGACCAACACAGACCTTTGTTCGATGACAAGAAAACGATTATATGCTCCCTGTAATGTTAGCAACAAGATAGGAAAATAAGTTCCACGTATTTCCGTAACACTTAAAAAAAAGCATGTTTGATTTTGTGCAAACATAATTAATGAAATTTTGTACGTATGTTTATTATTTTATGTCCCAAGTAATTTCACATATTCATTTCGTCGGCGCATGAATAAAGACATGAGGTTCAATGACAATGTTAATGTTATGTGCAGTGAAAGGATACATAATGGTGAACAAAGTAGATCCTAAGCAGGACATTCAAAAGTGCCCAGTTAATAGCTATAGGCTTTTCGCGGTAAAATGAGCACTTTTGAAAGCCCTGCTCAAAATCTACTTGTATGCACGTTGTGTATTATCCGACCTTATGTAAAATTAACACTGCCATGGGCCTCGTCACTTTATTCATGCGTCCTTAGTATAAGTATGCAATTATTACGAAAGAAGATATGTTACAAATATACTAACTTTTAAACTAAGATGCATTTAAAAAAAACAGAAAGTGAAAGAAATAATTTAAGTTTTCAAAAATGGTTACCTAACTCTTTCGATTCGACGTTTGAACATGGAACTTCTTTCCCTCCATCATTACTAACTTTACTGAGCGCCTATCACTCAGTGCGCCGGTTAGAATATATGCAGGCAGGAACAGTGACTTTTATCTTAGATTGTCTTCAGAAATGCTTGCTGTATCGTGAATATCCTTTAACAGTCTACGACAATACAAAATCGCCCCCTCCCCCGGTCCCGCAGTCTTTTCTGCAAAGGCTAACCACGGAACGGCTCCCGCTGTAGCGGAAACTGGGAGCTGCTGCCGAGAAAAGAACAACCTTGATGACTTGAATGCGAGGTAAGTACGCCGATGACCGGCGATCTTTGTTCGGCGACAGGAAGAGTGAGTGCGGGATAGTAACGGCTAGCCGAAAGTGACCCCCCCCCCCCCCCGCGAGGCGGAAATACTCGGATCACGTCCCAACTGGCCCTCTCGCCATTGTGCGAGCGCAGCGCACGACGATTGCCGGTCTTCTTTTTCACCCTCCATTGTCTGCGGGGAAAGGGCTCGGATCGTTTCGTCCTGCGATGTGAAAGGAATATCTGGGCGTCCCCGGCGACCAAGCTATTTGCCACTCCTGCTCGTCTTTGTGCGGAGAAGCACGACTTGGAACCGATGAAGTAGCTACCCGGAGGGGGGGGGGGGGGCGGCGTAGACTGTGCTGATAAAACCTCCATCGGTCGTCCCGGAGAGAGCTAAATCTCTACGTCGAAGTCTGTCTCACTCGATTTCTGTACAGTCTTCAATACTGCAGTACAAAATTCCTGTATATTTACAAAGAAATCTCTGGAGATGCCAAGATTATTTTCGTAACACTACAAGTCAATCAAAGCAAATTGTATGAAACGTTACAGTGCAGTGAGTGTGTAAAAGTAATGTTAAATTTAAACAAGCAAGTAGATGTAGATTTAAAATTTACTACAAAGATGGAGACACCTAATAGTTCTGTGCGTTTCATGAAACAACGTTCTGTAAAGATACGATATTTCAGTTGTGGCGTCACACGAAAATACTTGGTAATTAGTCTTCCAAAGTATTGCTTGAAATACGTATACAAATTCTTTTTTTTCTTTTTTACTGCGAAGCGGCAACCGTATTCGTCTCCCCAGCCCCTCCCGCCGGCCGTTGCTTGCAACCATGAATCTAAGGGCTGTTCACGATAAAGTGAACACTTTAGAAATGAACCTTAAAAAATGTCACTGTCTCTGCACGGATAGCTATATTTTACTGGGAGCACTGAGTGACATTCGTTTAGTAATGTTAGTAACGATAGATGGATAGTAGTTCAATATCTTGACACTGAATAAAAAGTGTCACGTAACCATTTGTGATAATTTAAAATGATTTCTTTCGCTTTCTGTTTTTTATGCACAGAGGTATAAAAATTAGCACATTTGTAAACTATTTCGTTTTCTAATAATTTTACAGTGATGAGGCCCATGGCAATGTTAATTTTACCTAAGACGGAGGAATACACAACGTGCATACAAGCAGATCTTCAGCAGGGCTGTCGAAAGTGCTCATTTTATCGTGAACAGCCTATATATCGAATAGCTCTGCTAAAAACGCAGTGAGTACGGCCGTGTTCCCCCGATGACGACGAATTTCATAACAAGAAATGCCACGCAAATATCATTGTGTAATTGTTGATATATCAACAATTACACAATGATATTTGCGTGGCATTTCTTGTTATGAAATTCGTCGTCATCGGGGGAACACGGCCGTACTCACTGCGTTTTTAGCAGAGCTATTCGATATATAGGCTGTTCACGATAAAATGAGCACTTTCGATATATATATATATACACACACACATACATACACATACATATATATACGACACAAGCACAAGTAGTCTAAATGAATAAAAGAATGGGTGAATGCTGTTCACGATCAACTGAGCACTTTTGACATCAACCGTTGAAAAATATCACTGTGCTCGTATGTAGGTCTATACACTGTTATGAAGATTCGCAGTTAAGTTGCCAGTAAAAATAATAAAAATTATTACACGACGCGACGCTGCACTGCGGGTGTAGGTGTTTACATTTATGGTACATTGAAGTCGCTGTGGCTTGGTTTATGTACACTTGCACATTAGTAAAGGCTGTTCATGGTAAACTGGGCACTTTTGGAAAGTCCTGTTTAAGATCTACCTGAATGAGAACTGTGTATTCCTACGCCTTCTGTTCGATTAACATCGTCATATGTCTAATCACTTTAGTCATGCGACGGGTAAGATAAATTGAAATTATTGGGAAAGTACATATTTTACAAATTTGCTTATTCCATGCATTAAAAATTTTCATTCCTAACAATTCCGACGTTTGTGTTGGGTGGCGCATGAATAAAATGGCGAAGCCCGTGGTAAAGTTAGCTTTAGATATGTTACGAAATGGAAGGAATAAGTATACCTTAGGCCGGGCTTTGAAAAACACTTAGTTAAATGTGAATAGCTAGTAACATTATGTGCCAAAGAAAAAAAAAGTTATATGAACTAACTACATCCTCCCATTCTGTAAAGATGTTGTTAAAGGCTATCTATGGAAAAGTGAGCACTTTTGAAATCAGTCTTTGAAAAATGCCACTATTACATCTCTCAAGAGCAACGGAGTCTGGACCCTAGCTGTATATAATTTTATCGGGTATACTTAGTGGCGTGTGCCCAGTAAAGTTGGTAACGGCGAAATGAAAGAAGTTCCATGCTTTAACAATGAAATAAAAGTGTTAGATAACGGTTTGTGAATACTGAATATGCATGATGATTCACGAGGAGTTACCGCCACTCACAGGGCTTATTCCTTACATCATTTGGAGCAAAATATGTCATATAAATGTGAGTCCTGATCCCAATATTTACAGAGTAATTGGAAACATTTGAAAAATGACGACTAAAATATTAACCCTTTCAGAAGCAAATACAGTGATGTATTATCAGACGGTACTGTTACAGTTGAGCATCACAACTGCGTCTAACAAGCTTACAAAAGATGTTCAAAAATGTTCTCGTCTGCTTCTATACACTTGGCCGCACGCTTATGAACCGCACGTGTTGCTCTACGTAACTGCACACGTCTGTCTCTTATTTTCTGTAGCGGCATGCATGATACGCGCAAGTAGTTCCTCGTGTGTTGGTGTAGTCCAATGGTAAACAATATCATTCATCCATCCCCATACGTAATAATCTATGCATTTCCAATTTGTCGCACTACTTTGTAAATGTTGGTAATAGGACCCACATTTATATAACATATATTGCTCCAAATTATGTAAGGAATAATCCCTGTGAGTGGCGGTAACTCCTTGTAAATCATCCTGTATTTAATTCGCTTTCCGTTAATTTTTAATGTATGCAATTGTGAGAATAAGCAACCTTTTAAAATATTTGCTTTCCCAATAATTTCAATTTAACTTTACCGTGGCATGAATAAAATGATCAGGCCCGTGACACTGGTAATTGTACATAAGGTGTAGGAATACACAATTTGCATTCAAGTAGATCTTAAGCAGGTCTTTCAAAAGTGCCCAGTTTACCGTGTATAATCTATACCAGTGTTTCTCAGCTAGAGACTATATGATTGTCGCTCCAAATTACATTCGCATAGTTGCTTCTGCAGTTCCTCTGGGAGAAACGGCACGATGATTGCCTTATCATAAGCTTTACGACCTATTCTATTCCGCTCGGCAAACACGCGGGGAAGTCTTTTGTGAGCGTGGTGTGTGGATTGAGAGGAAATTGGGGTTTTGTAACAAGGGGGGGGGGGGGGATGGGAAAGGAGGTGAAATCCCTAGTACAAATACAAGCGGGCCCAGGCTGCCATAGCCTCCTTGCTCCACGATTCCGAAAGCTCAATACCTCGAGGCTAGGAGGGAAGAAAGCGAACATGCTCGCACTCGAGCCAGGCCCTGGTAGGGGCTTCGTTCGCCCCAAGGCCATTGCGCCCGCTTCTCCAAGCTATAAACGGGGTCGATCGCTAGCCAATGGGAGTCCACATGCTCGTAAAATTTACGAAACTTGGGGCTGGCGTTGCTTTTAGCTTCCATCCTTCCAGCAATGCATTCTGCGGTTCTCTACGTCGTGAGCGCTGTACCATTTTTGGGAGCGGATGGCCGAGCGCTATTCATAAACCTATTGAACATCTCTGTTACTCAGGCGATTATTCAGAAATACCCACACAAGAGGGCAATAGACACTAATACTCGACCAAGTTAAGCATGCATTAGAAAATAAATGTGTGACCTACACAAGGTCACGTCGTTCTCTCCCTTCCCTCTTCACTCACTTGTCACTTACTAGGCGCTTACGAAAAGTAACCTGGTAAAGTTAACTGGGTTAACTCGGTCACGTGATCAGGTTTATCCGATCACTTGAAGTTAACGAGGTTGCTGTGAACGCTTAGAGTAACTCTGGTGTTTTGAGACCACGGAAACTTAAATTAAAATTAAGTCCGAATATTTAGTACATTATTAAATACTGCGCTAGATGATGCTCAGGAAGTGTTTTTGTTAAATTATATTATGAACAAACAACGTAAAAAAAGGCATTGCATTAAGCAGTAATTTACTGCGATAGTACAAAAACCTTTGAATTCAGTGCCAGGTTAGTATAAAATTTAATTTCCTGGCTACAATGACTGGCCAAAGCAGCTAAACATTTATAATTTTACATATTTTGATCCTTTCCAGATTTCAGAATTAATTTATGTTTACTTGTTTGTTTTTGTTGCTGCAATGTTTACATATTCCATTTCACGTGTGTCGTCTGCTAGAGCCCAGTTACCGTGTTGTCGAGCATGGTCAGCAAAGAGTGGATCGAGTTGAAGATCGAGTTAACCCGGATAACTTTTCGCAAGCGCCTACTGTTTCTGGATAAGATAAAGAACTCGGCTGCGGGTGTCGTGGTGTTGTGGTGACAATGCGTTGTAGCAAGGTGTTGCCTGATTAGCATTGCCGTGTTGATGCCTCCCTCGTGGACCGGTGTCTGTAGACAGGTGTACGCGCGCTCGCGCAGACCGTTAACGGATATTGAATTTCTCCTACTCGCCACTGTCCTTCCCCTCTCAACAGCTCTAATAGCACTCGAGTATTACCCCTCCCCCGGCTGCACACTAGACTTGGTCAGGTATTGCACTGCTTTGTTAACGTTCGAACGTCTCAGTCCACTCGGGCACAGTTGAAGTCACAGATAAATTAACTGTACACGTGCCCTTGTTACGTCATGTAGCTAGCATTCTTTTCCCGGTCTTCAGTTTTCATCGTGTCAAGGCACTCGCCTAACTTTTGATTCCAGCTCTCGCTGTCTCGAGTAAATCACGTAAGTAACTTTTACCCCAAGAAGTTCTAAAGAATACAACACATATCTGACACTTAGCCACAAGGAACACTGGTGTCACAAAAATCATTGAACGTTGTAATATAAACCTAGGATAAAATTATGATTGCGAAAAATGGTAAATATCTAAATGTATGTAATGCAATACTGTACATGACAATATAGCGGATTTCAAGTCCTGGAAGTATCAGACAACTGAGCGAAGCAAAGTAAGAACTACTTCAGCGCCAATTAATTGTGTTACTTTGGCGCTGGGTTGTCGAATCGTTAATAAACCTCAGTGTTAGTGAGAAGACTCGGACAAACCAATAACAAGCTGTGGGACGGCATCTTACGGTCTCGGTTAAATCAGAGAGAATGGCACCGTGCCACTCCGAACACCTCGTAGCTTTCCCAACGTTGCCGCGACTTTACTTGGTGCAGTTTACTAGAGACGCGTGGAGCATGGATACGCCATATGTACAATAAAAAGAAAAATTATTTGTAAGTAAGGTCTGCCCCCCCCCCCCCCCATTTTTTCCTCTTGCTGTTAGAACGGTCACTCCCCTGTCTAGAACTTGCATGATCAAAGTGATGCCAAGAAAATAACTCACTTGGGTAGCACATTTTATATTGTTATAGGATATTCATGGTAAAGTGAACACTCCTGAAAGCCCTCTTATTTGGAATAATAGTTAATAAATATATTGTAATTTTATCCTTAGACGTTAACTTCCAAGTGCAGTGGGATGTGCACGCTGTGTTTATTACTTACATGGCAATATTTATTTACAACGGTGTTTAATGGATAGAAAATGGCTTAAAAGAAAAAAGTAACTAACTCCTCAAAAGTGCTCACTTTACCACGAACAGCCTATACAACAACAGCATAGAATTTATCGTCATATTAACTTTACAAGGTATAGGGAACGACATTGTACGGCCAACTATATTTATACTAGGGGCACGCCCGTGACCGTGTTTTCCTAATGGTCACGTGCCTAGAATAGTTACGATGTTACAAATGTTTGCTATCATACAAAGAATGAAAAAAAAAAAAAAAAAAAAAAAAAAGTGAAATTAACTCAACATCGGATACAGTTCTACCCACTAAGCCCATACGGCCCCACTAGGAATCTCTGTATCCATTGAGCCAATAAGGCCCAACTTGGAATCGCTCTAGCCACTGAGCCACTAAGGCCCCACTTGGAATCGCTCTAGCCACTTTGCTACTGCGGTCCCACTTGATATATCTCTATCCACTGGGTCACTGCGGCCCCACTTGATATAGTTCTACCCACTAAGCCACTGCGGTCCCACTTGAAATCGCTCTATCTACTGAGCCACTAAGGTCCCACTTGGAATCGCTCTAACCACTTGGCCACTGCGGCCCCAGTTGGAATCTCTCTATCCAATGAGCTATTAAGGCCCCATTTGATATATATCTATCAACTTGGACACTGCGGCCACACTTGATATGGTTATATTCACTGAGCCACTGCGGCCCCACTTGGAATCGCTATATTCACTGAGCCACTGTGGCCCCACTTAATTAACTGAACATTGAAGCGAAACATTTAAAGTAAACAAAAATGATATTTCATTACCTTCATATCTCTATGCAGTATTCTCTATGCATTAATACAAAACTTTTCATAGGTAAAAAGTAATTAAAATTTAATTTTTAGGGTCAAAAGTCATGATTTCGTAAACTGATCTAGCTGAAATTCGAACTTGACCTGTATTTTACCCTGAGGATTCGCTCTGCAAAATTTGAAGAACTTCTGTTGAGTTTCAAGGGACTTAGAAGTATTAAAGACCGACAGCCAGACAGACAGATAGATAGATAGAGATCATCTACTTATTATACAGGATAGGATAGGATGGATGGTAGGAGAAAGTGAAAAACTGACCCTGAAATTACATTGCATCAGACGGACGGGCAGATGAGAAACAATTTATTGCAGCAGCAAAGTTAATTACACCATGCATAGTTAGGGTAGCTATTCCAGGAAATACAACAGTTTACAAGGCACACTGGACACGTGAATGTACGTAAAACACTACAATAGAAAATTACATTTTCTGAGCTCACAGATATACGGATACAGTCACAGACCATCAAATGTGACGACTGACCCAGCCGTACTCGTGGCTTGGCCTGTGGCGGAGGAACAGGAAGTGAAGATCTCAAGAGAGGGGGGTGTAGTATGGCGGCAGAGCGTGGGGGTGGAGTATTGATCGGGCGCCATGCCTAGACACTTGGCGCAGAGGCCGCCAAGTCACGTGGCCGTCAACACCCCACAACCCGTCGGCAGTTCTCGTCCAGGAGCCCGCTCACGTGGCTAGCCGCGCACACAGTCATGACTCCCCACCCTGGCGACTCGCTCGGGAACACAGCACTCACGCTGACATTCATAGTCAAAGGCTTATTTATAAACATACCAAATAAGACATACTTTATGAAGTACCGTTTTTTTCTTTAAGCATTACTTTTATTGAGCAATGAATTCATAAACAGTTTCTTGACTAAGTAGTTCATATAGGAGTATTATTGTTTGAAACAAGCTTTACTACACGAAGTGGAAAATAGTATCTGTATAATAACAGTACCAATATAGCACATATAAAACTGTCATTTCGTTAGGTATAAAAACCGGTTTGCCTCAGTGTAATAAATGTTTCACCGTAATCATAATTAAATATGGTGGTTTTCGTAAAAGATAAAGTTTTGATTTAAAATGGAATGGCTGTTTTCTTGTTGAATCTGAATGTACGATGTTTTTATCTTAAAAGTTTGATTTTTTTTTGTTAAACACTTTAACTTGCGATTGAATAAAAATAGAGCGTTATTAAAAAATGATTTGATGCTCGTACTTAGACGTCGTGAGGTACTTCGTCCATATACTGTTTAAAATCGTCCGAGTAACTAAAACCCATTGATAAAATAGGTTATGTTTTCACATCAAAGTGTGCAGGACTTTAATTTCCCCACTTGTCCCATGTAATGATCTAAATTATTTTCATAAGTGTTGCAGTTGCATATATCTATAAATGGTTCAGTCAACCAGTGACTGTTCTTAAGCGATTTCCCGCTACATAGTCAGATACGTTGCCTGCCGAACATAAGAGGAATCGCCAGTAAACAAAGTTAAACCTTTCAAGGTCACATCCGGTCACAAGGAAGCATAAGCATTGCGACGGCGATGGAAAACTTCCCGTGTGTTCAGTTTCCTCGGAGTTATAAGTGTGAATAACAAGTTATAAGTATGAATAATACCTTCCTTAATGTTCTTGAATTGTTACAGCTTCGTGCATTTGATATTTTATGACTTGTAACAGCCGACGTAAAATAATTGACTATTTTGTGGGAGTCACTACAGCTGTCATAATAGCTACGGCAGTCGAACAGAACAGACTTCAGAAAACGCATTAAGTTCTACGTTATGCCATGTCGTCCGGGAAATTCCATCCAAAATTCACATTCAGGGTTAGTAGACGAAAATAAAAAATCAAGATGGCGGGAACCTGATCACCTTAAACCCACCCAAATCTCTTCACTTTCTTACTCACTCGGTGATCTTCGGTATGGGCCAGAGTGCATCAATTTCGTAAACAAGCCTAACTGGTTTGTGCTTCCTATTTCGGCTATTGAGTACATCCAAACGTAAAGCATCGTCAATAAACTAAAATAGACTGACACTGAATACTAGTCCATAACCACATTGTTTCAAGCCCGATGCACTCAGAAGCTCTCGTCGCATAGTCTTCACATGTATAATCAGGTGACGTAAAACTTAATACAGTTTTGAGGATGCGTCGTAGCAAAGCTGCCGAGGTGGAGGGACCGGTGCATCAGCTAGCTATACAACAACAATGATTACATCCCCACATAAGTCTGTAACAGGAACGTCTACATGGTAGGCGAGGCACCAAGTTGCCGGCACGCAGTGAGAAACTCTACTCCTGCAAGTCCTACCTGCAGTCGCTTGTTAGCTCGGCGCGTCTCGGGTAGTGAGTGTTTCGCCAACGAGTCTCGGCGCCGCCTAATTACCACCGACTCGGCCAAGTTTCGGGAGGGGCCCACCTCCGAGTCCGTGCAACCCGCGGCTGCGATTGGCCACCGGAGGTGCCTCCGGGTTGGTGGAGTGGGTAAGGGTGGTGGGGGGGGGGAGGGGGCGTGGCCCACCGAAGCTAATTACGGTATCCGCTGGCGGTGTTTACATCCGGCGTGGGAGCCCCACGACGACGGCAAAAACACGCAACCCCCTCCCAAACCCGAGCCCTCGGGGCGCTCAAAGGCAAGTGGCCCAATTATTAATGCGGAAGTCTCCGCCGGTTGGTTGGAGAACTCGCCGCGGGAGTGAAGCACCGACGTGCGCCCCGCCCATTGTGTTGCTGGAGGATCTTGGCGGGGCGCGCTCTCTTACGCTCTGAAGGAACTCGCGAGGAAGCCGCTCGCAGCGCGCTCTGAGGCGACCCCATTCCGCCGTGCCTACTTGTAGCATGTTGCACACAAATGCTCCCTTCTTCTATAACGTCCCTCTTGTGAGGGGAATGCCAGCCCGGGCCGTCTCCGCTACAGTTACTCCCCCAG